>JAMXBD010000103.1:0-1200000 GCA_024138025.1 Combretum micranthum
GGGAGCTTTTGTATGGCCTTATAGGTGGTGGAGGAGGCAAAGCGCAGTGTGAGAGTACGCGCTTTCCTGTGCTAGCATCCCTACAGAACTTGGGGTGCAGGTGGTGGCGGATTGGAGCTGGACCTAGTGCTTGTGGCCGCTGCCGGCAAAACGTTTGTCGAAGATGCTTCGAGCACTTGTTCATTTGTGCCATTTATCCAAGCATGGCTTGCAAAGCTACCTGTGTACATCTGCAGGAGGATTTGGAGGAGGGCGGCTTGTTGCCCTTCTTCCATAGAGAGGGTTTGATGAGGCGCTTTTCCTCCTGACGTCTCCTTCTTCTACCTCGGCTGTAGCAAATTTTATTTTTGTCTAGTAAGTAATCTTCTCAATATATCTATAATGTTTCAAACGAGGTAACGGAAATAAAAGAAGTAGTAATACGAGCGGAAAAAATAAGTGTAAAAAGGTAAATCAGGGAATTTAAGTAATAAAATTCTAAGATCATAAAACATAAATATAGCTTTATTGAAATTTGAACAACACATGCAAAAATCCTCATAATCAAAAATCAAGTAAAATTTTATACTATACAGCAACAAGAAACGAAACAATCAACTTGTAACAATAACAACACAATACCAAAAGCAACTAAAGTATCTAAGCGGCATTCTATGAGTATCATTAGATCACCTATGACGGTTTTTGCGATACTAAGTCGATTGTTTCCTAGTGTACTATCCACAAGGTTAGAGTGATAGGATTTTAGGTTCGTCGACTTCCCATCCAAGTCTTCTTGGTAACTCTATCTATCCCTTCCTTTTTATCCTTTCTTAAGGCTAATTTATTTGTAGTTATGATTGTAAACTCTTAACCATGCTCTGATACCAACTAAAACTGTCACGTCCCAAAGGGTACCCTAAACGCGACAGTCCACCACACCCGATATTTAAACTTAAGTATGACAATCTTAGTCATCCCATAGGTTTACGTATCAAGTGTAAGGTGTACTTACACAACTTTTAGGATCACATTTTGATTCGAGTAGTCTTAAGAAAGCACACATAGCATTAAGAATATACATCACAACAAGATAAATAGTTAACTTTACAAAAGCCAAGGGGGCATACCCCTACCAAAATAATAGGAGTCTACATCGTTTAGCTCCATTTACAAATGTCTAAATCTACATTAAAGAGATTTTCCTAGAAGTCCACGCCTATTCTAGGTCCTGACTTCCTTAAAAGCTCTTTAATTCCATGTGATAAACCTACACAAAGTGTCCCCTCGGAACATCCAAAAATAGGAGCACTGCAACAAAAACTATTGGGGTATAAGCTAATGCTTAGTGAGATTCATTTTCCAAGTAACATACTCGACCAAGTTAAAATGTCTATACAAGCAAGTTATAATAAGCAACCATATGAATGCACAAGCAAAGAGCAAGCAGGCATATAACTTTCCGATAGTCATGTGAATGGATTTACGCCCTCCACTCGGGTTTGGGGTATTCATAAGTCATGCAACTACAATCCCAAAGTTGGTCCATAAAAGACATGCAACCACAATTTTAATGTTGTTCCATAAGTATTGCAACCATAGTTTCAATTATGGGGTGGTCCATTAGTCATGCAACCCTATCCCATTAATGAAAGACCCGCTGCCTCCCAAATATACCTTTGTCCCACCAAAGGCATACTCGATAATGATATGTGACTCACTACATGATATGCATGTACAGTTTATTCATATAATCATGGCATATTATTTAGGTAATTTAAAAGTGATCATACCGATTTCAGACACTCCAAGTCTATACTAGCTCATACAAGGTTATTGCAACAAATCTTGCCTCGATATACTTATCGTTCATTCATGCAAGTTTAGATCACCATTCAACCACAATTTTATCTTTTTCCTAAGTCTAATGCCACCACTACTACAAGCATATCCAAGAGCATAATTAATGAGAAATGAACTCACTTGTCCATATAGTGAAATCCATTAGTCGTAATAGTCCTCGAGAAGTGGTATCCCGCTCCAATTCACCTAAGTACAAGGAACCCTCATGAGTATCTCTTAAGAAGTTCCATTAAACTTAACAATTTTACTTACTAAGTTCGTCAATTTTCGCCTAGGTTGAATCCTTAACTTAAAAAGGTCATATCTAACTCATTTTAACTCGAATTTAGCTTATAATATACCAATTTATACCTACTTCGATAATTCAAACATTTAAGGTCATTAAGGGTCGGAAAAATACTGTACAATAGGGTTGCGAAAATCCAAGATTTGAGCCTTTGTGAAAAATTGTTATATCTACTCTATTTAACTACTTAGACCAACTTATTTTAGTCTTAAACTTGCAAGGAGATTCTCAAAGAAACATTAAGAGATTTCACACTTATCTAATCCCAAACATAAAGTTCAAATGAAACTTCTAAGAATCCATTTTCATAAAACTGAAATTTACAAGTTGAAACTCATTGTCTTGTTTTGAGTAATTCCTTTACTAAAACTTACTTAGTTCAATGAAAATAATTTTCCTATATTATATATTCTCAAAGCATTCCATTTTCATATAAAATACTTGTTTTGAGATCTAAAAGAAGGTTTTAAAAATTGGTCTCCCCTTAATTACGAATTTCCTCTTTGAAGTTTACAATGAAGACAAGACCTAAATTTTGTCTTTTACAAAACACTTGATTTAAGCAATACCTTTTAGGAAAACTCATCTAAACTTATGAAAATTCATTCCTTAAGATATCTATACCAAGAGCCCTTTATATTTTTGTCTAAATCTTCATTTTAAAGTTGGATGATGGGTTCCAAAAATGGGTCTTGGTCTAGATCCGAATTTTCATAAATTTATTTTGAACATATCTCTTGAGAAAATTCATCAAAACTCATGAAAAACAACCCATTACATATTATATCTCAAGAACCATTCATTTCTTGAATAAAATCTTCATTTTTGAGTTGGAAAACATGTTTTTATTTTAGATCTTTGTCTTGATCCGAAAATACAATTTTTGTTTTTGAAAATAAACTATGAAAATTAACTTTGATTCTTGTAAGATGAAGTCTTGATGATATACATCCATTGAACCTTCATTTTCTTAACAAAAACTTCCATTTTAAGACTTGGAAGAGGGTTTTTAATATGGTGCCTTGACAAGTTACGAATTTTACTTTTTCATTCAAACTCAAATCTAAGATCTACTCAATATTCAACCATGAGAACATAAGAAAAACTTGATAGTAGGCCTTAAACTTCTAGATCTACACATAAACATAACTAAAGCTTTGTAAAACTCTAGATCTACAAGCTATCACAAAAATAAGAAGATAAACAAGCCTTCAAGATAACAAATATACTAATAACAAAAGAGATCATCATCAAGAGGAGAGTTTCAATTTTTGGCATCATCATCCATAGCTTTTTAAGCTTGTGGAATGTCCTTTGATGCATGAAACATCCATAATATCATCCTATAACATCTTATGAGAGCTAAAAGAGGATGATTACCTTAAATATTTGCAAGAAATGTATGTGGAAGCAAGGAAAGAAAATGGTGGCAGCTTGTTCTTAAGAAGACAAGGCAAGGAAGAAGAGAAAAGAAAGGAAAAAGAAGAGAGGAAAAATGTAGGGTTTGTAAAGGTGAAAGAGGGAAGGAATGAGATGCTTAAATAGAGATGTAAGTGTGTTAAATAATTAAAAAAAAATAAAACAAGCAGCTGCAAGGAGGGAGGGGCTGCCGTGATTTCCATGTAGTGTAGGATGTGTGTAGTTTGTTTTTAACTTGCTTTTTGAAAGTGTAACAAGTTGCTTCCATATCTAATTAAAAGAGACTTTAAAATATCAAATAAATAATTAAAAATAAGGAAAAGTGGCTAACTTTTTGGAATGGTCAGCTACCATTTGGGGAAAAGGAGTGTAAGAAAAAGTAAAAGAAAACATAATAATGTGTAGTAATGATAATTGATGTGTACTTGAGGTATGGGTTGATAAAGTGGCTTTTTGACTAAGAAAATAATAAAAAAATTAAGAAAAAATATTTTTATTTAAGTGTCAGAATTTTTGATTTAAATAAAATAATCAAATAAATTATTTTTGGAAATTTAACAATTTAGTTACTGGTAAGAGTAAATAAGCTTATATGAGCTATAACTGATATTTTTAAAATCCAAAAAATTATAAACTTGATATTTTTGAAATCCTTATAAAAATACGAGTCTAAAAATATTAAAGATATATTTTTAATTTTTCGAGCCCCAGGACACGCTTTCCAAAGCAGTATCCAAACGGGTTCGAAATAAGTCGAAAATAAACCAATCTGATATTTTTGATAAATCAAATATTATTACGGACTAGTCTAAACACTTTAATTATTTCTCGACTCCTCGATTTACGAACTCAGGTTTGCAGGATCTAAACTGTAGGGTTTTACTCAAGATCAGTTGACTTAAGGTCTCTCGGTAGACTTTCCGGCTTAAGGTTAAGGCTTAGAAAACAGGGTTTACACCTCTAAGGTAACAATTAAAACCCCTTATGAGCTTTGAAAAGGTAGAAACCTAGTCTAGAGGACTCAGAAATTTAGGGATACCCAACCAAGGCTAGACCTTATAGGGAAAATGAAAGGAAACTAGACTCAATGATTGCTAGTTGCTATTTTGTAGGCTACTCTAAAAGATCCAGGGATTGCAAGTGTTATGATCGCACAACCAAGACAATCTTTAAGACAAAAAATGCCAAATTCTTTTGGGATGTTGAGTTTACAGGGAAATATAGAGTTAGGGAATTTATGTTTGAAGAGGAATATATTGTATTCCTTTAATTGTTATTAACAATGTCTAGGAAAAATTACAATAACTAACATTATTCAAGAAACATATCCAATACAAGGAAACATTAATGACTCTCCCACACAAATTTAAGAAATTCCAGAACAACAAAACTTCACATCCTTGATAAATAGCGCCATTAAGGAAATCCATTAAAGAATGAAGAAGTGTAACTCTTGATGATTATATTGTATTTTCTAAGAGCATGAGAATAACATTAAAATGATGGAAGAAGATCTAATCAACTTCCATCAAAACTTGAAAAGTTCAAGTTCTCAAAAGTAGATAGATGCCGTGAATGATAAGATGTAATCCATGAAGGATGATGACATGTGAGAACTTGTACCATTGTCTAAAGGCATGAAACCCATTGATTGCAAATAGACATTTTAAACCAAAAAGAATTTGAAAGGCAATATAAAAAGATACAAGGCACAACATTTAGCTAAAGGCTTTACACGAAAAGGAGGCATTGATTATAAAGATTGTTGGTTTATCTCAAATGATGATTTTGATGATAACAAAAAGGAGTAAATAATTACTAACATATTCATTAAGTGTGCAAAGATTTAATATAATCAAAGTGGTTTACAATGACTTAAGAGAATGATTTCAAAAGAGACTCCATGCAAAGAGTACTTTAAAAAGTGTTTGGAGAAGATTTCAAGAACAAATGAGTTGTCAGAAGGTTAATCAGAAGGTTCTCCCTGGCTTTTTAAACTATCAGAAGGTTCGTCAGAAGGTTCATCAAAAGGAACATCAGAAGGTGAACTGCAACAAAAAAAAATAACGAGTTTCAGCTCCAGATTCGAATTTTCTTTTAGATTTAATACGTTGAAGACCCAGCTCCAAAGATTGAGTATATTTGGGTAATATACTCAATGTGTTCTACAAAGTTGGTTCAATATCCATGGGGATTCGAATTTCGTCGGATTAAAATTCATTTTTTTGAGAAAATTATGTTTTGACAGCAAGAAAAAGAACATGACTTACAATGATGCATCTTCAACAGATTATTCAAATTTTAGTTGGAAATATGGAAAACATGATCCAAATATGCAAGGAACTTGTCTGATGATTATTTATCCATATAAGGAAGTCGAAATTTATGGAAAATACGATATTTTTTGTGCATGAACAGTACCAGACGAAGGAACAAGTCAACAACGATGATTTCAAATTCGAATTTCAAGTTCAAGATAATTATACAAGTTTTGGAGATTTAAACTTATCCATTGGAGCAAGAATTTCGAGATTACAACAACAAGATCTCAAGTTATTCGAAATTTGCAGATTTTGAAGAAAGAGAAAAGCTAATATTACGCACAAAATAAGGAGCAAAGTTTATCCAATTGATTTCCTAGCCGTTGGAAGATACAAGGATAAATATACTCACCCAAGATAGAAAAAAAGAAGCACAATGACATGAAAAAGAGGAGAAAACAAAGAGCCACGAATTTCTTTGAATTTGAGCAAATTTACTGTCATATTCTATTGTTACTATTCCTTGAGCAAATACATTTGAGGAAACATAACTCTTTATCCTCTGATTTGTTGTTACACATTTAATGTGAGTTGAGAGTTACAAGTAGGCTTAGTTGATTGATTGTTTGTGAGAATCAACCTAAGTGAATTGTAGCCAAAAGTTTGGCAAATACTTCTTGTAACTTCATTGATTTGATTGGATAGTAGAACACAACCGGTGAGGATACCGGGACCCTGGCTTGGAGCTGGAAGAGAGAGGCGAAAACCTCTATATATCGCTTTGCACTCTCTACTTCTTATCTCTCTTTAATTTCATGATTTATTATTGATGTTGTATATGTGTGATATATGCTCAGAAGGTTAATCAGAGAGTAAATCATTCATATTTTTCTTACTCAGAGAGTTAAGCAGAAGGTTTCTAAGTGTGAAAGTCTTGAATCACTTTTGATCCGAATTTTTGCTTAAAGCTTTTATTTGTTAAGATTATTGTTTTAAGAAAGTTTTAAAGCCATTTTAGTTGAATAACCAAGTGGTGTGAAATTTGTTTTAAATTTTGAAAAATAAGTTTTATAACCAATTCACCCCCCCTCTTGGTTATCTTTTCGGGACCAACAAAGATAATTTCTCCTCGATTTCTTCAGAAAACTCTTTATGGATTATAATGGCACTTATAACACATTTTGATCTTAAGTTACATCCTTGTAAAGATGTTGTTTCTCAATGATAACATCAATGAAACAATATTTATGGTGCAACCAGAATACTTTAAATGAAAAGATTCAAAGAAGATGATTTATAAATTAAAGAAATTCATCTATAGTATCACAAATTTTAACAAATCATTTTCTTGCTTAGTTTTGAGATGAGTGTTATCACTGATTGTGTATACCATAGGTTCAATGAGAGTAAGTTTATTTTCCTAATATTATATTGATGATATACTACTTGCTACAAATGGTATGTCTTACTTCATGAAACTAAGAAATTTCTATCAAGAAATTTTGAGATGATAGATCTGGACGAAGTTTCTTTTGTACTATGAATTCAAATACATCAAGATTGTTCTCAAGGTATTCTTGGATTTTCATGAAAGACCTACATTGAGAAAGTGCTAAAGAGGTTAGACATGTAGAACTACAAGCCAGAAGATACCCCTGCAGCTAAAAAGATAAATTTAGTTTAAAACAATGCTCCAGTAATGATCTTAGAAGTAAAGATATGGAAAGGTCCTTTATACTTTATCCATAAGAAGTTTTATGTATGCTTAGTTATGTACGTGTCCAGATATTGCATATATTGCGGGGATGCTTGAGAGATATTTAAGCAATCCAAGATCGGATCATTGTAAAGCAATTAAGAGAATTATGCAGTATTTACAAGTAACAAAGGATTACATGCCCACATACAAGAAATCACAACGATTGGAGATCATTGGTTACTCTGATTTTGATTTTACGTGATGCCAAGATAGCAAAAGATCCACATTATAATATATTTATCTTCTTACTAGAGGAGTAGTTTCTTGAAAGAGTGGTAAGCAAACTAATGCGTGCTCAGCAAGGCTTGATGATATCTAGGACTCTAACAATCTTGGTATGAATTGATGGAAGAACTGCGACCCGTTGGTTGAGTAATTCTAAGTACCTCTGTATAGAGATCTCGACCTTTTAGGAAATATCGTCAAAGAACCTTGGTATAAACAAAGAACACAACAAGAATAGCAAATTCTTGAAGGATTCATAAGCTCTCAGAAGAACTAAAGAGAAAATTACTCTCTTAAAAGATTTCAATATCAATGTAATGTCCTAAAAACAAACATTTACATCCCATATTAATAATCTTTCAAAAGGGAAAAAAAAGTAAAAATAACACAAAATAAAACATAAAGGATCGCATAAGGAGAAAGGTTGGTTGTAAGCCAATAGCATTATGATGAAGGCTGATAGCATTGATGATGGAGGTTAGTGGCGTTGGCAGCCAAAGCTGCCAGCTTTAGGCCGACTTTAATTCTGCTATTCCTCGGCACCATAAGATATAACGAAGTTACTTGGATCTTTTCCATTTCATCCCATAATGTTGAACAGCTTCATTTCTCCTTTCACAGTCGATTTAATGTACTTCGTTCAATCCTCATGAAGTTCTCATAGTAACAATCGATCTCATCCCAAAGTTTCTTAACTCGATTTTGCATGATCATGCCTCCGGTTACTTGAACTTGTTATGGCAAGCTTAACACAGGTGAGTCTTCATCATTCCCTCTCTCCTCAAAAGGATCCAACCTCAAATTAGCTTCACCTACATCAAAAGGACTTAAGTGAAAAAACATTAAAATGTAGCATTCATATTGTACTTACCTAGCAAGTCCAATTTATAAGCATTGTCGTTGATTTTCTCGACCACTTGAAATAGTCCATCTCCTCGAGGCTCCAACTTCAACTTTCTTTAAGATGGGAATCTCTCATTCCTTAAGTGCACTCATACCCAATCACTAGGTTCAAAGGTGACTTTCTTCAGGCCTTTGTTTGCCTGTTTAGCATATTACTCGTCTTCTTTTCAATTTGTTGTCACACATGCTCATGCAATTTCTTTATAGCTTCTGCTTTTCTCTTCTCATCCAAACTACTTCTTTCAGTAACAGGCAAAGGTAATGAATCTAAGGGCATTAGTGGATTAAAACCATAAACAACCTCACATGGTGAAAAACCTGTAGTAGAGTGAACAATGCGATTATATACAAACTCAATAAATGGAAGACGCCTCCTAAGACTTCAAATTCTTTTGAATCACAGCTCACGACAAGATCATCATTATCTTGTTCACCATGTTAGTTTGTCCATCGGTTTGTTGATGATAGGCAATGGAGAATAATAATTTAATGCCTAGTTTATTCCATAAAACTCATGAGAAATAGCTCAAAAATTTGACATCCTTGTCACTAACAATACCTTAGGAACGCTATGTAACCTAACAATCTTCTTAAAGAACAAGTCAGCAATATGAGATGCATTGTCAGTCTTATAACATGCAATGAAGTGTGCTATCTTAAGAATCGATCCACAACCACAAATACGGAATCAAAAACCCTCTTAGATCTAGGTAAACCCATCACAAAATCCATAGAAATATCATTCCAAAGTTCACTAGGGACAGGTAAATGAGTATACAACATGAGGCATCACCCTAGATTTAGCCTTCTTACAGATCACACAACGACTACAAATTCTCTCCACATCCCTTCTTATGTGAGGTCAATAAAAATGCTCAGTCAATATATCTAGAGTTTCTGTCACACCAAAATGCCCTCTTAAACCTCCATTGTGAGACTCTCTAACAAGCAACTCCGTCATAGAATATTGAGGCATACACAATCTCCCCTCTCGAAATAAAAAGTCCTCATGCTTATAAAATTTGTTAAAAGCTCTCTCCTCACATGTAGCATAAATAGCAGAAAAGTCATGATCACCAACATACAATTCTTTGATATGTTCAAAGCCTAACAATTTTGTATCAAGAGTTGAAAGAAGGACATATCTGTGCGACAAAGTGTCAGCAACCACATTCTCCTTACCTTGGTTATAGCGGATAACATAAGGAAAAGCCTCAATGAACTCCATCCAGTGGCATGTCTCCAATTCAGGCTTCCTTGCCCGTTCAAGTGCTTTAGTGATTCATGATCAGTGTGGATCACAAACTCCTTTGGCCACAATTGATGTTGCCAAGTCTCCAAAGCCCTCACAACATGTAGAGCTCTTTATCATTAGTAGGGTAGCTCAGAGGTACTCTATTCTACTTTTCACTAAAGTAGGCTATTGGCTTGCCCTCCTATATTAATACAATGCTAATGCCAATGCCATATGTGTCGCATTCAATCTTGAGGTCCTGGAAAAGTCAGGCAAAGACAACAATGGTGCAAAACACAATTTATCCTTAAGCAAATTAAAAGCTTTCTACTATGGCTCTCCTCACCTAAAGCTAACATGTCATGCTTCAAAGGGTACTCTAAATGAAACAGTCAACCGCATATGGTATTAAAGCTTAGGAATGACGTTCCTTAGTCATGCAAAAGCTTTGACACCATATGCAATGTGTACTTTCACAACAATAGGAGACATAGGTGAGACATGTTGTTTAAGATAGTAAAAATATGGAAATCAAGAAAATACTTAAACATTCATATTCATAAATTAAAGGTTAATAATCTTACAATTCCATAAGGACATTCCCTCGATAAATCTCCAAAAAATCATAATTCTACTTAAAACATATAACTATAACTAAAAGATTTTAAAGGAAATCTAATATCTAGTCCCTAAATAGAATCCCCAAAAGCTTCCCAAGAGTCGTATGCCTTACCTAGCGAAATGTGATCTCGGGTCCAAAAGTAGATAGACATGCAATATCAAAAATCTGTTAGGAGGTAGCATGACCAGTTTAGTGAGATAATTCTTTTACGTAAATGTACCCATAATAAGACAATCAAACAAGTCCATTAGCAAACATATGAGATGCAACATCCACATGATCAAACAAATACACACGACTATCCAGATATGTATGTGGAATGGATTTACGCCCTCAATATCAAGGGTTAAGGAATAATTTGAATGGGTCTAATGACCTCCTTGAAATTTGCACGCGCGTCTTGGGGTTCCAATTAACCATATTGCTAGTCCCTGGGTCTTCCTTACCTAAAACAATCGATCTGGGTTGGCTATACCATGAGGTCATATTCCCCGAACGTCCTAATTCCTCAAGATATAGCTAAATATCTTACCTTTCCAGTCCCTCGCAGAGGAGTAGTGGCAAAATGCGAATGTGATTTTCTAAATAATATGCATGATCAATTTAGTTTTAAGGAATTTTCAATCCACAGTTAATCTCATTTAAGGCAATTAACCAATATTCACACACATAGCATCATACATAGAGACAATTTACATTAATCAATCAATCAAGTTCCGATATGCTTATCGTTCATTAATCATACATAACGAATCACATACATAATTCCATGATAATTCCACATGCATACCAATTTTATCTTTTCCTAAAATTTAATGCTCTATTTTTCAAGCATATACGCGAATACATAAAACGTAAAGGAAAACTCATTCGGCCATGGCGATTACTATCAATCGAATAATCCCTTGAGAAAGAGAAAGTCTTGGTCTTCGTCACCTAAGCAAAAAAAATACTCGAAATGAGTATTTCATGGAAGTTCTACTTAAACTATCTATTTTTATTTTATCATTTTCGTCGAAATTCGGATTGAGGGAAATTTCGACTTAAAACAATCATAACTTGCTTATTTTAACTTCGAATTTTGCATATTAATAGTCATTTTCTACCTACTCAAAAAGGTTTATCTATTTCTAAGGTTATTTTTAATATTTAAAGCCATTTCAATTTCAAAAATGGGTCAGTATAGATCTGACCCGAAAGTTTCAGCCCTTAAATTTGCATTTTTCGAAGTTTTACATCATCAAAAAATCTTATAACAAGCACATAGATACTTATATAGTTAAAAATTATTTGATACTAATATAAACTCATATTATATGCATGATTTTAGTGATATTGTCCCAATAATGATTTTTCATAAAACAATTTATTTTGAAAGTTAAAAAGATTAAGTTTTATAATCTCTCCTTTTTGAGTTGTTGGAAGGAAGTTAAAATTTCTAGTTTATTGAAAGTGAGTTCCTAGTTATTATAACTACTATTTTTATATAAGAAAAATAATTTTTCTTTTTAAAACTTACTTCCTTATGTTGTATACCAATTTCATTTCTAAGTGGCATTTAACTAGGGAGTTGATTTTAAGCTTGTCTTGAAAATAGTCTTGTTCTTAGTATTTACCAAAATGTTGGCATATTCCATAAAATAAGTTTTTAAGAAAAACTTATGTAGCAAAGAATTATTAATATTGAAGATTTATGATAAATCTACATTAACGTTTAGAACAGGATATGGTTAGAAAAATCATTCTTAATCCAAATGAAAAATTTTCCTAAGTGTTAAATATTATTCATCTTAAGAATTAGTCTCATTTATATAAAAGAAAATAATCCATGCTCTTTTTTGAAAATTTTTATTAAGACAACAACATCATTTCATGCCTATGCATGAATAAAACTTAATAGTTATGTTGTGAGATAAATATAACTCATGTAGAAAATAAATGAATAGAAAATCAAATAGGCAAATATACCAACAAAAATATGGAAGTGGAACTTAGAAATGGACAAGTTCCATAAATAAATAAGAAAAGCATAATAGATAAAATTATGGAAATCTTAGATTAATTTCATGGCTTCCTAAGGCTTGAAATAATACTAGTATCATGAAATAAGCAAGAAAAAAAGAAACAAGAAAATATATGAGTCTTAGATTTTTATTCAAGACTCCTTGGGACTTAGATTATGAACAAGTCCCCCTTTTATTTTGACTTGATTAAGAACAAGTTTAAGACTACAGATTGACTATTTTATATATTTGCATGAAATAGATAATAAAGCATGTATTAAAGCATTAAACAAGAAGTTAGATTAGTAAGCAAGGCTTTAAGGAATATATATACATACATATACATAATGACATATAAAGAGTTAAGTTAGAAGCATAAACAAAGTATAAGAAAAACATCATGAAGATGAACAAGACATGAACAACATGTTATTTTTCATGATTCCACTCCATGGCATTAGCATCATGGGGATTCATATAGAATCAAACACACATTGTTCATGTTATGTTATATGAACAAAGGATTTTACCTAAAGTTGATGAAGATTGAAAAAAACAAATGGACGGTGTGTTTAGTGTTTTTCCTAAAGAGAAATGGATGTTTTATGGAGATAGAGAGGAAGAGAGTGTTTGAGAGGAAATTATTAGAGAGAAAAGTTGTGAAGAGATTTTGGTAGAGTTTTGATACGTGAAATGAGATGAGTTAAAGAAGTGGAAAAGTGGTATTTATAGAGAAATATGGAGGCAATTTGTGTGAATTAAATTAAATGAAAAAGAAATAAAATTGATGGAGAGAGAGAGAGAGATGCACTGGTTTGCATAGACGGGGGAGATAAGATGATTAAAAATTAATTTTTGTAAAAAAAGAGTAAGTAAAGTATAAAAGAAATTATGTGGAAAGTGATATTGAAAAAAAGAATGTAAGAAATAGGTATATAGGTTGTAAGATATAGGTTATGAGAAAAAGTAGAGATAGATGAATAGTAATGAATAGTAGTACATGGTAATTGAATAGTAAATAAGACAAATAAATTACCGATAATAAGAAAATACGCGTAAATAAGCTATATTTGATATTTTACAATTCCTCATCTTATTAAGAGTCTAAATATATTATCGAAGTATTTTCACTGTTTTGCATACCAGGATCTTGATTTTAGAAACCAATCCCATTTGGGTCCGGAACATGCAAATTTTTTGGCAAATTTGCTTTTTATGTTATATGATATTATTTTAGACTATAATCTAAGGTTATCTCATTTTTACTGTTTTAGAGTTTCAAGCATGATTTTGCCAGATCTGGATACTTTAAAACTTAATGTAAAACTAGGTTGACCTTAAGGTTCTCGTTTGACTTCTGGTCCTAGGGTTTACTTATAATTACTGTAAAATCTAAGGGTTTACATAACATGCTTCTTCACAACCTCAGTTAATGGTACTGCTAGTGTACTAAAGTCTTTCACAAAGCGCTTACAAAAACTAGCAAGGCTATGGAAACTTCTTACCTTAGTGATGCTAGTAGGTGTAAGCCAATTTAATTGCCTTAATCTTTTCTTCATCCACTTTTATTCCCTTAGCATTGACAACATAGCCTAAAAATACTACTTTCTTCAAACAAAAGGAACACTTCTTTAGATTAGCATATAAATGCTCCTTTTTTAGCACAGTAAGTATACTCTTCAGATGATCCACATGCTCCTCCAATTTCTTATTGAAAATCAATATATCAGCAAAATACACAACAACAAGTTTTTCCTATAAAAGGATGCATGACATGGTTCATCAACCTCATGAACGTATCGGGTGCATTAGTTAGTCCAAAGGGCATGACTAACCATTCATAAAGCCTTAATTTACTTTTAAAAGCAGTTTTCTATTCATCACTTCTTTCATTTGAATCTAGTGGTAACCATTTTAAGATCAATTTTTCAAAACAAATAGGAATCACGCAGCTCATCAAGCATATCATCTAACCTAGGGTTAGGATAACGATATTTTTACCGTAATTTTGTTGATGGCTCTACAATCCACACACATTCTCCAAGTTCCGTCTTTCTTGAGCATAAGTAAGACTGGCATAACACAGGCTCATGCTCATCTCATGAACAATCCCTTTCCCAATAATTCCTCCACTTGCCTTTGTATCTCCTTAGTTTCTTTAGGATTGCTCCTATATGCAAGCTGGTTTGGGATAGAAGCTCCAGGCATGAAGTCAATTTGATGTTCTATGCCTTTAATCGGTGGCAACCCTCTAAGAGTCTCTTCAGGAAATAGGTCTTCATACTCCCATAAAAGAGACACAACAGAACTAGGAAGAGAAGAGTTAGATCGTTAGTAGAAATTAATGCCTCCTTGTACATAAGTACAATTAAAGGCCTTTTCTCACTCATAGCACTCATGTTCTCACTCTTAGTGGCAAAAAAACTTATTTCTTTTTCTTCTCACTCTCTCCTTTTTCTCACCAGCCACTTTGTTTCTTTTCTTTATCACTCATGTATCATCCTCGCCAGTCCCTTTTTTTTTTTTCTCTTTTTCTCACTGGCTTGCAACATCTCATCTTCGATCTCAACTTTTTTTTATCCTCCTATAATTGTTGTGGTGTCAAAGGTTTCAAATGGAATGTCTTATCACCCTATCACACAACAAATCTATTTGAACGCCCTTCATGAGAAGCATCTATACAAACTGCCAAGGTTTGCCAAACAAAATATGACACTTATTTATGGGTACTACATCACACATCACCTCGTCCTTGTAGTTTCCCAGAGCAAATCGATAACTTCACCTACTTATTCACCTGCACCCTCCAGAATCATTCAGCCATTGCAACTTATATGACCTAGGGTGTTTAAGTGTAGTAAAAGCATCTCCACTAAGTTAACACTCACCACATTGGTACAACTGCCCCCATCAATAATCAAATTGCAAACCTTTCCTTTCACTACAACTCGAGCATGAAAAATACTCCCTCTACTGCTCAAGTTCGCTCCCATCCACTTGTTGCACACTCAAGGTACGTCTAATAACCAATGAAAAATTTGAGGTATCCACCTCCTCATTATTAGTAGCATCCTTCAACTCAAGCATATCATCCTCATCTCATTCACTCTCGCTAGCCGTCTTATATTCGTCATTACCCACGACAATCAGCTCTCTTATTAGGTACTAAGAAGCTATGTGTCCAACGCCATTACAACAAAAACAAAAAAATATAATCCACTCAAATGAGACTGGGATTCAGGCTTACCTTTGGCTTTATTAGGAGTTTCCTCCCTAGGCATAGCTTGAGTTGATTTTCCCTTCTAGCTCTCCCTATCCTCCTTCTTCCACTTTCCCTTCCATGAGGTGGAAAAAGCACCTCCATAACCATATTTTCTCTTCCTCTTGAGTTAGCCCTCAAACTTCAATGTCATCTGACAAATTTCTTCGAACTCCATATAATGCTGGAGCTCCACTTTGTCTGCAATGTCTGTATTCAAATCATTCAAAATCTAGCCATAGTCACTTCATTATCCTCCTTCACATCAACCTTCAACATGAGCATCTCCATCTCCATATAATATTCTTTTTACGCTCCTATTTCCTTGAGTGATCCCCTGCAACTACAGTATAATCCCCTACAGTAATGTGAGGGAACAAACCCTTTTCTCGTGATATGCTTCAGCTCTCTCCATGTGCTAATTGGCTCCTCTAAATTTCTTCTCCTAATTAATGGTAAGTTGATCTCGCTAGATGCTGGCTATCTGTTGAATTCTATAATAGCCAATTTGACCATTTTCTCTTTCGAATAATTATGGCAAGCAAAGATTAACTCAATTTTGCACTCCTACTTTAGATAAGCATCTAATCACTGCGGCCCTGAAAAGGTGGGAATCTTGAATTTTATATAATTCAAGTTAGTATCGATTTTCTTACCTCCTCGACCAGTGCTGTCCTATGATCTACTCTTGCCTTTGGCCTTGAACGCATCCTGTAATCCTATTCATCATCAGAATGCGACTCTGCTTTCTATCTCTACTGTTCAAGGCAGTCCATTCGCACCGTCAACCCTTGTAACATCTTTAATATTTGAGCCATATCACTAGTCTCTTCCACCTACTTCTTTGAGAAGCTAGACATCATGTGATGTTAGGAGATAACAAAACAAATAATAGTGAAAACGAAAAACCTCGCTACACTCTCTCACGTGTATCATCCGTAAATTATGGCACTTAGTCCTTGTGTGTCACTCAAACTCAATAATGCACTTATCGCCTTACCTTTCAATCCTTCGTTTTATGATTCTTTCTTGAGCTTTTGATCTCAATTAGCAAATTTCCTTTTTATTGTTCCTCGGGATACCTCAATTCCTTATAATTATATAACCTAATAGGATCGAAATACTCCAGGAAATAGAGATGGATCATAAATCCACTTGCGGTCTTCTTTCACACAAAACAATTCCTTGAAATTGTGTTTTTTTTTAATACTACTTCTTCTTCTTCTTTTATAAGAACACTAAGAACGAACGTCGATCAATAAAAAACTTAACAAAAGGATTCAAATCAATAATATATATGAACGGTATGAGTATGGATTTTTGGATTACTACCCACAAATCGAATTGGATTGGTGATTCTTAGAAACCTCGCTCTGATACCAATCTAATGCATGCTCGACAAGGCTTGACAATTTCCAAGACTCTAAGAATCTTGGTATGGATTGATGGAAGACCCGCGACCTGTTGGTTGAGTAATCCTAAAAACCTCGATATAGAGATCTCGAACCTTTAGGAAATACTGATCAAAAGCCTTGGTATAAACAATGAACGCAACAAGAATAACAAATTCTTGAAGATTTCACAAGCTCTCAAAGAACTAAAACAAAGAATTACTCACTCAAAAGATTTCAATATTAAAGTAATGTCTCCGAGACAAACCTTTACATCCCATATTTATAGTCTTTTGAAAGGAAAATAAAATAAAATAACATAGAATAAAATAAAGGATCGCACAAGGAGAAAGGCTGGTTATAAGCCGACGGCTTAAGATTTGAAGGTTGATGGCGTTGATTGATGAAGGTCTGTGGCATTGGGGACCAAAGCCCAGCTTTGGGCCGACTTTAATTCTACTATCCCTCGATGCCATCATATATAACGAAGTTGCTTGGATCTTTGCCATTGTCGTCCTATAATGCCGAGCAGCTTCATGTCTCCTTCCACAGTCGATTTAATGTGCTTCATTCGAAACTCCATGAAGTTCTTGTAGTAACAATTAAATTCATCCCGAAGTTTCTTAGCTCGCTTCGCATGGTCATGCCTCCGGTTATTTAACTTGTTTGGCGAGCTTAGCGCAAGCGAGTTTGCATCACAAGCACTCGTAGCTTCCTCCATTATAGCAACATTTGTATCATTTTGATGAGACATCTAATCATGGAACATAGTTACGGAATTTTATCATCGAGCTGTGCATTGTTAATAATATTGAAAGACGACTAAGGATATATTGTGACAATAAACTGGTAGTATCATATTGTAAACAACCAACAGGAGCTCAACAAAGTCAAAATACATTGACATTAAGCTCCTGGTTGTGAAAGAAAGAGTACAGAAGGTCAAGTGTTCTAGAGCACATAAGGACAAACTCGATGCTTATGGATTTGTTTACTAAAGGCTTACCATCAAGGTCTTTCATGAGCATATTACTCATATCGATATTATGTATTTTCTGGATATATAGTTTTAGTGGGAGTTTATATATTTAGATAGTGCTCATAATAATAGACTTATTATATTGTTTGCAAACTAATATATAATTAAGGCTAAATTTCAGTTGTAAGGTTATTATTAGTTATAAGGTTTCTGGTTATATTTATTTATGAAATCATATAAGGTTGATCTTGCTAAAGCATAAAGTTTGACTAGTTGAAAATACACGAGTCGGATCACCTTACATGATATTTCCATGCTATACATCTGTCACTTGCTTGATTCCGGTAGAGGCTATATCTATGTTGTTTTGGCTTGGATCGTTATATAGAGAATAAAGCTTCAAGATAGAAACTCAGCTAATGGCACATGCAAATATGGGTCCGACAAAGTCACTTCGATACTTAAGTCAGAGGTTATCATGATAAACTTATCAATTGAATATGAGTGATTAGTTGAGTGTGACATTAATGTTTTTCCAGGAGAAAGGTGAGCATTTATAGGCGATCGACTTGGCGGTTATAGATATCATGAGTGATGAGTAGTTGACAATAGTTGCGGAGGATTGGAATAAACTCACTACTCCATTACTGGATGACTAATTCAACTAAGCCACCCATGCTGAGTGGAGAGCAGAGCAGGGTAACAGAGTGAAGGTCATGGCCTTTAGAAGTGAGGTTGAGTTGTGTATCGAAGTGTCTTTTGCCAAGGTTTAGGCTTAATGGGGCGACTTAGCACTTTAACATGTTGGGTTTGACTCAGATGGCCCATGTTCCATTTTAGACTATCAACAACATCCATACCTGATCATGCCATTCAATTATATTAATGTATGTGATCATTGATATGGATAGTTATGACATGTGTGCAAAACCAGTTTTGGTCTTATCTTAATGTGATTGATGGATTGGATTGTTCAAGGATGCATTTAGTTATGGTAGCAAATTTTGAGTACTCTTGTGATTTATATACAATTATAAAGTCACTCACATATAGCCCAAGTGAGAGATTGTTTGGTTATATTTTTAAATAAACCAAATAGCCTTATATGTTAATAAAATAATTTTGTAATAAAAATATCATAAAATAAAGTCCAAATAAAGTGATTCAATAAAGTTATGGACTTTAATGCATCATATAGTGTATGGAATATTATGTGTAAAGGATATATTGTTTCCTCTTTTATGATGGGCATAATAGGAAATAAGAGTAAATTATATCAAATGGCATCAATATTTGAGAGTAAGTTCATTTAAAGTATTAAAGTTTTGAGTGATTAAATAAAAGTATAAATGTCTTGCAAAGTGAATCAAATCAAATATGAACGTTATGCAAAATTTGCTTAAGGTATTAATGTTTGGATTAGTTTTCAATTTATTTCTTGTTACTGAGACCTTATTTGACTTACTTTGCCAAATGTTGATTCTCTTTTTAACTACTTACGACGTTGATACCTTAAGTGAGTTTACTCTCCAAATGTTGATTTCTCTTTCTAACAACTAAAAATATTGATATATTAAATGAACTTAACCCATAATGCTGATACCTTTTGATGTAATTTACCCTATAATAGTAAATATGGATATGTATACATGGTCTTAGTCTCAAAGTCATATGCATCACATATTACTAATCTAACATTTCATCATTAGTGTTTGAGTCCAAATTTTGCTCCTATTCTCCTAAAGGTCCAGATCTATATCAAACCCCGACCTATTGACACGAAACACTCGACAAGGAACTAGTAGGGTTTTCGTAAAAAGATCGATTTTTAAAATTATTTGATTTGGAATCGCCACCAACTAAAACTGGAAAAAAGTGAACCAGAAACCAAATAGGTGGTTGGTTTCCAATTCGGCCATTGATTCATGTGAAAAACTAGAAATTGATGGATTTGGAGGCTGCTACTTTAAAACCTAAACATTATCTAGACTTTTTATGGGTTTTAGAAATCTTGAATACATTGGCCAAAAAAGGGTTAATTTTTTTTTGTTTTTTTTTTTATTTTTAGTCTTTTTTGAAAAAGGGTTTATATATTTACAAATATATATATATATATATATATTTGGGAAAATTCCTAATGTGCCTACGTATATGTTAGCCAGAATCAGATCTCTGTAGTTTGTTTTGATTTTTGTGAAATTTTTAATTTGTTTGTCTATCCGCCAAGTTTTAGTTATTAGTCATTTTTATTTTTTTCTTAAAAAAAAACTAAAACATCTAATTTTGATTTTCTGGTTTTGAAAAATTCCTAAAAGAAGCTATTTTTTTTAGAAAAACCCTATTTATTAATTTTTTTTTTTTAGAAAATAACTAATGATAAATAGATAGTAGCTAGGAAAACATCTTTTTTATAATAGTATACGAGCTATATATAAAAAAGGTAAAAAAGAATTTTTGTTAATTTGTAAAATTTTTCATTTTTAGTTTTGATAAAATAAAAATAATAAAAATATATATTTACAAAGATGATCATTCACATTGCAAGCATGTATTAAATTTAGCATAGATTATCTAAGAGATCTAATAGATAATGATTATAAAACTATGCTCACACACACACACACATATATAATATTTCAAAATTTAACCTAAAACCTTATTTACCAATCATACTATATCATAAAATTTTATATTATCTAAATATTATATTATACATTAATACTGCATGCATATTAAATATTCATATATATAAACCTATATATATATTTTCTCTTGCCTTTTCCTTTTCTTTTCTTCTCTTCAATTTTTTTTATATCAAATAATAATAATAAGAAGCATATTCGAAATATTGTTAATAAAAAGATTTGAAACCTAGGAATGCCAATGGACTCGAGTAAAGTGCTTCTTCGCGGATCGGATTGTTACTCAGTTGGATTTGTGCGAGGATTTCTGGAAGGATCCCAGTTGCGATGGTGGTTGGTTCGAGGTTAGAGTTTGTAGTGGTGGTTTTTGAATTCGATTGGAATTCAAAGTGTTTGGGTGATTGTTTTCTGGGTTTTGAACGGTGGTCTGGGTTGGGAGAGGTGGTTTCGTTGGGTTTGTTCGAGGAATAGATGGGTGAGGTAGGCAAAGCAATTGGGTTTGGGTGGTTATGGTGGTGAAGTTCAGATCTGTGATTGTGGATAGGGATGCAACTGGGGTGAGTTTGGGATGGGTCGTATAAGACCCGAACCCGCCCCGCTTCCTAATAAGGTTTTTTAAACCGTCCTGCGACCTTACAGGGTTTTCTATTTAATACCCAAACCTGCTCTTATAGGTTTTGATCCCGATCCGTCCCGGCTCGCGATCCATTTAATTTTTTTTTCCTCTTCTCAACACTTAGTTAAATTACAAAATTTAACGATAATTTTATTATATAAGAGTATAATAGTTAGTTACAACTATGCTTGAATGAATTTTACAAGATATGTCATAACTTTATTAAAAAATATAAAGGTTTAAAACTATCATAAGAAGATTTTCAAATGTAGATGAAAAGACATTACTTCACTTACATAAATATACATAATACATATGTAGGAACCGTGCCTTGTGAAGACTCAAGAATAGAAAAACATGTTTTCAAAAATGTCGATAGTGAGAGGAAAGCGAAGAAGCAATAATGTCAGTGTGTAATGTGTTTACTGTATTAGCTCACGAGAAAATTCATAAAGGCTTTTATATCTAAATACAATGGAGGCAGATCAAGATGTTAAAAGTCAAGAAATAATAAAAATATATTACATTAATTGTGATTTTAAAATTTAGATTTAATTTTTTTAATTATTTATATTATGACGGGTTCGGGTTACCCATCGGGGTTTTTTTAATGACCCGAACCCGCTCCGAAACCCTATAGTTCAGCAAGTAATTTTCCAAACTTGTCCCGCAATCCTATAGACACAGACCTTGTAGGTTTTTTATGGTTCGGGCGGGTAGGCTCGTAATGATCCGCCCCGGTTGCATCCCTAGTTGTGGGTTTGGTCGTGTTTGGAAAAGAGGGGGTTTGGTGTGTGGTGGCCACGGATTGTGGAGTGGTAGGGACGGTCTTGGTGATGCAAAGTGGTTTCTGGGTTCGAAAGTGGGAAGAAGATCTAGGTTCTCAAATCGAAAACTGGGGATTTGGTTTTCTCAAATTTGTTTCCATTTTCTTTATGGGTTTCTCCAATCTTGGTTTTTGGGTTCAACCAAGACTTCTTTTAGAGGGATCGAATGGAAGTTTGGGAGTCCAACACGTTTTTTGTCCAATAATTTGGCCATTAATGGCCGTTTCACCAAGATGAAAAGTGGAGGAGGGGGGTTACGGAAATAAGAGGTTGGGGAAGTTATGAATTTAATTTAATTTCATTTCTAAAACACTTTAAAAGTCGAATATGGTCTAGGATTGGCTTTTGAGCTTGTCAGCAAAAAAAGGAGCTCGAAACGAGCTCAAATGGAGCTCCAGATAGATAACAATAGCGAACAAGATGGCTGGGATGGAGGAGGAAGACGATGCGCCTATGGCACACAGGCGCCAAAAAAATTCTCCTTTTTGCGATCCGCATTAATCGAACCCTGGCCTTCCCCCCTTCCTTCAATGTCTTAACCAACTGAGCTAAGCTTGCTTTCTAGCCAATATGTTTACTCCAAGCAAAATTTAACCTACTTCAACCAGGTTAATCATATTTCGATAAAAATTAGCCAAAGTCGATATGTGTTCAGAATCCAAATTAATTTTCAAAATAGCCTATAACACTATAAAACTAATGTGAAATATATATTTTATTTTTTATTTTTTTAATTCAAAAAAAGCATTTTTACTAAAAAGATAGGGTTTTTTTCTAATTTTTTTATATTCTTTTTAACTTTGTAATTTTTATTCTTTTTTTGTTAATTTTTAACTTAACTATTTTATATTTTTGATAATTTTTATTTTTTATTGTATTTTCTAAATTTTTACAATTTTTATGATTTTTGAATTTTTTTTTTTTAATTTTAATATATTATTTTTTTTATTTTTTTTAAAGGTGGCAACAATTGAGTGTCGACAATTAGAGAGAAAAGAAAGAGAGAGACCAAATCTCTTAATGGCTACATATTAACTTGGAAGATCAAACCATACAAATCAAAGGGATTTTGTGCACCTTCCATATCATAGATTTATGTATGCTTCCATAATTACTTTTATATTCTTTATGTCCTAATGTTATGCATGTGTTATTTAATTTAGGGATATAAGATTTAATCCTATCACACATATCCATGTATGCATATATACACTCAAGTCATGCATTTTGTAGTTACTCCTAATATTCCATCCCTAGTGGAAAAAGAAATACACTCCTACTAATATTCTTATAAGGCTTCATATTGACTTGGAAGATCAACCATCAAAATAAGATATTTCTATATCTCTGTTCCATGGATTCAAATGCGCTTTCATATATCTCTTTTAGGGGTTTAAAGTTTCATAAATCCCAACACCAATAAAAATTAAAATAAGGAATAATTAATCTAATGTAAAGCAAGTTTGAATGTTGGACTTTAAAATAAAGGGAAAAGTACATATTTAGTTCTCAACATTTCAACATTTTTCTAATTGAGTCCCAAACTTTATTTTTTTTTCTATTTCAATCCTCAATGTTTGTAAAAATTTGCATATAAGTCCTAATAATGGTGTTAGTTTTCCATCTGCACTTGCCAATTGGCACAATTTCATTCCTTAAAAAATAAAATAAATATATTTTTAATAAATACAAACAAATCATATAAAATAACAAAAAAAAAAATTTTAGAAAAATATTTCAGCCTTTCATAGAAGTACTAGTGAGTAAAAAAAAAAAAAAACCTTCTTGTTAGACACGAATACAATTTGATTGATAAATTTCCTAAACAGAGCTTTGATAGCTTGATGAGTACAAAATAGATTTATAACGCATATGTAATTGATTGTATCACCCCAGGTTCATGATATGGTATTTTCTACTTTAGGGATGAGGAATATGAAGCAATAATCAATAATGGCTATTGCAGCTATTCCAGGAGTTGAGATCCATGGATTAAATACGAGACATATTGCATTCTTAATTAGAATAGGAAGGGAAACATTTCTCAAACCAACTCATCAACGTAGTTTCTGTTTCCAAGTGCATTATTCCCAAAAAGACAATATACCTATCTTCTGAAAGATTTGTCCTCTCCTTAACGAATTTGGCTCCCAAGTACTTCTAGGAAGGGCTGGAAGATTTTTTTGTTATTTTATATTATTTTTTGTTTATTAAAATAATATTTTTGATTTATCTTTTTAACAAATGAAATTGTGCCAATGGCAATTGCCGATGGAAAAACTAACACCACTAATAAAAGGACTTATATGCAAATTTTTTGCAAACGTTGAGAATTGAAATAGAAAAAAAAAATTTATGACTTAAAAGAAAAATATTCAAATGCTAAGGACTAAATATATACTTTCCCTAAAATCAATTCAATATGTTGGAGACTTCTTTCATTACGATATGCATCACAAGCAAGTATTATCAAGTAATGATTTTATTGATCTTCATATTACAAGAGATGGGTAGGCATAGAGTGGATAGGTTGGAGGTGCTACCTATACTCTATCTTATAAGGTATAGGCATTTAAATTTGAACATGGAACTTATTGTCTAATATTTTAGAATCCATGCCTTATAAAACTTACAATATACAAAATATCCTATAAAAGTAGGCCGCGGCCAAGGCCAAGGCCAATTTTTTTTTTTCGTTTTTGCCTGTTTAAATGCGGGCCAAAATAGCCCGGCCCGTTTATCTCATGAGCCAAAGCGGGCTGACTTGGGGGCGAAGAGTTAAAAAAAAAAAGAAAAGAAAAAAAGAGAGGAGAAATATGTAAGAATAAGAATAACATAATAACATATTTGTGATTATTTAGGATATATTATTGAAGAAAATGAATTAATACATGCATCATGAGCATTATAACAATTTTTAAGTATAAATTTATTGATTCAAACATAATATGATATCTAATCAATTATTAAAAACTTACATTTATAAGTAATCAAAATGTAACAAAATTAATTTTAATATATATTGTAGAGTTGTATGTAAAGTAGGTAAGATTGGTAGGTAGAGTTGCTGGTAGAGTTGGTAGGTAGATTTGGTAAAGTTATACCTCTTATACGTATATAAATACCTAGTATTGTGTAAATGTTTTATTAAGAATATATCAAAAATATACATTTTATTCCTTTTTCACATGGTATCAAAGCCTAAACACAAACCCTAAACATAACCCTAATTTTCACAAATTTAAAAAAAAAAAAAAATTTCGCTGCTGTTTGCGTATGGATCTTTTTCCTTCCCGGTGTTGGATTTCATATTTGATTCCGTCGTCGTGTTCCTCTCTTCTCCAACGACCAAACCCAGGAAGCTCACCTCCGAACGCGCCAGCTGTTCATCGCGTCACTGTTCATCGCTCCGTACTGTTCACCGAGCGCAGTGTTCACGCCGTTACTGTTCATCGCGCATTGTTCACACGAACCACTGTTCATCACCCGTCACTGTTCACCGCCATCCGCTGCCGTCTGCTGTTGGTTTTTCCTTTCTCCAGGTTATTCTCCATGGCTACTGATTCTTCTCCCTTGAAAACTACTCCTTTTTCAAGTATCTTATCTCCATCTCCTGCCATTGCAACTTAGAAAATTGTTGGGAAATTCAAATTACATACTAGTCTAAAGCTGTGAACTTATGGTGCATCGGTCAAGGTTTACAAGACCATTTGACCACTACATTGGATGATGTAATGAAGGGATCCGAAGAAGGATAATGATCAATGGATAAGAGTTGATGCTCTTTTACAAGTCTTTTGTGGTAGTCCATCGATCCATCTCTTCATCCAATTTACAGCCATTACTCAACTTGCTATGATGTTTGGACTCAGGCAAAGAGACTTTATACAAATGATATTCAGGCGTTTGTACTCAGTTATATCTAATCTGCTTAATCTGAGATAAAACAGGTATGTCAATTATTGATTTTCTTGGCAGATGGGCATCTCTAAAAGCTAAGTACAATTCTTTACTTCCTCCCGGTCAGTCTCTCCAAGATGATTTAGCTCAAAGAGAAAATTTTCATGGTTTGCATCCTTGCTACACTTGGTCCTGATCTTACTTTCATTCGTGATCAGATATTGGCTAGTCCTACGATTCCATCTATGATGAAGTTTTCTCTCGACTTCTTCATACCTCATCAATTCCTAATGCACCTGTACCTGGTTTTTCTTCCCTGGATAATTCAGCTCTAGTTTCTCAAAGTGCTTCTCAAAATCCCATGAACTAACAGAGAAGGACCAGGTGAAGATCGTGGGAGTGTTAAGGGAACTCGTCCTAGGTGTACCTACTGCCATCGTTGGGGTCATACCAGGGAAAAATGTTTCAAATTGCATGGACGTCCTCCACGAGCTAATATCATTCAAACCAATCTGCCTCTTCGACTGCATAACATCTTGAATCTCTACTTCTCACTGAGCTGATTTGAGAATTATTATAGTATCGGACTTTCACAGCAGTCTTCATCTTCTCCTCTTCCTTTGCTCACACTGGTAATTCTGTTGCATGTCTCACTCAGTCTTCTACTTTAGGTCCATGGGTGATTGATTCTGGTGCTTCTGAACACATTTCTGGTAATCCTCATTTGTTTTCCTCATTTCTTAAAGTTTACACCATTATCTTCTGTTACTGTAGCAAATGGTTCACATGCATACCTGAAGCTGTGTGAAGTGCACAACCCTTACCATCTGTGCCTTTGAAACATGTTCTTTACATTCCACATTGTCCGTTTAAAATCTTATCTCTGTTAGTAAAGTCACCCGTGCTCTTAACTACTCTATTAAATTTGATCCTCATTCTGTTGTTTTTCAGGATCTCATATGGGACAGACGATTGCACAGGATTGAGTCACATGTGCTTTACTACCTCACCAACCCTTCGGCTTCTCATCTGGCATGTTCTGCTACAGTCTCTCCAACTCTTCTCCACAATCGTTTGGGTCATCCCAGTCTCTCAAAATTTCAGAAGATGGTTCCTCATTTTTCTCAATTGTCTTCTTTGGATTGTGAGTCTTGTCAACTTGGGAAACAGTCTAGAACTTCGTTTCCTAAGAGGGTCAATAATCGGGCTGCCTCTCCTTTTGCTGTAGTTCATTCTGATATTTGGGGTCCTAGTCGAGTCGTGTCTGTTTTGGGTCATCAATACTTTGTCACTTTTATTGATGACTATTCGCGCTGTACTTGGTTATATTTAATGAAAAGTCGTTCCGAGATATTTTCAATTTTTGAATCATTTTGTGCTGAACTTAAAACACAATTCAATGCTTCTATACAAATTTTGCGCAGTGATAATGCTCCTGAATACTTTTCTGCTCAATTTACTGAGTTTCTATCTTCTCATGGCATTTTACATCAGTCCTCTTGTGCTTACACACCTCAACAGAATGGAGTTGCTGAGCGTAAAAATAGGCATCTCATTGAAACTGCTCGCACACTTCTTTTACATCACCATGTGCCTACTCGTTTTTGGGCTGATGCTGTTCTCACTGCTTGTTATCTCATTAATAGAATGCCCTCATCTGTTCTTCAGCACAAAATTCCTCACACGATCTTATTTCCAGATCAACCTTTGTATGTGCTTCCTCTACGTGTTTTTGGTTGTACATGTTTTGTTCACAATATGGCTCCTGGTCAGGATAAGTTATCAGCGCGTTCTATTAAGGCTGTTTTCCTTGGTTACTCCAAACATCAAAAAGGTTACAAGTGTTATTCACCCACTACTCGTCGTTATTATTTGTCCCCTGATGTAACATTTTTTGAATCATCTTCTTTTTATTCCACCTCTTCATCTGAGACTCCTTTGTCGGAGGTTTTACCTATTCCCTCTCAGTTAGTTCTTCCTGAGTCTATTCCCGTTGTCTCTGAGTCTATTCCTTCCCCTCCACCATTTCAGGTTTACCATCGACGCTCTCGACGCTTTCCTACATCAGATATCCCACCTGTTTCAGAGGCTCCTGTTGACTCATCTTCTATTCCAACGTCTCCACCTACTGAGGACCTACCGGACAACGATCTTCCTCTTGCCATCAGAAAAGGTAACCGTACTACTCGTAATCCTCACCCACTTTATAATTGTCTTAGCTATCATCGGTTATCTCCATCTTATTGTACCGTTGTTTCATCTCTATCTTCCATTTCTGTTCCTAAGAATGTGAGTGAGGCTCTTTCAGATCCAGGGTGGACCCAGGCAATGGTAGATGAGATGACTGCTTTACATGCCAATGGTACTTGGGATTTAGTTCCTTTGCCTCCCGGTAAGTCTCTTGTTGGATGTCGATGGGTTTATTCTATTAAGGTCGGTCCTGATGGTAAAGTTGATCGGCTCAAAGCTCGGTTGGTTGCCAAGGGTTATACTCAGGTGTATGGTTTGGACTATGGTGACACATTCTCTCCGGTTGCTAAGATGTCCTCTGTTCGTTTGTTTATCTCCATTGCAGCTATGCGCCATTGGCCCTTGTACCAATTGGATATTAAGAATGCTTTTCTTCATGGTGAACTCCAGGAGGAGATTTATATGGAGCAACCGCCTGGCTTTGTTGCTCAGGGGGAGTCTAATCTGGTATGTAAACTTCGTCGTTCACTTTATGGTTTGAAACAATCTCCACGTGCCTGGTTTAGTCGGTTCAGTACTGTTGTAATGGAGTTTGGAATGATTCGTAGTACATCTGATCACTCAGTTTTCTATAAGCACACATCTGAAGGAAAATGCATATACTTAATAGTGTATGTAGATGATATTGTCATAACTGGTAATGATCAGCATGGTATTACTCAATTGAAGGCACATCTTTTCAAACATTTTCAAACTAAGGATCTTGGCTTGTTAAGATACTTCTTGGCATAGAAGTTGCTCAATCCAGTTCTGGTATAGTCCTCTCTCAAAGAAAATATGTCTTAGATATACTGGAAGAAACAGGGATGCTTAATTGCAAGCCTGTGGATTCTCCTATGGATCCCAATGTGAAGTTGTTACCAGGACAGGGGGAGCCTTTTGAAGATCCAGGGAGATATCGTCGTTTGGTTGGAAGACTCAATTATCTTACTATTACTCGACCTGATATATGTTTTGCAGTTAGTGTTGTCAGTCAGTTTCTTCAGTCTCCTTGCACTAGTCATTGGAATGCAGTGATCAGAATTCTTAGATATGTGAAAAATGCTCCTGGTAAAGGTTTACTATATGAGGATCATGGTCACTCTAAAGTGGTTGGATATTCTGATGCTGATTGGGCAGGTTCTCCATCTGATAGACGATCTACATCTGGGTATTGTATTCTTGTTGGAGGCAACCTGGTATCTTGGAAAAGTAAGAAACAAGATGTTGTTGCTAGATCAAGTGCAGAAGCAGAATATCGTGCCATGGCTTTGGCAACTTGTGAATTGATTTGGTTGAAACAGTTGCTTGAGGAGTTAAAATTTTGTGAAACTTCACAAATGGAGCTAATTTGTGATAACCAGGCTGCATTACATATAGCTTCCAATCCAGTTTTTCATGAGAGAACTAAGCATATAGAGATTGATTGTCACTTCATCCGAGAAAAGATCTTATCTGGTTGCATCTTCACTAGTCATGTTAATTCAAATAATCAGTTTGCAGATATATTGACTAAATCTTTAAGAGGTTCTCGTATTGAATATATTTGTAACAAGCTTGGTGCATATGATTTGTATGCTCCAGCTTGAGGGGGAGTGTAGAGTTGTATGTAAAGTAGGTAAGGTTGGTAGGTAGAGTTGGTAGGTAGATTTGGTAGAGTTATACCTCTTGTACGTATATAAATACCTATGTATTGTGTAAATGTTTTATTAAGAATATATCAAAAATATACATTTTTATTCCTTTTTCACATATAAAACCTTAAAATATATAAATATTTTAATTTTTACATAAACTAACATAAAAAAAAATAACAAAAACAAAAAAAAATAAAAAATTTTCATTTGGCTCGCGGATTGGCTCGTTTAGCTCGTAAGCTAAAGCTGGCTGGATTCAGAAAGAAAAATTTTAGCCCATTTAAAAGCATACTAAAATGGTTGGACCCGTTTAACCTACGGGCTGATGCGAGTCCGCTTTGCTCAGTACACCAAACCCGTTTGCCCCACCTTTAATTGTAATGTTTATAGAGTTTGATCATCAACATAATTCATTAGGTCACATTGATAACGACCAAGATGAGTTCCTTTATAGTCCATAAGCCATATAAAAAAAATATTACAATTAGACAAACTAATTTTTATGTGTTATACTCTAAGCTTAATATGATAATTTTTTTTGTCGTCATCCCAAATAAAGACTACTCATCATGCCTTATCATCCATCTGAATGGGTCAAAATTTTAAAGTTATTTTACATCATTCAGAGCTTGTGGAACCCATGGAAAAATATTTGTAAAACCTGTAGGAAAACTTGTGGTATTGAAAAAGATTTTGTTTTTTCCTGTTTCATCTTCCTTTAGAAGCCACCACGTAAAAGAAGAAAAGGAAATATAAAGAATAAAAAAGACAGGACTTTAGCAGATTAAATTAATAACTATTATTTTAATTGGAAATAATAAAAAGGAAGAAATGTAAAGCATAATTAGAGGAGAAATAGAAAACAAGAAAGAGAAAAAGAAAAGGAAAATATAAAAGGTCATTTTACATTTAACTATTTAAGATTCTTGACTTATGAATTTGAGCTATTTCTTTCGTTTTTCGTTAAACAGATTTGTTTTGAAAAAAATAAAATTATTATATATTTTTCAATTATAAGTATTACTTAATAGTTTTTTGTAAGATAGATACTAATGTCACATTTGGTTCATTAATAATAATAAAACTATAATATCAATTTCATTCTTGTAATCAAAACGCGATGTAAGTATTTGGTAAAGAATTCTATAAAAATAACTTCTAAAAATCTATTTTCGACCACAAAAATTTATTGATTAAGTAAAATACCCATATATATATATATATATAATGTCATGAATAATGATTTAAACGAGTCAGTCGAGCTCAGCTTTTGTCGGCTCAAGCTTGGTTTGTTTATTCTTTAATAGGCTTGAGTCAAGTCGGGCTTTTAACGAACCTGGAATGTGCAAGCTCGGGTCCGAGCCCATTAAGGTTTTTCGAGCTCGAGCCAAGCATATATAATTATATTTATAATATTAAATTAATATAAATAATTATATATTAATAATATAATATTTAAATTATATATATTAAACGAACCTTTATTTCAGCCAATTCGTGAGTCGGCTCGAGAGCCTCAAGATAAGCTTAGACCCAATTCATTTAACTAAACGAGCCTGAGTATGAGCTTGAGCTTGAGCTTCCGAGCTTGGGTAACTCACGGATAGATCAGCTCATTTAAAGCTTTATTCATGAATAGTAACTAAATCTTTTATAAAATACACAATTAGAGATCATGGATTTTAAAATTGTTAAATTTAATATTTCAATTTTAAAATTGATCAATTTAATATCTAAAATATATTTTCTTGTATACTAATAGTATTTTTATTAAGTTTTTTAAATTCTAAATTGATAAATTTATAAATTCATTCATTAAATTAATTAATTTTAAAATTAAAAATTTAATTATATATTTTATTAAAATCTAAATATCATCCATAATATTATTAGCTCGCAGACACAAGCTACTTCTTGTCGAGTCCTGTCGGTTACTTCGGGGAGGGGATAGACGTTGACGAAACATCATGATAAGAACATCCAGTCGACCCGGCAAATTCATGGAAAATTCGCGCATGTTCATCTGCTTTTTATTTCAAACGGACGTACGTTCCCGCCCATGACAAGAAGCAACAACCGCTTTCATTATCATATCCCATTTGAATTTTATGACCGGGTCACATAGGTTACTATTTTTATAGGTCTGATTTCAAGAAAAAAAAAAATTAAGCATAAAACTATAAATAGTAAAAAATAAAATGAAAAGGTATTCAAATTAAAAATCTTTATTTTATTTGATTATATAGGATCACGGATTAAATTTTCTCCGCCATGGTTAATAAGACTTAAAAGGCGTTCTGTAAAGTCATTTCATAAGACTCAGCAGCCTTTTAGAAAAGGAGCGAAAGTCGTCTGATTCATTAATTAATCGACAGATCTGTCGGAAAGTTAAATAATAATAACTAGCATATACGGCGCATCCGCGTAACGTAATAAAAATGAAAAAATAATAAAAGAAAGATAGGAATAATGATAAAAAAATGCAAAAATAGAAGATTTTAAATCCAAAGAAAAGGAGAAGAGAAAGAAAGGAAAAGAGTAGGAAGAATGATAAAGTAATTGTTAAAGATTGATTAATATTTTTTGATACGAATTATGTATTTCTTTTAATATTAATTAATGTATGATGCATTCGTATTATGTGCGTGAAAAAAAGAATAGTTAAAAAGTATACATGAAATAAAAATGGTGGGAACAATTATAAAAAAAGAAGAAAGTGGAAACGATTTTTAATTCAGAGAAAGAGAAAGAGAGAGAGAATGGAGAGGAAGTAGGAGTAACCGTTACCTATAAATATCATAAAATAAAAAAAAAAACCTTTTTTTTTTTTTTATAGTAATGATCAAGGATTGGTAATTTGGTATAATAATAATAGATAAATAATAATCTGAACTTTGAAGAACGGATGGACAGGGTTGACGGAAAAATAAGGCTTGTTTTAGACTACGGTGGGCTGAAGGGGGAAAAAAACGGTAGAAGACGAGAGAAAATCGGTGTTTGGAGGAATAGAAGGCAGAGTAAAGAATTAGAAAATGATAGAAAACTTTTAACCTTTATCTATTTCTGTTTTCTTCGCAAAATCAGGAAAATGAAGGAAAAGATGAACTGTATTTTTAAATTATTATTTTTTTGGAGAATGAAGAATAAAAATAAAATAGAAGAGGTAATTTAATTAAATACAACTCTATTTCTTTTTTTTTTTTCATTCTTTTTTCTTCATAAATTACCAAATACAAATACATAATCTATATACTTTCATTTTCACTCACTTCCTTTTTCACTCATTTCTTTCTACTGGTTTTCACATTTTATAAAATACCCAAACATAACATTAATGTGCAAGTTAGATATGAATTAGATCATTTTTATCTATGAGTTATAAAAAAATTATTTAAAATATCATATTAGCATCATGAATATTTTTTTTTTCGAAAGAAACTCTTAACTTTATTCCTAGCTATTTTCACAAAGTTATTTAGCTATTTTAAAATATTATATTAATTAACATTAATTTCTTTTAAAATGAAAAATATATTTTATTCAAAATTTAATATTAACAATTTAACTGCAAATAAAATTTTAAAAAGTAAATTATGAGTTGTCAATCAATAACAAATTTTTGTTGCAAAAACCATATAATACCTGTTTGTCAAGAAAAAAATTGGAACATGATAGCTTATTTTTTACTATGGAAGAAGAAGCAAACAAAAAGTAAATTGCCTTACAGGGCAACATAGCTTCAAGAAGAACGTCTGTTTATCCTTAAAGAAACTCCACGTGGACATATTTTTTCTTGGTCGTTTTGTCAAGGACTCAGATAAAAACGTCCATTTATCCTTAAAGAAACTCCACGTGGACATATTTTTTCCTAGTCTTTAGATAAAGTTGTCTTACGAACAATATAAAATGGGATAATTGACTCGGTCTGACATGGACACGAAAATATTTCATGCTATATTTTTATGAAATGGGCCAATGATTACTGAGTTACAAGTAAATACTAGATTGTATGGATGGACCTTTTTTTCTTTTTAGGCCACCAAACTGTATGGACTTTTAGACAAGTAATGATATTATTCTTATTTCATAGCACAGCACAAAACAGTAATGGCAAGTCAACGAAAACCAAGTGTGAGGCCATGTCTCACCATGTTTGTTAATCTAAGATTAACAATAAAATCCAAGATTAAAAAAAATCATGAAATAATGGTTATATAACCTATTAGGCTATTAGCTATATAGTAAATGATATAAAGTTTATCTACAAATGAAATAAATGACATCGTTGCCAGAAGATTTAGTTATCAATCTGCTAATTTAGTTAATGTAATTTATATACAATTAATGTAGTTAATTAGATAGTCATATAAATTAGTGTAATTTATTAGATAGTCAAACCTAAATTAAAAGAGCTGACAATCTAATTAAAGATATTGACAGATCTCCTCTTTTGTATATTCCTTTTTTAGGTAGGATTTCTGCTGTACATATGGAGAAAAATGTTTCTCTAATAGACACGATTTCAATTGCTCAAAATCCTTTATAGTTGATATGGTATCAGAGCCCTTGATCTCTACATAGTCATAGTTTAAAAATTTTTTTTTCTCAATTTCTTGTTCTTAGTCCTCTAACAACTTCATGTCTTTAGACAAGAAGTCTTTTTTGATTCATTTTAATGGAAAAAAACTACTACTCAGCCTAGACATTCCGGTTCAAGATATATGTCAAAGGAAGAGATCTATGGAGTCATATTAATGGCAGCAAACCTGCTCCTGAGCAAGGTTCAGATGAATATATCAAGTTGGAGGTCAAGGATTCACAAATCATGACATAGATTCTAGGACTGTAGAACCTAACATTGTTTTAAATCTCCGATCCTCTAAGGTTGCAGTTGAGATGTGGAATAACCTAAAGAAAATTTACAGCCAGCAAAACGAGGCTCGTAGATTCTAGCTTGAACATGAATTATCCATGATCTATTAGGATAATCTCTCTATTTATGATTTTTATTCTAGCTTTATGAATTATTGGCTGAATATACTGATATAATCTATGATACCTTACCTCTTGAAGGTTTTGATGCTGTCCAATCTGTTCGTGAAATTGCAAAAAAGGTTCAATTTCTCATGAAATTGAGATTTGAATTTGAGGATACCAGGTCCAATCTTATGAACCGAGATCTTGTTCCCTCCCTGGATATGTGCCTTACTGACCTACTATAAGAGGAACAACGAATTCTCACTCAAGTAACCATGGAACAATGAAGATCCAAATCAGTTCCAGTAGCTTATATAGCACAAGGAAAGCCAAGAGGTAAGGACACGAAGGTTGTTCAATGTTTTTGCTGCAAAGGATTTGGTAATCATCCCTCAAATTGTCCAAAAAAAATTTGCAACTATTGCAAAAAAGATGGCCATATTATCAAGGAATGCCCAATCCGACCTTCCAAGAGATCTAAAAGAGCATTCGTTGCCTCAATTGGCTCTTCTAACATTAGTGGTTCAGCGGATGTCGCACCATTAACACAAAATGCTTCTACTCCTACTCAAACTCTAACACCTGAGATGGTTCAACAAATGATTATCTCTGCCTTCTCTACTTTAGGACTTTTAGGTAAACCTTCATCTACTTCATCCTCATGGTTTTGTGATTCCAGAGCATCCAATCAGATGAAAAATAACGATAAAATCTTAACCAATGTAAAGATATTCTGAAAACCTTGAGATTCATACTACTGATGGTAATTTACTACCCATTACAGCTACTGGTGATATTTCTCCTTCTTTAACTGATGTTCTTGTTTCTCCAAGCCTTACCACTAACCTTGTTTCAATTAGCCAATTGGTTAACAATAATTGTATAATAGAATTTTCTAAATCTAGTTCTGTTGTGTAGGACCAATAGTAAGGGAAGATGATTGTAAAGGGGCCTAAAGTATGATGTGTTTTTCCTCTCAAATTTCCTTTGTCATCATGTTTTTCGTTTCCTCTTATCACTTGTAATCTTGCTTATGTTGATTATTGAGCATGGCAAAAACGTCTTAGACATTCAAACTCTAATGTACTCCTCACATTGTTAAATTCTAGTTTACTTGGAAATAAAAAGCATGTTTCTATTAATGATGTTCAATTTGATTGTGATTCTTGTATACTTGGTAAGAGTAAAACTTTGCCATTTCTTACTCACATATCTAATATTGTCCAACCTTTTGAAATGATACATAGTGATTTATGGGGTATGTCACCAATTATATCTCATGCTAATTACAAGTATTTTGTCACTTTTATTGACGACTATAGTCGATTCACTTGGATTTATTTCTTGCATTATAAAGATGAAGTACTTTCTACGTTTTAAAATTTTTCATGCCTATGTCTAAACCTAATTTTTTGCCAAAATTAAAACTTTACGTTCTGACAATGGGGGTGGATATATGTCCCATTTACTTTAAGATTTTATACAGGCTAATGAAATAATCTCTTAAAGATCATGTCTTAAAACCCCATAGCAAAATGGAATAGGCAAAAGGAAAAACGATCAACTTCCTTGATGTTTTTCTAACCTTTTTATTAGAATCCTTAGTGCCTGCTCGGTTTTGGTGTGAAGCTCTCTCTATTATTGTCTATCTCACCAATAGGTTACCTTTTCCTTCATTGAATCATGTCTCTCCTTTCCATAGGTTATTTGGTCATTCCCCCAATTACTCTAATCTTCGTACCTTTGGTTGTGTATGTTATGTCCATCTTCTTGCACAAGAGCGCACAAAACTCACAGCCTAATCGGTTAAATGTGCTTTTCTAGGATTTTGCACATCACAAAGGGTTTCGTTGTTATGATCCTAATTTACGTCGTATTTGCATTTCTAGAAATATAATTTTTTTTAAATCAATATTTCTTTTCCAATCATTAGGACCCTCTCTTTCCTTCATTTTCTATGCTGCCTATATTTACTAATTCTACTGTAGATCAAGACACTTCTTCTGCCATAACAAACTAGATCCAAGGCTAGGAAGCGAGATATAAGCCCAAGTGGAGTAAGAAGAAAGTCAAGAAAGTGGGAAAAGTAAACTTGATCTCTAAAGATAACTAAACAAGTAAGAAAAATGATTTTCTTGTTTGCCTTGTTTATCTATTATTTTGGTTTGTGTTAGTGTTAGTTAAAGGTAGAACTTTGATGTTTTATGTGGATTGAGGACATGCTATCATGTATGTTGAAGTAGATAAGCAAATAGAAATACGTATCCTAGGTATTTGATGAAATGAAAAATGATGTTTGTGGTGATATGATGTATGTATAGATATTATTGGTGATAAATAAGTATAACTTGAAAGATTAGGGTGATAGTAGCGTTTAATAAGCTTAAAGATGAGATTATGTTTTTGAGTTAAGTTATTGTGTGTGTATTTGTGAGAAATAGACTTGTGAGAGCTTGATGATGTTAATATTGTGTTAAAGACTAGTTTAGCATGTTTTGTAAAAATATAAGAGCTTATTAAAGAGTTTGAAGATATAAAACTTAGAGAAATTTTGAAACAAGTACCATAGGGTAAATGCCCTGCTCATCATGGTCATGATCGTTGCCGTTATCGTCTTGGGTGCAAATTTCCTGTCAATCACGGCTGTTGTTGAGGCTGTTATCTTGTTACCGCCGTAATAAAGCCAGTGATCTTCTCTGAATATTTTTCAAAGTTTGAGACAATCTATATCATGGCCATAATTGGGGGGCGTGATCTGTATCACAACCTTTACCACGGGCATGACCTACCCTTTGGTATTGTTCATAAAAAAAAAAAAAAAAGCAAATAAATAATTGGTAATGATGGATGGATGGATGATCAATGAAAAATGATATAAATATCTATGTTTATATGAATAAAGTGTTGTGTAGTAATTAGTAACTATTTGTGGTGATTATTTAAGTAAGAATTAATCATTTTGATATGAAATGAATTTCTTTTTACAATTGTTAATCATCGGTTGAGTGCTTCCATTGATCCTTGGTATAGCACAGGTACACAGTAACATGGTTGATTGCTTGCCTAGGATAGGCATATCTTAACTTAACTTAACTTTAATTCAAGATAACTTAAGCTTTGTTGTAATGGTTGTGTTTTGCACCGTTGAATCTAGTTCAGGGAGCGACACCCTGTTATGAGATTAACATGGTAGTTGAGGCGCTTAGGCCACCCTAGTCAAGATTTGACAATTTATAAGTGGTACAGGGTTAGTCGATGGGGTTATTAGTATCGGTATAACGTTTTCTTACTCTTAAAATGAAGTAATATGATTTAGTTCACGTTTATAAGACTGATTGAACTAAGTGATATTATGGATTAAGTTAAGTAAAGATGAGTAATGGTTGAGAACCCTAGATAAGACTATTAATCGTTATTGGATATATCATTAGGAGATATAGGTATCCAAACTGCCTATATCAACCCCCCGAGTATCTGCTGTTACTCAGGAACCCTAGATTCCCTGTTTGTTCTAGAGTTTGAACACTCCTATGCTATTTGACTAACTTAAGGAATATATAATAAATCTTTGTTTGATGTATTTGCATATAGTCTAAACTTGTGTGTCATTTGTTTTTGTGTTTTGTTACTTGTGTACTAGGCCTTTGTGTCATGTGTTATCTCTTACAGGTATTAATGATGAAGATGAGTTCTATGTTAGGATGGGATTTGGATCCGATTTTTTTGAGGATTTTCTGGATAATTGGGAGAATTAGAGACCCAACTGTGGCCTTAGTAGAATCCTTTTGCAATAGTACACGATAGAATCTTTTGGGTAAATATATTTAATAGTTACTAAAGCTTTTGGTTAACTTATATCTATCTTTTATAAATGGCTTGTTTGCAAGCCTTTGTTTGTAATATCTCTATGTATATACATGTGTATTAAATTTATATGAAGTTTTATTTTTTTTATATTGTGAAGCTAATGAAATTGTTCTTATAAGAGATTTAGACAAACAATTACGCAAACCATTCTTTATAGATAACCTTACATATAATACTGTAGGTTATATGTGATTGGGGAATTAGATTCACTAGTTATATATATATGGTGGGTCAGGGTCCTTACATTTTTGCTAAAGTTCTAACCCGTGACTTCGTTATATTATATGTATAGTCGAGCATGTGAGTCCTTACCATTCCCAAGGTAAAAGCTTACCATCCCTACGATAAAGGCAACCATAAAGCTTGAAAGCCAGGAGGTGAATCTCTCTTTGATGAAATGATGAAAGCACTCCTTTTCAGTGGGTTAAAAATCTTTTTAGCTATGAGGAAACAAGGTTTGACCCATAATAGGAACTAGTTCCTTAAAAATGGCCAATAAATGCAATTATAAAAATTTTCTAAGATTGGGGTCCTCTCGACGGTCTTGTGACAGTCACAATGGGACTGGTCCCAGTCACATCAATATACAATCCAGATTATTTTCAGTTGAAGATGATTGGATGTGGTTGTAGTGATCACATGTGTGCAGCATTTAGCTTGTGCTGCACATGACTTTAGAGGAATGACTTGATAATGGCACGTAAGATTGACTTATGAAGAGATGATAGGGAGGAAGAGTAAGCAATCTCAGATAGCTTGAATGCATGTGTGATAAGTGGATGAACTATGCAGCATCAACCCTACAGTTCCTAGAGAGAGGCAATGAGTTCTTTATTTTGAATGTTGTTTGATCTCCGGGATTACAATCTGACAGTACGACAATGCTTCTTTAAATATTTGAAAATCTCTCGCAATGAGGAGGACTCTTGAGGTATTTATAGAGTTTAATTATTGACAACATCCATTAGATCGTAAGATGTGTCAACGACTTAGATGAGTTCTTCTTCTGATGGATCATTCCATGGGTTCATTTTGAGCTTAATCCTGAAGAGACTCTTTTAAGTGATTGGGCTTTTATAAGAAAGTTTGAGAGTAGATAGGCCAATCTAACGATCCTTATTTTAAGTCCACTATGTCAAATTTCCCATGAGCCATCCCAAATTATGGACTAAATTCTTTAGGCCCTGTCCTTAATCCTAAGAGTCGAATCCAGATATTTATTATATAATTAAATTAGCTCCTCTACCTTTTGCCCTCTTGACCAAAGTCTTTTAGATGAAGTCAAAAGGATTTGAGCATAAAGTGAATTAATTGTGTCGCTGCCTAGCACTTATGTACTATAAAATAGCTACATAGCTGTTGGGTATACTCACAAGCTAAGAAATTTATCTGCTAATATATCAAAGCATTCCATCATTGTACATTTATTTATCATGTGAATTATCTCAGTGTGCAAAGTTGCAACACCATTCTAACTTGTACATGTCATCCTTTCCATGATAGTAGCCACTTATCATATAAGTTGCCTTCGAAAGCTCTCAAGCTTACTTCAAATTGTAATATGTGAACTCACACATATATGCATATGTGTCTATATAAATATTTCTTCTCTTAATGCTTTGTTAACAATTAAATGGGTTTATGTCCCATGATATTTCCATAACACAGCCAAATGAAATCTTTCCTTTGTAATGAGAAATTCCATGGATGAAATCTATTGCCCCTTCCTGAAAGAAAATAAATATTTGCATCCTCCACGAGTCACTTTAAAATTATTCCCGCTTCATTCATCTCAAGCTTATGACATATTTATTCCTAATTGGCCTTCTCACGAGTTATATATGTATGTATCCATATATCAACCATGGATACGCATGAAGTAAGCTTCAAAATAATTGACGTAGAAACTCCACGATATAAAACTCATTTGATTTCATCTTGTTGGGATATTTTATTAATGATAGTATTTACTCGCACCATGCATTGGATTCTGATAGATTTAACAGTAATCGAACACACCTTGCATATTTAATGAACAGGAACCAAGTCTTCAATGCAGGCTTTAAGTATCTTCATTTATTTGTTATCATCGATAAGATTACCCAGACCATGGAGAATCTTGTAAACATCATCAGACCCTTTCATTTTTTTTATTTTAACAGTATCGTAGAGATAACAATTCGTCCCATAATCCAACGTCAATATATATATCTTGAATCAATAGAGTAGTGCATGTCTTCGAGTCTCCTTTTGTATGTCCACATCCACAATCCCATACTAATAAAATCACGATACTCTAATATCATGTTTGGTATGGAAAAAAAATTTGGAATGAAATTAATTGGATTGGAATGGAATTGAATGAGTTTGAGAATGACAAATTCATTCCTATGTTTGAAAAATTACATTGAATGGAATGTTTGGAAAATTACATTGAATGGAATGGTTGAAAGTATAATTGTTGGGAATGCCCTTAGTAATAAATGCAAAATATTAATACATGATAGGATAAAAAAAAATTACATTCATATAATTAATAGGAGTGGAATGGAATTGCGATTCTGTCTTCTCAAAAGCGGAATTGAGTTTCCCTTCAAAGCCAGAATTGTCGATTCTAAGGAATCACGAATCCGGCTTCTAAAAATGCTTCTGAATACTAGGAAAATGAATGAAAGCTAAAATCACAATTCAATTTCGATCTATTCTTATATACCAAACATGCCAAAATATACATACTTATCGTTACGTATGTACCTGAAAAAAATGCTCACATTAAGTACATATGTATTTATATTCTTATCGAACTTCTGATGTTAATCCAGTGAAGCCACCTGTGCTTACATATGTATATATATCTACCAATATTTATTTTGTTTTAGCCAATGTCGCGATTCCGAGGCTCCGAGTCAAGTAAGTTGTCTGCAAGCATTTGTTTAGCATCTTTCTCACCGTCCCTCCATCTACCATAAAATTCCCCTTTCTTACTTTTTTGATTCACTGGTATCATTTTTTATACCAATTTTCTTCTACGAAGCTTATCAAAACAGGATTGCTTCAAATCGTTATATATATATATATATATACCATCACACAGCATTATCACATCCCTTCAAATGTCATACCGTGGTCCAAATCTTTGCAAATCATGAATTTAAACAATCACATATCTCTTCTGGATTTCATTGTGTAGCTATATATATCCTCTCCTTGCCAAGTTTTCTTCTCCGTTCTTGGAGAACACCCTAGTGGAGGTACAAGCGACAAATTTGTCTTGACTTTACTTCTTATCCCTTCCGTTTTTTTCCATTTTTTGAAACCATTGTTCGCTATGTCACAGGAACCAGAACAACTTGCAGAAACAGTACAAGGGCCTGACATAATATCAATGGTGGCAGTGCAACCTGAGTTTGGTCTTTCATCACCCGAAAGGAAGGTATCCAACATATGTCGTTGCCACTAATGGAAGTCTGCAAATCCCAAGGGCTCGCATAGCCATCACTATATGAGATAGGTCAGAATCTCTATCGATCTGAATTTTCGTCTCGCATATATATATATATATATAAGATTCCAGTATAAACAAAGCCTGAGTTTCTTTACCTTACAATCTTCATCTTGGATATATACATATATATTGGTTCCAACCCATCCGTTTTCTTGACTCCAGTCGTCCAAGAATACCAGCCAATTTCCTGATAGCAATCCACATCCCTTTCATGCACAGGTGAATTTGGTCTCTCTTCATTTACATTATTCATTGAACAAAATAACAGTGTGATATTGCTGAACCAGTAGTAGATCATTAATTCTTAAAAGACAGCAATGGGACAGATATTCCGAAATCTTGAATCGGTTGTCTTTGCATCGTCATATAGAGAACCATCCCCAAAGCCATAGACTTGGTTCATACATCTATTACCAAATATCCTAAGACAAGAACGTACATCAAGCTCTAAGATGCCACATCTACCATCAAATGGAATAATGCATGCGCATGGCCAAGATTTATTTATTATGAATCCTTCTTGCTCCTTGTGTGTCTTTTTTTTTTTTTTTTTCATATTAATCACTTCTCCTTTAAATCCAAATTTAAGGCATTATTTGATATCAATTTGGACTTACAAAAAAAAAAAAAAAATCATTACTAAGATACTCCAATATCCATCTCCGTATCTAAATCATTCAATGACTATCACTTTATTCCAATATCAATTTTAATTTTTTTTTAAATGCCACCTCCATTGATCCGAATAAGACAATTTGTAAAAGCTCCATCTAGGTATTCCAAAAATTGATTCATAATTGACTTCACCAATACTGAGCATCACCGTAAATACTGAATGAGAAATGATGGAGCACCATCCATATCATCATTAAGATAACTTAAATTCATTGAACTCCAACATGCATTTAAGAAACGTGGCTTTGGTCCACGTGATTTTAGCACCTACCCCATTTCTTCAACAAAAGATAAATAAAATAATAATATTTTTAACTCTCGTACCCTCGTTAGCCAAATATCATATATATCCCATCCTTTTTTAAAAAATATCCCAAGCTTTAATCATACCCTGATATCCCATTTTAAAATTAAGAATACTCCAACAAACACTATCAATATCATCCAAATCTTCTAATTCGTCAGATCTCTCAATATTTATCATTCAGCCACATCTCTATGACTATATATGTATATGCATATATATATATAGAGAGAGAGAGAGAGGGAGCATGTGATATCATCAATCTTCTTTCTAATTTGGAGCTTCATGAGTTTTCTCTCTCGCTATGATCTATTTCTTATTCATCGTGACTTTATTTTTCACTTTCATTAAGGTGCTCATCTCCCTTCTTGTTCTTAGTAGAGGCACATACTGGTATCGCAATTGGCAACATCAATCAACACTTGCATGGTCCGAATTTTCATAAAGATATATATATATATATATATTTTTTGCTTTCCTCTTCTTTTTTTTTTTTAATATCAACCAAATAAGCTCCTCTTGACAAATTCAAATATAATCTCATGTCGTATAACTAACAGGCTTGGCATCACAGGGAACGAAACATAAATTACCATCAAGTGATAATAACGGCTTCATTTCTTGAAAGAGATGCACTAACTAACTTATGGGATGTCATATATTAGTGAGTGATTAGAAAGATTATTCATAAACATCGTAACCAGTCCTTCCTTTATTTTCTTACTTTTCTTTTTTGTTTTTTTTTAATATCTCACTTCTTCACCTTTAATCTTATAATTTGTTGCACCCTTGCAGGCTTACTCAATTTAATATTAGGGAAGCATCAGAGTCCTACCAAACACATACATGTATACAAGCCTCCTAGCCACAATCTCTATGACAAATTCGTTAAACAATAACAAAATCAAAGTTGGTAATTCACCTCTTTGCCTTTTCTCCATCATTGGTATTACCTGATGTACTAGATCTTGGTTTCATATGTTTTAATATTCTTCCATCTTTCATTTAGATTTCTTGTCATCTTGTGTGTATATATATACATATATAATATCCGCCTGTTCCAACATAATAACAGTTATTGATCTTTATCACTTTGGACAGAAGCCTTCTGACCTTTTGTTGTGACCATTATTTGCCTGGCATATCCTCGCCCTTATCTTCATAACTTTTTTTTTTTCACATACATGACATATCATCAATGGAGCGATTCATTCTTTTTCAAACCTCCATACAATATCAGCAAGTGCATAAATCATTCAATAATGGCTCCACAACGTTAAGTGTTATGGAGTCCTTATCTTGTATTCTTTCATATTTTATATTAATGAGTCTTAGAATTTTTTTATCGTGCTTTTATCACGATTGCATCGTAGATAGTGACGTGGACATTCGTATTTTCTTTACTTTGCACACCGCGTGTTTCTTTGACCCTACTAACTTCCTTTTTTTTTTTTTTATGGGACTTGCTTACCCAACATATATCATCAAATCATTGAGGAAATATCAAGTAATCATCAAGTGGCTTACTCAATAGCCATCTGTCATCCATCAAGTGGCTTTTCTCAGTAGCCATTCGTCATATCAAGCGTCATTTATCAAGTGGCTTCACTCAATAACCATCGGCCATCCATTTGTCTAAGATTAGACATCGAGCTATCTATTTGACATTGGTCAACAGTCATCTACCAAACTTATAGCTAACTCAGTGCTATAAAATTCTCAATGATGGCATCGCGGATCATAGACAACATCAACCAAAAGGACTTATTGCTGCGAACGATCAACCTTCTCCAATTTCGTCTCCTTACAGTAACTGGATCGATCAAACAATTTCTAAAGATTTATTCTAGAGAGTAAGAATACAGATACCTATGCACTGAAGCGTTCTAACAACTCCTATCACTTCATCAAGCCAGAGGCTGACCCAACTAAGAGAGAAGTCATCACGAAAAACTTAGTCCTGTGGTTTCTGAATGAAAGAAAGGAGTCACCACACTCATATACTCAATTTGCTTTTCCGAGGCAATCAATCTTAGGATAAACAGAATGGGCGATGCATATCTACGAGGATTTTGAGCACAAGGATGCACTGAGATTTGCCAAAGTATATCGTGCCATCAATATTACTACACAGTTTAGTTTTCCTCCAACAGGCGATATGAAGCTATGGCAAGCTATTATCTCATGGTAGAGTACCTAAACTCACACCTTTATCACACCGTGGGAAGATTTCATACCTACACTTGAGGATATGTACATGTTGTTAAGGCTTTATGAATTTGGGCAAGCTAATATTACCATCCTTTCCACTACACAAGAGGAGCAAGAAATTCAAGCTGTGCTTGTAAGCGCAATAAAAGCAAAGTAAAGTCAGAGCAAAGAAGTTTATCTTCACTTCCTGGATTAAGCATTTTTTTCACAATAGAGATGAGGGTAGAGTCATAGTTTCAAAGCCACGTCTCGAGTGTGTGTAAGCACTAACATTCCTTGCATAAGCATGTACTTTTATTAGTATCCTCTTTTTCCTTCTTACTAATCCTTTTTTTTTTCCAGTTATGAGCTTTTGGCTTTTGTGGTGCTATGGCCATCAGCATATGTTTTTCTTGGTAGAACTATAAAAGGAATGAACCCACAACTGTTCTTGTTAGCCATTTGTATAGCGAAGGGTTAGCGCCTTGCTTTAGCGCCTTTTTACTTGGGTTCCTTCTATCAGCGCTTGAACTTGTACCATCATCCTATAATCTGCTATAAGGGTGTTATGCTATGTATTCACATGCAGATTTGGTGTTTTTATAGCTCTTCATCTATAAGTGGTTTCGAGCATACACATCCTCCCCTAATACTTAACATAATTCCCAACTAAAAGATCCCAAGTGGTGGCAATGTTAAAAAGACATCCTGTGAAACCCTTATCAAATGTTATTGATGATGCTAATGGGTTCGCATTTGACCTTATATGAAGAGAATAGCTGGTTGTGAAGATTGTTGCAAGTTTTACCCATCCAAATCGAATGTTTTCATGAAACTGATAGACAATTATGAAAGTTTGGATACCAGTAATGTAGGGTTTATCATGTGGTGTGCCCCAAAGATGTTTGCTGACACTACAAGATAGTAAGAATTCAATTGGTACTTTTCTAGAGTAGAAAGTGATGGTATATTCTTCCCATAGAGTTGCTCATTGACTTAGTTTTGATTATGGAGTACCTTAGTTGATTCTTCCATTAGATGACTTTAGTCATTGCTATAAATCACTTACTTTAGAACATAACAATTTGATTCATCCTTACGTACGATAGCTATTCTTTCCTTCTGTGAGTCGCATAGAAGCACCTACAACCGGTTGGTTAACTTATTGATGGACTGCGTAGAAAGTTTTAGAGAATATGTGTATACCATAGCACCCAATACTCTAGTGGTGCTTAACATCTACAAGTATGAGTTTTACCTTCACCTCTCATCAAAACTTGCGAATTTCCCTAACAATTCTCATACCAAGTTAAAAAAAGTCATGCCCTATAAGATAAAACAAAAGTGACTCAAGATCCTGAGGATAACAGAAGGGTGCCTCATAATTCCAAGTCAAACTGAAAATGATCCATTGGGTGACCTCTTTGCCAAATGCTAGTCAGGTTAAGCATGTTTGCATTCATAAGGGATTATACTGACGTAACTCTATTCTAGCAAGGCATCAACATATATATATATATATATATATAAATTGTTTCTTTATTATCTTATATACATCTCTTTTGTTTTTTTTTGTAGGTGGTAAAAGATACCAGCTCAACTTGCCAACCAGTTAACAAATTATTGGTATTCACGCTCCTCTCAACAATGCTATCATAGATCCCTTTTTTCATTTGTATGGAAACTATGAGGAATTTCATTCCAAAAGGCATCATGTGCCAGTTATATCGATGAACAAGGATGATGAAGATACAAACCCATCTGGTAGCAAAAGTACACATAATCTTATTAATAACAAGGAGAAAGCTTCCTTAGCAATTGAGGATGAAGAACTTGATAATATAGAGATTGTTGGCAAGCCTAGTGAGATGGAGCAACATGAGATGGATGAAGGGGACTCCAGCTCAGTACCTCTTTAGGAGCCTGAGAATGAGACATATGTTATTGCTTTGCTTCGCATGGGAACTTATGGTGGTGAGGCTACTGCTACATCCATTAATGCTTCACAACATTCCTTCCCTCTTATGAGGTTCCTCCACTTGCCACATCTCTTGCTCAAGCTACCTATTTTTCTAATGTCCCTCCTCCATCCCCCAGTTGTTGGCATGTCATTACAATATGAGGCAACAACTCTTAATACAAGAGCAACTACCAATGAGATTGCTTCTTTCCATGAATTCACTGTGCCTTCTCATCTTTTAGAGACACTAAAATGGTTGTATTCAATGGAGGGAGAATTCTGGGTAGTGTGCTTTGTTCTAGGTATGAATGTAGCTGATATCATGATAACCTTGTTGGAGCAAGCGATTCAGCTTCTTAATAGGCCATGGGATTCATTGTCAGTTGAGGAGCTTGAGTTATTTATCAAGGGGATTATTGGGGCTCATGGACTTAATTTCAAAGTGAGGAGTTTAGAGCATGTTGCTAGTGAAGCCAAAAGAATGTTGAGTTGCCATGCAATTGTACAAAGACATAACAAATTAAGAATAGAACTCAAGGAAGCAAAGTTTTAGATAAAAAGAATTCTTGGTGATAGGGACACCTCTATAGCTATAAAGTCAGAAGGTGGTCTTCTTTAAGTTGGTGATTGATTCCTTACATTAACATTTGATGTTTGCTATTTTTTAAATCTTTCCTCATATTTTTTAGCACTTTGTATCAAAACATTTAGATTTGGAATGAATAGAGTATTTCTTACTATGCATTGTTTTTGCTTGCTCGTTCGTTCGTATCAATGAATGCTAAACTTAGCCATTCGATAATGTGCGTTTGCACTATGAAAGCAATGCCTTCACTTAGCAGCATTGATTCATGAAGTAATAGTGATATAATGCTCTCACTTGCTAACAATAATGTTGTTAATGTTTAGAATAATTAATTAATTGCACTTTGAGCAGCGATAGTGTTATATGCTTTATAAGCTTAACACCTCAGTAATCTTAATTGAATTGGTTAAGCGATTATTCCCAATGCTTAACCATTCATCACATGTTTTTTGATACTTTACATCTTTTAGGTGTAAGATGGTACCATCATGCTCTTAAGAGACTATGCTTCTACTAACCAACATGTAATAATTTAACCATTACGCACCTAGGAGCTTATGCTCATACCAGGTAGCAACAATAGACATAAGTATGTGTTTATTTGCTATATTAATTACCTTTGCGTGCTAAGGAGATGAATCTCTAACTTTACAGCAACAAAGGAAACTAATGAAGTGATGGGAATCAAAATGCTCAAGTCATAGGACCAATTAGTAGAGCCAGAGCTAAAGGACTACAGAATCTTGCACTAAGAGTCCTACATGACAGCATGGAATCGAATGAGGCTCATTTCGTTGATCTTTCGATGTTTGGATATTATGATTTCCATGAAATGAGTGTAAGCATACTTTAAGAGGACCCCAGAATCATTGAAAAGGATGGAATCAAGTCAATGGAGCAATTCAAAGGAAATTGGCTCGGAAAGCTTGAAGGCCAGCGGCATTAAATGAAGTTACATTGTTTTAATTAGATATAGCAAGTTCTTATTTTCATAATTATTAGTCTTTATTGTCATTAATTACGTCTACTCTTTAATTTCATATTTATTAGTCTTTAATGTCAGTAAATTCCTTTCAAATTAAGATAATTAGATATAGAAAGTCCTTTTATCATATTTAGTAATTAGTCATTTTGTCATTAATTAGGTCTTTTGGGGAACTATTATAAATACCCCCTTTATATTGAGACTCAAAAGGAACTTTTGGTTGAATATTGAATTTGAGAAGTCATTTCTCTCCAAACCCTACTCTTATCAATCTTAGATGTGGCGAGTGATGGCCTTGGATTTGTTGTGAGTCATATCAGCAAATTCAACACTAAGGCTAATTCCTTGCTAGTGCGTCATATCTAGTGAAATTAGGTGTATCTATCCTTTTTATTACTATTTGTTCTTAATTGAAATTTGAGCAATTGTGAAGTGAGTTGAGCGAAACACACACTTTTAGATCTAGGCACATCATGAAGTAATAAAAGAGAGTAAGAGAAAATGTGTTGAAAAAGGCTTTATAACATAAGCCATAATTTCATTCATAATAGAAAGAGAGTACATCAATCACAATTTCATGTGAAATTTTTTTATATATAGAAAATTGATTGGTGCTGTAACTTTATCGTTAGTTGGATTTAGAGCTTGCAATAGCCACTATCATGACTTCATGAATAATGAAGGGGCCCTTCCACTTTGGTGTGAACTTAGGTGTCGTAATACATTGCCACACATGCTATGCTATGTGAAGTACAACGTCGCCTTGTTGGAGTGTCTCACCTTTCTTCTAATACTTCTAAGTCCAATATGTGTAGAGTATCCAGTTCTAGATTTGCATTGATAGCTAATTGTGCAAAGGGAACCAAGATTGCTATGGGCATACTACCTTAGAGCCAATAATGAGGGAAAATGGTGTTGTTTGTGTAGGATTGGACTTGAATGTCCCATAGGCCCATTATGCTAGTGGGAGCTTGTCATGCCATTTCTTATGATTGTTGTATGCTATATGACTGAGTACCTTCAAGAGTGTCTTGTTGGCAACTTCTACCTATCCATTTCCATTAGGGTAATAAGGTGTAGATTTCACATGTTCAATGTTGTAAGACGCAATTAGTTGTCAAACATGCAAATTAACAAAGGGCATCCCATTGTCTGAGTGAATGTGCTTTAGAATGCTAAAGCAATAGATGACATGCTCTTTCATGAAAGTTGCTACTATTGGTCTAGTAGCTTTCATCAATGGAATTGCTTCTGCCCACTTGGTAAAACATTCAGTGTCTATTAGAATCTAGATACATCCCTTTGACAGTGGGTGGGTCAAACTAATTAGATCGAACGCCCAAGTATGGAATGACTAAGGAGTAGTTAAGCTATGTAGTGCAATAGCGGGAGCATGGATTGCATGGCCATGTTTCTGATGGGAAATGCACTGTTAGGGATTTAGGGATCAATACGGAGTGGAAATATATTTTCTTTTTTCAAATAAAACGAACCTTAAATTCTCAATTGCGGATCCATGCAATTCAATTAAATTAAAATGAATAGAATTACCGTTTTGATACTATAAAATACTGGAAATTCAAATATGAGATGTTGCAAATGCGAACACCCCTCTACTGCATCCATGAATGAATTTCCAATCAGATCTCTATGGGTACTAGCATGTAGGAACAATTCCTAAATATTAAGAATCTCTCTCATAGGGTTCTCATTTTGAGTTGCAGAATTTCTATAATTCTAATGTGATGCAACACCTAAAAACCTTAGGGGAGATCACTATGTTCTATTTATAAGAAATTGTGCCATAGTCAACACCCTAATCTTATTAGGGATTTCAAAGGTTATTAGCGAATTCAAAAGACCCACATAAGTTATTAGGAATTCTAAATGACATCCTTCTTAAAAATGATTGTAATTAATAATTATTTATTAATCTTGATCTTATTAAGATTAATAGATAATTAAATAGTATCCATATGGCCTAGGGCACATCACTAGCAATCTCCCACTTGCACTAGGCCTAGATAATTCCCTATGAGCTTATTAAAATAACCCATGATCCGATTGATTCATTCTTTGTGTGTGACCATGTAGGTTCGCTTAATATTGGCAGTAGCCTTAAAACATCTTTTTAGACCCACAAGACATAATTGGTATCTAGCAAGACATTATGCCTACCCAAATTAAGTGAATATTGGTGATCAAACTTTTCCTATTAGCTATTAGTTATTTAGTCCTTATGTTACACGTATCTTATAATTAAACATAAGGTGTGGATCAATACACTCTTATATTGTTTAATCACATATTTCTTGATTGCAGAGTATGATTGACTTAAACAAATGATATTGATAACATCTTATCAATTCATTCGAGCATGGCCATGCATTTCTTAGTCTTACTCATCAAGAGGCTCAAAAGATATCTCTCTCAAATTAATGATAGGAACAAATCCCATCTTAATCATTCAACTTCCTCTACATGATTTATATTATGCCAAATCTCAACCTTTATAATTATCCGGTTAAAGATAACATTTTATTGAGTCAAAAACACAATATTCCTCATGTTAGAATCCATAGTGATTTCAGGTCTAAAGATTAAAATAACACTGCAAATGAGAATTACTTATCGCATTGATCCATATAGCATTATCATATTTGGTCATTTCAATACAATATACCCTTACACGTATTCATGTGTTGAATTGATATCTCATATCTATGATCAGTAAAACATGATCATCATCCAACCAACATACTAGCTTAATTCATTATTATTCCATATAATGAACGACTAGGGATAATTTAGAATAAAGTTATTTCTCACCTTATGGTTTTACTATTAAAGTCACATACTTTAATGACATAAGGAATAACCAATTTATTCAAGGAATAATACTTTATCAAAGCAAAAAGGTCAATAACAATTTTGATAAAGAAAATGACTTGTATTATAAAGACAATAATCATTCAAATGACATAGAATCCATATGGTCTAGTTAAACATAAGTTTAACCCCCAAATACTCTAGTATGACTATCATGCTTAGACTGGGAAGAGGCTTAGTCAATGGATCAGCTACATTGTCATCTGTATGTACTCTGCATATTTTAACATCTCCTCCATCAATGATCTCTCGAATGAGATATAACGTCTAAGTATACGTTTGGATCATTGGTGTAATCTTGGTTCCTTAGTCTGTGCAACGGCCCCATTGTTATCATAATATAGGTCCAATGGATCTGAAATGCTAGGAACACTCCCAAAGAAGTAATGAACTTCTTAATCAAAACTACTTCCTTAGCTGCATCCGATGCTGCTATATACTCAGTCTCTATGATAGAATTCACAACAGCATCCTATTTGGATCTCTTCTAGCTCACAACATCTCCATTCAAATAACATCCATAACTTGATTGCGATCGGAAATCATCTAAATCGGATTGGAAACTGGCATCTATGTAACCATTTACCATGAGATTGGTTTCCTATCCTTCATATGTCAAAAAGAAATCCTTAGTCCTTCTCAAGTACTTTAGAATGTTTTTTACTGCTATCCAGTTACTCTCACCTGGATCTGACTGATACCTACTAGTGATGCTTAATGCATAAGCGACATCGGGTCGAGTGCATAACATGACATGCATGATGGAATCAATAGCAAAAACATATGGAATCCTACTCATGCGTTCTCATTCCTCCTTCGAAGTAGGAAATTGAGTCTTACTCAATTTAATTCCATGTGACATTGGAAAAAATCCTCTCTTAGAATTTTCCATACTAAATCTTTTTAGCACTTTGTTAATGTATGCACTCTGACTTAGGCTAATGGTTTTGTTAGATCCATCTCTTTAGATCTTGATGCCTATAATATAGGCAGCTTCACGTAAGTCTTTCATTGAAAACAATTTCCTAACCTTGTTTTGACATTTTATAATATAGGAATATTGTTTTCAATGAGCAGTATGTCATCCACATAAAGCACCAAGAAAACTATTGCGCTTCCATTAATTTTCTTGTAAACACAAGGTTCATCTTCATTTTGAAAGAAATTGTCACGCCCCATAGGGTACCTTAAACATAACAGTCTGCCACATGCTATATAAGACTTAGGAATTGCTACCATAACCGTTCCAAAGTCTCGTACAGATGCAAGGTGTACCTTTACAACAATAGAACACATGAACCAATGGAGATAAATAGTTTAATTTGACATACTATAAGCAACAGAATATAAACTATGAGTCCACATAATTACTTACAAGAGTTCTATGGGTATTCCCCACAAAAGAATATTAAGTTTAAACGTGGTCTTTTACAGTTATCCAATAAATATTAGGGTTTCCTATGGAAGTTTATACAAAATCGAACACAAACTTCTAATGGAAACTCCTAATTCCTACACTTGCTCGGTAGGATGCCTCGGCTTTAACCATATATATGAATATTACAATAAGAAAAAGCTGTGGAGACGTAAGCTACACTAGCTTAGTGAGTGAATACTTTCATAAATACATTTATAACAAATCATTCAATCAAGTTAATTATTCAATCATATGGAATGCATCAACAACATGAACAAACAATCATATGATCAACCGAAAATCATATGTGAATGGATTTATGCCCTCCATACGGAGTTAGCAGATTAACGAATACTGCGGGACTACAGTTGAATTAATGTGCCATTTATGGATCACGGATGTAAACCCCTGAAAATTTCATAATTCTTAGAAAATAATCCTAAGAGTCAAACATCGGAATCGAAACCCTAAAAATCAAACCAAATTAAAACTTAATTCTAAATAAGATCAAAAACAAGAATTCTTAATCTTGAGAAAATGAGAACCCTCGAAACAAAATATAAAATCCAACCATCGGTTGAATCAACATCCATACGCTAATCAAGTCACTTACTCGATTTCTAAAACGCAAATCAAAACGATATATCCAAATAACGTTCGACAACAAAATGGTAAGATCTTAAAACCTTCTGTGGATTTTAAAAATAGGAATTTTAATTTTCACTAAAAGCCAAACTGAGTTAACTCTAACCCTAGACTCGGTTAAACGATCTCGAGAACTGAAAACTATTAAATAATCATAAATAAAATGAGATAAACCAAAGATATCGAATTAACAATATAATACGGTCAACACTTCAAAATTATATTTTACGAATAACTCAACAAAACCGGAAGTCAAACCGGAACCCTAAAAGTCAACAAAGCTTACAAACAAACCCTAGTGTTTATGTAAACCCCCAAAAATTTTCATAATCCTTAAAAAATATTCTAGAAGTCTAAATATCAAAAACCCGAAAAATCAACTTGAGATTAAAACTCAATTCTAGACCAAGTCAAACACCGGAAACGAAACCCTAAAACTCGAACCAAGTTAAAACTTAATTCCAAATGAGAACAAAAACGAGTTTTCTCAATCTTGAGAAAACGAGAACCCTTGAAACGAAATATAAAGTCTAACTATCGGTTTAATCAACGTCCGTACATCAATTAAATCACCTAACCGTTTTCTAACACGCAAATCAAGACAATATATCCAAATAACGATCAACAGCAAAATCTTAAAACCTTCGATAAATTTCAGAAATCAAAAATTTCAAAATTCTCACCAAAAGTTAAACTGAGTCAACTCATAACCCTAGATTCGGTTAAACGATTCCGAGAACTAAAAAACTATTAAATAATCACAAATAAAATAAAATAAAATAAAACATAAATTTCGAGCTAAAATTTTAAAACGATCAAAACTCAAAAGAATTATACGATATTACGAATATCTCGATAGAATCGGAAATCAAAACGGAACCCTAAAAGTCAATAAGCCTATAACGAACCCTAGTGTTTAAGATCCGGCAATCCCGCGTTTCCAAACCCTAGAAAACGAAATTAAGTTAATGACCTAGAATAGTTCGTAATAATATAAGGTAACATAAAAATATTAGATTCGCGAATTTCGAGTGACCTTCCAACCCAAACGGGATCGGTTCTCGAAAAGCGTGTCCCGGAGCTCGAATATTAAAAATATTCTGTTTATACCAATAGACTCGTAAAAATACAAGGATTCCAAAAATATCAGTTTTGGAATTTTTCGTTAGCTAAAAATTATAGATATCGCATTATTACGCATATTTTTGTTACTACTGGTACTTTAATTGTCTAGTCTACTATTCATAGTACTTTTCTACTATTCATTACTATTTCACTATCTCTACTTTTTCTTACACTTATTTCTTACACCTACATATCTATTTTCTTACTTTTTTCATTTCCAATACACATTTATTCACATCAACTTTACACATTACTTCTTTATTACACAAACAAATAAAAATAAAATAATTTCCCCCTCTCAAAAAGCCAAAATCGGCGCCATCCCTCCCCTCTCCATCTCAATTATTTTTCTTTTTCAATTTATTTTATTACATCTAAAATTCACTCCAAAAATTCTATAAATACCCCCTTCCTCTTTCATTTTTTCACACAATTCTTTACACTACCAAAACTCTCTCAAAATCTCTCCACAAATTCTCTCTTCAAGAATTCTCTCTACCAAAACTCTCTCAAACCAATTCCTCACAAAAATCATCTCTCATATATAAACTATCAACCACATATCACTACTCACATAATACCCATTTCATTCTCCATCTTCATACCTCTTGCATACTGTAGACACCCAATTTTTGCCCAATTAAAAATTAAGCTTAAGTTTAGAATAAATTAATGTCATGTTGAGTTCATTAAAAATATATAATATAATAATATAATAATAAACAATAGTATAATAAAAAAGGAGAGAAAAGAGAAAATAGAAAAAAAAAATAAAAAAAATATAGAGGAATAAAATATGTATAATAAAATAATTAAATGAATAATAGTAATGTAAATAAAATATATGTAAGAAAAATTAAAATAAATAATTATTTGAGCTTAATATAATATATATTTTATTAGTCTTAAGTATTAGTGGGTTAGCTATATGACCAAGGCACAGGCCAACGGCCTAACGGTTCAGACCATAGACACAGGAGCAAAGGGACCCGAGTTCGATCCTAGCCCAAGGCAGATTTTGCCTCTTTTTGTCCAATTTTTTTTCCCAAAAGACACATCGGTTCATCCACTTTGATGCCTCATTTGAGCAACGAATCTTTGTTTTTTTCGAAATTAATTGTACAGACACAAACTAGGATGGGATACATCACATCTATACACAATTCGTGCATTATTTCATCCCAAAAGGCACATTAATTGAGACATGAAAATTGGGAAAAAATTCGAATGGACATGATTTTTCAAATTTTAAAATTGGCCGAATTGTGTTCTTTGATCAAATTAAACACACTTAATCGAAGAGTTATGATGTATAAACATAAGATTCGTGATCAATTTGAACCAACAATCCCGAATCGAGTCCCAATTTTGAATCGTTCTTATTTGAAAAAGTATAACGATTCGTGATTCAAAAATTGAACAAGTACGAAGCTTCGAAATGACAAATTGTTTCAAAATCTATAAATAGGATCACCCCACAAGCAGAAAGCACAATTCAATTTCGCAAAATACACACTACACGATCGAGATCTGAAAATAGAGTAGAAAGTGTTCGAATTGCAAATTTTGCAAATTCGAAGTGATCGGGAGGATTTCGATCCAATTAAAGAGTGTTAGGATCATCTAGGAAGTGTTTTTGATTGATTATAGTGTTTAGAATTGCTCGAATTTGCATTTGGAATTTCTACAAATTTTTCGAAAATTTTTTATCTTTGCCGCCGTTGGGCCACCACACGAACCGCCACTTCTGGTGGTTCTGGGAGTGAACCACCACCACCAACGGACGCAGCACCTCAATCCACGTCGGGCCGACAAAGTTGCAGCCTTCGAAAACCACCAGAAGCGGCCGAGGAACGCTCGAAAGGTAGCGTGATCGTCTTCTTCGCCCGACGGAGCTCCGAGATCCGACCCGAAATCCGAATCCAACCCGGTCGGTCATCGGTGGTCGGTCGTCGGTCAACGGTCGTCGGTCAAAAGTCAGCAGATCCTGTGGTCCAGATTTGATCAGAAGATCCTATGGTCCAGATTTGATCAAAGGATCCTATGGTCCAGATTTGATCAGCAGATCCTACGCTCCAGATTTGATCAGTAGATCCACGGTCCAGATCGCGAGTCAACAGATCAGACGGTCAGATTTGGTCCACCGATCAGACGCTCCAGATCTGATCCGAGAAAATCTAACGGTCCAGGTTAGTCCGCAATATTTTATTAGTTATTTATTATATATTTAATTTCGGAAAATAGGAAAAAATTCGTAAAAAATCCAGAAAAAATCAGAAAAATCCAGAAAAATTAGAATAATTATTTTTAATATAAATTTACATGTTTTAGCAATTTTTTTATTTTTGGATATTTTTAATATTATTTGCATATAAATTGATCTTTAAATATATATTGATGCATGAGATGTTTGTTTTTTTTTTTGTATTTTAATTTTGTTATGATAATTTTGAATATGTTCTGTACATATGTGATGATTATTTAATTTTGAAAAATAATAAATTGTAAATAGATTTTTTAAACCAAAATTGTTGTTGAATAATAAAGATAAAATTGTTTTTTTTAAATCATGATATTGATCAAGTTTTTTTTTATCAAAATTTATCTTCATAAATTTACTATGAAGATATTAATCAAGTTTTTATCAAAATTATCTTCATAAATTTTCTATGAAGATAATACTCAAAATTATTTTCGTAAATTGACTTTGAAAATAATTAAAGTTGTTCAAAAATGTTTTCATAAATTTACTATGAAAATATTTAATATTGTTTAATCAAAATTGATTTTCATGTAGCATTAAATTAGCCATGAATTATCATAAATTGGTTTTTTTAGAAAAATGATTTTTGGACTTAGAAAAATATTTTTTTATGAAATAAAATTCAATTAATTAGATCATAGGATCATCAAAATTAGTTTTCATAAAAATTCAAAATTTAATAAACTTAAAGTGAGAATATTTTTAAAATATAAAATTGATCAACAAACTAAGTTCTTTATAAAAGAACTACGTTTTGTCTGATCTCGATTAGCGAGTACGTAGGCACCTTCGAGGCGACATTAAAAAATAAAAATTATTTATTTATTTATTTTGTTTATTATTTAGTTAATTAGATATTATAAGTTTAAATACTATTAGTTTGTTATTTTTCTAAAAATTTAAATATGGTAAAAATGTATTTGATATATTATTTCTTATTAATTAATTTTTCTTTATAAATATTTAACTTTTGCAATTATTTCTAGATGTAGTTATAAGTTTTTTTATATAGTATAAATATTTGAATGTTTTGCTTTTTCTTTGTAATTGTTATATGTTTTCTAAAAATTAAATAGAAAATAATTAAAAATGGTCTCTGACTTATTAATATTGTTATTATTTTTTTTTATGTATTCTTTTTGCAAGTTTTTAGAAAAGGATAAATTCTAAATTTTAAACCTAAAGTGGTAACCGCTTAGGTTTTAATAGGTTAGCCCCCGGACTCAGATATCTGGTATTTTTTTTAAAAAGTTTGGTTTTAAAATCAAATTTTCCGCAGACTAGTGGCTAAGTTAGGATTAACCTACCCATTAATCCTACTTTTCATTCTTTTCTTTTTCCTTCCCCCTTTTTATGATTTTATCGTTGGCAACTCAAAATATTTTCAAAATTAAATTTCTTTTAACCCCTAGTCGAGGATTCATGTTAAATGGTTAGGGTTTAATGTGAATCGGGTTAAAAGAAATGAACGGATGATTTTCAAAATCCAGGCTCGACACATACCTTAGGTAAATATTTCTTCCATCTATTATTCATCCATGTTATGTAACTTAACATGACTATGATGTTGTTTGAAACTCATATGAGTAGTAAAAGCAACAACATGTTCATGTTTTGTTCTTGTACATAAGCTTCCTATTTTATTATATTGTTTTATTATTGTGATTATTTGCTTATATATATAGTATTATGTATATTATGTATGTATATTTATTTAGAGCATATAAGCTCATTTGTTATTTATTTATTTTCAAGTTATGCAATTTATTTATTCTATGTTGATATTAAGACTAGTCTTTCTAGTCTTAGACTTGTCCATATCAAGTCAAAACAATCTTTTATTTATTTTCTTTAATCTTTCGGGACTAGTCCATTCTTAGTCCGAGATGCCTTGATAAAGCTAAGGCTCCAATACTTGATCGGGATTCCTTGATGAATAAGGTTCCCAATGCTTGATATTTTATTTTCTTGCTCATTAATTATTTTTAGTATTTTCTTATATTCTTATTATTTTATATGCTCATGATACTTGCATTTACGTAATGTTAATGTCTCAATTAATCAAAAAATAGAATTTTGTTTACTAAATGAACTCAAAGCTAAGTTTTCAATCATATGATTTATCACAAAATCATGAAGTTATTATCAACAACATAGAAATGGAGTTTTCTCAACGTTTCATAAATAACAAAGATAGATTTTCAAGGAATCATAAGAAATAAATATTTTCTTTATATTATGTTAACCTAAGCTTTTAGTAATGTAATTTATTAATATTAAAAGTCTTTACAAAAAGCTCAAGATTTAAACTCTTTTAAACTTCGAAATAAAACTAAGAAAACAAACTACTTTTCAAAGTTAAGATAAATTCATAAAGTGATGAACCCACTTAGGAAAAATAATGATTTTCAAATTTCAAAAAAGAAGGAACTTATTTTCAAAAGAATATAAATAGATTAAACAATAATGGATTTTATCAATAAAAGATGATTCTTTTCAAAAGAGATGAAAGAACGAGTTTTGGAAAGTAAAAGCTTATATTTTAGAAAGGAATATAAGAAAACAAGACTCATTTTCTAAGACCATCTTAAAAAAAAAAATTATGAAAAGGTTTTCGACAAATAAATTAATCTTTTATCACTAGGAATGAAATTTATGAAAGACTAGGGTTAAAGGAAAATTTGCTTGTTTTGGAAAAAGGAATGAAGAAAATAAAATAAGATTATACTCATTTATAACAACCTAAGAAAAATATAAAGTTTCTTTAAATACTTGAAAGGAAGTTTTCAAAGCTAAAGTTTAAATGAATTGTTTTATGAAATAAATTGTAGAGACACTACCATTAGGATTTTTGCATATAAAGTGAGCTTGCCTATATATTCAAAGTGTTTATCAAATATATAATTATATTGTTACAAAAGGATTTTCTTTAAAATGGAGTTGAGCTAGAAAATAGATTTTTGCAAAAGTTTAGAAAATTCGTTTTAAATCTGTACCTGACGTTTTTGGAACCCAAATGACCTTTTTGACCAAGATAAGTTTAGAAATAGATAGATCTTTTCGAATAGGTAGAAAACGGTATATTATATGCGAAATTCCGAGTTAAAATGAGTAAGTTATGGCCATTTTAAGTTGGAATTTCTTCTTATACAATTTTATCGCGATTTTAAGAAAGTTTAAGATCTCCAAGGATAGAATTTCATGAAAGACTTATCCCGGGTATTTCTTTTATCTAGGTGACAAAGGACACGAGAATACCCTACCCGAGGATTTCTACGACTAAGAAGATAGCGAAATGGACGAGTGAGTTATTCCTTCTAATTTCGTTACCTTGCTTGTGCTTGTAATGTAGTAGCATTAGTATACTAAGAAAAGATAAAAACGAATATATATTGGGATTTCGGGATTATGTGTATATATATGATTTTGTTTATGCGTGAAATGAGAATTAAGAATATCGCAACTTCGATCTGCTTGTTTAAATAATTTTGTTTACTTACTTGTATGATTGTTTATTGTTGCTAAATTGATTAATCGCCCCTAATAAACCTTAATAAGGTTTGACCTAAGAACAATAAAACGTTCACGCATAGCATCCATCGAGTCACATCTATTTCGAAAGACTGCTACTCCTACGCGTAGAGTTGGATTGGCTGTGATCGTACGGTGCCACGGGCCATGTTCCTTCCTGGAGAATCCAAATCGCTCGGGGAAAGCGACTCTAGGTTCGGAGCCGAGCCAACCGAACGCTGTGGGTGAGAACCTAGGGACTAGCAGTAGAAGGTCGAGGACCTTCAACCCTGATTCCCTAACCTTTGATACGGAAGGGTAAATCCGTTCTATATATGGTTTCCAGATGACTATATATATTCGCGTAACCATGTGATTGTTGCATTGTATGCATAGCATATGTGTGATTAAATAAATAAACTTGTTTGAAAATATGGTGCGAATGAAAAGGAATATCTCATTAAGCTAAGTTGTAGCTTATACCCCTATAAATTTGATTAAAACAGGTATATTCATGGATTAAATTTGAGGATCATGACATTAAGGAAGTCATAGACGGATGATTAAGGATATGGAATCATACGATGTAGAAATTTTGTAAGGTTCTTTATATGTGCTAACCTATATGAGTAGTGATGTACATTTATTTGAAGATAATAGAAGAATATGCCCTTAAGAATTGAAATGTGATATGTTTATATTCTATATTCTCTTTGCCTTGTTACTTATTTATTATTGATATAAATTGCGCTACTCCGATGCGTTCTCTTGGTTGTGATGTACGCCTTGTACATGATATGGAAGCCTTTGCATGACTAAGGTGGTCATTCCTAGGCTTTAGTATTGTGTATGGCGGACTGCCACGTTTAGGGTACCCCTCGGGGCGTGACAGTTTAAGATCCGGCAATCTCGTGCTCTTAAACCCTAAACAAAGAATTGAAAATAATTGCTGATAATAGTTTGTAATAATATAGGGAAACATAAAAATATCAGATTCGCAAAATTCTAGTGTCCTTTGGATCCAAATGGGATTGGTTTTCAAAAATCGTACCCTGGTATATCTGATGGAAAAAATATTTCGTTAATATCAATAGATTCGTAAAAATATAAGATTTTCAAAAATATCAGTTTTAGAATTTTTCGGTAGCTAAAAATTACAGATATCGCATTTATACGCGTATTTTTTATACCAGTGGTATTTTAATTGTCTAGTTTACTATTCATAGTACTTTTCTACTATTCATTACTATTTCTCTATCTCTATTTTTTCTTACTACCTATTCTTACACCTACATACCTATTTCTTATAATTTTCTTTTCTCATAAAAATTCTACACCACATATTATCAAACTTCTTTTACGCTTTTCTTCTAAAATTATTTTTTTATCACTTCTCTCTCTCTCCTCTGATGTTGCCGTCCACTCCTCCCTCTCTTCATCCTCATTTAATTTCTTTTCAATTAATTTAATTACATCTAATTTTCACTCCAAAATTCTATAAATACCCCCTTCCTCCATTCTTTCACACAATTCATTTCACTATCAAAACTCTCTCAAAATCTCTCTACAAATCCTCTCTTCAAGATTTCTCTCTATCAAAACTCTCTTAAACCAATTCTTCACAAAAATCATTCCTTATACACAAACTATCTAGCACATATCATTACTCACATAATACTCCCTTTCATCTACCATTTTCATACCACATAAACACTTTAGGTAAATTTCTTCCAACCATTTATTTACCCATGTCATATAACTTAACATGACTATGGTGTTGTTTTGAAACTCATATGAGTAGTAAAAGCAACAACATGTTCATGTTTTGTTCTTGCACATGAACTTCCTATTTTATTATGTTGTTGTGTTGATTTTATTATTCACATCTAACTAAGTATATTTATGTATTTATATATAATCTTTAGAGTATATAAGCTCACTTGTTATTTATGTAATTTTATACTTTGCAATTTATTTATTTCATGCTATTTTCTTAAGACTAGTCCTTCTAGTGTTAGACTTGTCCATATCAAGTCAAAATAATCTTTTCTTTATTTTCTTTATTCTTTTGGGATTAGTCTATTCTTAGTCTCGGAATGCCTTAATGAAGCTAAAGTTCCCAATACTTGACTGGGATACCTTAATGAAACTAAGATTTCCAATACTTTATATTTTTATTATTTTGCTTATTATTATTTGTTTCTAGTATTTTCTCATGTTTTATTATCTTATATGCTCATAATACTTGCATCTACATAATGATATTGTCTCAACTAATTTAAAAGTAGAATTTTTACTTTATTAAAGGAACTTCGAACTAAATTTTCTATTTTGTGACTTGTCATAAAATAATGGAGTTATTATTAACAACATAGAAATAGAGTAATACAAGTTTTCTCAAAGTTTTCATAAATAACAAAGATAGCTTTACCAAGAAAATATAAGAAATAAATACTTTCTTTGTATATTATGGTAACTTAAGTTTTAGTAAAATAATTTATTAATATTCAAAGTTGTTACAAAAAAGCTTAATTAAACTCTTTTTCACTCCATAACAAAACTAAGAAACAAACTAGTTTTCAAAGTTAAGATGAATTCAACCCATAAAGTTATAAACCCACTTAGGAAAAATAATGATTTTCAAGTTCCCAAAGGAGAAACTTATCTTCAAAGAATATAGATAAAATGAGACTAAAAAAAACAAAGGATTTTATCAATAAAGAGGATTCTTTTCAAAGGAAATAAAAGAATAAGTTTTAGAAAACAAAAACTTATATTTTAAATAATAAATATAAGAATACAAGACTCATTTTCTAAAACCATTCTAAATATAATTTATATAAAAAGGTTTTCAACAACTTAATACACTTTTGATAAATTTATCTTTTTTCACCAGAAGTAAAATTTATGAAAGACTAAGGTTAAAGGAAAAATTTACTTGTTTTTTGGGAAAAAAAAAGGAAAAAATAAATAAGAATATATTCATTTATAATAACCTATGGAAATATAATGTTTCTTCTTCGAAATACTTGAAAAGAAATTGACAAAGTTAAAGTTTTAACAACTCAAAATAAATTGTTTTATGAAATAAATTATTGAGACACTACCATTAGAATTTTTGCATATAAAGTGAGCTTATCTATATACTCAAAGCATTTATCAATTATGTATATATATATATATATATATATTTTACTAAAGGATTTTTTAATGAAGTTGAGTTAGAAAATGGTTTTGCAAAAATCTAGAAATATTCGTGTTAAATCTTTACCCAACGTTGTCGGAACCTAAATGAACTTATATGACAAAGATAACCTTAAAAGTGGATAGATCTTTTCAAATAGATAGAAAACGGTATATTATATCTGAAATTCTGAGTTAAAATGAGCAAGTTATGGCCATTTTAAATTGGAATTTCATTCTATACAAATTTGAAGAACATAGTGAAATAGAATTAGAAAGTTTAAGTGGAATTTCTATGAAATACTCATCCTAGGTATTTCTTTTGTCTAAGTGATGAAAGATACGAGATTCTATTCCTAAGGATTACTACGACTAAAAAGATCGCGAAATGGCGAGTGAGTTATTCTTCTTAATTTTGTTACCTTGCTTGTGCTTGTATATTAGTAGCATTAGCATACGAAAGATAAAAATTGATATGTATGGGATTTTGGGGATATGTATATATGCGATTCTTTGTTTATGCGTGAAATGAGAATTAAGAATATCGCAACTTTAAACTGCTTGTTTAAGTGTTTTTGTTTACTTACTTGTATGACTGTTTATTATTTGCTAAATTGATTGATCGCCCCACCCCTAATAAACCTTAATAAGGTTTGGCTTAAGAAAAATAAAATGCTCACGCATAGCATCTATCGAGTCACATCTCTTTTGGAAGGTTACTATTCCTACGCATAGAGTTAGATTGGTGTTATCGTGTTGTGACACGGGCCATGTTCCTTCCTAGAGAATCCAAATCGCCCGGGGAATGCGACTCGAGGTTCGGAGCCGAGCAAACCAAAAGCTTTGGGTGGGGCCCTGGGGAATAGCAGTAAAAGATCGAGGATCTTCATCACCGATTCCCTAACCTTCGATACGGAGGGATAAATCCGTTCTATATATGGTTTCCGAATAACTATATATATTTGCGTAATCACATGATTATTGCATTGTACGCATAGCATATGTGTGAAAATTTAAATGAACTTGTTTGAAAACATGGTGTGAATGAAAAGAATATCTCACTAAGCTAGTTGTAGCTTATACCCCTATAGATTTTGATGAAACAGGTATACCCATGGCTTAAATTGAGGATCATGATGTTAAGAAAGTCATTGAAGGAGGTTAAGCTTTTATGAAGGCAATGGAAACATAAGATGAAGTTATTTTATAAGATTCTTTATATGTGATGTATTCTATGTCAGTGTTTTGGAAATTCTAAGATGAATATTTATTTGAAGACAATAGAGGGATATGCCCCTAAGAATTGTAATTTAATATGTTTATATTTTATGATAATTATTCTCTCTGCCTTGTTACTTAATTATTATCAATATAAATTACGCTACTCCGATGCGTTCCCTTGGTTGTGATGTATGCTTTGTACATGATATGAAAGCCTTTGCTTGACTAAGGTAGTCATTCCAAGGCTTTAGTATTATGTACGGTGGACTGCCACGTTTAGGGTACCCCTCGTGGTGTGACAACGGATAACCACCTTATGTCTTTTATGGATCACGATCAACCGACTTTTAGCCGTTTATGGATCACGGGTAACCAACATATGCTAATGCTCCATCCCCGTCGTGAAGTCTTATGTCCATATTAATTTATCAATCCAAATAATTTTTAACACAATTTTTATGTGATCAACCAATCTTGTAGACAATCAATCCTAGAATACTTTAAACAACCATAAGTTAATCACCCGGTTCCGATATCCTTATCACTATTTCTCAACTCATCATCAAGCATATATAATCCCCAATAATTCCCATAATGCAATTCCATTTTATCTTTTGTCTCATAATCTAGTGCAATTAATTGCTACAAACACAAGCAAGAAATGAACTTAAGATGTAATACTCACTCGGCCATTGGTCGCCGGTCTCTTAGTAATAATAATCCGGTGGTAATGAATCCTCGGGATCCAAGTCATCTAAATGAAAGAAATACTCAAATGAGTATTTCAACTCATATCTAATTCATTTTATTTCATAAAAACTATTAGGTTCGTCATTCTCGTCATTATTGGAAATTCCAACTTAAAACGGTCATAATTTGGTTATTTTAACTCGGAATTTCGGAAATCATATATAGATTCCTATCTACTTGAAAATATCTATCTAATTCTAATATAATATCTAAATTTTGAAAAATTTTAAGTCTCAAAAAGATCCCAACAGTTCTAGTTAGTATCCGAACATTCATTTTCGAAATTGTTTTTGTGAAGAATTATGATATTTCTACTATCATGAATGGTATGTGTAAAGACCCGACATGCTCAATTCTTAAATTAAGCACACCAAGTCCCCAACCACGTATAACTCTTGAAATGAGTTGGGATTACAAATGGTATAAGAGCAATGTTTATCTTGAACATTGCTTTTTGCATAATGAATTAGGTTGCGTTTTAGAATCGGTGAGTTGAGTGCGGGAAAATTTGGGAATCCGGTTTATTTAATTGGCTTGTTTGTTGTTTCATGTTGCTTGATAAATCATTAGTTGGTAATTAATAAAATTAATTTGTCACACTAAATTAATCAACTTGGCTTAAATTTATTTTCTGTTGATATTTGAAAATGAACTTAAATGAACATTGTATGATTTCTATGCGTTGTTTATATATACATGTTTCTTTTAAATTGATTTGTCTATAATATACTTGTGAATACTATAAGGTATATGTGTGTTTGATGTAATGTATACATGTATGTTTATTATGTAATTTTGTTATAATTGTGAGAGTATGTTTAATGCTTGCTTATAAAATGAACATTGCATGATTCCTATGCGTTGTTTATGTATATATATGTTTCTCTTATATTGATTTCTTTTATAATGTAATGGTGAATGCTATGTGATGTATATGTATGTGTGTTTTGTTTGTAATATAATTGTGAGTGCTTGTTTGATGCTTGCTTGTAAATTGAAATTAACTCAAATTTGACTAAATGTAAATAGAGCACAAATGATTTAGACAAACACTAGATTTATTCCCCCCAAATCCTTTAAAATTTGAGATAGACTCTTAGGTGCTTGTGTGTTATGTATTAGATGTGTTGTTTTAATAAAATTTGATAGACTATAATAGGAATTTCCTTTCTTCCTCTCTTAAGTCAAATTTGTTGATATGTTGACAAATGAAGAGAATCAAATAGAAAAGAAAATTTGAAATCAAATCAACCTTTACATATCAAATTTATATATGTGAGAGATATAAATTAAAATCAAGTGGAAAAGAAAACTCAAAATGAAAAGAATGATTCCAAATTTCAATTAGATTGGGAAGTAAATTTCAATCTACCCAAAACTACTAATGCGATAACATATATTGAAGATCTAATGATATAACAAAATCAAAATTTCAAATTGACTATCAAATCTAAAACAAATATAAGTTTCTTCCAAAATCAAAAGATTAAAATGAGATAATTGAAGAAATATCCTAAGTATATCACGGGTAAAAGTGTTCAAGAAATCTCCAAAAGTTAAATTTATGTCAAAATGGAAACCAAGATTTGAAATCCTAAAACACTGAATAGATAACTATTTATTATCGATTCTATATTCTCGATCCAAAATAAAAATTGATTCCATATATATGTGTGACCAAAATGACATGAGACGTCTTGATTACTACCATATCAAGATGAATACCAAGCATAACATCTTTGATGATTAAAAGAATATGGATACTGTATGTTTCATATACAAATTGACATATATATGCAAGTGAGAATGGAATAGCGAGTTTATAACCCTCATTGTCGAGTTGTTTTATTATGTCTTTTGTGTTGTGTCATTGTGTGCTATCTCAAGGTGAGATACACAAGTGAGCAGAGTCGTTTGTTGTTTTGTTTCAGTCTGAGTCTTCTTAAAAATCGAGTCAGTGGAGGGTTGAAATCGCTAAACTAATTCCTTTTGCTTTATATATTCTGAAGTTGCATGGAATAACAGTTGAGTAAGTTAAAGAGACATTAAAGTTTTCAAAAAAAAAAAAAAAATTGAAATCAAAATATAAATGAATGTTTTTGAAGAAAAGAATGGAACTAATGTAACTTGAATATCAAAATGTTTCTTAAAATGAAAATGAAAAGAAAATTTTCAAATATAAGTGATCAAGGAAAAATGATTCAAAATCTCAATATGTTTTCCGAAATCAAAGATAATGAAAAATATCCAATAGAACTTCAAAATCCTTTTAACAATAATCATATACAACTAGAATTTGAAATTTATATATGTTTACCAAATAACTCAAAGTGAAAATATGAGAACAAAACTCAAGAAAATGATCAGAGTGCGCAGCGAAAACATAATGGGAAATAAAAATCTCAAATAAGGAAAAGTTTTTGAATGAAGAAGTTTAAAAGTAATATGATATGTCTCCTATCAACAAAAGTTAAGTGAATTTCGAGGACGAAATTCTTGTAAGGTGGGAAGAATGAAATACCCCAAATCTTCACCTAGATTAGAAATTGAGTTTAGATAGGTCAAATAAATTAAAGGATATAATTAGATAAGTTGGCTTAATTTAATTAGCTAATAATTAAGTTGATTTTGAGATTTGAAATTTCTAAAATTCTCTAAACAAGTCATTGAAATGTTTAGAGGATTCCTAAACTCTTGATTCTTAGCCTAAACACTAATTCCTAAATCTCAGTAAAATTTGAGTTCATTTGCTTGAATAAAAATATCAGTTCTTAAACCCGAACTCAAATTAAATATCTTTCATCCGAAATAGATTCCTAAATTAAGTTCTTATTTTAAGTCCTTAATTTCTAACCTATTAGTTCTAAAATTATCTTTTAAATACTCCTGGAACTATAGATATTGATCTGATAGTTTTAAACTTATACCTTATTCGAAAAATACCAAATTTTTATTAAATCTTATCTTTTCTTTTTACTCTTCATCTCCTGCTCTCTCTCTCTTCCTTTCACTTTTTCTTTCCTTTATTTTCCTTTCCCCAACCGATGCTTTCCTTTCCCTCTTCCTTTCTTCTTCTTTTCTCTTCTTTTCTTCCAATTTCTTCCACAAATCTCAAGATCAAAGCTATCTGGAAGAATAATCAAAGCTAGGAGAGAAGCTAAATGAAGGAAAACAAGTTAGAAATGTAAAGAAAGCTCAAGTGTACAAGTCTTCTAAAAAGATAAGTTGTTATTTCCTTGTTATCTTTGTTGTTTTATTTATCTAATTGATGAATTGATGTTGAATTGGGTTGAAAGTGCTGTTTATTTTTATAATTGTTAAGTTGAAGTTTGATATGAGTTGAGTTGGAAGAAGAAGATGATGAATGGTAGTTATGGAGGTTGATGAAGTTTGAGATGTTTGATGTGGTGAATGTGAAGTTTATGTTGTTTGAATATTATATTGTTCATATAACAAGATTTGGGAAACTTTGGAATGAGTTTAAACAACTTTGAGAAGTGTAAAATGCATTTAAAGAAAAAAGGATTTCGTAATTTTGTCGTTCCAGTGTGCACAACCTTATGCAGGGCTATGCACATGCCCGTGCAGCTCTTAAAATGCTTAAAACTTTGTCTCGGGTCACTTTTTCATGCTCTGCATGGCCTCGAGCACGGCCATGCACTCGGTCGTGCAGACTTCTCCTGTTTCGCAGCCGTTTGTATTTTAGTCATAACTTTTTCATACGACCTCCGATTGAGGTGATTCAAGTTGCATTGGAAAGCTTAAAAAGAGATATACAATTTTTATGTTTTGAGTTTTTAAAAATTAGAAACTTATCAATGCTTAAATTTTGATTCTTTCCAGCTGCAACACTTTCCAAAACAAAGTTAAAAACTTGTTTTTGTTTGTTAAATGTGTTTTTGCTTAGGAAATGGATTTGAGATAAAATGAGATAGATAAGTGATATTTGATGTGTAAAGTGAATTAATTCATGTAATTAAACATGGGTTAAGTAGATTTATAGATTTAACAAATAATTAGATTAAATCTAGAAGTTAGTTATAAAATGAACTTAGTTAACAAACCTAAAATGAACTAGATTGAGTTAGTTTAACAACTTTGGCTTATTAAATGATTAAGTTTAACTTATTTAGCTAAGGTTAAGCTAAAATGGGTTAGTAACAAATAATAGAGTTAAATGAATGTGTTAGGGTGATCTTTGAATAACATGGGGAATATGTTGTTTCAAATGTTTATTTGCTTTGAATATAAATGCTTTTATGTATGAATGCTTTATATATGCTATGCTTTTGTAATAAAACACTATAATTAAAGTGAAAATAATTACTTTGACAGACAAAGGAGAACTGTCCATATTTTGGCGGGGCGATATTCGCAGCCATAGTGGGGTTCCACATTAGTGTCTGATCAAATAGGAGTTAATAAAATGAGTTAGAGATTGGTGAATAATTGATATAAGTTCTTGTATGATTTTGATGAAGTAGATGATTAGTTTAGTTTAGCTTCTTAACGAGTTCTTTCCTTAACAGAAGTGGATATCTGATTTATCTTCTGGATTATCTTCTGAAATTTCCTTTCGAGGCTATGTTTGGATTTCATATATAAGGTATGCAGTAACGTGGTTGTTCTTTGCTTAGGATAGGCATATATTTAATAAATTTTAATATAGAAAAACTTAAACCTTTGTTTGAATTAGATATCTCATACGCTATTTAAATCCGTATCTGGCCTAGATGGCAGATTGGTATCCGGTTCAGGGAGTAGCACCTTGCTCAGATTGGGGCATGGTAGATTAGGCGCTTAGGCCACCCCTGTCTTTTGATAAGACTTTCCAAAGTGGTACGGCGGTAACTGATGGGGAAAACGGTATTGGCGTAACGTTTGCTTAAGCTTGGAATGAAATAATATGATTTAGTTCAAATGTTTATGGGAACAGTTGGACTAAGTGATGTTATGGACTAAGATAAGTGAAGTTGTATAACGGTTGTTAACCCTAGATGAAGTTATTTTCTCTTTTATGGATATATCATCTAGGAGACATAAGTATCCGAACTGCTTATATCAACCCCATGAGCGTCGTGATCATTACTCAAGACCCCCAAATATCCTTGATGCCCGGAGTTTGAATACTCCCATGTTGATTTATTTATTTTAAAGAAAATAAAACTTGTTGATTGTGTATTGCATTTAGTTAAGCTCGTGTGTCACTCCGTGTGTGAATGTGTTACGTTGTACTAGGCTCCGGCTCATCCTTCTTGTTGTTATTTTTTTTTACAGGTATTGTTATTGTTGATGATGATGATGAGATGGTGACTTGATGATGATGTGGAGGTTGTTGATGTTGTTGTTCTTATTATTATTATTGATGTTAATGTTGATGAGGATGGTGATGGTGATGATGATTGATGTGATGATGTTTGTCCGGTTTTGGGCGATTCTAAAGATTTAAGAGATGAGTGAAATGTAATAGGACCGAGATATATTTATATTTTGTTTCTTCTTTTTTTTTGTTCTATAAAGACTGGATTTATTATAAATTTGTATTTTTATTTAAGGGCTTGTAGAAATATTTTTATTAAAGTTTATTTTTCCGCTGCTAAATCAGTTGTTGCCAGAATCTAACTAAACGATTTCACAATCTAAAATTGGTTTAGCAATGTTCAACATAAACACCTTCTTTTAAGACAACCTTACGTATAATTTGTAAGAGTTATACGTGGTTGGGGATTTGATATGCTTAATTTGAGAATTGAGCATGTCGGGTCTTTACAGTATGTTATAAGCTTCCTATATGTATGTTATTGATGATATTCTATTAGAGAAAATTTTTAGAAACTTCTACTTCACAAGATATCATGAATACTTAATCTAGCAAGTCTATTTTTGTGTTTTTGATAAACCACACTTGTTTTAGAGATTTTCCTTAATAAAATTTATTTATTCCTGCTAAAACTAAGTATTTACCATGTCTATTCCTTAGGTCTTCATTTAAAAAAAAAAAATCCTCATTTTTCACTTTGTAATCAAGTGTTTAAATATTGGTTATTCCTAGATCCGAATTTTGTGAAAATGGTTTTTAAGTGATTTCTTTAAGAAAAACTTGTTTGATACTTTAAAATTAAAGGCTCCATTATTCCTATCCCCTAAGGACTTCATTTCCTTAATAAAACTTCCATTTTGAGTTTGAAAAATAGGTGTTTACATATCCTCTTTTCCTAATTACGAATTTCATGTAACTATCACAAGATCTAGATTTTCTATCTTCTAAATCTTTCTTGTTTGACAAATTTTTCTTAGTAGATCTACCATTAACTTATGAAAATCATCTCCTATTGATACCTATTCCATAAGCTCTTCATTTTTCACATAAAAATCATGTTTTGGAGTTGAAAAATAGGTTTTTCAAAATACAACTCTTTTTCCATCCGAATTTACAAAAGTTTGTTTGATGAAACCAAATTTATTCTTAAGCTTTTTGGCTCATCTTCATAAATATCCTAACTTTTAGAAATAAAAAAAAAAATCATTTATATAAGACAAAAATCTTTATGGCCATTTATTCATCTTAATCATAATAAATGCATGAGATCTCCAATATCATGTAAAAAACTAAATGTTTAAAAGCTAGATCTAAGTGTAATAATCATGTTAGATGCATGAAATGAAGTATACTACCATAATAATAATGTGATAGCAAGGTTCCTACATGAAATCATCACTATATGAACATACATTATGATTATGACAAAAATATGAACTTTAAACATAAGATCCATAACTTGTGATAGCTTGATCATCATGTTCTAGTCGTTTCATGTCCCTAGCATGAAGTTCATGGGGACTTGTATGAATCCACACATGAATGATCTTGCCATTACATGTTTTTATGGTGATAAAGTTTAGATCTATACCTATTAAGCTTTGTAAGCAAGAGGAGTTGAAGAAAAAAAATTGTGTATGAGTGTGTAACAGGGTGGGGGTGTCACGGCCAGGAGAGAAAGAGAGGGAGAGTTTGTGAATTTTCAAAAAAATGAAATGAAGAAAGAGAAAGAGAAGACATAAAAGGGTATTTATAGAGAGGAGTATTAAGGTTTTGTATGAATAAAATAAAGAAGAAAAATAACACAAATTGAGAGGGAAATGGAGGGGTATGCGTCGGCCTTGAGAGGAGAGGGAGAGAAAATGAGTTTTGCAATTTTTTTCAAATTCAATTTGTGTACTAAAGTGTGTTGAAAAGGTAAATGTAAGGAATATGATGTAATGAGGTAAGGTTAGATTGTAAGGATGTAAGAATAGGGGTATGGCTTGTGAGTGTGAGTAGGGTATGGGCTTGTACTTGTAAATAGTAATGAAGAGTAGATTAGATAATTAAATTACCAGTTCGTAAAGAAAATATGATAAAAGGCTATAACTATAATTTTTGTAAACCGAAAAATTATGATAAATATATTTTTGAATTCCTTATTAAATTCTGGTCTTAAGGAGTATTCCGAAATATTTTTTTAATTTCGAGTCCCGAGGCCCGGTTTTGCAGAATGGATCCCGGTCAGGTTCGAAACAGATAATTTTTCGAAAACTGATCTTTTTATGTCTCGATATATTCTTTAGAATTATAATCTAGATTATTTTTCTCTCAAAAGTTTTGCGGTTTAATTCTTAGTGAAGCCGGACTTAGGATTTCTAGGTTTCTTTCTAACTCTAGTTATTCCGGTTTAGGGCTTCGGTTTCCAATTCGGTTCACGTAGTCAAGCTTGGTTTACAAAGAAAGCCGAGGCTTATAGAAATCAAACTGTTTGATTGCTTCATCAAAACAAAGATTCCAGCTCCGAAATGTTTACTTCAGTCCATAAATGGATCTTTGAAGCTTACAAACCTTATGTGAATTCCTCAGACTGTTAATACCCTCACGTTGCCATCCATGTCAATTTTCTTCTTAAAAACTCATTTACATCCAATGATTTTGACTCCACCAGATGGATCAATCAAAGTCCAAACTTGATTATTATACATAGATTACATTTCATGGCTACCAACCATTTCTCAGAGTTAGGGCCCTTTATTGCTTTCTAGTAAGATGTGGGCTCATCTTGATCTATGAGCATTACATCACGATTGTCAATGATGAGAAATCCATATCTCTCAAGCTCATGACAAATCCTCCCAGACCTATGTGGGCCTTTAGCTTGTCACGCCCCGACGGGTACCCTAAACGTGACAGTCTGCCGTACACAATACTAAAGCCTAGGAATGACTACCTTAGTCACACAAAGGCTTCCATATCATGTACAAGGTATACATCACAATCAAGGGAACGCATCGGAGTAGCGCAATTTATATTGATAATAAATAAGTAACAAGGCAAAGAGAATACATATCATAAAATAAAACATATTACATTTCAATTCTTAGGGGCATATTCTTCTATTTTCTTCAAAAAATAAACATTACTAATCATATAAGTCATTACATATAAAGATCCTTACAAAATTATTTCATCTTATGATTCCATTTCCTTCATAGAAGCTTAACATCCTTCCATGACTTCCTTAATGTCATGATCCTCAATTTAAGCCACGGGTATACCTGTTTCAATAAAATCTATAGGGGTATAAGCTACAACTAGCTTAGTGAGATATTCCTTTTCATTCGCACCATATATTCAAACAAGTTCATTTAGATTTTCACTCATATGCTATGCAAATAATGCATCAACCATATGATTACGCAAATATATATAGTTATTCGAAGGTTAGGGAATCGGGGTTGAAGGTCCTCGACCCTCTACTGCTAATCCCCAGGTCCTCACCCACAACGTTCGATTGGCTCGGCTCCGAACCTAGAGTCACTTTCCCCGAGCGATTTGGATTCTCCAGGAAGGAACATGGCCCGTGGCACCGCACGATCACAGCCAATCCAACTCTATGCGTAAGAGTAGCAGCTTCCGACAAAGATGTGACTCGATGGATGCTATGCGTGAGCGTTTTATTTTTCTTAAGCCAACCTTATTAAGGTTTATTAGGAGGCGATCAATCAATTTGGCAATTAACAAGCAATCATACAAGTAAGTAAACAAAATTATTTAAACAAACAGTTGAAGTTGCGATATTCTTAATCATCATTTCACGCATGAACATGAATCAATATATACTCAAATCCTGAATTCCCACATGTATATCCATTTTATCTTCTTAGTATGCTAATGCTACTACTTTACAAACACAAGCAAGGTAATGAAATTAGGAGGAATAACTCACTCGTCCATTTTCCAATCTTCCTACGTAGTAATCCTCGGATAGAGTAATCCTCGGATAGGGTATTCTCGTATCCTTCATCACCTAGACAAAGGAAATACCGGGATAAGTCTTTCATGAAATTTCTATTCTTGGAGATTCTAAACTTTTCTTAAATCGCGGTAAAATCGTTATAAGAAGAAATTCCAACTTAAAATGGCTATAATTTGCTCATTTAACTCGGAATTTCGCATATAATATACGTTTTCTACCTATTCGAAAAGATCTATCCATTTCTAAACTTATTCTTTGTCATAATGGTCATTGGTTCCGAAAACGTCAGGTACAGATTTAAAATGAATTATTTCTAAACTTTTGCAATCCATTTCAAAATCAACTTCATTTTTAAAGAAAATCCTTTTGTAACAATATATATATTATATGTATATTTGATAAATACTTTGAGCATATAGGTAAGCTCACTTATATGCAAAAATTTTAATGGTGGTTGTCTCAACAATTTATTCATAAAATAATTTATTTTGAGTCGTTAAATACGTTAACTTTGATAATTTCCTTTCAAGTATTTGAAGAAACTTTATATTTTCCTAGGTTGTTATAAATGAGTATATTCTTACTTTTCATTCTTTTTTCCAAGAACAAATAAATTTTCTTTTAACCTTAGTCTTTCATAAATTTTACTTAAAACAAATTTATCAGAAGTATATTAAGTTGTTGAAAAACTTCTTTATGAATTTGTATGTTAGAATGGTTCTTGTCTCTATTATTTAAAACATAAGTTTTAGTTTTCTAAAACTTGTTCTTTTACTTCTTTCGAAAAGAAACATCTTTATTAGTAAAAATAATTTGTTTCTAATCTTATCTTGTTTATATTATTTTGAAAATAAGTCTTTTCTTTAGGGATTTGAAAATCATTATTTTCCTAAGAGGGTTTGTTGATTTTTATCTTTAACTAGTTGTTTTTTGGTTTTGTCATGGAGTTTAAAAGAGTTTAAATCTTAAGCTTTTTGTAAAAACTTTTAATATTAACAACTTATTCTACTAAAACTTATGTTACCATATTTATACAAAGAAAATATTTTTTATATTTCCTTGGTAATCTATCTTTATTATTTATGAAAACGTTGAGAAAACTCTATTCTTATGTTGTTGATAATAACTTCATGATTTTGTGATAAATCTCATAATCGAAAATCTAGTTTTGAGTTCCTTTAATAAAAATGAAATTTTACTTTTAGATTAGTTGAGACATTAACATTATGTAGATGTAAGTATCATGAGCATATAAAATAATAAAAACATAAGAAATTACTAGAAACAAATAATAAGCAAGAAAGTAAAATATCAAGTATTGGGAACTTTAGCTTCATCAAGGTATCCGGTCAAGTATTGGAGCCTTGACTTCATCAAGGCATTCCAGGACTAAGAATAGACTAGTCCCGAAAGATTAAAGAAAATAAACAAAAGCTTGTTTTGACTTGATATGGACAAGTCTAAAACTCGAAAGACTAGTCTTAATAATAACATGAAATAAATAAATTGCATAACTTGAAAGTAAATAAATAACAAATGAGCTTATATGCTCTAAATAAATATATACATAATACTATATATAAGTTAGATTAGAAGCAAATAATAACAATTATATTAACAAATAATAAAATAGAAAGCTTATGTACAAGAACAAAATATGAACATGTTGTTGCTTTTACTACTCATATGAGTTTCAAAATAACACTATAGTCATGTTAAGTTACATGATTTGAGTGAAAATAGATGAAAGAAATCTTTACTTAAAGTGTGTAAGTGGTATGAAGATGGTAGATGGAATGGGTATTATGTGAGTAGTGATATGTGTGAGATAGTTTATGTATGAGGAATGATTTTTGTGAAGAATTGGTTCGAGAGAGTTTTGGTAAGAGAATCTTGAAGAGTAGAATTTGTGGAGAGATTTGAGAGAATTTTGGTAGTAAATGAATTATGTGAAAGAATAAAAGAGGAAGGGGGTATTTATAGAATTTTGGAGTGAAAATTAGATGTAAAAAAATAAATTGAAAAAGAAAATAAATGGAGATGAAGAGAGAGAGAGTGGTGGATGGAAACTCCATGAAAGAGGGGGAAAATTTGATAAAAAATTATTTTAGAAGAAAAGTGTAAGAGAAGTTTAGTAATATGTGGTGTATAATTTTTATGGGAAAAAAAATTGTAAGAAATAGGTATGTAGGTGTAAGAATAGGTAGTAAGAAAAAGTAGAGATAGATGAATAGTAATGAATAGTAGAAAAGTACTATGAATAGTAGACTAGACAATTAAGTACCGGTAGTAATAAAAATACACGTATAATGCGATATCTGTAATTTTTAGCTACCGAAAAATTCTAAAACTGATATTTTTGGAATCCGTGTATTTTTATGAGTCTATTGGTATATACGGAATATTTTTAATATTCCGAGCTCCGAGACATGATTTTCGAGAACTGATCCCGTTTGGGTCCGAAGGACACTCGAAATTCGCGAATCTGATATTTTTATGTTACCATATATTATTACGAGCTATTTTAAGCTATCTACTTAATTTTGTTTTCTAGGGTTTGAGATTGCGGGATTGTCGGATCTTAAACGCTAGGGTTTGTTATAGGTTTTGTTGATTTCTAGGATTCCGGTTTGACTTCCGGTTTTGTCGAGTTATTCGTAAGATCATATAATTTTTAAGTTTTGACCGTTTTATTTTTTTAGCTCGATATCTATGGTTTATCTTATTTTATTTTTTATTATTTAATAGTTTTTAGTTCTGGAGATTGTTTAACCGAGTCTAGGGTTATGAGTTGACTCAGTTTGACTTTTGGGAAAATTGAAAATTCTGATTTTGAAATTCATTTAGGGTTTTAAGATTTTGTTGTCGATTGCTATTTGGACATATTGTCTTGATTTATGTGTTAGGAAACGGTTAGGTGATTTGATTGACGTACGGATGTTGACTCAATCGATCGTTGGATTTTTATATTTCGTTTTAAGGGTTCTCGTTTTCTCAAGACTAAGAATTTTGTGTTTGACTTGATTTAGAATTTGGTTTTAACTTGAGTCGATTTTTGGGATTTAATTTTAATATTAAACGTTTAGGATTATTTTCAATGAATTATGAAAATTTTTGGGGTTTACAACCTACCCACCTTAAAGAAAGTTTTGTCCTCAAAACTTGTTATGCGTACGTAGGCTTATAGTAATTGATGAGAAATTGTATGTCGTATTTGATCAGTATTCACGATATTTGAAATTTCGTCTTTATTTTATTTGTTGGAACGGTATTATGATTTCATAAGTTGTTTCCTTAATCTCCATATATCTGATACCTTCTTTAGTTTACTTCCATAAAAGGGTTTAGAAGTTTTATTGTTGTTTTTTTGAATTTCTTTCTTTCGTAATTTCTATTTCCCCTTTATCTTTAGTCGGTGGTATAGAGAATTTCGTTAATTTTGTGCATTTAATATTCTATGCAATACAGCATATATAAAATCAATAAGATTTGGTTTTAACGACTTTCAACCTTCACTTTACTTGACCTTTTTGAAGAATTTCAAACTCGACCAACATGACAGATGACCGACGACTTTGAATTGACTCTATTTTGAATTGATGACGACTCAATGTGACACGACACTGGTGCATTCACTTAACAAAGAAGGTTGTGAATTCGCTTTCCCCCATTCTTATGTGAGTATATATATTAACGACATGCACATATAAAATACGCAAATTCATACTCATTCCATTCTAAAGATATTGTTGTTTTATTATTTACGTTACATCTTGACAAGGTTTGAGATCAAGATGAGGAATTGGAAATTGTTTGTTGAGATTTCATCATCACAAGTTCTAGCCTTTAGGAGGTAATAGTTAAGCTTTGATTGTACTTGTTTTTGGTGTGTTCAAGGTAGATGCTATTTGGTTCTTTCTTCTTTTGATATATGCTAAATTTTGATGACCATATATTTATTCATTTCGTATTAGGGGAGAAAGGTGATGATTACATAATATATGGTTATTACTAGAAAACTGTTCCTTTGGTCCTAGCGGAGTAAAAAGGAAATTTAACCTGATATCGAATCGCATCCGTGACTATCGTCCTCTTTTAAGACGGCGAATTCTATCTCTTTGTTGGCTTTCTCGCAAACCCATTGTCTTTGTAGGTTGTACACACGTACTTCATGTGGGGGTATTGCCGAGTATCTTCCTTCTTTGCTGTTATTTTCATTTTTTGTGTTATCCGTATTTTTCTTCTTAGGGCACTTCTTGGCAATATGTCCTGGTTTCTTACAGATCAGGCAAGTGGCAGAGGTTTTCTTTGGACATCTCAGGACTTTGTGATTCGGACTTCCGCAGTAGTAACACTTATGTTGTAACTTAGGACACTGTCTTGGTTGATGTCCCTTTTTGCATTTCCAACATTGAATATCCGGTTTCTTTTTATTTCCCTTTCTACTCGGGTTGACTGATGTTTCGTGGTCATTGACTTTCACTTATAGATTCTTCCTCAACTATCATGACATTTCCTTCCATCCTTCTCCTTTTCTTAGCACCGTCCACAATTCGTGCTCTTTCTACTAGTTCTTGGAAATCTTTGATGTCAAACTCTAGCAATTTGATACGAGTCTTATTCCAATCCTCCTAAGAACACCTGCCTCTTGAGTTCTTCGCTATTCTTATATGATTCAGGGGCATATTGCAACACCTTAAGCTCTGTTTCATATTGTTCAAGATTATAGTCCTTCTTGAGTGATACTTAAGAAATCTGCACTATATTGGATTCTCAAGCTTACAGGAAAAAAGTTCTCAAAGAATTCCACGCCTAAACATCTCCCATGTGATTGCGGCAACAGCTCCCTACTTTTAAATCCCACCATATCCTTGCATTGAACCTCAGCATAAAAGTACCCAGATGTAGCTGAAGGTGTTGTGTACTTCAAAAGCATTGAAAGATCGCTCTATTTTACTAACCAATCCTCGGCTTCATCCGGTTTTCCAAAAGCTCCATCAAAATAACGATTGCACTTGATGAACTCTGGCAACATACTCTGATAAGGTTTTAGTAATGGCGGCTCAGTTGGTGCTATTTTAATTGGTGGAGGGTTTCTTTATGATATATATTGAGAGGATGGAAAGCAAAAATTTGACCGAGTAAATTACAACTACCATCATAATAAAATTTATAAAAATATATAGATACTCTACTTTTTTCGAATACAACACTTTCCCTCTTACTTATACATATACATATATATATATATATATATAAGAATTTCTATGTTGCAGTAATGGTAATATTTTTATTTGCTACATCATCACCACAACAATATTGTTGATTATTTTAATTAATATTGTAATTCTATATAAATTGGCTTGAAATTATAAAAATTAAAATAAATATGCAAAAATATAAAATTATTGGTTTAAAAAAATTGCAAAAACTTGAAACATTTCTTAATTATTAATAATAAATTAATTATAAAAAAAAAGAAATGTTCCCAGTTTCAATTAGTTTGCTTTTAATTAAATAAATAAAGGGCTTTCTAATGGTTTCAACTCCCAATATCCAATATGGTTAATCACAATACACAACAAGCAAGTTGATCGTGTTTTTTCAATATGGTGGCCTTAGAGATGCAAACAAACCGAGCTACTTAAACACTGAGATCAAGCTCAATCACTAAACAAGTGGAGTCCATTTGTAAAGTAAAGTTTGTTTCTCTAAATGAGTCTAACTTAAGTTTTGATTTAAGCTCATAGAATAGCTCGTAAACAAGTCTGTTTAAGCTTGTGAATAGGCTCACAGTAGAATCTTTAATAGGTTTCGTTAATAAGCTCATTAGTAAATTTTTGAATTTTATATGTATGATGTATTATATATAACTATATAATTAAAATAAAAAAATTAATTTTCATTTAATATATGTATATATATTTATATTAACACTTCATGTTTTAGTTTTGAAAAAAAATAAAAAACTGACTTTTTAAACAAGTTGAGTTCGAGCTCACAACCGAGCTTCTTATCGAACTCAACAGATTGCGTAGGCCCAATTTGTGATGAGGTAAGTATGGGTAATATTACCAAAATAATATTAGCAAAAGCTACTTCCCGACTTGGGAAAAAAAAAAAGCAAGCTACTTCCCAACCTTTTATCCGAGACAGACTTTTTTTCTTTGGTCTCCTTATTATCGTATAAATTAATTTAATTATTTAATATATAACAGATGTTTTATGCATGTGCAATTTAAAAAAAAAATAATGTTTTTATATTTTTTTCATATTTATTTTATTTTTTTATTATTTTATCTAATTTAATATATCGTATTAATTTTTAATCAAAATAATCAATAATGCTGATGTGATAACAAGGTGTTATCTAGGGATGCAACCGGGGCGGGTCGTTATAGGGTACCCGCCCGCCGTCCTGCTAAAAACCCTATAGGGTCAGACCCTATAGGGTTTAGGTCGGGTTTTGGGTTACTCATAACCCGTTGGGAAAACCTCACCCGATTTAATTAATAAAATTAAAATTTTTAGTTTAAGGAATTTACTTATTCATTAGTTAAATGATGCTTTCATATAATCATTTTATTATTCATGTATTGAGTCACATGATAGGATATAAATTATATTTACAATTAAAATCACTGACCAATTATCCAGAGAAAATCGATTTCCATGTGCAACCTTCCCCACTTTTTCAAAATTCATTTTTTTCCCATGCAACACAACAAAGTATAAAAATTAATTTTCTCAGAAAAAATAGATATTTTATATATATATATATATATGACAAATAAATCAAGAATATATAGATCGTCGTGTAGTGTTATCATTTTTATTATTATTATTATTATTATTATTATTATTATTATTATTATATTGTTATTTTGAGTTGGATGTATTTTATATATATATAGATATATGTAAGTCTTCCAATAATTTTAGGCAATGACATGTCTTGAGTTACTGACTTTACTTATATATTCAGTTTTCATGTTTAATAATTTTACCTGTCTTTAACGTTTTCTATTTTTTTTAAAATAAAAATTAGGATCTTTTATCAACTCCATTGAAATATTTGCCCTCCTCAATATGCCTCACTACGATATAATTTAATGAAATAAAAATGATGCATTTAATTATGTAATATATTAAACGGTCGGGTCGGTTCTGGGCACCACCCCCCCCCCCCCCCCCCCCCCCCCCCCAAATTTATAATCGGTCGGGTTTGGGATAGAATGACCCGACCCGAACCCGACCCCGTTTACATCCCTAGTGTTATCATTATCGCGGCATAAGCATTGATATGAATAAAGATAAGGGGCGAGTCGGATTTGCATGTATTTTTGCAAAGTTTACAAGGATAATAAATGTAATTTACCTAAATTTGAATAAATTCTGAGAATAGGAGATGGATTCCTATTATTTTATTTTTATAAATTGTTAAAATGACGATCGAATTACTGTTTTTGAAATCAGCATTCACTTAAAGATGTTTCCTTCTTATATATAAAATGCCGAAATAATTAAAAAAAAAAGACAAAGTAAAATTGGATGATGTTGCAAATGGCATATGAATTTTGAAAAAATATGTAATTAAGTACTTAAACTTTGAAATTGATCAATTTAATATATAAAAAATTTTAAAATTTATCAATTAAAACTTAAAAGTACTTGATGAAAATACTGTTGGTATATATAAATAGTTATTTTAAATAATTAAAATAAAAATTTCAATATATATATATTTCAGAAAATTTCCCATGCTAGGGCTAGGCCCAATAGCAAGTTGGGCTCTGGCAAAACTATTTGCTAGTTTGTCTTGCCTTAGAACCAGTCTGAACTCCGAGGAAGGTGCCATGAGCATGGCAATCCCAATCTCGTTTGCGGCTAATCCATTGTCTTCTTGTCTTTCCCAACGCCTGCACTTACACAATCACATGTACAACAATAAAAGTACATCTTGCTGCTGTTACGACCCTCGTATACAGGAATATCCACCAAATGCTCTACGCCGGAAGAGCCAAGGTATAACATGGCGTGGCGGGTTCTCTTTAGGAGTAGACTTGGGCTTGTCTCGCACTGGCCTCGCTCTCAGTAAGGGCTTCTCCGTTCGTCCTCTTACGGTTTGTTTGTTCTCAACTTCTCTTCTCACTTTTACTTCTTCATTCACCATGTCATATCGAAAGAGAATAAATGAAGTCTGTTCTTTTTGTTTCTAAGGTATTGGAATTGCGAGGACAGAAGCTTGAGCTCCGGCTCATGGAGATCGCGCAAGCAGAGGTTTGTTTTTGTTTACCTTGTTCTTTTCGAATTGAAATTGGACTATTGAATTTGCTGTACAGGAGGTCGATGAATTCATAATTGGGATTCCCAAATCCTATGATGGCAAGGAGAATTCTCAGTCTAATAAAGTCCGTAGCATTGCCGGCCGGCTTGCTGTTCGTGCTGCCGAGAGGTCTTTACCTAAAATTCTTAGTACTATGCCTTTCTATGTACTTTCTTTTTATAATGAAATGAAATGAAATGTGCAATCGCTCAGGATCTTGTTAACTAATGCAAGAAGGAACCCGCGAACAGAATCCAATTTCTTATAACAATAATCATTGTGGCATTGCATTGAATTATTTTCTATAAGTTAGCTTGTCTTATGTTAAAAGATTCTTAAACCTTTAGGTTCACTTTGGCCTGGTAGGGCATTAGTATAACAAAATTGCATAAGTGATAGTTCAACCTTTTTGACTCAAAAACCTTGGTTTAGTGTGTTTGATGCTTGAATATCACTGAGATGTTGTCTTCGTTGTCAATTATGATTGCAAATGTAGGGGTTGGAGAGTATATCTGCAGGATGAGCATGGGACATCAGAAGAAGCCACTGCTCGTATGATTAACATGTAAATGGCTCTATTTTCTTGTCTCTTGCAATTTCCATCTCCCATGGTTTGAGTAAAATCTCCTTCATTTCCTTGTTATCTGCTGGGAGTCTTTGGCTAGAACCATTATACCTGATCATTTATCTCCACTACTAATACCTTTTCAGGGGGCTTGGCAAGTCCACTCGGCAGAGAAAGGTTGATGCCTTTGCTGCAGTGGTATGTAATATTGTTCAAAACTTCCCATTTTTTAGATGACTATCATTGCATTACTTATACTATAAAGATATCTCAAGGACTATGAGTTGACAATGTTCTAAAGCTATACTTATACATTCTTCTTATTCTTATTTAAGTTTTATGGCTGCAGATGGTTCTAGAGAGATACTTTTCCCGGTCTGGTGAAGAAACAGAGCTTGTACTCCCTAAAGACCCAGCTTTGCAAGAAATGCTGCAGATAGGACCAGCTAAGGATGCTGACTTCTTCTCTGATTAAGCTTTTATCAAGATACCACATGATCTTGATTCATCTGGATTATGGAACATCTGGTCCCTGAGTTCCCATGACATATTTTTGAGCAGAAACTGTAACCCACTAGGGAATTGGAATGGCTGCAAGTTGGGAATCTCAGGTCCATAAAGCCTATTTTATAAACTGCTTGGGTAGCCTGGAGTCTCCAGCTTCGTACCATCTGCTGGCATAGGACTACAAATGATTGAGCACATCATGCATTGATGCAAAGCCCTTGTTCGTACATATGACTACAGATGATTTGTGAAGAACGCATTCTTTTGGAACAAATTGTTAAATATGCTACCAGATTGCTACTTAGTCTTCTCCAAGGTAATGCATTAGGTATCGAATACAGCAATTCTCTTTGATTTGTAAAATGTTGAACTGATATCTTCTTAATATTCTTTTGCATTATTCCAGTTCTTCTACCATCACTAATCATTTTCCTTTCTGCAGTTGGCTTTACAGCCTTCATTTTCTGCTTTCTGGTTGGTCAAAAAGCATTTTATTCTTATTGTCATTGTATTCGTGGGCATGGTCTCGAGTCATGTCCTCCGTGATTCTAGTTTTGCATTGCAGACATGGAATGCGTGATTGTCTATGTATGCATAGCTCCTGATTCATTTATAACATTTATAAAGGCGGAGTTGATCTTTTCAAGGTGGTGGAGCAGCGAACCGTGGATTAAATGATTTTGTAATTATTTTTTTTGTGTAAAGAATGAATTTTACTTAAGGCTCCAATGCTATCCTGAAACTATCATGAATAGGGTAACCTCCATTATCATCATCTCATCTGCATGCTGCACGTTGGTGCAGCTTCAACTTCCGTAGCCAAATACTTTACTTGTGGGAGCTGTTGAAAATCTAATATGATACATGGATTTTCCCAGCCTTACCTCCCGACATTTCATGGATGCTATTCACATCTGCTTGATGCGATTTATACTTTCACTAGCTTACGTTTGTTAGACAACCATGAATACGTGTTTTAATAAACATTAAGCTGAGCGCAAAAAGTCATTGGTAAGTGCTCAAGTCATGCGAATGTAGAATAGCAGAGAGTACTAGGCTGGAGAACCATAGGAAGATTGTGACTAAATACTGGACTATAATCTAGCCATGTCATTTTTAGAAAGTTTTTTATTATTAAGAAACCAAAGAAACCGAAAAAAAAAAAAGATACCAAAGCCGTGTTGAAAAGCGTCTAGAATCATAAATCGAAAGTGAATTATGAAGATCTTATCATGTGGATAATTAACATGCCTTGACTTGCTAAAAATAACTATTTAGAATTTGACAAAACCCATAAGAACTTGTCTACCTCCCAAAATAGCAAAGTGCTAGTTATAACATAAATTATCACATTAAGGTGAATTATCTATAATCATTAGGTAAATAGTTATATGTTCACACTAAAATTACCTCAAGTTGAAATCATGAATTGGGATGTTTCCAATACTCAAATTTGAAAACACACTGGAAAATACTTAAGAGGGGAGAAAGGGGGATGAATTGAGTATCTGACTTAAAATGCTTAAACAAAGAAAACTTTGATGACAACAGATTTAAAAATAATAAAGTACTATAAGAAATACAAAAGAGAGAGAAGATTTAAGTCTAGATTTAATGTGGAGTTCAATCCGTTTTATAATCTCAATGATCATCTAAATCGCCTCCAATAGAAGATTTCAAACACTATTAATTTCAATCACACCAACTCAAATGGAGTAATACAAAAATTTACAGCACTCAAGAAATATAATATTTTTTTCTTTTTGATGCTCTCTTATAGATAACAAATACAAGAATAGAGCTCTTATTTTGTTTCTCTCTTTTTGTAAATTTTGCAAAATAATGAACAAGAATTAATGAGAGAGCTTTTGATTTGCTTGCTTGCAAATAAAATGTTCTTTAAAAACCTTTTTGAATCTCCCAAGTCTTAAAAATCATCAAGCATTAAATGCATGTAACGCTCTTTTATATCACATTAGCTTATATTTTGAACTCATCTTGTCTTGGTTCTTGTCGCGTTTTGAATCATGTTACGCCTTGGTTCTTGTTGCCCCCTAAGCTTGTTGCGCCTTAAACTCATCACGTCTTAAACTTGCCACACCTTGAATTTAACCATCAATCAAGTCTGTGCTATTTGAACTCATCGAACCTTAAATTTAAACTTGTCATGCCTTAAGCTTATCACACCTTAAACTTGTCACACCTTGAATTTTTTATCTCTCGATTAGACCAATCATGCCGTCGATGGAAGCTGCAATCAGGCCACAATCAAGGCTGTGCTTAATGATTTATACCTATTTGTTGATTGATTTTGCACCTGCATAATCTCTAAAGAACAACATGTACACAAAACACACACACACACATATTCTAGCTTGTTATTCATCCAAGTTGTTTAACTAATTAAGTGAAGTATGTTAATTTCTCTCAAATGATGATTTTGATGATAACAAAAATGATTAAATGATTTCTTACATATTTGATTTAGTGTGCAGATGTATATAAGATAAACTTATATCAGAAAGTATATCAGACGATTGGAAAATTTTCATTAAAAACAATTTGTATATCAGAAGGTTCCACAATGAAATGCAAGTATATTTAAACAATCAGAAGGAATGTCAGAAGGTTAAGGAACAAATATAACATTACGTAGATTACATCAGATTATTTTTCGAAGGCCTAGCTCCAATGTTGAGTAAATTTAAGTATTATGCTCAATGTGTTCCACAAAGTTGGTTCAATATCCACAGGGATTAATTTTATTTTTTTTAAGCTCATAAAAGTATTATTGAAGAAGGACGGATCAATCTTGAAAATTGATTCACAACAAATTACAATTGAGGAGAAAGTTAGTGTGCATAATATGAAATATTTACAAAACACAATTCAATTTTTATGGAATGTGTCCAAGGATTTTTGAAAACTCGAAAAATGTGGAAAGCTTGGATAGAGCATGAATAGTACCAGACGTAAGATTTGTTCAACTACGATGACCTCAAGTTCGAAATTTCAGTACAAGATAAATATATAAGTTGTTAGATATTTGGGATTATCTACTAAAGCAGAGATTTCGAGATTCCTTCAAGAAATCAAATTTCAAATTGAGAAAAACGAAGGATAAACATGAGTAGATTTTTTGGATGATGAACGGATATCACGCAAGACCAAGAACAAGTTTATCCATTCTTATGAGTCTCTAGCCGTTGGAATGAACAAGATTAATACGTCCAAACATAAGATAGAAAAAGAAGAATAAGAATCACGTGAAAAACAAATTGCAACAGTGATCAAAGCATTCTTAAGCAAAATACTGTCATATTCTAATTTATTTTCCTTTGAGCAAATACTTTGAGGAAACTTAATTTTTATTCCTCTGATTTGATTTTATTCTTAGTGAGTTGAGAGTTACAAGTAGACTAAGTAGATTGATTGATTAGGAGAATTAAGCTAAGTGAATTGTAGCCAAAGAGAATTGGCAATAACTTTTTGTAACTTTTATTGATTTGATTGGATAGTGGAACACAACTGGTGTGGAATACCGAGACCTTGCTTGAGTTGGAAGAGATGATTGACGCTTAAGGCGGAACCTCTATAATTCGACTTTGCACTTTCTACTCCCTTATCTCTCTTTAAATTCGTGTAATTTTATTTGTTGTTCATAATTGTGATATATGCTCAGAAGGTAGACCGAAGAGTAACTCACTTATATTTTCTTAATCAGAGAGTTAGTCAGAAGGTTTCTGGGAGTAAAAAGTTTTGAATTAATATTTGATTTTTCGTGAACTTAAACAAATTATTTTGATCCGAATTATTGTTCAAAGTTTTTATTGTTAAGTTTATTGTTTTAAGAAACTTTCGAAGCCATTTTAGTTGAATAACCAAGTGGTGTGAAATTTATTCAAAATTTTTAAAACTAAATTTTATAACCAATTCACCCCCCTCCCCCTCTTGGTTATTTTTTCGGGACCAACAAAGTACAATTAAGTCATTAATTGTGCAACTAATTTTCTCATCAAAATCCACATTGAGCACACAAGTTCAACAAAATCCGTATTTTAAATTGTTTTAGAAGTACGAGTCCATGAGTTTTTATTATAACTCATATATTCCCATGACTATTTTCCTTTTCTTTTTTTTTTTTGGGGCAAATTACAAATACATGAGTTGCGTTATTGTGCTTTTGCAAATAGTGTTGTTGTGCTTTTTCTTTCTTTTTTTTTTTTCCCTTTTTTGATAAACAGCTTACCTAAGTTACGTGTCATTATATTCCATTAAACATAATACAAAGTTCCACATGGGAGACTCATGTGGCCAAATAAATAAAAAAGAAAAAGAATAAAGAATAAATTTTAATTTTCTTCATTCTCCTGCTTTATTTCTACCAAAACAACTTCCTCTCTCTAAAAAAAAAAATCCTAAATCCATAATCATCCACCATGGAACTAAAAACATAATCCCCAGATCCCCCTCTCTTTCAATTCTTTTCACATTAATAAAAGAAACCCCTTTATTAGAAAACATTGCGTAATCAGGAACCTCATTTAAATACTGACCTATTATCTTGACACTGCATAGTAACATGACTCTTCTAAACACCTAGCAAGAGCAATTTAGTCCACTTTTTTCCTCATAACACTTAGACCATTCAACAATAAACCACCAACCTATCTTTACCTTTCAATAATACAAATTAATTCTATGTTAAAGCCTTCCATGTTTTCAATTGCTTGAGAGGAAACCAAAACCAAGCCCTATTCTCTAGCTGCCCCTACTACATAGGTTAGAACTTGATTATCTCTAATTTAACTATACCATCATATCCTGTAGCACATTCCAAAGAAACATCCCTTGTTTCCAATTGCCAATGTAGTGTGCAAAACTCAAAGAACATTATAAGAAATTTATAGTACATGAAAAGTCTTGAATTTATAGTGGAACTATAAGAAATTTTGTTAAAAAGAGGAAAAAAAGGGATTTTAGGCATGAAAGTGTTCTTTCTAGCAATATAGATGGTCTTGAATGGTGAGATTATGTAGTAGAAGTGAGATCCTTAGAGTTTGTGATTTAGGGCTCAAGTTTTCTTTTTTGTTCTTTCTTTCTTTCCCTTTTTTTTTTCTCTAGAGAATCATTTTGATCTTCATATGTTACAAAATGAATAAAAGTAGTGTCTTTTTCTTTTTTAATTTGACCATGTGAGTCTCACAAATAAAATTTAACCTTTTTTTAATGGAACGTAATGATGCATAGCACAGGTTAATTGTTTGTTAAAAAAAAATCATGAGACAACTACTTACAAAATCGCAATAACACTGGTCACGTGAATCTCACATATAAATTTTAGGTTTTTTTTTAATGGAACATAACAATGCATAACACAAGTTAGTTGTTTGTAAAAAAAAAAAAAAAGAAATCAAGTGACAACTTCTTACAAAAGCACAATAACACATGCCATGTATTTATAATTTACTCCTTTTTCTTATAAACTCATTCCATGTTGAAACTCTCTTAAGTATATAAGATTTCTAATTGACTCACAAGTTGGTAATCAAGCAACATGTAAATAAATAATGGTAGTAAACTACTTAGGGTTAAGGAAAAAAAATCTATATTTTTAAAAAATTACAAAAATGTCACGTATTGTAAGTACTGATCCACCAGTAAAGTTAAAGACCTGCAAACATAGAAGCGTGGGGGAAGGGGGTTGTTGTTCGGCATAGCCACTCCAATGCTTAAGTTAATCATGGGTCTTCTCCATATAATTCAAAAGGTTAAATTACACCAGAACGTCACAACATTTGAGGATAAGTTCATTTTACATCATAACATTTTAAAAAGTTCAAAAGAGATCACAATGTTCAATGAGTAAGTTCATTTTAGGTCACAACGTTTGGGGATAAGTTCATTTTAGGTTATAGCATTTAGAGAAGTGGGCTAGTTAAGGTTATCATTGGCACGTGTCAATAAGAAAAATATTTAATTAAAACTCAAGAAACCCTTCTTTTACGACCTCACTGACGTGTATTAATAGGAGAAATACTTAATTAAAATCCACAAAATACTTTTCCAAACATTATGACCTCTTTTGAATTTTTCAAAATGTTATAACCTAAAATGAACTTACCCTCAAATGTTGTAACCCTTTGATGTAATTTACTCGAATTCAAAAAGCAGTTGTGGATGTATTCTAAGTTCCTCGAATGCCCTTACATGCCAAAAGGAAAGGCTATTTGTAGGTGAGGTCATACCGAAATAGGGCCTATAAAACCTTTGTTGTTGATGTAGATGACCTCAGGTCAGTAATTGACCTTAACCAAGGAGAAAAGCTAGAGAGGCATGAAGTGTGACCAAACTAGTACCGTTTCCCCAACCTCGTTAAGGACAAGTGGTGTGTTGGGAACATGTACATGTCAAGAGAGTATAGCTCATCATGAAGCATGTAGTGCGTCGTTGTTGTCTCCATTTGGGGAGTTGCGATAAGATATAAAGGTAACATCGGACTTTACAGAGATCGTTCCCTAAAGAGAGTTCAAGGTTAAGGTTGAGGTTTTAATGAGTTAGGCCCTTATGAGATCTATGGGCGAGGTCTTAGTGTAGTCGAGCTCTTAATGGAGTAGTTAGGCCGATGGCTCGATCAAGCTCTTCAAGGGCATCGCAGCCAATGTGGACTTGTGATGGGTTGGTTGAGCCACAATCCATGTTTTACCATCAACATCACTAGATCGAAAATTACCTAAAAAATAAGCAAGTTAAACTCAATTCTTCCAAAGATGAGTTTAGGTTATATTGAACTCAACTCTTAAAGAAACAAGTTCATTAGAGTTGTCTTAAACACATTTGCTAAATAGATGATTTAACACATAAAGTTTTTTTTTTTCAAGAGATGAGTTTATTATAATTCAAACTTGCCTTTTGAACAGACGATTTTAACTTGTCTATTTTTGGATTATTTTAGACATGATGGTATTTTTGTAATTTTTCATTAAAATATTTTTTTCTTTATCCCAAAATACCACCTATTTAAAGACATAACCTAATAATGCATAAAAATGACCATCACCATTTCACAAACATATTAAACTCCATTTTTCAATAACAATTCTCAAATTTGAATCAAGCTATTTAATTAGGGCAAATTACAATAAAAGGCATCAATGTTTGGGGGTAAATTCATTCAAGGTATTAACATTTCAAGTGGTTGAAAAGAAGAATCAACGTTTGCAAATGAATAAAATGAGTTATCAACGTTTTGTAAAGTTCATTTGAGGTGTCAATATTTGAATTAATTTTCAATTAAGTTTCCTTAGTTTTGTTAATTATCAAATATTAATACCTTATTTGGCTCACTTTGCAAAATATTTATGCCTCTTTTTGACCACTTGAAACGTTGATACCTTAATGAATTAATCTTTAAATTTTAATTCATCTTTTTAACCACTCGAAACATTGATACCTTAAATGAACTTACCCTCTAAATATTGAAACCTTTTCTATGTAATTTATTTTATTTAATTATGATTACAAGAATAAGAGTTCAATATACACCTAGAAAATAAATCTTCAAAAGAGTCTCCAAATCCATCTTTTGATATTTGGCATAGCTTGGAGATCTTGAGGGTACCAAATGTGTTCTAAGCTTAAGGTTTGAACCCTCAAAATCTAAAAACAAACATGAAGAAAAGAAAAGGAAGGAAAGAAGTTGCCATGAATCATCTTCTAAAGGAAGCTAAAGGTCCCATTTATAGTGATATTGGATGTCTTTTTGTCTCCCTAAGAGTAGAGGTGTGTGAGTGGGTTAAATGGCCCAACTTGGCCAGGCCCACTTTGTCTCATTGGTTAAATGGACCAAAAAAATTTAGGTTACTTTAAAAATGAGCCAAAATTTCTTAACCCTAACCCAACCCACTTTATATGTTTGTGGGTTAAATCGGTTAATTGATCCATTTAACCCATTTATACTAATCGAATAAGATGTATGTAATAAAAAAAAATTAAGTTTTATAGGGTTATATATATAATGATTTATTTGAATTTTTTTAATTACTTATATATAAGAATAAGTTATTTAAAATAATTAATTGGATATCATATTTCATTTAAAAACGATAAATACATACTTAAAAATTGTCATGCTGCATATGCTTTCAATTTGTCATTTTCTATTACAATTAACACATAAGTTTAGACTCAAGTATAAAAATCCCAAGAATAATGCTGCATTAATAGTTAAGATAAATTATGCCAGGAGGTCCCAACAATTGGGGTAAGTTCATTTGAGAGCCCAACTTTTCAAGTGGTTCAAAAGAGGTCTTACGTTTAAAAAAGTAGGTTAATTGAGGTCTCCATTGATGCATATCACAATATAACGGATCTTTTAAGTTTTAATTGAATATTTCTCCTATTGACATGTGTCAACGAGGACCTTGATTGAATCATTTCTTTAAATATTGAAACCTCTTTTGAAACATTGGAACATCAAATAAACTTACTTCAAACGCTAGGACCTTCTAGTGTAATTTACCTTTATAGTTATTTCGCTACAGTTTTTTTTTTCAGTCACAAGTAGGCTAGTGAACTAACCCGCTTAACCTATGGATTAACTCACTTTGGTTCATGAGTCAAACAAGCTAGGTAAACTTTGCCTATTTTTAAATGGACTGAAAAAAATTAGATGGAAATCCATTGGAAAATCAAAACTACGCCCTTAACCCATTTTTACAATGAGTTAAATGGGGACGGCCTGCAGACCAAAACCTATTTGCTATCTCTACCCAAGAGACCTTTTACATTTATCAATCCTTGAAAAATTAACATCCCATTACTTATATCACAATCGTTAATAAAATATTTCTTTATGGCTGTAACAACTTTTTTGATAGAAATACAATTAGAAATTGCTATCACGTAGACTTACACAAGTAAAGGTAGAATTGCTTCCAATACCTCAAGTCTACTCATAAAGTAAGCTTAACTACTTTGCATGAAATTTTGGTGGAATTGTTTATGTATGCATGTCTACGTCTTACTTTTAAAGTGATAGATAGACATCATCGTGGGTCAATTCTGAACTAGGAACCGATTTGACCCATCATCGGAGGTTTTTAAACTGAGAACTAGCCCATTGAATGTAGGTCTAAATCGGCTAAAGACTTGCCAGTTTTAGCTTGTCTTGCGGTTACAACCCCCAAAACTGCTTAACCCTGCAGTTTTCACGATTCCACACCATAAATTTTTTTTAAAAAAGAAGAAGAATAGAAAATTAAAAAATAATTATAATTAAAAAAACAAACATTTAAACAATTATCATGTGGCTAACGAATTTGTAGCCTAGTATATCTTCCCTGGTCTTTCAAGTGAGAGGTACCATATTCAAATTCTCCTCTTCTCCATCGTAATGGAAAAAAAGAAAAAAAAAAACTATTTTTCATGTGAAAGGTAAAAAATTATTTCCTAATTCACGACATTTAATCCATTATTATTAACAATACAAATAATAAACATACTTAAAATCATGTATTGTTGAGTTTATGTAGACTTCTAATCTAAGTGGACTTTCCTTTCTTAATAACGGGGGATATTTTTATATTTGTAGAACTTTATTATATCTTGGATATTTTATAGTCCCACATTGCTAACATAGTAACTAAAAGTGCAAGTTATTGTATACAAATCAATGCACAACTATAAAATTTTTTTAATTAATGGGTATAAACAATTAAGTCCAATAGTATTTCAAGTTAAAAGTTTGTTTTTCATTTTTTTTTACTTAAATTAAGTAAAGTTATTTAATTGAATTTATTATTATTATTTTTTTTTCCTTTCCTTGTTCTAGAGGAATCAAATATGAACCATGGAAACCAGACCAGCTCCTACAAATCCAGTTTTAGTTCTGCTAATTTTAGAATTAAAAAACCAATGATTCAATCCAGTTCTAGACCCGAAGCGACCCATGACGATGTCTAGTGGTAGAGCAACGTACATTGGAGAAATATGGATTTTCAAATTATTTGTTTCCATATAAAAGGTGGATACTACTTTACGTTCTAATGCAATCCTGAAAATCATCAAGGGCATGGCAATCTCTTTTATGTTCTCATCTTGATGTTGCCTCATTAGTGAAATTTCAACTTCTATAGCCATGTTGTTTTTTGCTTATGGGAGTTGTTGAAATCTAATACGATACACAGACTTTATTAGCCTAACCTCTTTATGATTTATTTATATTATTTACATAATCAAGTAAACATGAACATAATGATTAGGATTGCTTGCTTATAAAAAATTATGATATGAGTTAATTTGATATTCATATTTATATGGATTTTGTTATCATCAAAAAGGGGGAGAATGTTAGCAATATTATGATAGTAGTATTCTCATTATTTGTATTTCGATGATAACAAAAAGAGTTACATGTTAACTAACAAGTGTATTGCATGTCAAGTTCTTATGAAAATGTTTTACAAGAAAATACCAATCAGAAAGTATTTTCAAGAGCAGAAAAGAAGCAGAAACAATTTCAGAGAGCAAACTAACGTGTTACGTGGATACTTTACAAAAGAGTACAAACTCGGAGAATATTTCAGAGAGTATTCAAGGAAGGTTATTAAGCAAGAATGAAAATTCAGAAGCTTTTTTCAGAAGGCATTTCACAAGAATTATAATATATAATGGATATGAAGACCTAGCACCAAAGTGATTGTATTTGGGAAATACATTCAATAATGTTCCACAAAGTTGGTTTAATATCCAAAGGGGAATAAATTCAAAATGGAGATGATTTTCAAGAACAATTGAAGAACATACTACATATTGCACTTGAAAAGAAAGTTAGTGTGCATAATATGAAGTACTTACAAAAGGAAATCATATATTCAAGGATAATGTCTGAAGATTCTACTAAGTATATGGAAAATATGGAAATATATCTATGAGAGAATATGTTATCAGAGGATATCATAAGATTTATATTTCAAGAAAATCGGTTTTTGTTGTTATTTTCGTGGATTTTTTCAGATTAAGATCACGCACCAAGATAACAACAAGTTTTCTTATCCTTATCTTGATGGAAGACTTCTGGAACAAACAACTCGAAGATTTTCAAATTTTCAAATGAAAGAAGACTCTATCAGCAAGTCATCCGAATTAGAAGCAGAAAAGGAAGGGATCAAGCTTATCTATTCCAATGATTTAGCCGTTAGAAGATTATCAAGCTTATCCAATTTTGAACGTTCCAACCGCTTGAGAATGTGTGAATAAAAAGGCATGATCAGAACGAAGATGAATACTTGAAAAAACAGAGAACACGAAAAAGAAGAGATATACAATCAAAGCTTACAAGCAAAAACTGTCATTTTCAATTTCATTTGTACCGAAATATTAGAGGATATTTTATCATTATTTCCTCAATTTGATTTGTTTAATCCTTGTGAGATTGAGAGTTACAAGTAGACTCAGTAAGTTGATGTTAGCTTGAAGGAAGCTAGAAAGATCAAACTGAGTGCATTTGTAGCCAAGTGCTTTGGCAAAAGACAACTTGTAACATTGATTTGTTCTTGGATAGTGGAACATCCTAAAGACAACCGGATCCCCGCTTGGTGCTGGAAGAGAGACTGACGCTCAAGGCGGAACCTCTATAAATAGCTTTGCAAATTCTTCTACCTTACTCTCTTTAATTTTCGTATATAGTTACTTGTTTGTGTTTATCGTAACTTGTTTCAGAACCTGTTTCAGAGACTGATTGTTACAAGAATTAAAAAGCAGAGACTAAATCAGAAACTAAACGTTTTGTGATATATTCTTGATTGAGCTTAACAATTGTTATAGAAATTAGACTTGTTTCTTCCCGCATATAGATAAAACAATTTTATTAAAATTATTATTTTTTGGATTTGAAAACCCATTTTTGTTTGATTAATCAAGTTGGTGAATTTAATAAAGTTTACTTAAAAGAATTTTTTTTAAATTAACCAATTCGCGCCCCCCCCCCCCCCCCCCCCCCCCCCCCTCCCCCTCCCTGGTTAGTTTTGGACCAACAATGATTCATGGAGGCTATTCACATACACTTGATGTGATCTAAACTTTCACTATTTTTTTGTTCATTAGACAACTATAAATACAGAATTTATTAAAAATTAAGTTAAGAGTGAAAGTCATTTGTACATGCATGGTCGTTCACAACAGATTAGTAGTGAGTACTCAAGGTTGTGATCCACGAGAGCTTGAGGTAAAGCAATAAACTAAAGTTATCATACTATAATTTAAAAGAATTGATTTTATATTTTTTTATTAATAAAGAAAATAAACCAACAAATTAAAAAGGATAATAAACTCAATACCAAATGGATATAGAAGGGTCCCAAAATCACAAATCAGGACTGGGATTATGAATATTTGATCGTTTAAATAATTTAGCATGCCTTGAGTTGAAAATGGTTGTTTAGGATTTGACCGAGCTCGCAAGAACTTGCCTACCTCTTAAAATAGGAAAGTTCTAAATATAATATAAATTACTTGTCAAAGTGATTTATCTATAATTATTACGTAAATAGTAATCTTCTCATACTAAACTTACTATTTTTGTTGAAATTAGGGACATGGTATATCCCTATGAACCAAATCCACATTTTCTAATTGTATAGGTGTGTGAGTTGATGAGTTTCATTAAAACTTGTATATCCCTATGAAAAAAAAAAAATTAGAAGCTCATTCCATTTTTATTTGAAATTATCTAATCCCTCTTGAGTATTCAATGTTTTTTAATATGCACATAAGTTGATGATCAAGTAACAAGCAAATAGATAATGAAATAATAATTGTAAAATACTTGTATATCCAAAACCAATATCAAAACAAGTCAGAACATAAAGAATACATAAAAATCATCATCACAATTTCACAAGTATATTAAGCTCCATATTCAATAACAATTCTCAGTTTCATTCAAGCTATTTAATAAAATTACAATAATAACACTTTAAAACACCTATAAAATAAATCTTTAAAAAAAGTCTTTGAACTCGTCTGTTGATATTCAACATAGCTTGATGGTCTTGAGACCTAAGAATTCTTAACGGTGATAAGCTTAAGGTTTAGAACCCTCAAAATCTAAAAGCAAACATAAAGAAAAAAATGAAAATATAGAAGCTATTGTGAACCATTTCTAAAGAAGTTTAAAATCTTATCTATAATGCTATTAGATGTCTTTTTGTCTCTCTGAAGGATCCTCACGCTTATTTATCCTTTAAAAAAGAGTGGATCCCTGTTTGTGTTAACATCTTTAGTTCACTAAAAGAAGCAATTCTATGATAATATCTCTCTAAGATTTTCATAACCTTTTTAATAAGAACACCTTTAGGAAATGCAATCGATGGCATAAGAAAAAGGTGGAATTTCTTGTGCAATTCCCATTGAGTAATAATCCGTATACAATGCTTGAAACTTAGTTGGTATTGTATATGTATGTAAGCTCATGTCTCATTTATGACGTTTTTGAAGAGAAAGTTGATTGTTTCTAAAATGGTACAGCAATGAATAGTGGAGGAAAAAAAAAGATTTTCTAGTTTTTTTTTTTCTAAAGGATGAATTTTTCTTCAAACTCATGCTATCTTGAAACTTATCACAGAGTTGACTTCCACAACCATCTTGTTCTTTACCTTATGGGAGTTATTGAAATCTAATATGATACATGGATTCATTAGCCTTACTCCTTGACAATGCATGGAGGCTATTTTGCATCGTTATGTATCTTGGATTGATGTGATATTTTGATGTAACAACTTGCAATGGTTGATGCATAAGCTAGCTTATTTACATTGATTCCCTACCTTTACTCTTTCTTCTTCCAAATCTAAGTTGGTATAGCGTGAGTTTCAAACAAGTTATGGTTAATTTGGTGGAGTTTAATTTTGTGCATTGTGACAGCAACCATGAATTCTATGTTTTGCATGTGTTGTCTTGTGCATGTGAATAGGCACCAATGATTCAAACATTGGATCAACACCATAACCTTATTTTTTATTAAAACCCAAACCTACCATTAACCTAGCTCTAACCAACTTTGCCACCACATGGAAGCTTTTTGCTTTGCCAAAGCCAACCACTAAGCACTACTCTATCTCTCTCTCTCTCTCTCTCTCTCTCTCTACGTGCATGCGTGCGTGTGCATGTGCATGTGTGTGCACCACTAAAATTAGGATGTCATAACATATAAATGATGCAAATCGGTTTTTATGCTAAATGATATTGCTTTGCCATTTGAAGTTGATGGTTACCATGATTGCACTATGGGGGCAAAATATTCAATAGCATTAGTCATATCTCTTTTTTTTTTTTAAGATAACATTGCATTTGATATTTAAACTTTAGGTCATTTTTCAATTAAGTATTAAACTTTTTCAATTTGAATAACTTAATTGCACTTTATACTACCAAGTTATTATGAAGGTTAATTCCATTGCTCTATACCAAATGAGTATTATTCTTAATAGGAAAAACATTTAAAGGTAGTACCTAACCTTTAAAGAAAAGGTACTTGAACTTCCAAAGTCTAATTTTATACCCAATTAAACTTTCTGTGCCCCTAATACTACCCCATCGAATCTTTGTTTGATATATGGTCAATTACTTCAAGAGACAATAAAAGAGTGGGTTAGTGTTTTAGGGCATGAAAGGTCAATTGGGTATGAAATTGAATTTTTTTAAGTTCAGACACCTAATTGACATTTTCCTTAAAGTTCAAGTACCAAATTGGGCATTACAAACACCAAAAACACTGCGCCCCCCCCCCCCCCCCCCCCCAACCAAACTATTTTCCTTTTCCTTTTTTTTTTTTTTTTTGAGACAGGCATTACCTCCTTTTAATGTAAGTCTTTTCTCATTAAAATAGACACATAACTCGAGCATGGACTTGCTAAATTAGGATTTAGCTATTAAAAAAAAAGGACAACCTGACTCAACTTACATTTACTTTCATTAAAAAATAAATCAACTCTTCAATCTCCTTCCCCCCAGTATAAGTATTTGGTTTAGATTCCTTCGGATGTGTATATGTTTCAAATTTATAGTTATTATTATCCTTTTATCGAGTAATAAGCATATAAGCAACAAATATTAATTTGAATATACACTTTGTTATATGGCAAGGCATGAAATACTGTGAACCATTTATTTTGCTAAATCAATTTTAAATAAGAAAACATATATAAGATTTGAAAGACGTTTTTGAAGGATAAAAGCCAAGGGAAGACATTATTGAATAAATGTAACAAGGTTTTAAAAGCCCAAATTACAAACGAGTCAATAGGGTCTCTAAGCCCAAAACATTATTAAGAGCCAACATCACATAAAAGGTCTAGAAATAGTCAAACTAAGTCTAACTATTATAATGCAATTAAAACTCATCATAGCTCTCCTATTCATCCAGCCTATCACCAATGTAGAGATCACAATCAATATAGTCATAAGTATCATCATTTGTAAAAGGTACTTACATTGAAACCTAATAAAAAAAAAAAAAAAAGTGAGCCACAAGGACTCATGTGCAACCACAAATACATACATATGCCACAATCACGTACATGTATAGATTTTAATGTAGCATCCACAATTTAAGATAATTAATAAAAACCCATCAATAATCAACAATAATGAAGTACTCATTACTCTGCCACAAAACAAGTGGGAATAAGGGTATAATGCCTCATGCAGAAAGTATTGGTGGTTGATAGGGATGGTCAATCTAAAAAGGAAAAAAAAAAAAAGTAATCTCTCATGAAGTTCTCTATTTGTAATGCCCTAAAATTTAATTTAGGCATTACTGCCACGTATAATAATTAAGTGTATTATATGCTCAGGCTTTCTAAAATGATATGTTTATTTAGAACATTGCTAACCAATTTTAATTAATGAAATCCTATCATTCCTTTTTTTTTTCAACTGGATTTAAATTTCACAAAATAAACTCTACAAAAACATTTCAGAAACTACTCTCATGAGTAGATTAATTATCAATTATAAAATCATACTACCAGATATCCCATATACCTTTCATGATAGTAAACAAAGCTTTAAGCCTTTAAATAATAAACATGGGCTCTAAATCAAGCCCTTAAAGAAAATACAATACAGACTTTAAAGATAAATCCAGCTCTATAACAAAACAAAAACAAATACAAATGGATCGACTGTCATAGCTCACATCACTCTCCTTCTCAAATCTCCAGGATCTTAAAAAAAAATGCTGATAACCCGAGTCAATCAACATCATCATCAGCAACATTATCATTATTAGCACCACCAACAACATCAAGATCATCAACAATCATCATTCATCAACTCCTATCATCTTTAAGACACCTAAAAACAAAATAACAATAACAATAATGAGCCAAAGCTCAATACGCGATAACATAAGCACACACAGAATGTCACACTAGCTTAATTAAATGCAATGCAACAAAAAACAAGTTATTATCTTTAATTTAAAGTAAAAAAATCAACATTGGAGCACTCATACTCCAGAACAATCAAGGAAAACGATTTTCCATCCATGGCCTACCACCTTAGCAACGGGGGAGCGCGCCGATAGTCCCCACAGGCAACTATCCCAAGGCAAGAATCTAAGGGTCCTAAGTAACCCCTGCTATTCGGGGTTGATATAAGCAGCCTACCTATTTATATCTCTGATAACATCACAAGAAAATAACTTCATCTAAGGCTCACAACCGTTATACACACTCTACTCATCCCAGTCAATAGCATCATCCAGTTCAGTCATTTTCATAAATGTGAACCAGATCATATTACTTCTTTCCTAGCCTAAGTAGATGTTACATCGATAACCTTTACCCTATCAACTACCCACCGAGCCACCTATTGGAAGTCATTGCGTCATGATAGGTAGCCTAAGCATGTAAACTACTGTGCCTACTCGAACAAGGTTGTCGCTCCTTAGACCGGATTCAACAACACATGTACAACCATCACTCATTTATTAAGCCAAGTTGAACTTAGATTATTAACTAAGTACATTTTATATCCAACTCTATGTGAAATCAAATTATCTATTAAATCTATAAATTCACTAAACTCATGCTTAATCATATCATTCAACAAATATAACACATCAAATATCATTTATCTATCTTATTTTTCCTTAAAAAGATTCATTTTATACTTAACTACGTACACTTAACTTTCCAAGGCCGTTTGGACCCAGGGGATTTGTATAAAAAGTTCCAAAACTTGCAACACCCCTTCACATGGGCCATTTTAGGGGTCGTTTAGCCCATATACCCTTCCAAATAAGCCGTTTGACAAGATGTTTGGGCTATAACGAATTCTTCTATTTTAAACTTCATTTTTTACACATTTTACCTCAATCAAAACATTATTTAATCATTATACAAACTAGTTTTCATGCTTCTAACACTTCTATATCCTTTCAACACATCAAACACCATCAATTGCTCCATCAAACCTCATAACTACTATGCATCATCTTCCTCAACAACCCAACATGCATCCACCATCAAACTAATATATACAAATATAATCAACAACTAAAACAAAGTAATTAACAACTAAAGCAAAGGAAAAGCAAAACTTATCTTTTTGGACAAACCCAATACTTGATCTCCTCTACTACTCCTCCTTTCCATTTGTGAAGCTTCCACATGCATGTATTCTATTTTCTATCTTCTTTTATAATATTAATTTACCTTATGATCTCTTTGAAATATGAGATTTAGGGTTGAATCTTTAAAAAGAAAAGAGAGAAGAAGGAGAAAAGAAAAGAAAAGGAAAGGAATGGTGAAGGAGAAAAAGGAGCATAAAATAGAAAAGGAAAAAGGAGAGAAAAGAGATAAGGATTAGGAAATTAAGGATATTTTCTAGAATAGGGTATTAGATTTAAACATTTCCGATAATTATATTTATTTCTAAAAGTAATTACAAAATAATTTGAGAACATATATATTAGGAATTTATAACTTGATATAAAAACATGATTCAAAAGTATAATTTATGAAAATCCGATATTTAACTCAAGTTTGTGTTTAAAAGTGGTATTTTTAAACAAGTAGTTGATTGCAAAAATTATTAAGATTTTACAAAATGAAAGATAACTAAAGTTTAAAGGTTTAGGAGTTTGTAAAACATTTTAAATGTTTGTTTTAAGATTTAGGAACTTAAATTTGAATTAAAAGGAGTTTAAAAATGAATGATTGCATTGAAATTGGATAGTTTAATAATATTAAGAAAAGTTATTGAGGAACATAGATGGTTTTGGAAAATATTTCAAATCTCAATTTCAACTTAGTTTTATTTACTAATTTAATTACATCAAATTGTCTATTTATTTTCTATTATTGACTTATATGATCCATTTAAACTATCTACTTTATATTTCTAACTTAAGTTAAGGTTTAGGGTATTTTACTAGCGAATCTGCATTAGTAAGCTTAGTCAATCATAATTGTTTATTGAAAGTCACCACACCCTTAGACAAATGATTCTTGATGTCCAATATGCTTTACTACTCGCATACCGATATTGATCTCTTCCATTGATTATCCACTTAAGCCTCTCAAGTCCAGGTCTTTACTACTATCTCATTCAAGTGATGTAGACACGACCACTACACCCATCAAAGATTGCCATTTGTTGACCTGTAACAATCATGCACAAGCGATTACTCAATTTTTAATTGAATCAACTTAAAGTAATTAACTTATTCGTTTTTTACTATCGTGCACAACCAACACATGAGGTCACCATGTACTTGGAATTTAATATAGAAGATACTTGTTTACTAAAGAATTCATACCATGAGAACATAAAACTAGAGAAAGATAGATATAACCTCTATTAACTTTCTACTGTGATTTAATTGATAGTGTTATCTTAAATTATTTGGTTAAGTTATTAATTCTGTTCACTTAATTATTTATTAAAAGATATACTTAACTTAAATCCAATTATTATTAATCCCATCAATCATTAATTTTTATTTTACAAATCAATTTCAATAGATTAGGTTGGAATTGATTTGTTTACTAATTATTGAATCGATTTAATTTTGATCTGGTTCATTACGAATTGAATGCCATTTGATGTAGGTTTGACAACTTTTGGTTAAATTATCAAGTCAATGAGCATAAGGTACCAAAAAGATATTTTGGGCCTTTTGAATTAAATTCTTACCAACACATTATACTTTTACTAAGATATTCACATTTTGTATTCTCCCAACTAAATAAAGTTTGATCCATAGTTACTTTAAGCACATTAGTAATTCTCTTCTCCTTTCATAACACTACTAACCTACGGTCTATCCCTACCTATACCACTACAAACACTTCCCCCTGACATCTTAAACTATGGCTCTCAAAGGTTACAAAATCAGGGTAAGATCAGTGCTTTGTCTCTCTATAGCAATATACAAAAAAAACTTAGTACATAACAAAATAATTCTGTTCTATCTTTTTAATTAGGAAAAATTGCAAAAACACCCCATGAACTTAAGGGTAGTGCAAATTGATTAACCATAGTTTGAAAGCATGTTTTTTAATCTTTTAATCTATAAACAATTAGCACGTTAAAAAACATTTTTCATACCTTTTCCATACAAATGTTGTACAAAAAGTACACCCATAAACAGCACAAACATTGTACATTTTGGACAAAAAAGTACAAAATGTCCTTAACTTGCTAATTGTTCATTGATTAGGAGCTAAAAAAATATGTTTTCAAAATATGGGTGTTAATCCACATTACCCTTAAAGTTTAGAGAATGCTTTTGTAATTTAATCTTTTAATTATACATGTTAAGCCCATACACAAACTACCCCAATCAACACGTCATAGGAAACACTAATGCATAAACATGATCCCTAAATTGAACTAAAACTATGATACTAAATGATGATGTACTTGAGCTAGCAACACTAAAACACAATAAAGAATTAACATTTAGGAAATTTTTTAACATAAAATTTTGTATTTTGAAAGATACGGATGACTTTTGATTGGATGTTATGCACCTAAAAAGATCATCTATACCTATTCTCCTCCATATAATGTACTGATCGAGAGAATGGTTCATTTGCTTAAATCCATATTGATTAATATGAAAAAAGATCTGAAAGAAAATACTTCATCAAAGAATATAATTATCATGTAATGTGTCGATGTCTCATAAACAAAACCTTCTTTAAGGTGTAATTAATGACAAAACTAGCTATTAAAAATAAACAAAATAAACCTAAGAAATAAAAGTCTTATACTAGAAAAATATGTAAAGTTAGAGTTTAGAACTTCTATGAAGGGTCTCAAATTTTTGCTTGAGCTAAAACAACTTTTATCTCTCTACAAATCGTACTCCAAAAATTTTATTAAAAAGTTTGGACATTTTGATGACCAATGAATTGGGTCCTTTTTAGCATGTAATACTTTTGACCTTTTTTCAAAGGGTGTAGAATTTCTTTATCCGATTTTAGCATCCTTCCACTTTATGCTTAATCCAACTCTGCTAATAACATGACATGATCATCAAACAACTTCAAATGGATGTTATAGGCTTTAAGAAAAGTATCACTATCCTCATTAGCCTCGTTCATCAAGATTGTTTAAGTTAAATGTACAATCCTCTTACTTTGGCTCGTGCTAATGGTCCTCAAGACTCTTGATTCTTGTTTAGAAAAAAAAATAGCCATAGAAACCTTTTCCAACGAAATGAAATTCTCCTCTAGAGACTTAAACATTAAAATTTTAATTCCACAAAACAGTTAACCATCCTTCAATTCCTCTTCTTTGAATATAATAGTTCCCTTTATCATGCAATCCATAATTTAACCTTTCTATTTTATTTTTCTCATTTATTAAAATTAGAATTGAAACACTAGGTATTAAAGTTTTTTGACAAGCCATTTAAATTACAAGCTTCTTAGATACCCTAACTCTTGATAGTTTTAACTTAAGAAACTCATGTTTATCATATGGCATTCCATATGAGCCTCTGCCACTTATGTTATTCATAATATTAATTGGACATCTACCTAACACCTCCATGTCACATTCCTCTTATACCAATTTAGGTACTTACACAACAAGCATAGCTATTCTCACTTTGTTACTTCTTTCTCTAGTCGACACTTTGTTCTATTTTGTTTGACCACCGTTTTTCACATTATCCACAAATCATATTTCCTTCTCGATGCTACTGAAGTTTCTTTCAATTTTTTCCCCTTCCTTCTCCAACTCCACATAATCTTCCCTTTTCCTCCTAAGCTTTATATTCTTTATCATAGTTTTAATTTGTTGTTATAGGGATTGCAGCCAAAGCAATAGAATTTGTTTAAGAGAGTGAGTTATTGGAAGATTATATAAATATGAGATAAGAGTAAGAGACAACGCAAAAATTTTGCACTCATGGTCTATGGCTAAGTTGTCCACATTAAGATTTACATGTTCAAGATTTTTATGCATAGAACTTAGTTGTAGGGGTTAGGTTAAATATTTATTGGATTGATTTAGTTCAACATCTTTATTCATAATACATGGTTTTAGGGGTTGCTAATTTTTCTAAGTTATCTTAGTTTAAGGTATTTGTTCACCCCTCTTAGTCAAATGGGTTAGGACAAAGGTTTATAGGGAATTTCATAACATTTGGTATAGAGCTTTTCTATAGTTTATGAGTTTTGTTTGGAGATAGGTTGACAAAACGATTTTGATTTCAAGCTATGGAATAAATTTGTTGTTTTAAAAGTCTTTTAATGTTTGAATTTATTTTTTATGACTAGTATAAACTCCTTCCATCATTAGCCTATCCATCATAAATTTCACATCTTAATATAAAGACCCTATTTTTGCTTAATTAAGCTTAAATATATGTACATAGAAATATGTATATATTTTAGTATATGAGAAAAATAAAATATTGAACCCAAAACTTTACATTTTATGTTTTAAGCAATGAAAATTAGGGTTTAATATAATATGATTTTTGTCATATATTTAATTTATGATCCATTTAATTAAATAATTAATTTGAATGAGCATAGATTATAAGTTTTAAATACATTTATAGTCCGTTCACTTGATAAGAATAGCTATTCATTCCTTCCTCATTCGACGTAAAACTGATATTACAGTGTTCACTTGAAAGGAATGGCAATTCATAATGAATTGCTATTACCTAAAATCATGAATAGCAATTCATGTCTCCAACTCATGAATTGTCATTCCATGGTCTATTTTTCAACTTTGTCATAAATATCTCTATCTTGAAAATTACACCTATACAAATATTCTCTCTCTATAATAAATGTAGAGGGTATTATAGATATTTTATCTTTTGTTCTAATAATTACTTGTTTTACTTTTTACACTAATTAAATATTGTACTAATCATTACTACTTTATTACATTCCCTTTGAATTGGAATTCCATTTACCCCTTATTCCATTTAGTGAAGTGAACGAGCTGTTAGTATGCACATATTGATGGCAAAAGAAAAAAAAGCCAAATGACTCATTAGTGAGATGCATATATTACAAGTAAAAGGTCATGGGTTAAATCCGTGAGAAAGGTATAAAGTGCCTTCCTTTCCTTAAGTAAGGATGACACGTGGCAGCATATGATAGGACACATGAGTGCCACATCATCATGACATCACTTCATCCCCTCGCATGATACCACTTCGTCCCCTACCTCTAACATGCGTGAAACAACCAATATGGCTCATTTAGTGCCGTATTTTACTCGTTTTAGTTTATAATTTCACCAAACTAATGATGAAATTGCAAACTACACATGACGTACTTTCTATTAATACCAAAGTTGCAAATTAAATTAGAGTTTTGGTGGATTAAATCGGCTCATGAAAAATAAGAAAAGTGAATATTCTACTTTCCTAAAAAATCACAATTTGCGTCAAATTTGAATTGTTTAGGCAAGTTAGAAGATATAAGAAGCTTCCTAACACTACATAAGCAACATCTATCTAATTTAATTGGAAAAATATCCTTGATTCACTGAAAATGTTTTTATAATTGTAAAAGAGAATTCACCAACAAGTGTACTGGATCGAATCAAGTAGTAAAATGATGAGATGAGTATCATTCCCACGAGGAATAATTAAGTATTAAATTTGTATTAGTTCTAACTAATATTTAGGCAATAGATTCCAAGTCTAATATAATAAAAGATTGAGCATATAAATAATGAATTTAAGTGGGAACACAGATTAACTCCAAATGTTGCTAATCAAGCTGAATTCATGTTATATAAACTATTAGAACTCGAGGATATTTATATGAAACTCTCAAGATTCTAAACTCCTAATTAAAGTTTTAAAATAATTTTAACCTCAAAATAATCCAGTAACTTCCGCTACTCAAATTACCAGAGGAGTCAAAATTACAATGAAGAACCTTTCAATTCATTAATTGGCTAATGCATAAAGTCAGGTTCTCCTAATCCCTTAGTGTAAAATTGACTTGTAAACATTGCATTAATCATAAAAAGAGTTTCAAAATCAGATTTAATCACTCATCTCTCGCTTTTTGTTCTTAAATCATAGATTCATGAATTCCATTAAACTCCAACTTCTCTCTCGAGTTGTCAAAATTCTTTTGAAACATAATAGACTCATCAGAAGAATTCAATACTAATATTCCACGATTCTAACATTCCTATAACACAATTTCAACTATCCTTTTAGCAAACTCAAAATTTCATCAAGTTCCCACCATCACTACTTAGCAATACATGGTAAAAACAACGATCGACAAATCAATGATTACAACTAAACTCATAATGAACATACTATCAGATAATTAGATCCAATGAAATAGAAATTAGAATTAATTGAGAAATCAAACCATAAAAATGTGTGCACAAGGCTTGTAGATCACTAAACAATGAATTTCAGTGCAAATCTCTAGTTTCAATTACAAGATCTCTAAAAATTACCCTAAAAGCTCTCTATTTCTTGCTCTATATTCCTCTAAGAAACTCTCTCCGAACTCCCCTCTTTTTATCCAACCGAGCCTTTTAAAATAACAAAACAAACACGTAGAAATTCCAACTACCAAAACATACACCGGTGGTTACTTATTCAACAGCGGTGGCATAGATGACAGTGTTAAAGAATTTGGATCTGAGCACATCGAACACCGCCTCCTACGTCGACAACTTATCTTCTCATTTGTTAGCTTAAAAACACATTGTGGAAGCCGTCTGGATTTCTTCCTACACTAGTAGTGTTTATGGCAGTGTGAAGAATTTTGATCTGGTGATGATCAACATCGCCATCAACGCCGACGGCATTGAATGTTGATTTGCAGGTGTTCATTGAAACTTTACATCATCGCTAATTTATCCTTGCAATGTTGGCAGTGTTACTCCTTTGAATAGCTTATGTTGCTTTCCTTTTGGCTCTGTTGGTTCTGTTTAAGATGAATCCTCTCTCAAAACCTCATTTACTTTCATGCTCTATTATCATAAGTCCTAAATGACCTGAATTAACAAACTTTAACACATCACATTACCAATTCTTATAATTTTAATAAAAATTAGCACATATTAAATACCAATGGAGAGATAGAAAGTGTGTAAAATGTGAGTTTATCAATCCTCAAGATTGATAAATTCCCAAATTCTTGATAAAAAATAGCTCAAAAACCTTAGATTCATAATTGACAAAATTGACAAGTTTTAAGACTAAAATTGAAACCCTAGGAATATAAATAGAACATAAGCAACTCAACTCAACCACAGTTTGCTATCAATTTACTTTGATTTTTCAATTTGTGTTCGTAATTCTAAAATTGGGTTTCAAAGATTTAATTTTTTTATTCGTGTTTATACGAGACAAATTGGTTAAATTGGACCTCATGGGAAGCTTCAAGGGGTGAAATCCATAGGTTAGCATTGGATCTCGTCGACAACCACCCCAAATACGTTGCTGGAGAACTGCTACCGCCTCTGTCGTGATTAACCACTTGAAACGCTACCCTATGACATTTTTTGAGACGAACCACCACAATAGGAGTATCTGCCGGCCTCCTTTTGCTTCATTTGACACACCCCCTCTCACCACGCTACCACCAGTTACCCAAAACCTGACTCACTTGTCGTCGGATCCAAGATCTGACTTGCTATCGTTCATCCTTGTCCAGTCACACATCAGGCATGTTTCTGATTTCCTTTTTCTTTTTTATTTTATTTAATAAAAATAATAAATAATAAGTTATAATAATATTATTATAATTATAATAAATAAAAATCTGGTATAATAATGTTATGTATATATTATGTGGTTGTCTTGAAACTTAAATATGTGTAATTAGTAATAAAGGTAATACCATCTTTTATGAATACTTGTCTATTAATATTTTCTAGACTAGATTTTTAGATTCATATAAAAAAAGTCAATTTTTACAAAATTAATAAAATTTAATGAATTTAAAGAGATGAGATTTTAAAAAAAATTATAAAATCAATCAATAAACTAACTTTTTTCTTAAAAGAACTACGTCATAATTAACCCCGAATAGCAGGCATGTAGACACCTAATAGACGATTTAAAATATGAAAAACTTTATTTTTATGAAATTGATGTGATTTTGTAAATATTGCATTTTTTGTATAATTTAGTTAATAATTGCATGTAAATAATGTTATCCGATTAAACTTGATTAATTTTGTATGTATCTCATATAATAAGAAAATTTATGATATTTAGGGAATGGATTATGATTAGAAAATTAAAAGGTGATAACAATTCGGTTTTAATAGGATAGCTTCTAGACACATGAATTTCCTGTTATTGTTTAAAAAAAAATTCACTGATCTATATCAAAATTAGGATCAACCTACTCATTGGTCATAATTATCCTAATTTATTTTTTCCCAACTTTAATTGGGTAGTGACTCTAATATCTTTTGCAAAATTAAAAATTTCTTTTAATTCTTAGTGATGATTTATGTCAAACAAGTCAAGGTTTGATGTAAATCGAATTAAAAGAAATTGAACCAAAAGTCAAAATTCAAGTTCTAAATAATCATACCAACCCTTGTTTTAATGCAACACTTCTCATTAAGGTTACTTTTAGATTCACAAGATGTACAAACCAATCTAACCTTCTACACTTGAAACATCAGTTCTTCAACTGCATACTTCCCACTGCCTTTATATATTTACATTTTACATCTTATTAATTCCTACGGTTAAAACACACTCTTCTTGAATAATGTGCCTTCTCAACCCATCTCAAACACGATATGCCCAGCCTCATCTTCTTATCATCGAACTTGTTACTCCATTTATTTTCCCTTACTTTTCTACTACCATCTAGTTGTTGCATATTTGCTTAACATTGTATTTGACATTACCTTAGCCATTAGCAGAGATTATTTAATTTTATTTTATTAGATCCCTATATTGACTTTTGGAAAAAATACGAAAATACCTCTCCCTAAACTTTAGGGGTGACATGGATTAACCCCTCATCTTTGAAAGTATGGTTTTTAATCCCTTAAACTATAAATAATTTACAAATAAGAACATCCAAACCTTTTTAATCCTTTTCTGTATAATTTCATATAAATTTGTACAAAAAATGTACATCTTGAACAGTAATATTTTTGTTCTTTTTTTACATAAAAGTACAAAATGTTCTTTTGCAAATTGTTTATAGTTTAGGAAGTCAAAAACCATAATTTCAAAGTTCAAGAAGACAATCCACACCACCTCTAAAGTTTAAGGAGTGTTTTTTCATTTTACCCTTGATTTTTAGATATAGTTTTCAACAAGAGCTTTAGTGGATTCTCAATGTGTTAGTGGAACAACCCTTCACCCTAGCAATCATGTATAATAACCCATACTAGATATGGGTTGATGAGAATGGGCCTAAATTTGTCCAATCCCACCACATCATGAGGCCAGGACGATTCTGGGTTGTTTATAGATTCACAGGTCGTTTCATGGCCCTTTGAACTGGCTAATATATTTTTTTAAAAAATTATAAAACATTGTAAAATTAACTTTTTAAGATATAAAATTAAAAATCGAGAAAAAAATAAAATGAAGAAAATTTTAAAATTAACTAAGACAAGTTTTCACTTAAAATAAAATTGAGCTAAAGAGTAATAGTTTTTAGCCAATTTGTCGAAAGAAACATTTAAGATGTGTATTTATTTATGCATAAATACATCCACTTTACTTGTAAAGTTAGCAATATATGACTATAAAAACACTCAAGAGCCAAAATAATTTTCATAATGATAAATACAAATCCCACATTATTAAGAAGAAAAAAATAATTGGTTAGGGTTGTATAAATGCAACCAAACACCCTTTTAATCATATTTTTAACTTGTATTATTAATAATAACATATCTAATGTTGTGAATAGCAATAAGTTTTTATTATTGGTTAAATATTTATATTTATATTTATATTTTATACGCATTTTTTTGTCTCGTTCCAACTAGATGGGTTGATGAGATTGGAGCTTCCACCTATTTGCGACCTGATAACTTATTGGTCATGTGGTGAATCATAACTCATATGATCAAGTTGAACCATTGGTGGCGGTTCAGACAGGGTCACGAGTCAGCCCCGTACCCTGCCCATATCTAACCCAGACAACAATTGAGATTCGAATGCACTATCTCCATATGTATGTATATCCACTAGCTCGCGTGATAATTGCACGGATAGAAAGTAAAGAAAACACATGACTAAGCATTAACTATAAAAGGCCGACGGAAATTTGATGTTATCTGTGTATTAGACAAAAGAGAAATTTAGACGGACTAAAATTATATTCAGGTGTTTGTTTTTCTTAAGGGTATTTTTATGTAATTTTCGTAATTATTTTCTGTAATTGTGAAAGAATTTTGTAGAATACTGTAGATTCTTTTTTTTTTTTAATTATTTAAAACGAGATTGGAAAGCACAGATGGATGGATTTTCCTGTAGAAACTATGCTAGTGACTAGTTTAATGAAATGATACAAATTTTAAGGATAAATGCATAAAGAAGCACTAAAAGTGCATTTAAAAAGTATTACTATAGAAAATACGTATCAACATGTAGGGGAAAAATATATGGGTAGAATTTTCTTACATCTTTTCTTTTAGAAAAATTTTTACGTATGCTAAGTTAAAAAGCTTATGCAAAAAATATACTTATAGGGAGGCATATATATATGTATATTTACCTATCTTTTACTCCATTTAGTATAAGATAGAGAAAGTCATATTATAATAATTTTCAGATATTATTTTTAATATGATACAAATAAGTTTGAAAAAAATAATAATAATTTAACAAAACACACAAGATTATAAATACATGTAAAGGAATGATATGCAGGAGAAAGAGAAGATGGATTACATATCATCACATGGAGAAGAGTCTGAAAGTCCACGACAAATCCACTTTCCTTATCTTTCTTTTCCGCACAAGCCCCTAGAGGTCGATGCTAGATTGGTCCGTTGCTAACTACCAGCATGGCATAGCACAGCACAGACACTCACCTTCACCCAAGGTCCCATACTAATTTGGCTGTTGTGAGATGTTTCACGATCTCTGTGAGATTCGCTGGTACTTGACAGGCATTTCGCGTTTCCACTTTTAGAAAAATATAAATCCATTTCATCTTTTATTATAAAAGACAAGATTAAGCTGATTACCACAGTATGATGATTCAAAATGAATCTTGAATCTTCACACTTTAGTTTGTAAATTTCTAGGGAAGATGTTTTTCTCCTCATCTGATACATTATATTGCTGCTTAGGATTTGTTTGGTTTTACTGATATTGGGTTGGTTGGGCATCTATTTTATATCTTCTTCAATCAAATTGTTTATGAGTAGTCTATTTGGATAGTCAGGTATTAGATCTATATCGGATTAGTATTGATTCGGTTTGATCAGTTTATCAGTAAAATTATCGATTTTTCATCGGTATCATATATGTATTGATTCAGTATCTGTGTTAGCACCAAAACGATGTCAAGAACGACACTTGAAATAATGAATCACATAGGCCCCTAGGGAAGATACGGATAAAAAAACAAATATTTTTTCGTTATACATAAATTGTATAGATCAAATCAATACAAATAAGATATACATACAGATTAGATTTATATATATATATGAAAATGATGATGGACGCATGCATATATATTTAGAGGAAAATCTAAGTTTTTAAAAAGGTTGAGAATTTTAAATTTTCTAAGTCAAATACATTTTCGACTCAAATAAAATATATGTGTAAGGTCGAGAATTAAATGTGTGTTTTTAGCTTTATTTTGAATCAACCAAATGTTATGAAAGTGTTGGATTTTTAAATGAAGTATTAGATTTGAATATAGAAAATGTTAACTAATTTTTCATGACATTTGTTAAGAAATCGAATAAGTTTATGTAATTTTGTATTTTTCTTAACAAAAAATGTAATTACCAAAAGCTTTGAATATATAAAGGAATACTTGCTTTCCGTTATAAACGTTCAAAAAACTTGAATTGTAATATCATTATATTTTTATCAAGATTAATTAGCTAACTGAATATTTGTACAGAGTATGACCATAGGATTCTCAAAAAAATAAAAAAAGGTTCTAGCAATTAAATGCCCATGGCCATCAGTAAACAGACGACATTTTCATGAATTTATTTGTGAATGAAAATTTGACGTCATTGATAAGCAAGTCGGTACTTTTACAGCTAATTATAATGGTGTCTACCGTCTAGTGGTGTCTAATATCTAAACTCGCTTATGAAGAGGTTTTCTACACATGTAAGAATTTTACTTACGAGCAATATTAAGATTAAAATATACGTAAATATGTCACATTTATGTTTATATTTTATTTATATTTGATTTATTTATAAAAATTATTAATTATTTTTTTTATGTGTATCTATTTATTGATAAATAATTTATTAAAAAAAAAAGTTAGTGTACCTGAAACAATAGCCTAACGGAGACTTTTGGCACTTTGTAATTTATGATATACTCAACTATTAACTGTCTGTGCATCTCCCTCTCATTGCTGCCGTTTCGCCATGGACCATGCTAATTGCTATCATTCTCTGTTCGAGGCTCGTCCTCATCCGTTTTTACTTTAATTCAATAAAACTAGCAGCATTCTTAAGTTTATACATTCTTTAACGAGATTATTTCATGTTACATAAATATAACTCAAAAAAATAATTACATAATTATCATCGCTATATCGCAGGTTTAACATAGGATATAAAGTATTTTTACATATCGAATATGCGATACATATAATTGTTCAACGTATATCACATAGCCAACATTCAATATGCATACTGACCTATATCACAAGTTGGTCATGTGATATAGTTATATTCAAAAGTTTGTCAGACTATATCACTATATCGCATGTTAAAAATGCAATACATGTATAAATCCTTATAGCAATGATAATTTCATAATTTTTTTCTCTAGTTTATAATTTTGTAATTTTTTTCCCTCAAAAACAGTAGACATGTTTTCACTCATTCTTTAACACTCTAGATTCCAACATTTCCCAAAAATAGGAAATATGTATATAATATGGTATAATACTTTTCAAGCTTTATTTTCACAATCCTATTTATCTGGCCATTTAGGCATACCTTTTCAAGTCTCAATCTCATTTAGTGTGAAATACACGATAATGAATTAATGATATAGAAAAAAATTATACCATAGATCTTTGTTTAAGTTAGTCACACAATAATCATGTTTAAACTCTTGAGTTATTATATTATTATTGAAGTTAAGCAACTAATTACGCAAGAACTTGAAGATCATAAAGTAAATTCTAATTTAAAATTTTCAAAAGTTAACCAACGTTAACTACACAATAACATATCAAAACCCCATACCTAGAATAGAATTTTTTTTCAATACTTAATCCCATAAGAACAAATATATAATAGCATCTCTGTATATCATACCTACCTTGGACCTTGTATTCCATGTTATATAAAATACAAATTTTAAATACTCTATACTCACCTCATGAATATTATTAAGTTTATAATATTAAACATAGCAAAGTATGACATTTTGAACTTAATACATACTTGAAATTGTCTAGAATTTAGTTTATCTTGTTGTATCGTGTTGTTTTCAAGGCATTACTATGTTTATGGGAAATAATATAAAGGGTCTGATTAGACATCACTACAGGGCGATTTCGAACCGCGAACCGCCCTGAATCGTCACTGGCTATTCTTTATCCAGGAACTGCCTCATCGGTGATGGTTACGAACCGTCCAAGGACCTGCCGAAATCGGCGGGTCCAAGCGGTTAGGCGTGGCAGAACCGACGGTTCAATTGGGTCTGGAACAGCTATTTTAGATCCAGAACTGGCGGTTCGAACCCGCCATATATTTGAATTATTAAAAAAAAAAAAAGAAAAGAAAACCTGCGCATAGCAGACATTATCATGCAGGAGAGAAAAGGAGAAAAGGTGCGTTGGGGGGGGGGGGGGGGGGGGGGGGGGGGGGGGGGGGGGGGGGGGGGGGGGGGGGGGGGGGGGGGGGGGGGGGGGGGGGGGGGTGGGGGGGTGGGGGGGGGGGGAGAAGATGCGGGGTCAGTGTTTTAGGGCCTGACTTGTATAATTAAAAAAAAAAAAAAAAAAAAAAAAAAAAAAAAAAACCAGACAAGTCAATATTGTCGGCAATGAAAATGGAGAAATGAGAGGGGGCCTACACCGTGCATATATTTGTCCGAAAAAAAAAAAAGGCAAAACAACAAAATCACCGAAATTTGGAGGGTTGAAAAATCATCAACGGCTGGGGAATGTTTGATGCATTGTTTTTGTAAATTGAAAAAGTAAACGAATTTGGACAACTTAATTGCACTACTTTTTGCAAATTACTGAACTGTGAGAATCACAAAACTTGTTTTGTGATTTTTTACGCACGTAAGGCTCTAATAAATATAAGAGTTTGATTCAAAAAACTATAAACATTCAAAAAACTTGTAACCACCTCACAATTGATTTTACTAAATTATCAACCATTCTCGTGTTTAAAAATACCATACATTCCTATGTTTGATATGCTTTGTTATTTTGTAGACTATCTTGCACGCAAGGGGTTACCCAACAACACTTATTTATCGTGTTTGTTCTTAAATTTTCATTCTTCTAATACCACTACTCACATTAGTACGTACTCATTGTTTATAAAAGGGCCAAATGGCTTCTTTTTTCTTTAGTGGTTCATCAAAAAATCTGCAAAGAAAGACAAATTAAAGACGAAGATACCCGAGTGCCAGCAAGAGTCTACTATCAATGTAGATGAGGATGCTAATTGCTATAACTTTAATGAGCCTCGGGTGTCCGACTTTGATTTCACACCTGAATAATTCCCTCCAGTTCCATCAGGTTTTGAGACAGTCAATCCAATTTGCCATCAACAAGGGGATGATAATGACTCCCAAGATCCAGAATAGAACAACTACCACAACATGAAGCCGAGGATCATGGCGGTTTGGGTGAAGAAATACACCCCTCCATCGAGACAAACCCATCCACAAAGCTACCTCAACCATATAAGTCTAATATGTTCACTAAACATTTTAGGAAGGTCGAAGGGCCAGATGGGAAGACTAGGGCGCATTGCAATTATTGCAACACAAATTATGCCTTTTCCAAAGGAGATGGATATGGTAGTCTTTCCAAACATCTAAAGTCAAAGCATCCTAGTGAGTATGGTTTGGATCCATCACAACAACAAATATCACGTTCGGGTTCCAAGAAAGAAGCAAGGTTGTGGCATTTCAATGAAGAACAATATCATGATGCCATGGTGCAAATGATAAGCGGGTTGCATTTGAGTTTTAATGCAAGCGAAAATACAGATCTTGTCTATTGCCACCAAGAAACTCTGCAGCCACAAGCACCTAAAAGAAGTGCTACGACAATGGAACGACATTGTCTAAAAATGTACCGCAAGGACAAGGGATAGCTCCAATCAACTTTTTCTGATCCCGATACATGTGTGTCCATCTGTTCTAACATTTGAAATGATAGATGGGGTGAAAGTTCGTATATGGGGATTACATCTCTTTGGATTGATAGACATTGGGTAATGCAAAAGAGATTGATTGCATTACGAAAAATGGATAGATCCCATACAGCTCAAAATATATATGCCACAATACAGACAATTCTTAATGAGTACGGGTTGACACAAAAAAATTTTTCAATAGGATTCGATAATGCTGCAGCAAATGCAGCAAGTATTTTTGACCTTGAGTCGTTATACCAACCAACGCTTGGGGGAACATTTTTCCACATAAGATGTGCATGTCACATCTTGAATTTATGTGTGAAAGATGGAATGGATTCTTTAAAAATCTGTACATCTCCCATAAAAGCTGTGGTTGACTACATTACCGACCATCCATTCATTAACAGAGAATGGCAGAAATGGTGTGGTATGCATGGCCAAAAGCCGAGAAAATTCATAAAAGATGTGCAACACCAATGAAATTCGACGTACGAGCTTCTAACTAGTATGGTACCACATAAGGGATTGCTATATAGCTTCGCCATTGCACATGTAACAAACATACCATTGCATCCCAATGAATGGAACTTCTGTAGCAACTTGTTGCAGCTGCTGAAGGTCTTCTATGATTGCACAAATGTTTTCTCCTGTGTGTACAATCCCAATGTCCATCTCTTTTTATTGGAGGCTTGCAACATCATCGGGACACTCCAACAGGTAAGATCTGATCCAATTTTACAAATGTGCGTTAACGATATGACTCGCAAGTGGTTGAAGTATTATAGGAAAATTCCTATGATATACAACGTGGCATGGTTGTTGGACCCATGCAACAAAGTGGAGGGACTTCGCAAAATCCTGGATTACTATTACGAACATGTAGACAAGTTATCAAACACTTAAGATATTTATACAATTTCTGCTAATAATGTCGTGAAAGAGACAAGTAATGTGTTGTTGAACTTATATTCTCAATTTAGTAGTACATATGGTGGATAAATACCCACCAGTCCAGCAACCCCAAGTAATGCCCCCATATCAACCACCGTGGAGAAGCCCAGAGTGGTGCTCCAGCACCGGCGGTTCAAAAAGCACCATGACATAGGCGGCAGTGGATTAGACTCAGAGATTGACAAGTACTTGAACACGCATTCGAGTTTGGTAACATGGTGGATGCATACAACTTTGACATCCTAGATTGGTGGAAACATCACTAGGAGATGTTTATAATACTATCTCGAATCGCTAGACAAGTATTGGCTACACCTGCTTCAATTGTGGCAGTTGAGCAAGCATTCAGCATTGCTGGGCAGCAGCTGGATGAGCATAGGTCCCGGTATGGTCCCGCGACGGTTGAGGCACTAGCTTGCAACCAGGATTGGACTCGTGCAGAACGACGGCAACAAGACTTGAAGGACTACTCAAGTGAGGAAGACGAGTATTTCAGTGACTTCAACTCATCTGCAGGAAGCACAGCTACGACCTCTCTAGGGACTAGTCCAGGCCAATGAGCATTGACTTTACATTTACTCGATTAATATTATTCTACCATGGGTGTTGGTATTGTAGTCAGGATCAATGAACTGTGTGATTCTAGTTAGTTATTTGTGGTTGTAATAGTTAGTGTGTTCATGTTGTTGTGGAGGTAATATGTAATGTTTGGCGCAATGAAATTTACTAGTTATCATTTGCCTGTATGTTAATCAACTATTATTTGTTCCGTAATTGTGTTTATTATTTACTAACCATTATATTTTATTTTTAAAAAATTTAAATGTTTACTTTGGGTATAGATAAGTTGTAATTGTTTTTGTTGATTTTAGGTTTTGTTTTTTTCATTTTATCAAAAAAAAAATGGTTTGCGTGGAACCGGAATCGCTACAACCGACGGTTCCCTGGAACCGTGAACCGCTCTGGCTCTGGCGGTTCCGGTTTTGGTTCGGGTTCGGAACCGATTCGAACCGTGCCGATGTCTAGGTCTGATGCTCTTATTTACTCAAGTTTTATGATGATTGTGATTTTATGATAACATTTTTGATACATTTTTTGTAGTTATATTATTAGTTCTTTCTGTACAAATATATAAAAAATGTAATTAAAAAAATATATAATTAAATTATTAAAAGATATTAGATTGATGATTGTACTATGTATAAATATGTATGGAAAATTGACTATGGTTATATTATTTAGTTCTTGATGTATAAATATATAAAAAATACGCGATTGAAATTATATAATTAAATTGTTAAAAACTATTAGATTGATGATCGTACAGTATATAAATATATGGAAAATTTGATAAAATGTTCAATAACTTAGGTAAAAAGATTTTTTATCATAAAAACATAATTAAAAAATAAAAACCCATAGTTTTATGGACAAGCAATGCATGTCATTATTTGGATACATTGAATACTGGACAACGGTTTGCAAAACCATCAATCAATATTCTATCTATTTATTCTGCTGCCAGATGCTGCCGCATCTTGGAAAATAATTTGACAAACGTAAATTGTTTTTTTTTCTTATCTACGACTAACCCTATTTACTTAATAGTACATGTCATAGTCTGGATGGGTGTACACAGAATGCCTAAGAAACCGTAATTACCCATTCAACCTTTCCACTTTTGCAGATCTTGTGGCATATGATTTGGTAATGTCTGACCTAAAAGGATACACCCGCACATTTGCCTTTTTATATCCTTTTTATAAACAAGACGGGTGAGTGAGACACGTTTACCATTCTTGTAAAATATTTATAAGTGAAAATTAGAAAAAGAAATGACAAAAGATCATTACTATATCGTATGATGAAGATGCAATATAAAGATTTAAACTTATATAATATACCCAACTAGCAACAGAGCGACGTCACTAAGTGAAACCTATAAAAATAGTTGTATTCATGATTGTTAAAATCATGAGTTAAATATATGAGTCTATGAGTTTATGATTTTATGTGTTTTGTCTTAATTAAAATGAATGCAAAATTGTCTAGATGTAAACTTTAGGTAAAAATGTAATTTAGGTGTATGATTCTACGCGTTTTATGATTTTACCGGTTTTGCATGATTTTATTCAATTTTAACGATTCTATACATTTCAGTAAATAATAAAATCGCGACTTTGACAATAATATTATATTGCATTTTTGGCTAAGTGATACAAACATATATCATATTTTGGGTAAGCGATAGAATTGTATCACATTTATGAATAACGATACCAAGTGTCTTAGATATCGCATTGAATTTATTAAATACACTACTCTCTTAACAGGCAACACAATAGTGTATCACATTTTGAGTAATTGATACAAACGTGTATCGCATGTTCAAACGGGGATACAAATTCTCTTAGATACCATGTTGAATTTATCAATATAGCAGTCTCCTAACATGTCATACAAATGTTTATCGCAAAATGCACTGCATCATTTATGGGTCCACACTTAGGCTTCGCAATACACGTCTCACTACTTAAATCAAAACTTTCTTCATCCTCATTATTGGTGCGAACAAAACATCTTCAAACACGCTCACACTCTCAAAAACTTCAAACACTCTCAATCGTTACTTTGAAACCCTAAATCAAATCCACTTGATGACTTCATATCCTAAAAGTTTTGCTTTCTTATTTATTCAATTTTTAATTGTATGTTTGTTGAAAATAAAAAGTTAGAGATTGTACATTAGATGTTTGAGGACATGCCTGAATCGTTCTTTTCAAATTGCATTGTTCCTCAATTAGCGTTGATTCAATTTATGCCTTGTTTTCACTGCTAGAAACGATTTTTGTTGATGAATAACTTTAATACGAGTATGACCACTTCCTTGTCCCATTCATTTAAATACAGACACTTTACTGTCATTTTGTATAGTGTTGTCATTGTTGTGTGTAGTATTTAGGAATCGATGGCTAGTCTATTTGGTTTTTTGTTTGTGGTTAGTGAAATTGTGAATTGAAAGGAGATAATCTAAACGTGGATGGTGCTTAAGGGGCTGGATTATTTTTTACCTTAATTTTACAAGGATCATATACAACACTAGTGTATTGAGTGAACGAGTGCATTTCCAAGTAAGAATTATTCAGGTAAATGATTAGCAAAACAGTGCTTGCCCCCCATGTTTGAAGAATGAGTTAAGTCTAGAAAGATGTATTGGTCTCCTTGCATGGATGTGAAAATTTAGCTTAAGAATTTGATTGTATAATCCATTCTACATATGACCACTATTTGCGTTCTCTAGCCAAAAAGTTTAAGAGTATATATTGTACAATTTTGACAATAATCTCCATTTACGCTTTCAATTTTGTTTTGTACAAATAGTACTCAAATGAGAATTGAAATCCAAGGCATATATTATGCATGATAAGCTAAATGCTTTGTTATTCAAAACTTACAGAAAATAACATTAGGTATGGTATGACTGTATATCTCATTTGTTGTTAGTATCTAAGAGTACTAGCGAACACATTGTAAGCTTTGACTTTTTTTTTTGACCGAGTAAGCTTGACTTGATAATAGAAATTACTAAGAACACTGGTACTAGTTATGGGGATTAGAAATTGAAAAGTAATAAAATAATCATGCATATCCATATGCACTTTGATTATCCTGCATTACACATATAACATGATTGATCTATGTTATTTTATTATTTGTGTCAATGAACGGTAATAATGATAAATTACATCAAAATTTCTATTTTTGCCAATGGAAAGATTTTGCAAGGTCAAGATGGGTTGTATCATGATAGAAGACCACTAAGGAATACAAAAGTATAGACGAATAGTGATTATATCGAGCACTTGAGATTGATATGTGAAGAGTTTGGAATTTATCCTAGGAGAAGCAATGTTGAAATGTATTACAACCAAGTATCAATTTATGGTCTAAGTTACAAAGAAATCATGCTGAAAGATATTAGTATTGATATGGATGTTGAAGCTCCTAGAGACATTGTAAAGGCATATAGAATGGCATGCCTTCAACAACTATATGTTGAAGTGAAAAATAGCTCTTCCATACCTAAGGAGCACATTATCGTGGATCATACAATTATGACACACTACTAATAGTACAAGAGTTTATAAATGCTCCAACAAACATAGAAAGGTGCAATAGCTTGTTGTCAAGAGTTAAAGACAATGTGTATATTGTAAATGATCTTGAGGAAGAGATGGAGGAGGCCCTACAAGAGACTGATTCATAATATGAATTAATATATGAGGAGAATCAAGATGAAGAGAACTAGATGACCTTTGAGATCAACACATCGGATGATGAAAATGAGACTCTAGAGATACTTGAACATCTTCAGGAAGACATCGATGTAGAAAGTGCTCGAGTAGACCTACGAACTAGTGAAAGCTTATTCCGAGATCCTATTCCATTCCTCGGTAATATGAATGTTCGTGATGGTTATGCATCTTATGAGGAAGAATTCCTTGAATCTAAAGACCTATACACAGGTAATGAATTTAAGGTTAGAATGACGTTTACAACTAAAGTTCATTTGATTCATGTAGTCAAACTATAGCACATAAAGAATCATTATAACTTCACTATTACAAAGCCAAGAAAAAAAAAGATATGGAAAGTTGTTTGTGAAGTAAAGAAGATTTATAATTGTAAATGGTGACTTTGTGGACACCAAAAACATTAAGATGTTGACTTTGTGATTACAATTGCTGAAGGTCCACACATATGCACAAATAGAAGCTTTAAATAGGATCATTTGCAACTCGATCAAACATTCATGAGCTAATGTTTCTTGGGTTAAGTAAATAACGGTCCTAATGTCAAGATATCAACCCTTATACAACAAATTGAAGACACATATGGATATGTGGTGTTAATAAAGAAAATTTAGGGGGCATAGAGGATAGCAATTGAAAATGTGTATGGAAATTGGGATAAATCATACAATGAATTTCCAAAACTGATGACTATTATAAATAGAACTAACCTACATACACATATAGCATGGACAACCCAATCAACCAAAAGTGAAAACGATGTGATCTTTGGAAATTTATTTTGGGGCTTTGTATAGAAGCCTTCAAACATTATGGTCCCATCATCAATTGATGGCACATTTTTATATGGGAAATATTTGCACAACTTATTGATTGCATGTTATGTAAATGGAGTGAATCATATAATTCCAATGGCATTTGCATTGGCGAATAAGAAATCAAGTGAGACATAGTCATTGTTCCTAAGAAGGTAAAACAATGCCTTTAAGGATCACACCATGATAATCACACCTTATGCCTTATATCAAATCGACACACAGGTGTAACAAAAGATGTAAAGATAAAAATGTTGGATAACATCTCCCCTTTTGCACAGTGGAGGGTATGCATAAGACATGTTGCTAGCAATTTCAACACAAAATATAAAAATCACTACCTAAAGAAACTAGTAATAATAATAGGATTTTAGGCATAGGAAAGAAAATTTGAATTTTATATGGAGGAGATAAGGAAAAGACACAAACGACTCCAAACTATTTTGGAAACATCTAAATCAAACAGTAGACAAAGGCGTATGATGTTGGTTTCAGGTATGGTGACATGACAACAAACCTCGGTGAAAGTCATAATGCAGTTTTGAATGGTACAATATAATTAAATGTATCAGCCTTGGTTCAAAAAATTTTCTACAATAGTGTCAACTATTTTGAAAAAAGTCACAATGAAGCACATAAGGCTATGAGAAAAGGAAAAACTTACCCTAAATGAGTTATTAAGAGGGTAGAAAAACGGAGAGGAATAGCTACTCGCCATAAGATAATAACATCTAGCAGAACAATCGACATTTTTTAGGTACAAACAAAAATCTATTTTACCGATCATGGTAAAAAAGGTGGCTAGTATCGGATGGTTAATATACTCAAAAACACATGTAGCCATGATAAGTTGAAAACCTTCAAAATACCATGCTCACATGCCTTTGCAGCCATGGCTCATGTGAAAATGAATCCCATGCAAAAAATTGAGAGATGGTTCCATTAAAAAATCAGCTAGCCTGCTACAAAAGCAGTTTTCAACCTCTAGGAGATGGGCGAACATGGACAAATGAAGAAAAAAGATGACATGTATACATCCAAAGTATGAAAAGGCTAGAGAAAAAGGAAGATAAAAAACAAGTAGATTCTACAATGAAATAGACCTAAAGGAGAAACCAATAAAGAATTGTCGTGACAAATGTTGAAAACAAGGTCACGATAAAAGAACTTACCAAACAATCAAGTAACAAATTAAGAGTAGAAAATTTGCAATGTTTTTGTTTTATTATGATGTATCTGTATTGTACAACTAATTACTATATATTTCAACAATTCTTTTTAGAAAAACTAATAAATTTTGACTTTACTTTGTGTAGATGGATCCAAGACTAGTTGATAGATCATTATTAATGCAGTAGCACACCCATCAATCACAAGCTATATAGAATGGAGAGGTATAAATCTTGACTAAAATATGTATAGAAATCATTTATTTATCTTATCTTGTCTATTTATATCTAATCTAATTAATTTTTGCAGGAGCATAGACTACTCATATGCAGACGGGAAGGGACATCACTAAAGAACCCAAGGGACATGAAGGTTACATATGATGCTCATATCGACCTATACCTTGAGCAGGTTAGGTTCTCTGGTGTTGCTCATCTATTATTTAAACAACTAGATTAGGCTCTGATCACTATACTGGTCGAAAAATGGATACTAGAGGCCCACACCTTCCGTATGCCACATGGAGAGGTTAGTTTGACATTACAGGTTATAGCTATACAGTTTAGCTTGCCCATTGAAAGGCAAGTAGTGAGAGGGAGCATAACATATGTGTGGTATGATTTATGCGAGTACCTACTAGGAGATAGACCAAAGGCTAGACAAATGAGTAATCAAAGAGTAAGAATCGGTAAGCTAAAGAATCTATTGTTACAAGTTTTACTAAAGATAGGATGAGATAGCCATTCAATGCCATATGAGAGCATACATAGTACTATTGTTGATGGGTGGCATTCTATTTCCTAATACATCCTTTAACCTAGTGTATTTGATGTTTTTGCTACTATTACAGGCCTTCTAGGCTGCTAGGACATATTGTTAGGGATTAGCTTGCCTAGCATGGCTACATAGGCATTTTCGGACACATTTACGCTCATATAAGCATCTACATATGTGAATGAAATTCATGCTTTAGCAAATTTGGGAATTGATAGAATACAGGGATATGGAGACATTAAATAATTATATCCAAATAAGCAAGAGTAGCATGCAGAAGATATACCATCATGGAGGAGAGGAAGAAGTCGAGGGCGAGAATGAAGACGAGGTCGAGGTTGTGGTCGTGCTCATGATCAGTAGCTAAACGATGATATGGATATTCTTATAGATGTTGATCTAATCCCACCTCCGTATCCACATGTAAATGCTACTCCAGATCTTCCTTTAGATACACCTACAGAGGTTGATCTAGATTCTCCTCCACATTCTCTTTGACATATTGATGCAATTCCACCTCCATAATTACCTAGATGCTACTACAGATGCTCCTCTACACCCTCCTATAGATGTTGCTCTAAATCCACCTTCACATTCTCCTATAGTTGATGGTCCATCATTTGATGTAATGATCATTCAGACACCCACTGAGAGAGAATATCACAATTGAGCACTATTACTGTACTTGTTCCAATAAAACATAGTTGTCCAGCTTCACGGATGTAGGAAAGGGAGTAACACAAGTGTTAACATATATATCCATGTTTATTCATTAATATAGTTGTTGTAAACCCCTAAAAATTTTCATAATCCTTAAAAATAATTCTAGAAGTATAAATATCAAAAACCCGAAAAATCAACTTGAGATTAAAACTCAATTCTAGACCGAGTCAAATACCGGAAACGAAATCCTAAAACTCGAACCAAGTTAAAACTTAATTCCAAATAAGAACAAAAATGAGTTTTCTCAATCTTGAGAAAACAAGAACCCTTGAAATGAAATATAAAGTCCAATTACTGATATAATCAACGTCCGTACGTCGATTAAATAATCTACCCAATTCCTAAAACGCGAATCGAAACGATAGATCCAAATACCGCTTAACAATGAGATGATAAAATCCTAAATCCTTCAGTAAAATTTTAGAATCGCAAAATCCAAATTTTCAACAAAAAGTCAAACTGAGTCAACTCATAAACCTAGACTCGGTTAAACGATCCCGAGAACTAAAAACAAATAAATAATCACGAATAAAATAAAATAAACCATAGACGTCGAGCTAGAAATATAAAACGATCTAAACTCAAAAATTATACGATCTTACGAATAACTCAGTAAAATCGGAAATCAAAACGGAACCCTAAAAGTCAACAAGCCTATAACGAACCCTAGTGGTTAAGATCCGGCAATCCCGCGTTTTCAAACCCTAGAAAACGAAATTAAGTAAATAGCCTAGAATACTTCGTAATAACGTAAGGTAACATAAAAATATCAGATTCGCGAATTTCGAGTGACCTTCGGACCCAAACGGGATCGGTTCTCGAAAAGCATGTCCCGGAGCTCGGAATATTAAAAATATTCCGTTTATACCAATAGACTCGTAAAAATACAAGGATTTCAAAAATATCAGTTTTAGAATTTTTCGGTAGCTAAAAATTACAGATATCGCATTATTACGCGTATTTTTATTACTACCGGTACTTTAATTGTCTAGTCTACTATTCATAGTACTTTTCTACTATTCATTACTATTCACCTATCTCTACTTTTCTTACATCTATTTCTTACACCTACATATCTATTTTCTTACTTTTTTCATTTCCAATACACCTTTAATCACATCAAACTTTACACATTACTTCTTTATTACACAAAACAAATTAAAATAAATCAATTTCCCCCCTTTACAAGCACAAACCGACGCCTCCCCTCTCTCACATCCATCTATTTATTTTTTTCTTTTTCAAATTATTTTATTACATCCAAAAATCACTCCAAAAACTCTATAAATACCACCTCTCCTCTTTTCATTTCTTCACACCTTTCTCAAGTAAAGAATTTATGTAAAAATTCTCTCTAAACACTCTCTCCATACTCTTACAAGAACTCTCTTCTTGTAAGAAGAAAATCTCTCCTACCAAAACTCTTTTTATGTAATACAACTACCATCTCTCCATAACCACATAACCATACATTCACTACCATCTTCATACCTCTTACATACCTTAGGTAAATATTTCTTCCATCTATTATTCATCCATGTCATGTAACTTAACATGACTATGGTGTTGTTTTGAAACTCATATGAGTAGTAAAAGCAACAACATGGTCATGTTTTGTTCTTGTACATAAGCTTCTTATTTTATTATGTTGTTATTATAATTATGTATACTATGTATATATATTTATTTAGAGCATATAAGCTCATTGTTATTTCTTTACATTCAAGTTATGCAATTTATTTATTTTATGCGATTATTATTAAGACTAGTCTTTCTAGTCTTAGACTTGTCCATATCAAGTCAAAACAATCTTTTATTTATTCTTTTTAAATCTTTCGGGACTAGTCCATTCTTAGTCCCGAGACGCCTTGATAAAGCTAAAGCTCCAATACTTGATCAGGATTCCTTGATGAAGCTAAGGTTCCCAATGCTTGATATTTTATTTTCTTGCTTATTATTTCTTTCTAGTATTTTCTTATGTTCCTATTATTTTATAGCTCATAATACTTGCATTTGCATAATGTTAATGTCTCAACTAGTCTAAAAATAGAATCTTTTTACTAAATGAACTCAAAGCTAAGTTTCCAATTATATGATTTACCACAAAAACATGAAGTTATTATCAACAACCTAGAAATAGAATAATACAAGTTTTCTCAAGTTTTTAAATAACAAAGATAGTTTACCAAGAAACATAAACATATTTTCTGTATTTTATGGTAATCTAAGTTTTTAGAAAAATAAATCGTTAATATCAAAAGTTTAAGACTTAAATTCTTTTCTAAACTAAGGAACAAACTAGTTTTCAAAGTTAAGACAAAAATCAACTCATCAAGTTATGAACCCACTTAGGAAAAATAATGATTTTCAAATTTCTAAAAGAAGGAACTAATTTTCAAAGGAATATAAATGAGGTAAGATTTATAATAATGGATTTTATAAAAATGATTCTTTTCAAAAGAAATGAAAGAACAAGTTTTGGAAAGCAAAAGCTTATACTTTAGAAATGAATATAAGAAGACAAAATTCATTTTCTAAAACCATCCTAAATACAAAATTATAAAAAGGTTTTGAACAACCTAATATACTTTTTGATAAAAATAGATCTTTTATCACTAGAAGCGAAATTTATGAAAAACTAAGGTTAAAAGGAAAATTTACTTGTTTTGAAAAAGGAAATAAAATAAGAATATACTCATTTATAACAACCTAGTAAAAATATAAAGTTTCTTTAAATACTTGAAAAGAAAATTTCAAAGTTAAGTTTAAATGAATTGTTTTATGAAATAAATTGTTGAGACACTACCATTAGGATTTTTGCATATAAAGTGAGCATACCTATATATTCAAAAGTGTTTATCAAATATATATTTATATTGTTACAAAAGGATTTTCTTTAAAAAAGTTGAGTTAGAAAATGGATTTTTGCAAAAGTTTAGAAAATTCGTTTTAAATCTGTACCTGACGTTTTCGGAACCCAAATGACCTTTTATGACCAAGATAAGTTTAGAAATGGATAGAACTTTTCGAATAGGTAGAAAACGGTATATCATATGCGAAATTCCGAGTTAAAATGAGCAAGTTATGGCCATTTTAAGTTGGAATTTCTTCTTATACGATTTTACCGCGATTTTAAGTAAAGTTTAGAATATCCAAGAATAGAAATTCATGAAAGACTTATCCCGGGTATTTCTTTTGTCTAGGTGACGAAGGATACGAGAATACCTTACCCGAGGATTTCTACGACTAAGAAGATAGCGAAATGGACGAGTGAGTTATTCCTTCTAATTTCGTTACCTTGCTTGTGCTTGTAATGTAGTAGCATTAGTATATTAGGAAAAGATAAAAATGGATATATATTTGGGGAATTCGGGATTTTATATATGATTCTATGTTTATGCGTGAATTGAGAATTAAGAATATCGCAACTTCGACCTGCTTGTTTAAATTTTGTTTACTTACTTGTATAATTGTTTATTGTTGCTAAATTGATTGATCGCCCCTAATAAACCTTAATAAGGTTTGGCCTAAGAACAATAAAACGTTCACGCATAGCATCCATCGAGTCACATCTATTTCTGAAGGCTGCTAATCCTACGCGTAGAGTTGGATTGGTTGTGATCGTGCGGTGCCAAGGGCCATGTTCCTTCCTGGATAATCCAAATAGCTCGGGGAAAGCGACTCTAGGTTCGGAGCCGAGCCAACTGAACGCTGTGGGTGAGGACCTGGGGACTAGCAGTAGAAGGTCGAGAACCTTTAACCCCGATTCCCTAACCTTTGATACGGAGGGGTAAATCCATTCTATATATGGTTTCCGGATGACTATATATATTCGCGTAATCATGTGATTATTGCATTGTATGCATAGCATATGTGTGATTAAATAAATAAACTTGTTTGAAAATATGGTGCGAATGAAAAGAATATCTCACTAAGCTAGTTGTAGCTTATACCCCTATAGATTTTGTTGAAACAGGTATATTCGTGGATTAAATTTGAGGATCATGACATTAAGGAAGTCATGGACGGATGATTAAGGATATGGAATCATACGATGAAGAGATTTTGTAAGTTCTTTATATGTGCTAACCTATATGATTAGGGAAGTATATTTATTTGGAGATAATAGAAGAATATGCCTTAAGGATTGAAAATGATGCTTATGTTTTATATTAAGTATTCTCTTTGCCTGCTACTTATTATTATCAATGTAAATTGCGCTACTCCGATGCGTCCCTTGGTTTGATGTATGCCTTGTACATAATATGGAAGCCATTGCATGACTAAGGTAGTCATTCCTAGGCTTTAGTATTGTGTACGGCGAACTGCCACGTTTAGGGTACCCATCGGGGCGTGACAGTTATATTTTGCATAATTTAATAATTTTTAATACAACTACAAACTATTTTGTAAGTGGAACCTCATCCTATGAGGATGGATGAAGGAGGACCAAGTGATGCATCAGTAGCAGATCTTTAGAAGGAAAAACAATTAAAAGAATATTCTATATGAAAAAGAAAAACATAGAGTTATTTATAGGATTGATATCTAAAGACATGATTTGTATATACACTTGCTTTGGTTTGTATATTGTAATGATGTGTAAAAATATTTGGTACTAATGTTAATTTCTATTATAGATATTACATGGGGATAGGGAGTATAGTTGAAACTCAATAATGATTGAGTTTTATAATTTTGGATGAAATGATGATGGGATAATAATTGCATGAAGTCGGATTGATTTATTGATATGAGATTATAAATTAATGATTATTTGATGTATAAATGTGAAGTATAATAGGTTTTTACAAGTGTGTAAAAAAATTGGGCAAATGAAAGGTAAAAAAAGAATACAAGATGGAAAACGTTAGGCCTTATATTGCATATAAAGCATGCAATACATGCCTATACATGTATCATACCTCCAAAATATGATACACAAAAACAAAAAAAAAAAAAAAAAACTATATCACATGTAGGATATGGGATGTAGTGATGGTATATATATAGTAATTAATTTTCTACAAATTGTATTTGTAATATTTTTTAAAGGATGGTTAAACATAAAATAATCTCAATGATGGTCGTACTTTTTTTTCGCTGGCAATAAAAATAGCTCCTTTTGTGTGCTCTTTTGCCTTAAAAATTTTAAAATCAATGGTGACTTCACTTGTTTTAAGGATTTGTCTTTAAAGTTTCTCCATGTTCTAGATCAAGAAATGAGAGATCAACTTTTGAATAAAATAAAGAGGTGAGTCTTGTTGCACAACCTATGTGATATGAGCACAACTATATGACAAGACTTAACTTTTTATCCTAGTTAGAGTAAGTCTCACCTTTATTACCCTTTTTTTTTACTTTTCAATCTGTAGTTATACATATAATTGTATTTATAAATGTTTGTATATTATTAATACATGTCCTATTTACTACTACACAAAGTAAACATGCTAATATAGATGTTGTGCTAAACCAACACACACTTTAATATATATATATATATATATAAAGCAATTTTTAAAATTAAACATGAAAACAACAATATATATCACAAATTAACGTATTTAATAGTACAAAACATATTATAAAATTTCAAAATATGCAAAATACCTTACATTTTACAAACCTTAACTAAAGCAAAATACACTGAAAACTTGTGTGAAAACACCAAATAATATTTTTCTCAACACCTTCTATAACACATAAATATAAAAACATTAGACATTAAAAAGGAAAAAAGATAAGACTTAGAAATTTCCGAGAAGAAGAGAGAAAGAACCCGTGCAAACGTGAGATGCACGGGGATAAGAAAATGCATAACGACCTTATATATATATAATGGTAGATTGAGGGAAAAACTCACACTATATTTTGCCTTTGCTAAATTTTAAAAATACAGGAGATTTCCCACCTTTTGGAAAACCACTTTTTATTCTAATCAGTAGCAAATATTGTCCCTTATCTCTTATCTGCATGATTGCCGAGAAGAGAGGCAACTCTCGCCTCGTATCAATAACTCTAATGTTGCATTTTTTACTAGTATTTTATGTTGATTTATTTTACTTTCCACTAGATTGTATATTAATGAATCTTTATCCTTTTAAAATAAAATCCAAATTAGTCGACTAGATCAGGGGTAAGGCAAGTTAAACGAGCAACCACACATACCATAGCTAATTGATGATTATGATGGGCAATTTACGTATTAGCAAATCCATGTTTCTTTATTAGGTTGAGACAGCCCAGCGTACGTAACGATGCATTTTAGGAGAATTCGGGGGTCATGTATTCATATGGTTTGATAGGTGAAATGGTCCCCTTTACCCCTGTCTACAATGAAGTAGAGGAAACCACGATGGCACAAGTACGCCATCAATTAATTTGGATCTATAAATGCCAACTGCAATTGTCCATGATTGCAACAGTAATTGTCCCGTGGGATTTTGATGCCTGTAATATCAAAGATTTACATCAACTATATAGATCTTATTCCTAGTTCTGAAGGATTCTCCATCAATGACTAGGAAAGTGTTTCGTCTGCTCATCTGGCACCTAGAACCAATGAGAAGCTTTCACTACATATGATACAGATTTTTAAACGTGGATGATGAGGCTACGGTTCCTACCTTGAATCATATAGATCGGTGCCCATGTGCAGTTGAGGGTGTCATAATGAAAGCATCTATTAAATATGATATTATATTATAGTAATAAATAGTATATATAATGTACTTTAAAATACAATACAATGATGATTTGATGTTAGGCTAGGGTTTTATGTATGAAATATGGAACCATGTAGAAAAGACCCAAAGGGAAAAAGGAAAGGAAAAAAAAAATTCTTTTTAGTCTTAAGGAAGCAAGTAATTATTTGGCAATAATAGAAATTTCATGAAATAGTTGTTCCAAACCAAACCTAATAATAATTTAAAAGAGTAATAATCATTTTATTACATCTTTATGGAGTCAAGAAAGCATATTATTAGTATAAGAAATAATTGCTCCTATGTGACATGGGGGGTGGAAAAGAGTTGTGGAGGCACAATATTCTTGCATTATGGTGCTACTTGGAAGTTGTAAAATTCAAACTGATGTTTCATGTCGAGCATAATTAAGTAGAGGCAAACAGAGACATATATAGGGTGATTATTTAGGGCTAGGTGTTTGTTGTAATAGATGTGTAATGGTAAGTAAGTAGCTGCCTTTACAAAGTGGAGCTGCAGCATTTATCTTTTCCTTGATGTGTTTTATTAAAATTAGGTATCATTTTGATTGTTTTTTGAAGCATATTGGTCGTTGCTCACTACTTATTCTGACATATAATATACCGCGCATATTAAATCTCTTTTTCTAAGATTCACATATTATGTTGAGGTCTGGTTAGATCGATTAGGGATATTACTAGATAGTATATGGGGCAAATTGTAAATTGTACTAGGTAGAGTTATAATTTATATACATTCATGTGATCTAATTACTTAATTAATGAATAATAACAATTTCTCTGCTTGGCAAAGACACAATACGGGTCCTTGTGAAATTCTTAGTATTCTTCATTTCTTCAATTTTCTTTATGTTTTTTCTATTGATTTTGCTATATAAAATCTTAATAAGATCTACCAACCATGTATATTATGACTTACTTATCCCTTTTGCACAGCCATATTTTAACTTAATATATTTTTTTCTCTTGGAGATTCTAACTTATTCATAATATTAACCGGTATCAATGCTACTAAATTATATCATTGTTCGCAACTTAATCTAGGTTAACCGAACAATCATTTTATCAAATATAATAATAAGCTTGTGATTGAATTGCCGTTCATTAGCAACATAATGCTCTGCTCTGATTGAACCGAAAAGTATATAACACGAAATAACAAAATCGAGGGTTTTTCTCTTTTTTCCTTGCCTTTGGCACCAATCTATATGTATGAAACATAACTTTGGTGGCTCACAATGTTTGAGGCAATGCTTCTTCAGTTGGTTTCAATGCTGGTCTCATAGAAGGTAGCATTTGATATGATAATAATTAAATATTTATAGGTATTTGATATGAATAAGAATTGTTAGATCATTACTCTTATTGATAGATGAGAAATAGCAAACTCATAATTCATACTAATCTTAGATGAGATTGCTATTTGTCAAGACTAGTATTTATCCTTCTGCATATATAAGCTTGCGTAAAAGAGATTGAATGTGGACAATCCCTAATCAAAACCTATTAGGGCAAATCTCTCTAAATCATCTAAATAGAGGAATCGAACTCACTGAGCCCTATCACCAAGCAAGTTCAAATAAATAATAATATTTTTATGGGATCCATCAATTAGGATGGGTGATCAATATCCGGCTAGTGGCAATTAATTGGTGTCTACATGATTTTCCGTATTTTATTTTTTAGAATATATAGTTGTCTGATGTAATTTTGGGTACAACAAGTATTGACTTGTAATAGAATTTTACTATGAAGAGAAAGTTCATATTGTACCTTCATATATGTTGATAACAAGCGAGTTTCATTGGTTTGTTTGTTACCCCATGATTATATCCGAGGTTCTAGATGAATCTCTTGTTTTTCCTGTTTTCTCTTTATGTTTTTTTCCTTATCACTGTTGTTTCCATCGAGTTATTATCCATCTGCTTCTACACGGGTACGACATATGTATACCCGAATGAAATACTAACAGATGTTTAAGGGACACTTATTGAGGGTGAGAATAAAATACTTCACTTTTTTACATAGCTATATATTATAAATTATATGATTAACGTTTAAAAATGTAAGAATTTTATTTTCCAAACATTTTACCAACTTGAAATATATATATATATATAATAACGAAGATTAAGCGCAACGAACTATTAAAAGCATGAGAAATTCTATGATCACGCTATTGATTTTGACAAGACCGATTACATCATTATCCAACGACTCACACTATACTCAATTATGATCGAATCACTAAAATGATTAACATTCTAATTATTATATTTATTTTAACGGTTAGATGGTTAATTAGATGGTCCGTCGAACAGCACACTTTACATTAGGTATGGTTTTAAGTTTTAATCATCAACTTTTCCAAATCTATTGTCTTCACCTTTTTTTTTCTCTCAATTTTCCACCCTTTTAAGATATTGTCATGTATGATCAATAGTTGATATTTTCTTCACTTTTTCTTTCTCTACATATAAAGATTGAAAGAAACTTGAAACCGTAATGACGATGTTACAGGATATATAAAAATTGAGACAATTTCAATAATTAATTTATAAATTAAAGAAAATTAGGAAACAATAAACTAGAAAAGATCCAGCTACCATGTAACATTTTATCTTGTAGATGCTTATGAGAGCATCCACATCATGCAGCACCATTATGAGGCCCTTTAATAAAACGTCATATAAATATTTTAAGGTTATTTTTTTAAAAAATCTCATCACTTTATCCTTAAATTTTTTACATAAATCATTCACTTCTTTTTAAGTTTTGTGAAACTCCTATACTTTTACATAATATATTTAATAAAATAAAAATATATATAACAACTATAAAAGGTTAAAGGACTTCTTACATTACTAGTACCCATGTCAAAAACCTGAATTGAGATGCTCTAACAAGAAACAACTGCCAGTTGGAATTTTGCATTGTCATTAAATTTAAGTTAAGATATGAAACATCAAATTGCATTTCGACACCTTTGATGCTAATATTATAATGCGACAGCATGTTTTGGGATATGTTAATTTTTTGGACATTACATTCTATTTTTAGAACTTCTTACTGAAAAATACACTAAAAAATACTCAAGAGGGAGATGAATTGAGTATTTGACCTAAAATGCTAAAACAAAAATTTTTATGCAATGGATCGATTTAAACTTTAATAACTGCAAATATACAATAATAAGCATAATAAGGAATATTAAAGAGATAGGAAAGAAGAAATAAGACCATATTCAACATGGAGTTCGGCCCACTTTCTACTCTCTATGATTATCAATTGCCTCCAACTAAGGACTTCACACACTTTATTGATCACAATCAACACGCTCAAGCTGAGCAGTACACCGCTTTACAATACACAGAAAATAAAATATTTTCATTATTCACAAGTGCTAAAGAATAGAGCACTTACAAGTTTTTCTCTCCATTTTTAAATTTTGCAAATTAATGAACAAGAGTACAAAGATAATGAGAGATTTCTTTATTTGTTACTTGCAAATAAAAACTCTTAATTTTATCTCGCTTCTCAGTTTCACACACTTCTCATTTTTACCATGCTTCCTTTTCTGAATCTCTAAAGGAACATGTATTTATAGCCTTCAAATATTTAAATGTCTATTAAAGATAACGCTTTAAAATCGCCAAGTATTAAATGCGTGTAACGGCTCTTTTATGCTATATCGGCTTCATATTTTAAACTATCACGACTCAAACTTATTGCGCCTCAATTTTTTGCACCTTATATGTAACCCTTGACCAAGTCTGTACTTCTTCGAGCCTTGAATTCAAACTTGTTATGCCCTGACCTTATTGCGCCTTGGATCTACCCCTCGAACAAAGCTATGCATCTTTGATCTCGTTAAGCCTGAGACTTAAGCTTGGCACACCACAAATGTATAGAATCGTCGAGTCCTTGACGTGACTCGCGGCCAAGGTTGTGCTCAAGAATTTTCCCCGCTAAATCCTACACAATCTTTAGAGTACAATATATACAAAACATATTGTTCAACTAATTAAGTATAGTTTAACATAATTAAAGAGTTAATTATGCAACTAATTATCTCATTAAAATTTATATTGAATATACAGGTTCAACACTTGTGTGTTGTGTTTCACTTGTATAATTTTCACACCCCCCATAACTCTTTTATTTAATTTTGCAATAGGTACTTTTCTATATATTTATTAGAGTATTGATTTTGGAACAATCGAGTTATATGTGTTTAAATTTTTTAAATATTTAATTCAACTAACTTACTAATCTAACTAAACCGAAAAGAGTTGAGTATAAATTTAAAAATCCAATATTGGATCAAGCTTAAACTTTTAAATTTCAATTATCGAGTTAAATTGGAATGTAAATGTTGCATGTGTTATAGGGGAGGTTATGACCATGTTTATTATGAGTTATTATATTCCAAAGCCATGTGTTAACCTAATTCAATTTTTTTCCTTTTTTTTTGTCTTTACAGTAAAGGAAGGGAATTATGACCTATTTATTCAATTTGGGGAATCTGTATTAATGTCACCGTATGATACGATTACTGGCAACTTAATTTTGGTTAACCAACTAGTCATTTTACCAATAAGCTTGTAATAGAATTTTCTTTGTTAGCATCATAATACTCAGCTTGGATTGATCTGAAAAATACACAATATGGAGTAATAAAATTAAGGTTTGGCCAATTCCCCTATAGCCTATTAGTATTATTTCAAATCTCTTAAATGAAGACATTAGATTTAAATCTCTCATTCCCTATTATAATAACAAAAGTAATAATAATAATATTCAAAACCGTTGATAATGAGCCGGTTCAGTTATTGATTTAGAATTGATCCTTCATGACGTCTTTCCTCCACTAGTTTCATACGTCGGGATGATTCGAGATTTCTAAATGAATCTCTTATTTTACTCTTTTCTGTTTATCTCTTTTTCCTTACCACTGTTGTTTGCATGGAGTATCTACGACGGATACAGCATAGGATACTCAAAAACTAATAAGTTCTTAAGGAACACTTATAGTACGTTTGGTTTACTAGAATGGAATAAGGTTAAAAAAATAATAATTCTTTATTTTATAGTTAAGGGTATTTTCAAAGTATACTTTTTAGTAGAAGTAGTCAATCCTTTAGTAAAAGAAAGAAATAAGATTCTTTATCGATTCTATATTACATAAAATATAGATTATTTGATAAATTTTTTACAAACAAATGAAGAAATAGAATATTCACGGAAACAAAGCTAAAATTGATTCCATCCATTGAACCTAACATAGTATTAATGAGGGTAGAATATAATAACACAGATACAGTGATAATGAGGGATAGAATAAAATGCTTCACTTTTTTACAACCCATGTATTATAAATTATATGATTAATATTTAAAATGGAATTCTCCTTTTCAAACATTTAACAAACTGGAAATATATATATTTATTTAATCAAGACCAAGTGCCACGAACCATTAACAGCACACCGTATAATTGCTGGTATGGTTTTAATATTTAAATCATTGATTTCTTCAGGTCTACTCTCTCATTTTTTCTAGATTTTTCTTCCCTTAAGATATTTTGATATGTATTTAACAGTTGAGATTGCAGGTAATTATATAAAGATTGCAAGAAAGCATATAATGCTATAGTAATATATTATAGAATATCTTAAAAAATCGATAGAATTCTATCTATAAATCTGTAATGAAAGAAAATTAGAAGAAAAAAACAAACAGAAAAGATGAACTACCATATAATTTTTTATCTTCCCTATATGTGCTAAATTATGATAAGAAACAACTGCCAGCTGAGCTTTCGCATTGTCATTAAATTTAATATAAGATTGATTTCTACTCATTAATATAAAACATCAAACTTGCATTGCGATATCTTTTATGCGAATATTATAATGCGACATCATGTTTTGGGAAATGTTAATTTTTTGGACGTTACATCCTGTTTTTGGACTTCTTTTCTGTGGTTGTGTTTGACTGTACAGTTTTCACACTCCCAGCAGCTTTTTTATTTAATTTTGCAGAAGGTGCTTTTGAGCATTGATTTGGAACAATCGGTTATACGTGCTTGAATTTTATAAATATTTAATTCAACCAACTTGCTAATCTAATTAAACAAAAAGAGTTCAATACAACCTTAAAATTTCCTATTAAATCGAGCTCAAACTTTTAAATATCATATGGATTTGAGGTTTTTTTTTTAACCAATAATTTGAATTTGAGTTTAAGTATAGCATGTACCACATAGATTCGATTCGTATACAATTCTGTATATAAAGTCATGGCTATGTTTACTATGAGAGAAAATTGTTTGTTTTCCAATTTGATGAAAAATTATTTACTCGATTATCTATTATATAAAAATAATTATCAAATTATCGATATAAAATCAATATACAAGATATGATTTTATTTTTTTGTTGAATATTTCATGTCTAACATGTGATTTTTGTGGTTTTTTTTTGTGAAAATAGAGGAAAATTTTATTTATAGTTAATTGCATGTTAAAAATATGATTTTACTTTACATGTCTTAAATGCAATTTTATATGGATACTGTTGTAATTAAAATTATATGATTTATACATAGATAATTTTCTTTTATAAAATTAGTAGATATTAATTGCATCCTCTTGTCTTTTTTGCACAAATATATTTTAATTTTTTTTTTATAACATAGCAAAAAAAAAAAAAAGGGAAATCTAACATACCGCTAGATCATAAGATGATTTGCGGCTTAAGTCAGGTTAGCAGAACATTCATTTTACCAACCATAATGAGCTTGTGATAGAATTTCCCTCCATTAGCAACACAATACTCTTCTCGGATTGATCTGAAAATACATAATATGAATTATGAAGTAACGAAACCGAGGTTTTCCTTGCTTTTGGCACCAATCCATGTGTATGAAACATAACTTTGGTGGTTCATACTTTTTGAGACAGCACTACTTCTTTAGATGATTGGTTCATGGCGGGTCTCACAGCAGGTAGCATTGATAAGTGGATAACTGAATAAGCATATCATTCGTGTAGGAAAAATATATTTTATTGGAGGGAATGGAAGGAGATGGGGAAGGTGATAATCGATCAGGCACGAGCCAGGGATAGCGATATCCCATTCTACCGTCACTTGGGCTATACTCTGCAGTCCATTAAATATTGCAAGGTAGAATAAGAAGAAGACAAGCCTCTGCCAAAAAAGGTAACCAATTTCTCCGAGACGTCTGCATTTAGGAGGCCCCCCCATCCAATCAATTCACACCATTTCATCATAACTCTGCCCCCAAGTCACGAGTCACGACCTCCACAAGATTCGAAATCCTATAGTGCTGTATGGTCCTTTCAGCTAAGACACGCCTAGATTGTGATCCAATCTGGTTCGCGGCGTTTTGTTCGTCTATGGTGTAGTTGTCTTCTTTTGTTTCTCCATATCCGTTTTCCCTATAACTTAAATGACAGATTCCATTATAAAAATAAACAAGGGTGGGCTCAAATCGATCCGTAAAGATATAATTATGTTATCCAGACACAGGAGTCCTGTACGGTATGCAAAATTCAGGATCTTACAACTTGTAGGTGGTTCTACTGCACTCTCTGCTGCATGAAATTTGTAACATAATCTTTTGGGTCGACAACCACCGAGTCTAGTAAGCCTATGTTTGAGTTATCAGATTTTTATATGTATCGTATTAATATTTAATATGATCCGTAACTTATCTATTTAAGTATTATATATGTATATATATTATTGTATCAATTTGATTTGTTTATGAGATTATTTTTTTCGATATCTATTTTTAATAAATATTTACTTAAAAACTAAAAACATATGATAACAAAATTACCAGATATGATGAAGCAAACAGAAAATTTGAAAGGATAAGCGGAGTCAGATCGAAGAAGTGCCAATCGACCAAAATTTTGTGTCAGTCAGCCAATGGTCATTAATTCGAGTTGGTTCTGTATCATCATTTATCACGATGATTTAGGGCCCATATCGCACCTAATTTTCCTCTGTTTCCGGTTCTCTACGTTGTTTTTGTTTTTTCCTTTTCTACTTATTATTATTATTATAGTGTTGGATGTGTGAAACCTATCCATTGTAGCGCCTATCACAATAGATCAGATTATTTGGCTTATGGTCATAAAAAAAAAGTTTGTTGTCAAGATCGAATGACTCAACAATCTGCGTCTTTTGCCTCCATGCCTTTTTCGCCTGGAGACGTCATAATAACTTGCATAGCAATCATGATTCGATGAATTTTACGAATAAAGTGTGACTCAAGGTAATGTTCGAAACATTAAAAAGAAAAAAAAAAAAATCCCGGGCGGTATATATTAGCATTTTCTTTTTTACACCGTAGATCTTGTAAAAGCATCCACATTAAAAGCACTAGGCAGAGAACCTTAAAATAAAATCTTTAAGGACGTCGAAGATTTCTTCGACCTTTTGGGTCCTTTATAAAAGATTTCAAAAAATAAGTTTTGTTAAAATATTTTATTATTATTTTTGTAAAATAAAGTATTATATCAAAATCAACAGGACCCATAAAATATTAAAAAAGTTTAAAAAAACTCATATAAATAAATTTACCGGTAAAGTAGTGGGATCTTTAAAAGAAAAATTATAAGTTAATGTGATACCTCAAAAAATTTTTAAAGAAGCTCATAAAAGTAGATCTGTTAGACGTGTATACTCTAATAATACAAAAATCTACTTGCTATTAAAAAAAATACAAATCAAAGTTTCAAATCAACTTTATCAACCCCTGGGCCCGTCTAGAATTAATTATTTAACAAAAGAAATATGAATTCACTCAAAATATGATTACAATTTCGTTTTATGATAAAAAAATTAATAATATAAGATCACGAAAAGAAAATGAAAAAAATTTGCAATAGGAAACAATTATCGGAAACATTCCATGAATGCCGTAAAAGATTTTATTTACATTTAACATAACGATTACATGAAAGAAGAAGGACAAAAATTAACAAAAAAAAAAAAACAATAAATACCATGCTTCAGCTAGACTAGATTTCTACTTCATTAATAGATAGAAAAAATGTCAAAAAAAAAATTAAACAAACCATGGTCAGATCCAAACACTTGGTAAGATGTTAAATATAAAAAGAAAAATATTTACCTTTTCACACATTCTATCCTTAAACTGGAAAAGGAATAATATTCTTTTTTCCTCTCTCTCTCTCTCTCTCTTTTTCTTTTTTTTGGAAGATCTTAACAAGTGCTACCAAACCTGGGTTAATGAAAACTATATAATTAAGATGAGTACTGGCAAAGGACTAGTTTTCTGTTACATGAACTGCAGATATACTTCCTCTTGACGTGGAAACAAACGGGCAGGAAACAAAATCTCCAGTGGCTCTCGACATCAACGGCCTGGACCTTGCCTCCACACTGTGGACATGACCCAGAAGCTTGATGTCTTCCTAGTTCCTTCTGGTCTTCTGCTATCACCCCCAGCATGTTCTATTTCTGATCAATTTGTTTGTGAGTGCGTGTGTGGGCTTTTGAAACGGAAGCAGAAACAAGAATGAGAAACAAAAAGTATTTTGTGTTGGGAGGAAGACATGGTATTTATAGCGGGAGAAATGAGTAAAATAATGAGACTGGCTAGTTGGGTGGGGTAGGATATTCCGTGGATGCTCTCGGAAACCATTGTGCACTCTTTTTTTTTTTTTTAATAATTAAGGGGAAATTTTCAATTACGCTCAAGCTCAATAATTACGGGATGTCCGTTTGTGTCCCCGAATTTATAAGATATATTTTTAACACATTAAAATTTATTTGACAAAATAACATTGAAAATGTTTATCATTTTTCAGGTCCAAAAACTTGTATTTATAATTATCGAAATCGCTAGTCAAATCTATATTTATATGAGTTTATAAATTTATATTTTTTCTTTTCTTAAATGAGGATAGATGCAAAATCTTTTGATGCAGTTTTTAGATAGTATTATGAGTTTAGATATATGATTTTATTTATTTATGATTTTATCAATTTTGTATAAATTCACACAATTCTATCGATTGGATATATTCCAATAAAACACATGTAAGATCTAAGAATAAAATACTAGGATGTTGACTATCTTTCCTCTTGGTTCGTTATTTTGATCATTTTTTATTATATTTTTATTTTTTTAAATAGATGTTTATTAAAAAATAGATATATATAAAAAACTGATAATTTTACTTATAAATGAAAATCAAACAATCTAAATAGGCGATATAATTAATAAAATATATTGATATTAATATTTATATATATTAATACGGGAAGACTTCCGACAACATTTAGGGAAAAAAACGTTGGTATATTGACTTTCTTTCCCGTTGGTCCGCCAGATTAAAACATCAAATTAACAGAATACACGTGATCATTTAGCTGGAAGACGCAACGAACTTGGAAATGGCTTTTTATTCAGAGCAATTGGGTCAAATGTGGAGAAGTTCAAGATTCGTGTGCACATGGGGTGAAAAAATAGAATAATCCAAAGATAAAATGTAAGTTTTACATCATATAAAATAAAAAACGGAGAATCTGGGTCAGAAATCTACATGCTGAGCTGATATTGCTCATCAAGATTTCAATTATCATACAATTGATTTGGAGCAACCAATATTTCGTATAGTTATTTCAAAAAAAAAAAAAAAGAAGAAGTACATATACGTTTTCGCTGTAGTTCTGCAGTGCAGAATTCTAATGAAAATTTCAACCCATCATAAGATCATAAGTATAGATTTTTAACTCTTAAAAATCAAAATTTATCTTATATGCAATGGAATCACCCCACATGATATTTACAAAACTTGTAAAATTCTTATTATATTCTTGTATTATTAAAACTTACAAATAAACTTTTGATAATTTGAATTTTCCAATATTTCGTAATATTATTGATTTAAATAGCACAAAGAACACCCTCCACGAGTTTAAAAAAATGATATTGTAAAATCAATCTCACATAACATTTTATAATGCATTATAGGTAAAAGTTGCATTACAACCAAAAGTAATAAATAACACATCCATGAAGAAGACCAATATGGTAGAAAATTTGATTTGCCCATTTAAGATGTATAACATCAAATCTATCACAATAAGTTTACAAATACAACACTCAATTAAAAGAGTTAAAAAAGTAGGAAACTTTTTTAGGATTTTTTATGGGGTAAGTTTGGACTATATCCTATAAGTTTATAATATTTTTTTTTTTTTTTGGTAAATTTTATAAGATGAAAATATTATCATTATGTTTATTATTATTAATTAATAATTCTTACGGGATAAGTAGAGGTAACAGGGATGTAAGCAAGCAGGTTCTTATTGGGTACAAGATGCGTCTAACTTGATAATATTCCTGTAAGGTTTGGAAACTAATTTTGCGATCATTAGTAAAACCTTATAAGATTGTGAGTCGGGTTCTGAGACAGGTATAAAACCCGTTAGGAACCTGAACCCATTAAGATAAAAAAAATACACACATATATATATTATAACTTATATAGTATGGACAAATGATTGTTAATATATATCTATATATCAAACTTATATATATATATATATATAACCATTTGGATTTTTTACAGTAAAATAAAATAAAATTAAGGTTATAATGGTTATATATATTAAATTAATATATAAAACCCTTATGTGAGCATTTATGTTATAAAATAAATATAATAGTTCACATCATATCTACAAATTGAAGCATTTAAATTAAATTATAATGGTGTTGATCTTAACATAGTATTAGAGAAAGAGGTCATAAGTTCAACTCGTTGTGCACTCAATTTAATCCCAATAAAATTAGGTTGTTCACACCATATCTACCAGCTTAAACTTATATTAGATTAATGTAATACTAACTTCAATAATTTATTTAATAGAATTGTAATATTTATGTTGCGTTTCAAGTTTGGGTTCAGATACCTATAGGGTCTATCAAGCAGGTTTTGGGTTGGTTAAAAAAAATAAAACTTATAAGGTTTGGGATGGGTTTTAGAAACTCTATAGGGTATCGAGTTCAAGTTTAGGTTTTACAAAACGCATCCCAAATTCATCACGGTTACATCTTTAGAGAGCATCGAGGAAGTTGAACCTTATATATTTTAGAGTATAAATTCTGAAGTGGTGTATAGAGTATTGTTATACTAATATCTCATCTTAATTTTTATGCAAGTACATTGCAAAAAATTGTACTCGTAACCTATTTTATTACCTTTAATACTTATTCGGTTAAGGAGGGTATTAAAATATAAGCGATATAATATGATTATCCACACACTCCTTTTTCACACAACATCTTCCAATAGATATCTTCATAAATTATCGTGATACCCTTAAAACTACACAAAAACTTAATAATGTAATGGAAGATTTGTTAAATTTAAATCCCAAAATTTTTCATGCAACGTAATAGCACGCTAATCTTTCGTGCAAATATATAAACCTAATTCTTGTTTTGCCACTCCTATGTTTAATTTGAAAATCTTCCTAATATAGTTATTCAATTGTTAATACGGGTCAAGTCAAGAAATAAATTGATTTTTAATAAATTATTGTGATTATATATCTATATAAAAAATTCAATTTATTAGTATATTAGACAAAAAATTCCAATCAAAAAATATTTTCAAGAAATTCAAATATTATATTTTAAATTTTCATTTTTCTTAATAAAATTCTTATGGTTTTCAAAGGATTTTACTCTAATTTACCTTAATATCTTTATATTCTTATTAGAAAAACAATCTAATTTAAAAGGGGAACTAAAATCTTAGGTAGATGTATATATAGACAAATACATCCCACGGCAAAATGTTTATCCAACCTTCTAGTCTATTTATAAGAAAGCTTTGTAAGTATTTTTATACTACTTGATTAAGTACTTTCATGCGCCCATCGCTTTATGGATGACAAGAACTACTCCTACATAGCTTAGTGCTATTGAATTTAAGTAGTTTTTGCCAAAACTTACTTAGAAAGGTGACATACGAGTTTGACACAATTGTCATAAAATATCCTTGTAATATGATAGAAATTCGTATGAACAGTTGAGCCACATGTGATACATTATAATGAGCATGAGAGCTCTTAAGTGACAACACATGGTTAACTGATCTACCACTATTTGGATGATAGAAGTGGCCTTGTGAAATAAGGAAAGATTTAATAAAATCCATCTAAACATTCTCTCAAACTTATTCTAAAGTAGGCATTGACATTAATAACCCAATAGGATTTTTAATAGAATATTTTGTTTGTTGATATGGAAAGCATTTTTTTCTAAAGTTTCGATATCATTCATGACATTTTCCATAAATCTAATGTAATAGCTAAAAAGACCCATATAGCTCTTATTTGTTTCAATGATGTTGGAATCGACCAATCGTTAACTGCCTCTACTTTCTTGTGTTCTAGTCATACTTTGTTAGTTGAAACCATATGTCTAAGGCATTCAATAGAACTTTGATCAAACACACATTTAGATTTATTTGAAATTCAGTGTTAGCTTTAAATGCCTAACGCTTTCTCTAAATGTGCTAAATGCAACTTCAAAGACTTACTATAAACAAGTATGTCATTAAAGAACACAATGCCAACTTGTGTAAGTAAGGCTTGAAAATTTTGTTTATTATTGCTTGACAAGTAGTTAAATTGTTACTCAATCCAAAAGGCATTACAAAAAAACCCATACTACTCTTCACTACTGCATAGTGCAATCTTATTGGCATCATGTGGAGCTACTATGATCTAATAATATCCTACCCACAAGTCCAATTTAGAAAATATGTTTAGAAAAATCAATTTAACACCTAAATTAAAATTCAATGGGGTTTCTTTTTCCATTTTAAAGCACAATTATATCAACCTAGATTTCTTTTACAATCTCAATGCAAATCATGCAAACTATCTAATAAAACAATATACAAACAAAATATAACAAATAAAGAGATAATTGATACATTAAAATGCATCAGGATTTAACATGGATTCAATCTGCTATCTACTCTCCACGATCACACTATTGGGTGGGCTTCACACACGATTCCTTAGACACAAATAAATGCTTTTAATGAGCTACAACACAACACAATTCACCACATGAACATGCCTTTTACACCAAGCATTCACATTCATAAACACAACTTATTCATTTACTATACGTTTGGTTACTGGAATAGAATAAAACTGGAAAGGAATAGCAATTTCTTATTTTATAGTTAAGGGTATTTTTGGATCAAAATTGTTTTTTGGTCAAGAATACCATTCCTCTGGTAGAAAGAATGAATGAGGATTCTTTATATATTCCACATTACTTGGAATAGATATTCTTTTGATAGATTTTTTGCAAACCAAACAAAAGAATAGATAATCCATGATAATAAAGCCGGAATACCAATTCCATTCCATTCAATCAAACATATTGCTACAAAATTGCCGACAAACTCTCAATAAGCACATGAGTATACCTACTACCATTCTCTTACTTAAGGAATACAACTACATAATTGAAAAGTTGGACTAGACTAATTCACCACTTAATCCCCTCTCTATATAAAGCACTTCTCTAATCCATATTTATAAAGGCCTTCCACAAATGTAGTTATTGCCCACTTTTATGCCCCTTTTCTCCTTGCATTAAAAGTTCCAACAAGCAACAATTAGTTTTTTGTCAACTACCACTGAACATCATTGGAAATCTCATGTTGCATCCATCTCTTCTTGTCATATGCATCTTACCTTGCCCCAAAAGCTATTTACCATTCTACTTCTGCCCCTAGCAAAAACCACATATCAAGAGCTTTTAAATCATTGAATCTCCCTCCATCTAGATGTCTATCCCTGGCATTCAGCACTAGATATAATTTCACATGATGAATTCTTCTAATCATACTAGCATCCAGTTGCCATGCTCTGGCATTCAAATGCTAACTACAATGCAGCAAGGCCCCAAAGAAATAACTAAAACGCAAACACAACATAACATATATATTTTGCAAGCAAAAGCCCAACACATCATGGATATATTTAGCTTATTTGACTACAACTTAAAGAATATCATTGAGTAATTAAACAGTGCATTTCCTCAAACATAAATACAAATGACTTATATCTTCCCATTGTAATTCATTCAGCAATCTTATTGTTGGGAAGGAAATAATATACTTAGTTGGGCTTTAATTAGGACCCCTATAATCAATATAAATTGCTAAAGAACCATCCTTATTCTTAACTAATAAGACTAGGGATAAAAATAGGTTATTGCTAAATTGATTCAAAGCTGCTTAAGCATTTCCTTTACTTGAAGTTCAATTTCCTCCTTCTAAAAATGCGGATTTGTAGGGTTTTACATTAATAGAATCATAGAAATTCTTTCCACGATTACACTGATGTAAATTAAAAGGTTAAAAAAGATAAATATATCTCTTAAAGAAATGTGGATGATTGAGATAAGATATCTTGAGAGATTTGAAGAAAAAGTGTTTTTTACTTTTTGGGATTTAAATAAATGTTTATTGTTATAGACAGAGATATTTAACTTATCAATTTATTTGTGTATGTGAAATTCATGGAATTCAAACATCCTAAAACCAATTTTATAAAATAATTATATCATGTAATATAGAATTTACTTTCAAAACTGTGTACATAATATTCATCTATTTACTCCTAAATATTATAAAAGATACCAAATATACCCCAGTTTTTAATATTATATATAACTGTGGCCATATAAATAGACAATCATCTTACAGCCCGTTTACTTGATGAATATAGCTATTCTCATTTTGCGTAAAACTGTCCTTATGGAGTTTGGTTGAGGAAAATGACAATTCATAATAAATGTGATTATGTAAAATAACTAATAGCAATTCATATCAAATATTATGCATATTTTACTTTTACTCCAGAGTTACTTGTTTTATTTTTTATATCAAGTAAACATTGTAATAAACATATAATAGTTAGTACAAGTCTATTAGACCCCATTGACTTTAAATTTAATTAGGATTACAATGCAAGAAAGGTTAAGTTTTCTCACATATACATTTGTAATTTTTTTTTTTTGGAAGGGTTAATTATAAAAACCTATTTGTGTTTTTGTCCAATTGCAAACAAATAACATGTATTAATTTTTTGACAAATAGATTACCCGAGTTTATGCAAATGTGTTAATAGTATTTAATAATGTTTGAAGAACATGTGTTGGTACTTTATCATTCTTAAAAAATTAATTTTACATTTTTTATTTTTTAAATAATTTTTTATATTTAGTTATTTGTTTTTATTTAGTAATATTTTCTATTATATTAACTTAGATCAATAAGACATTAACATGTATCTCCGTAATAGTATTTTAAAATATCGACATGTTTGCATCAAACTTAAATCACTTACTTGTTAAAAAAATTAACACAAATCATATATTTGCAAATAAGCCAAAACATAAATAAAGTTTTTGTAATTGAGCCAAAAAAAAAAAAAAGATTGAAAGACCTAAGATCATTAATGTAACATTTAAAGATAAATATTTTACAGATATATAAGACACCAAAACAGTTTCACAGGCTTTAATAATGCGGAAGATATACATAGACATTTGAAAAGGTGAAATTTTTAATATATTAAGAAGTGTTTTCATTTCCACGTTAACATAGATTGTATTTGAAATCAACATTTTTTAAAAGCTTAAAATTAATTTGAATATCGAGAAGTACAAGTCAAATTGATTTATGCTATGTAGTAACGTATAGCCAGAACAGTCAATTGCGACAGGCATTAGATGGTTTAAAAGACAAAATGAGATTAGCCTGCTCGGTTTGTCGGGGAAGACGATGAAGAGCGGGACTCCAGGATCCGATGGAGACTCCTACGGTCCTACCTGCCACTGTGGTCTTCAAACCAAATTCTTCCTGCATTAACGTCGTTGCAGCTGCGTTGGCAATGGTTGCAATATGTTTGGATGTAGCATTCTAACTTTATTACTATAAAATATTTATTTTTTTATTTGATTTGTAAAAATTTTTATTAAAAGATTATCTATTCCGTGTAATACGAAATAGATAAAAAATAATTTTTTCTTCTCTTTAGTAGAGAAATAACTATTTTTAACTAAAAAACACCTTTTGATCAAAAAATATACCTAATTATAAAATAAGAATTATTATTCTTTTCCAGCCTTATTCCATTCTAATAAACCAAATGTACTATAGTATGCATTAACATAGGGACATTTGTTTAGATTATTTAAATTAAAAAATATTAAATTTGTTACCTAAAATTTACATGAAAATTTAATTTATATATAAAATTTGAAGTAGTTAATTGAACAACTAATAAAATTTTTCATAGCTACTTTTACTATTTTATTAACACTGTTTACTCTACTTTGAAGGAGAAGTAAAAATCTAATTATATGTTGTCTCTTCCAAATCAACAAATAGAAATATCGGTGTTAAGAAAGTAGTAAAAATAACTATAACAAGTTTGATTAAGAATCAAACTAATCATTTGAAAATTTAAGTTATGATTAAATTTTTATTCAAAGTTTAAATACCAATCTTAACATTGTCTTTTAAATAATTAATATCTTAAGCTAAACCATTAAGTCAATTGTTTTTATTTCATTTTAACAATTAAAATAAACGGTATATCCACTTGCTTCTTAAGACCAAACTCCAGCCTAGTTCCGGATCCAACCCAAATCAAGCTTCTGATGTAAGGAAAAAAAAAGTTTAACGATCCATCATGTCATATGTACATGAGTTGTAAACAAATACTAATATTTGTTAGATAATAAACGGTAATAATAATGCATAATTTTATTAAATTATTTATAATGTAATTCTATTGTTTGTCATTCATCGTGATGTGTTAGTATAGTACTATTATAAATTTTCTCCCGATGCAGGAATGCTCAAATGCGGAAATCAGGACTGGTCTGTTTATAGGCCGGTTTTGAGTTAGGTTCTCAGGGACACCGGTCCAGGTTCACAAGTCATGACCTAAAAAAATTATAATTTAAAATTGAAAAAAAAAAAAGAATTGAGTCAAAAACATTTTATATTTTTTAACTTAATAATTAAAGAAGCTGTAAAAGATTTCTATTTATTTTTATTAAACTCCGTTGACTTGAATTGTTATATTAGTAATGCAATGTAAAAGTTAAGGGACTATAAAAGGTGAAAACTATATTTAAAGACAAAAAGACAAAACAAAAGTTAGTCCTATATTTCCTTTTAGAGAAGTTCATATACAGTTTTATATGAATATTTATTTTTATGTTACTAATAATGATACATTAAATATTATAAGTGGCTACTAAGGAAAAAATATATATATCTTATGAGCAGTAAAGAAATTTTCCATATTATAGGCTAAATATCATTATGGGTTGTTCCGGGTCGGCGATTCCCAAACCAAGTATCGGCCCAGGAAAGGTCGAAGAAAATTAGAAAAGAAAAAGAAATTTAGAATAATTTAACTAGAACCACACCGAAAAAGGAAGGAAAAAAATAAGAAGAAGAAGAAGAAGAAGAAATAATTATAATATTTAAACATAAATGTAAAGATGAATCAATAATTTAAACTACTTTCACAAGAATATTGAAAAGACTAAAATATACTTAATATCATATATTGTTAAGTTTATACAAACGTATAATCAAAGTAAATTGTTATTTCTTAACAATGTAGGGCTTGTTGCTGTATTTATTAAACTTCTTCAATCTTGAATATTTTATAGTCTCATGTTGTTAATATTACAACTTAAAATGGAAGTGTTTTGTATAAATAAATGCATAAGTCTAAACTTTTCTTTAATGATAGATTGAAAATAATTATTATTAAGTCTAATTTTGTTCCAAGTTAAAAGCTTTTTCTTACCATTTTTTTACCTCAAATAGGTATGATTTTTTTTTTTTAAATATCACACTCCTTGTTTCTAAGAAACAGGTGGTTCCCAAGCACCAATAACCAAACCGACTCACATGGTTTCAGTTTTGGTTTCTCCAATTTGAAACTGAAAACTAGCAGGTCAGTTCCTGAATCAAACCAAATCACGACAACATCCATCACATATTAATAGCTTAAATTTTGATTACATTTATTTTTAAATTAGAAGTTTCCATTTAATCCTATGTTTTTATCTTTAGTTTTCTCCTGATTTTTCAACTTCTTTTCTTCCATGAACGGTTATGGTTTCATCCTATCCTAGGGATGCAACCGAATAGGCCATTATAGAGCTCCTAATTCATCTTATCTAAGGGTTTTAAAGTCGGATTTGGATATATTACTAAAACTATATATAGTTTTAGGATTGGGTTTAAATCCTATAAGATACCTAATGAGTACCCGACGACTCAATACTAAAATTAAAAAGAAAATTCATAAAGGCTAAACCCACTAAAATTTTTGAAAAGATATAGGTATTAAGATAGTTGATAGTTATGCAGTAACTTATTTTATATCAAATTCATAAATTTATTATTTTTGAAATCTATAAGTTTGTAATTATATGATCAAACAAATAGTGTTATCCACCAATATTTGATTAGTCATAGTGTTGGTGTGTGAATAATTTATCAATATCCTCCTTCAAATATTTGTATTTGAAATTTGCAATATTGTAGTTCTAAGTTTATCCAAAATAATTTATTTGAATTTTTTGATAAGATCGGAAAATAAAGAATAAACATGAAAATAATCATAATATCAGCAAAACATTTCACGTATATATGATACTAGGGGTGGGCACAAATCAGTTTGGCTCGATTTTTTCTAAAACCAAACCAAACCATATTTACGGTTGATTTTTTTTATCACAAACCAAACCTTTAAGTGACAATTTGGTTCAGATTAGAAATTTTTTAAACCATTAAATAACGAATTGGTTCGGTTTGGATTACGAAATTAAAATTAAAATTCTAACTAACAAATTTCTTTGTTCTAGTTTTTTTACATTTGTGTAGATACTTAAATATTTATATCATTTTACAAAGTTTATATTATAAACCACGACAAAATACTTTATGAATTCATCATACTTTTAATCTATAGTTTTCTATAAAATCAGTCATCCACTGATAAAATACATTCACCAATTAATACATAGTAAGCCATAATTTGTAATTTTTAATAGAACCATCAAGTCAATTATCTACCAATAAATTTAGCTAAAATAAAAAAAAATCATCTATCAATAAAATTAATCAACGAATAAAATATTCCGCTAATAAAATGTATTAAACAATTAATAGATAATAAAAGTTTATAACTAAACGAATAAATTTTATACTTTATAAAATTAAAAGCTATTAAAAAAATAGTTTATCATCAACAAAAAATACATATCATGAGCCTAAAAAATATTTAAAAATGAACAAGTTGATTTAAATCAATGTTCATCAAATAATAAATATCAAATGAAATCATATGAATATATAGTAAAATATTATTATATTTTTCTAAAATGGTTTAGTTTATTTTTACGGATTGGTTTGGTTTTCCTTTCAAACCAAACCATAAATTTACAGATTGGTTCAGATTGGAAAATTTTTAAACCAAACCATTAAAAAATTTTTTTCGGTTTGGAATGGTTCAATTAGGGATTGGTTCAGTTTGGTTGGTTTTTGCCCACCTCTATATGACACAACATATTAACTTAAATAATAAATTTCGTAATATAATGCTTATTATAAATTAATATACGATCATCATATAGTTATAAATTCACTTAATATCATATGAATACTACCATTTAATTCTACAAAAGTATATTATGTAAAAGATATCTGTAAACAAATCATGTAAGTACATAATTAAAGGTATATATATATATATATATATAGAAAAAATATTACTAATGAAGGGTATAGATGTAAAAACATTTAAGACTATACATTAATATAATAAATTCACATCACACTTTACACCAACTTGTCTTGAATGTATTATTAAAATTTAAAATAGATTTTAAAAAAATAGGATTATAGAATCAAGTTTCGAGTTCTAAAGCAAATCTATAAAGTAGGTTTGGATATAGTATAAAAACCCTGTATAATTATAGGATCGAGTTTAATAAACTTTATAAGATAGTACGTCGGTTTCGAGTTCATATGATTCTGTGCTAAGGTAGTAATTTCCCACCAAATCACCCAGAAAACCTAAGCCCTCCAGTTTCATGGGTGGTTTATGGAATTGCAGGCATAGATTGGTACAATTTGATATGGTGTCATGTTCAAGTCTAAAAATTTATTAATTATTATTTATTAAATGCTAAATATTTGATATTATATACATATATTATATTAACCAAATACTTAATAAAATTGAACTCCAAAAACAACATGGGTACTATTCTTTTTATCTTAATTTGATCTTGCTTTTCTTTATCTTTGCCAATATATTATTCACACCCCACTTTTCTCTTTCTCTCTCTCTCTCGTTCTCTCTCTACCACTATCATTTTCTTATACCACTACATATAAAATTTGCCCCTCTCTCTCTCTCTCTCTATAGGATTTTCTATGACTGATTGATTTTTTTTTCCCCTTAGTGATAAAATAATGTAAGAACAATGTTTCTCATAGGAAATCTTTCATTTTATCTTTTGGAATAATGAATTATTTTCTTTTGTTTTGCAAGTTGTACTAATTTTTATTAGTTATCAATTTTTTAGTTTAAATTTAATTGTAAATTCATTATTCTCGGTTGCTAGTTTTTTCATTTCAATAGGAAGCCTCTCATTCCATGTGAAATAATGAGTTATCTTCTTTTATCCTGCAAGAGATACTAAAAATTTCTACCAAACCAGAAAGGACGTAATAGTGGTTTATATAAGTTATCAGGCTATTTACTATTTAGTCATCAAACTTTTTTATTTAAGTTTTAATTGTAAATTCATTAGTTATCAAGGTATCGAATTATTAAACTTTTTATGGCACTTTGTTCATTTCAATATAAAGGTTTTTATTATCATGATATGTAGTTATCAAACTTTTTATTTTAAATTTATCATTCTCTGTTGGAACTTTGTTCATTTGAATAAATAAGCTTGGTTGAAGTAGTTTTAGGATGAAGATGTAAAATTTATTGGTGATGTATCCTTTGATGAGATATTTTTAAATGGTTATATTTATCAGTCAAATTTTTGAAAAATCTTCAGTAAACCTATTAATTCAATTTTTCATCATGAGATAAAGAGATAAATAACTTTAGATAAATGGTTTTTCCATCAAGCAATGCCAAACTACTAAATTTCAGAGCACATGATCTTCATCATGTGAGAGCAACAAAGCACAAAGGTCCTTCATGTGACAGCAACAAAGCACAAAGGTCCTTCATGTGACAGCAACAAAGCATCAAAGGTCATTGTTAGTTTTTTTCCATTCCATCCTTTTGCAAATTAGAAAAAGAAAAAAAAAATGATCATTCCATAACCAAAAAAAAAAGTAAAAACAAATAGAATTTTGCCACTTTTCATTTGAAAATAATATTATTTTCCATTTGAGAGCTAAACCATCAATGATAACGGTCAGTTTGTAACGTCAATGACTTTGTAGCCTAGTAGCATCCAGTCAAAACCTTCATCCTTGAGGTAACTTTGAGTCATTTTAATAAATTTAGATAGGAATGAAAAAAAAAAAAAAAAAAACTTGACGTTTAATGATACTGTGATGAAAAGTGATAAAGAACTTCATTTTTTTGCCATTACTCTTTTTGAAGTGGAGATGAAAATAAAGATTTTGAATTGGAAAAAAAAAAAGAGACATGGAAACTTTAACTTAAATGAATTTCAAGCAAAATTTTGAAATTACATTAATGATTTTAGATTATCTTGACTCATTTTTAAGATTTTAGATCTAAAAAGTGAAAATAGATCTTAAAATGGAAGAAAAACAGCAACTTTAGCTCTAACAAATTAACGTGTAAAATTTCAAAATTGTTATAACATTAAATGGGAATTTGACTGTTAATGATAACTAGTAAAGAAAAGTAATAACAATCTTATTTTGATTCATTTTAAATATTTATCTCTTATTTAAATAATTTCATGTCTGAATGAGTCTTAACTTTTAATGATGACCGTAACCAAAAGTAATAAGGTTTTTTTTTCCTTTTTTTTTTTTTTTACTCTATAAGGGGGATCACTACAGCAAGTGCATTACGTGCAACACATGTATTGATCAACCCGAGAGAAATCTTGTGCTGATGGCACATATACGGATATTGTAGAAAGAGACGTGAAAGGAGGAACAGGAAAATCTAGTTTCTCAAGTGCACGAGTGTGACAAAATATTAAATCAAATATATTCGATCATTCTTGACTCATTATTTGCAAAGTAGATGTTTTAATCTCTTGTTTATCTTAAAGGTTGATCATAACTGTTGGATGATTTAAGGATCCAACTGTCAGAATTTATCCTTTTTCTATACATGACATGAGCTTTGGATGCATGCCTATAAAAGAAAGAGAGAATGAGGGCTTTTATAATATAAAAGAAGCTCATGGTTAATATAAAATAATTTTAGGCTTGTTTTATTTCATATAAGCTTTATTTTAGCCAAAAAAAGTCTAAATTAGCCTAAAAAGATATTTCTGAAGAGAAAACCAAATAAGGAGAGTGGAATAAAAACTAGATCAGTGATTCCTGTTTCCAGTGTACCAAGCCGACTCTTCCTATAATATTCCTTATTGGACTTGGTTTTCTAAATCTCATCACCAACCTAGAAAACCAGCTTGTTGCATTTAATTGGGTCAAGAGCCCAATTACCAAAATGACCATTTATAAACTCATTTCAAGAACTTTACATTTGATATAGACGACGAACGGCGACATACACTACCAATGTTGAAACTGGCCTTTATTGCTGACGATTTCATTTTTTGAGTTCTTAAATCGCCAACATTAATTATAGGCTACCAGATTTTATTTCCAGAGCTAATTGGCGGTTACACGATTTATTTATATTTATTGTATTTATTAGTTGTCTTTAGGGTTTCCTCATGTAATAGTATAAATATACATTTACGTTCGTATTTTGTAATCAGAACATTTGATATACTTTAAACCCTAATTTAAGAAATTTTTCTCTCTTGAAAATCACATGCTTTTGCAATTGATTTTGTTTTAGAAATCATCTAGTGATTTGATTTATGTTTTATGCTTTCACGGTGCAACAAATTGGTATCAGAGCAAGGTGAGTTCCTACAAAGATAGCAACCAATGACAGTGTGATGGCAGTCACATCCTCGACAGTGTTCGGGATGTGGAAGTCTTGCGAACAAAATAAAGGTTCGAAGGGGGGTGTTAGAAAAAATGGGTAAAAAATTCCGGTGTATGGAACAACACTTTAACGACCTGATCGATCAATCCAATGCTAACAGGAACAAGAAAAAATTATGGGAGATGACCAAGGGCAGAGTATGCGCACAACAATCATATTGTCAGACTTATTGCTGCAAATTGTAAGTTACATGCTTACTAAGATGATTATTATGAAGGTAAGAATCAATATGGAATGAATGATTTCAAGTAATAGGTAAGTATTCCATATTTTAGCAGAAATCTAGGGATTGAGAATTTTGTTGATTAGATTACTAAGATTGAGCGGATCTTTGAATATATAGATATTCCTGAAGAGAAAAAAGGTGAAATTGATGACTTATAGATTGAAAGGCTATGCATCTGCACAGTAGGAGAGATTACAGGAATGGAAAAGTCATGAAGAAAAAGCACCTATTAAAATGTGTTTAGGATGAGGTATTATTGGGAGATGAATTTCTTCCTCTTAATTATGAGGAAATAATGTTTCAACAGGACTACCGATTTCATCAAAAACAAAAAGTGATACATTAATAAATTGAAAGGGGTAGAATAAATTTCTACTCTAAAAGAAAATGGGAAAGAACACACTGAGCAGACTCTTGAAGTTATTGAAGGCAAACCTGCACCATTGCAAGAGGAGAGACCCAAAGTGGAAGTGGTTGAAAATAAACCAAAGGAGGCTTGAAGCCACAAATATGTGATAAAGTTAGGGTTCTTGTTCTGCGCAATTTGAACGAAGCTAAGAACACATCCATTAAGCGAAGTTGATGCTGCATGAAAATAGTAGTCGTTATGAGGGTAATAGGTGTTATGATTGTGAAAGTTCTAGCAAAAATTTATTGAAAACACTAATATTGCCCAGGAGATATGAAGGGGTGTTGTTGAATGGAAAGAAGATAACTCGGTGAGGAAGAAGATGGTAGAGTTGTAGGAGAACGCAATTTTGCGAGAGAAAGTATGAGAGTGGCTATCAAGGAGGTTCATATTTGATATAGGAGGATACTTATGATTCCAGGCGTATCTTTGTCGTCCCGAGGTAGAAGAACCCCTATAACCAGATTCAACCATAAACTTGAGGACGAATTTTTTATAGATAGGAGAGAATGATATAGACGAAGAACAGCGACATACATTGTCAGCTTTAAACCGTAAGCCGTCAACGTTGAACGTTACACCGTTGGTGTTGAAACCAACCTTTATTGCTAACGATTTCATCTTTTGAGTTCTGAAACCGCCAATATTAATTATAAGCCGCCAATATTAATTATAGCCACCAAATTTTGTTTCCATCAATAAGTATCGGTTATACAATTTACTTGTATTTATTATTTATCTTAATGGTTTCCTCATGTACTGGTATAAATATGCCTTTAGAATTTTCTTTTGTAATAAGAACATTCGATATACTTTAAACCCTAATTTGACAGAGTTTTCTTTTGGAAATTGCATGCTTTTGCAATTGATTTTGTTTTAGAAATCATTCGGTGATTTGATTTTTATTTTGCGCTTTCACACTGCGTCAAGATTTGAAAATAGATTTTAAAATGGGGTTTGGGGGGGAGGGAGGGGGGGTGTGTTGGGGTAAGATATAGAAGCTTTAGCTCTATTGAGCTATCAATTAAAATAATGAAAATGCGCTTAAAAAAAAAGAAAAAAAATTGTGAGAATACCAATAGATGAATTAAACTATTTGGTTTAACCAATAAATAAGTTGAACTATAACTCTGATTTTGACTAATTTTATTAATTATAGATTTCAAGGAAAAAAAGGGGGAAAATGTAATTTAAAAAATTATCAATAAATGAATTGTTAACTAAAATTCCAAATTGCAAACAACGAAGCATGTGGTCTTTTATGAATTGAGGACTCGTGGACGTTCATTAAATAGGGCTGTTGACATAAAAAAGGGCAAAAAAATCTATGCATAAACTATCATATAAATGCATAGAGACCAAGAAAAAAATTTAGGGAATTTTATAGATGACAATGTTAACACTTTTTATAAAATAAAATGATGATTCAAATGGCAACTAATTCAATAAAGGAATTTAGTGGTTACTATAGAGTAGTTTTATTGTACTGTTTTGTTCTTTCCTTTCACTTCCTTTCGTTTCCTTTTCGTAACAGGTTGTTTGCTTACATATATATATATATATATATATATTTTTAAATCACCAATTATTTGGTTTCTTTCACTTTGAAGACCTTTACCATGTTCATAAAAAGTTATATATACATTCAACTGTACCTCTTTGATTCAACTCCATATATACCATAATGTATCATAAACTGAGGGAGATGAGTTTGAGAGCAATCCACAGTGCCCAAGTTTGTTACGGCCATATCCCTTAGCATTAGCTTTTAAAACTTTTCTCCTCATTCATAGAATATAAACAATATAACTTAAAAGTAATTCGATCATAGATGCAAATGAAGTTTCATGATAAGGGCGTGGAATCTTTGAAAAAAAATTGTTTCTTTTCTCAATCTTGACATCTTAATACGGCTTTGATATGGTCTTTAACATAACAAAATTTTATTATGTAAGCTTTAATGTAGTTCTTGCATTCTCAAATTAAAGGTTCCAATTTTACGAAATGATTTTATTATCCATTTATCACAATAATGTTTTTTTATTTAAAAAAAATTATATTTCATACATTTAATTATTCTTAAAAAACTTACTATAATTGATTTTGCGTGTTATATGTTTTATTGTTTAAATTATCTCACTATTTAAAATCTCTGTTTGTTACACTGTTTAACGGATGCCATTACATTTATATATCAATACTTATTTTATTTTCTAACTTGTCCTTTCTTTTTAAGAATCTAATATATATAGCACTAGATGGTTAAATTAATCAAGCTTCATAATTGATACTATTAATCATGATTAAATAACAATTATTTAATTTGAGCAATCGCTAGTAGATAAAGTATATACTAACAAAAAAAAATTTTAACATGTATTTATTTATAAATGATAATTATTTAATAAATCCGTGATCCGTTTAAAATTATTCGCAATAAAATTTTTATTGAAATTTCCAGTAGAATATAAATTAAATTTTTTATCACACTGCGAGTGACGTCACTGGGACTTAATTCACGTGTAGTAATGAAAACCCAAAAGGACAGAAACTTCGGCGCACGCCCCTGGGTTTCCATGAAGCTTCTCTCTAACGTACGCGTGTACGTGTACATTAGGCATACATGAACTTAAACCGGAACTAGAATCGAAACCGGAAAGGTATGACATGGCACGGATTGTTAGTCTGCAAAACCTAACGTAAGCAGGTACGAGAGGACGCAGGTTCAAAACATGTGGGCTCTTTTGTATGTTAGCGAGCCAAAAAAGGACTGATCTGAGTGCACAAATACAATAAAACAATCCTGTGGTTATAGCCTCCTCCCAAAATATCAAGAATGTACGTATGGTTTTCACGTTCAACACATGCTCCTGTAGCTTTCAATTCCAATCTGGACAAAAATCTTGTTAGGATCCTTTTCTTTACATGAATAAATCAATAGTTCGCATACGTATTAATCAAAAAAACAAAATTTTATGTACTTCTTAGTTCTTTCCTGTGAAGATACACGAATCGTGCGGATAATTACATTTGGTTTGGAAAGCTTGTGAGCCCAATAATTTTTTGAGTTTGGCTAAAAAGGACTCACAGTGCCTAAAGAGCCAAACCCATATAATATTGAGATAATTATCGGAGAATCGACATATAAACTTAGAATAGAGTTGGACAACATTGGCATGTTTAATTTGAATTTTTCTCATGAAGACTCACGTACTGTAAATAATGCCTTTAATGGATGTAGGTCTATAAGAGAGTCCACTTTATATCTATTATGAAAAAGACTTATCTTAATTATTAGTTGTCTACCAAATCTAATAGACAACATCAATAGATAGACTCCCTTTAAATACCGTTAGTCTTATTTCATTTGAATGATAAAAAATTTGTTGGAAAATGTCTTTGTGTTGTTAGAGTTTCTTCTCAGTAAATCAATCACATGTTCTAATTAAGAACGCATAGTGTTTCATTACATTTAGTGAGGTTTGATGCTAATTAGTTCACTTACTTGTCATATGTGCTTTGAACCTATTGAGATCATATACTCCTCTTTCTTACACAATATTTTCTTCACCATCTTCGTCCATATCATTTTCCTAGATCATATATAGCGTGATAGTAATGCAATATTGGCATGTTTACTTTGTTGAATGTAATAAGGGAGAATAGAATTCCAATTCAAAAGAAATGTAACGGTATTGTAATGTCTATTACAATGTTTAAAAAGTAAAATAAGTAATTATTAGAGTAAAAATTAAAATATCTATAATACTCCATGTATTTATTACAGGGATAATAATTATGTAGGTGTTATTTTTAAGATGAAGTTGCAAAATAGACCATTAAATGACAATTCATGAGTGGAGACATGAATTGCTATTCATCATTTTAAGTAATAGTAATTCGTTTTGAATTATCATTCATTTCAAGTAAACATCGTCACATCAACTTTATGTCAAACGAGCAAGGAATGAATAGTCATTCATATTAAGTGAATGAACTCACGTGATTAGAGTGATTTAATACTTACACTTACAAATGTAAAACTAATGGTAGATCAAGTGTTTGTATTTTAAATTTTTAGTTATTTAATATTTCATTTTTATATTTTCGTAAATTAGTTATTGTACTTTTATAATATATGCAATTCAGTGTCCCTATTCAAAAATATTTTATGAACGCTTATTTTAACAACAAGATAATGGTAGACCAAATATATGTTTGTAATTTTTTTAAATTTAGTACTACATCATTTGATTTTGGTAATTTTTTGGGAAGTGTCTACCATCATCATGTCCTTATAATAAACGTTTATAAAATATTATTTAACAAAACATTGAATCATACATACTTTGAAAGTATAATGGTATATTTTGTTCATTGAAATGAAATAAGGTTAGAAATGAATAACAATTCCTTATTTTATAGTCAAGGGTATTTTCAGAATAAAACATATTTTTTTGTTAGGAATAGTCATTCTTCTAGTAAAAAAAAGAATGAAAATTCCTTTTCTATTTCGCATTACGTGGAATAAATATTCTTTTGATAGAATTTTTCACAAACCAAACAAACTAATAGATATTTTGCAGGAATAAAGCTAGAATACCGATTCCATTGCATTCAACCAAGCATAGTATATATATTAATTTACTAAACTCTAAATACGAGATACTAAATTACTTAAAATTGAAAGCAGAGGACTTATCATTATTCCAAACATCAAATAAAAAAAATATATATATGTATATATATTTTTTAATTCTTAATACATGTACTAAAACACCCATTGATATGATGCTAAATAAATAAGCGATGCACTTGTTTTAATGAAAACTATTACTATACTATAACACCAAGCAGGAAGAAGGTAGAGTGGCATTTACTTGTATTTGTAACATGTTTTTGTTTCTTTGGTAAACATACCCATCCTAATAATCGACTCTACGCTGGAGCTCGTGTTCTTCTCCCTTAATCCTTCATCTCCAATAGCCCCAATATAAAACTTCGTAATAATTTTTGCGACCGAAAACAAAAACCTTCATTATAGTGTTGGATAAATGTAGAAAACCGAACAAATAGTCAAAAGCATTAACTTTGGGCATATTTGGTGATGTACTCTTTTTCCTTTATTTTATATAATAAGCTCTTTACTTCGGTAGATTAATCTGCATCCCATTAATTCAGCGTTTCTAATTTTCCCCCAACAGCTCTTTCCAGTACCCCGCTAACATTATAATAATATACAAAGAATGTAAAATTTAATTAACATATAATATATATTAAAATTTTAAGTAGTTTAGTAATAAATGAATTATGATATGCTTGTCTTTTTAAGTTCACACAATATTAATTTATATATTTAAATATCCTACGAGCCATGTCAAGACCCAACTCATACCCTGGGTCTGGTTCATTTTTGGGGACTTGAAACTATCCCATCTAGGGGCAGAGCGGGGTCTGAAATGGCGGACCCGTTGGGTTTTAAGGCAGGTTTAATGCAAATTCAGCTCATTATATTTTTTTCAATAAAATTAAAAAACCAAACTTTTTAATCAAAAATAAGATTCTTAATTCATAATGGAAATTAGGCTCAAGCATGTTATAATTTTTAGCTCATTTTCATATGAAATTAGGAAGGATGGGCAATTATTAACACACAAAAGCATCTCGTTTGAGTTAAAATATTAGCCATATTAGATTAAAGTAATACTTTAAAAGTGGTTGCAAAAGAAAAAGGAGTACCACATTATTTAGAAATTGAATTTTTATCTTATTAGAACTCTATAATGTAATTATATATGATTTCTCAAGGATAAATGCCACATTTGATACATAAATTTTGCCACTTTGTGTAGTAAGTTATCTGAAGTTTAATAGTATTAATTTACTACCTATAATTTTTCGAGTTTACTCATAATACTAATACGGGTTGGTTAATTACAAAAATAAGTAAAATCTAGGTACATAATCACATAATTTAGCAAAGTTTAGATAGTTATGTGTAAAAATAAATAAATTCTAATAAGTAAATTAACACTTTTAAATTTTAGGTAATTAATTGCATAAAGTAACAAAGTTCAATTGTCAAATGTAATATTCACCCTTTTTCAATTATATTTATTTCTTGTCTTATCATAAATAATTTTTATTCACATGGACAATAGTTTAAATATGAAATGATATTTATGTTTTACGTTTTTTCATTACTTTTTAATTTAGCAAGTATTTGTATTTCTTATTTTCATTTTAAATAATTTCTCCTATATATATATTGGTTTTAAAGAACCTAGGTAGACCAACATAGGTTCGACCACAGATTGACCCTTCCTTCGAGTCCAGGTCATCTACCTACTAGTTCGAGTTGGATCAATTCATGGATTAAACCCAAGCCATGGAGATACTCTAGATATATTCCATCCGCTAACTGCTCGTTCACTTCACTGTAATTGTAATTCCATTACAGCCTTATTCTTTACGAATAGCTATTACGACGTTTAGTTCACTGAATAACAATTCCATGATGAATCCCTATTACATAAAACATTGAATAGCCATTTTTTATTCAAACCTATGAATAGCAATTCAATGTTAGAACTGTTTTATTTCAAAATACCACCATTTAAATAAAAAACTAATAAAAAAAATCCTATTATAGGTCTGTTCCATTCCTACGTAATAGGAATTCAATTACGGCATTACTCATTCAGCGAAGTAAACGAGCCGTAAGTATTGGTTTATGCCTGGAATATCAGAAGAACTTCAATTCCATTTACGTTTCATATATCTTTAACATAAACAAATCCAAATCTTATTCCTGTGAAAGTCACACTTAAGAACTATCTTGAGTTAGCCTTGATAAAGTGGCCAAAGAAGATGCACACTTTGTAAGATCATTGTAGCTAAATCCCATTTCATTAAAGCTAATCCCTTTTGTTTCCAGCATCTTATTGGTTGAGAAAGGATTTATTAGTATTAATATGTCATTTGTCCAGATGAGCAGTAGACAAATACTATTATTTTTTGGATAACTAGTAGTGGGACTAAAGTAAATTTACACAATACTTGATGCAAATCTTCACCTTTAGGTTTTTAAACCATTATTCTCCTCCTCGTGAGATTTTAGACCATCATTGGGCCATTAAACATGTAGGCACTCACCAAACTCTACTAAACTCATCGACAAAGAATAAAGAATTTGAGAGACAGCAAGATTCATTTTATTCCAGTCAAGATTTCAATATCAATATTATTTTATGTTTCCAATAGAATATTTAAGTTCTACTTTGTAGTTAACGTAATTTTAGTTAATATTCCATTTGCTTGCACTTGTGGTTTGGAATATAGGAAGCGATGGTAGTCAGCTACGTTAGGCCTAAAGGAGCTATAGTCAACCACTTTAGCTTATGATTAACTACCTTAACTTCGATTCCAAGCCTTATGAATATAATCTTAACTATATCCAATGTCTTAAATCAAATGTTGATGTATGTTAATAGGTTTTTAATACTAGTTGTGCTATATACTATGTTTGAGAAAGGGGAAAAGAATTCGGAGGGAAAGGAAGTGAAATGAAATAATAAAAGAGGAAAGTAAATAGAAGAAAAAATTATTAATTCTTATGTTTGCGTAAAGAGGAAAAGTAAATATAAGGAAAGTTATTATATAATTCTTTGTTTCGTTAAAATACAATAAAAAAAAACCTTATAACTTAAAATTGTTCATCTTTTAAGGATATGGTTATCTTTTCATTTAAATTCCCTTCCTGTTTTTTATAAGCTCAAGGGGAAGTTTTCTTTCGTAAATCAATTCCATTCTCCTTTCCTCCCTCTTACAAAAAAGAAATTTTCAATTCTTCCTCTCCCTTTTATTTCCTTCAATCCGAATAGGGCTGCAAACAAGCTGAGCTCGAGCATAAAGCCAAGCTTTTGGAAGCTTACGCTCAACTCGTTTAAAAATTATCGAGCTTGAACTTAAGCGGAGTTTTTTAATGAGATTGAAATCTAGGCTCGAATTTGGCTTGGTTAACTAACTGGGCTTTATTTCAAGCTCAAGGTTGGCTTGTTTACAAATTGAGTTTGAGTTGAGTTAAGCTTTTATTGAGTCTAAAATTAACACTCAAGCTAGACTCATTTAAAGAGCCCATAGTTACTAAATATATATACATATATATTAAGTAGAAACTACGTTTGTTGTTTTAATTATACATTAATATATAATAAATATAGAACTTAAACATTTTCTAATAAGCTTGCTAATGAGTCTACTCAGCGAGCCTATCTACGAGACGAAAACAAGCTTGTTCATAAGCTGACTTACGAGCCTAAATCAAAGCTTGAACTCAACTCTTTTAGATAAACAAGCTTTATCTTAGGCTCAAGCTCAACTTGTTTACTAATCAAGCTCAAGTTGAGTCAAACCTAAAACGAATTAAGCTTAAGTAGTTTATAAGTGACTCAGCTCGTTTGCAGCCCTAAATCTAAACATAGGAGTGAAGCTCAATGAGCTAATTTTAGGTAAGTGGTTCCTCTATTATGTTAATTGTTTTTGTAAGTTTATAACATAAACCTGATTCATGGTAGACCCTAATAATTGGTGTCTATTGATTACATATAACCCACAATAGAAATCTTTTGGGATAGGTAGGTCATGAATCAATTGCCTATCTCTTAGTGTAGACTCTGTATCTATATGAAGGGATATGTAATTAAGCATCCATAAATTTTATAGATAGACAAGGTATTGACAAGATAGAGTTAGGGCCAATCAACAAGTCATAGTAGTGTTATTAGATCCCCCTGTGCACAAAGCAGGGTTAAACCACTAATGCTTGGTTAGGCAATGATTCTAGTATGGCACATTTGGTGACATTATTGCATGGACTCTTACTGTTAGTCAATTTAAGTTCATAACATTTATAGGCTGGGAGGTTAAGCCTACTTATATTTGCTATTAGCTGGATAAACAAGACAATTAATTCGAACAGTGTTTACTACTTGTATATGTTGCTATATGAGTATATAAGGCTAGGAATGTATTTGTTGTAGCATATGTTGGTATTTATTATTGTATTTCCTTACTGTGTTTAATGACTTATCCTTGTTTGGGATAATGCTTTCTACTTACAGATACCTTAGTTGATGATGATTATTATAATAGTAGCTCACTAGTGATTAGTAGAGGATACAATGAGCCCAATGGATGGATTTAACTACTAATTAGAATTAGTCAAACATTCTATTCGATTATAGCTAGATGTTTTACTTTTGAAAAACAATGAAATACTTCAAAACCGAGAAAATATGATAAGTCTACTAATAAAACCAAATACAAATAAATATGCATTATGAATGGTTCAGACAATTAAATAAGAATAATGGTTATTGTTAAATTAGTAGAAGAGTTAAGTAGTAAAAAATAATTTTAGGAAAACTTAGTAGGATTCTATTAGCTTCAGCTGATCATCACAGTAATAAGCCCTTTGACATTGTTCATTTTGATGTCTGGATACCAACTCCTATTGTTTCCAATTTCAATTTTAAATATTTTATTCTGTTTGTCGATGAATTCACCAAATTTACTAAAATTAAAAGAGAAGTTTATGATAGTTTTCTTAATTTCAAGGCTCTAATTGAAAATCAATTATGTAGTACTATTAAAGGTTTTCATTCTGACCGGGGAGGAGAGTTTCAGAAGCTACATCCATTTCTAAAAACATGGCATTATTTATCGTATTGCTTGTCCATATACTCATGAGCAAAATGGTTCAGTTGAAAGAAAAATACGTCATTTAGTTGACACTGGCCTCACTTTACTTACGCATAGCTCTATCCTTTTAGTTATTGGCCTTATGCATTTGACACTGCAACTTCATTAATTAATGGTTTGCCTACTTTAATTCTCAAAAATAAATCTCCATTTCAATAATTATTTAGTACAACATCAAATTACACAAACCTTAAAATTTTTTGGTGTTCAGTTTATCCTTTATTAAGCCATATAACAAAGCAAAATTTTCTTTTCGCAGCAAAAATTGCATTTATTTGAGGCCCTCTAATATGCCAAGTTTAGACTTAGGAAAAGACAGGATTCATATTGCCTACCATGTTCGATTCATATTGCCTACCATGTTCAATTCAATGAATCAATTTTTCCATGCCACAATTCTTCTTCTCTGTCAAGTCCCTTAAATACCCATTCAAATAAAATTTTTTGGTTGTAATTAACATCCCATGCTCATTCTTGCTCTTCAAGTGAGTCTCTTTATACCACCCAAATACAACAATCTCACCAACCTTTATTCGCTTCCCTTTTAATCCTGCCCAATCACCATATCCTATCCAATCACCATCTAACAACATGTCAACCACCCATCCATATCCTCTCCAACCAAAATTGTTGATCCTCATCCCATATCGAAACCACTTAAAACAAATGGAGTTCGCACTCATTCTATGACCTTAAGACCAACCACTATGGAATGTACATGGGATTACTCCACCTTTCTCTCATATCCCTCTCAAGTTGAATCCACTCCACCTTAACCAAGCCCTTAACTTTTACTAAAGAACAAAAACACTCTATTTGGCGTGAAGCTATGCATCATGAGTATAATGTTCTTATTGAGAAGCAAACATGGACCTTAGTACCTCAAACAAATGATCAAAACGTTATTGGCAATAAATGGGTTTATCAAATCAAACATAATCCTAACAATTCTGTTGCTCGTTGTAAAGCCAGTTAGTTACTAGGGGTTGCAATCAGTAAAATGGCACAGACTACGATAAGACTTTCAGCCCGATAGTAAAAGCTACTACTGTTCGACTAGTTCTATCATTAACTTCTATGCATAGCTACGCTCTTCAACAAATAGACATCTGTAATGCTTTCTCCATGGTTATTTAGAAGAAAATGTATTCATGGAACAACCCCATGGTTTCATTGATCCATCAAAATCCAATCAAGTATGTCTCCTTAAGAGGTCAATTTATGGACTCAAACAAGCACCACGGGCTTAGTTTCATCGACTCAATGCATTTCTCCTTCAACTAGGCTTTCAATTTTCAAAAGCAACACTTCTTTATTCATTTATCATGATGGTATCCATGTAATGCTCATCTTGGTATCTATAGATGATATTATACTCACTGGTTCATCTACTTCTTTAAATCAACATTTTCTTCAACACTTGAAGTTGATTTCCCAGTAAAAGACATTGGTCGATTGAAGTATTTTCTTTGTATAGAGGTTCAACATTCCAACAATGGTCTTCTAACTAATCAGCAAAAATATTTAACAGATGTTTTACACAAAACTGGTTTACAGGATGTGAATGGTTGTCTTACACCTATGGCAACAACACCGATTCTTCATCAAGACTCCAATCCTTTATTCTCTAATGCTGAATTGTATAGATAGTTGCTAGAGCCTTAAAATATGCTTCTTCACTAAGCTAGACATAGCCTTTTCTATCAACAAGCTCTGCCAGTTTATGCATCAACCGATATTGATCCATTAGGCAGCCTTGAAACGATTGCTACGCTATAACAAACATACTCTAAAATATTCACTTCTCTTTGATAAAATAATCAATTCTCCATTGCAGTGTTTTTCTGATAGATTAGGCTAGTTGTCCTCATGATGGAAGATCTACTAGTGGGTATGTCATTTACTTGGGCAATAATCTTATATCCTGGAGTGCAAAGAAATAACCTATTGTGCCGATCCTCCTCAAAAAGCAAGTATAAGGCTCTTGCAAATACTACTGCTGAATTTCTATGGCTCTAATCTCTTCTTTTGGAAATTGGTATTCTTGTAGTAGACCCTCTATCTTATGGTGTGATAACATTAGAGCAATGTACAATGTCATCAAATCATGTCTTTCACACTCAAATATCAAGCTTGATTTTCATTTTGTCCAAGAACAAGTCGCTAATGGAAATATCGAAGTGAGTTTTTTCTTCAGGTTCCTTACCCTCATTGCTTGCGAGGGGTGTTAAGCAAAAGATATGATATTGACCACCTTGATATGGTTACCTTTCTTATTTTGATGTTATCTCTTGTGTACTTGTATGTATATAAATATATCATCTATAACTTATATCAAAGATACAGTACAATATCTTAAAGTTCTATCCTTCACAAATATGACTAAATGCAACGATATAGATTGGGTCTTCTAAAGAGAAGGTATAAATGGGAGCACTAGTGATATAGATAATACTATGTATGGTTTCATTAAATCAATTGCTTGATTTAATATGAGACAGTTTGTTTTTAAACCAAATGATTCGTTGATCCGTATTCATGATTGACACCTAGGGATTAAAGCATTTAGCTTTGAAATATTGGGATATGTGGTTTTCAACCTCTTTTTAAATAACCTAAATTCGGTATTATGTATGTTATATATTTTAGGAAAAAGATCAAATTTGGAACTGGACTATTTATAAAATTTTAATTTGGTATATGAGCTTCGAAGTAATAAATATCTTCAAACTTTTTGTTACGATTTTTACCATCTCACTTAAAACCATTTGTTATGTTTGTTGAAATTAAAGAGATAAGCTACTAGTAGTAGATGACATTGAGAGAGGTAATGAAAATTCAATGATAGTTTATCTATTTCATATGAGTATATAGAACAAACGGTGTAAAGAATGTAGTAAATACAAAATTGGGCCTAAGATAAATTCTTGAACTTATTTGTTGAAAGAATTATTTAATGTGTGCATTTATTTATATACAATCAAATGTACTTGTAATTGTGAAATTAGCAATGTGGAACTATAAAACACTCAATACATAAACAACACCCACAAAGACAAAAAAAAAGTTTCCACATTGTTGAAAAATAAGAAATCACTTATTTCATTAATGGATTGCATCTTAGAATTACGATACACTAATGTACTCATTATAAATGTATAGTAAGTTAGTGAATCGCATCAAGCGATTCATGTATTATCACGTTAGTCACATTTTATATATAAGTAACATATTCATTATAAGTGAAACTTCACTTACCGATGTATTGTCCGCTTTGGCAAAAAGTTGCATAGTTTTGTCCTTAGTGTCAACTGCTTCTTAGGAGTCACCATCCTAGAAATAATCTTCATGAACACGCTTAATTTTAAAGTTCTAATGATCTTCAAACCATCACACTAAAAAGCTCAACGATTAAAGTCTCGTCACTTATATTTGAGGAGTATCATATTATATATGGACTCATGTGTTAATAATAAAATATAAGTACGATTTTATATCGATATTTTAATAATTAATTTTATATAATTTATATTTATGTAATTTTTATTTGAAGAGTGATTACAAAATTTTTTTCCACTCTTAGTAACACATGTAAGTCTCATACATATGATAATTACCAATCGTGTGTTATCTATAAAATATACATATATATTACAATTGGAAGTTTCTGGAGGGGCGGCTTTACACGTCCTTTTGATGCAATACAAAAGAGCCATGCAATATATGTCAATAAAGATATATTCAATCAATACGTTCCTGGCACGTGGCAGTTAGTGGCCAGTCGCGCGACCAACTACAAATAGATAAGATTTGAATATTAAATCCGGCTCTCCCAAGCCTTCGCCGACTCCACATTCTGGAGGCTTGTCGGTAAGACAGATCGATGGACGGCGAGCGCACGTCTCGAATTTGGATATATCGTGAATATATTTGGTCCAATTAGAAGATTAATTGATCTATAAGACATTTAATTATTTATTTAACTATTAAATATATATAATAGTAAGAATATCGATTATTTTACATTATATTTAGTTGAAAGGAATAGAGTCAGTATTTCAGTTTTATTCCATAGAATATCTATTCATTTATTTGATTTGTAAAAAAATTATCAATAATAAATCCTTATTCATTCTTATTTACTGGATGAGTGATTATTTCTAATAAAAAAATTATGTTTTGTTTCGAAAATACTCTAAACTATAAAATAAAATCGTTATTCCTTTTTAATCTTATTCTACTCAAGTAAATCAAACGTATCATTAATTTTACGATTATAGTTAGATATGAATTTAAAATATTAAATAATCTATTCAATCGATTCTATTAAAATCAATGGCAAGATAAAAAATTCATACTCTTAAAAATTAAAATATTACACATAAAAGGATAAATATCAACTGGACATTATCAACGTATTTTTTTGACTCTCGCCTTCGTGCATCGCACGAGGCGGCATCTTAGTACAAGTACCGACGTATGCTTATGTGTTTTTCTTATCTACTCCGTTTTGGGTTTCTTCATAAAATTATTCCATCTGCGCAACTGTTTAATAGCTTTTTTCTTCTCCATTTCAACATTTTAATTGGTAAAAAACTTGAATGTAGTTCATTGTGTCTTATCTTTTAATTATACCATCATATTATTTCTTTTGGCAAACTCACGGTGGTTCGTATCTATTAGTAATTATATATGTATATACTCAATTCTTTTAAGCATAAAATGACGTAACTCTTTTAAAGTCCATCTTATCGAGAGGTCATCTAGCCCATTATATTATCAATAAACAATTACCATTAAGTGTAAGTCTGAACTGTCAAATAATTCATGGAATCAATTTTTAAATATGATATGACCATAAATTTTTCCATTAGATATATTACAACAAAATAAACAATATGAAGAGTTTCAATCTCTTTATTTTGGAAATAAATCTCTAAATTTATCTTTTTCTCGATTTTTCTTAATTTATCCTTCTTTTTATATACCGTCATGTATAATTAACGGCTGAAATTATTAAAAGGAATTAATATTTTATCATTAGGTACTTTGTGTGTTCAAATAATTAAAATCATTCATTTACAAAATTAAAAAGGCAAAAAAAAAAGTAAATTTAGAATATCAGTTTCCGGCGTACAGCAAAGAAATGCATACCATACAAACGCTTTGACTCCTATGACCATGTATTGCCAGTCTTATCGTCATTATCAATAATGTTAGGTAATATGCATTATGTTTAGTTAATATTGATTTGATATATTTTTTAAATTATTATAAAAAATAATATAAATAAAATATAAATGAAAAGTTGACTATCATAATTCGGTTGCAATCACACCATGCCAGACGCCTCGTGCGCGTTCATTACTTGAGGAACAATTTTTCCGTCTGGAGGGCTAGTCTAGAAAGATGTCGACCCATTCCAATCGGTAGCTTTGCTTATAAAGAGGCGGCTGTGTTTTGAATAGTTAGTTTTTTATTTGTATTTATATTAAAATGATATATGTAAATATATTTGATTTATATTTAATTTATTTAATTTTTTTATCGAAAACTATCAATATTTTTTTATTTGTATCTATTTTTGATAAATAATTTGATAGAAAAAAGTGTTCGTACAATGCATTATTATTTAAATAATTTGTAATGCTTGTGGCAAATTTTTTTTTTTTAATGTGCTGATAAGCTATTAAACTCTTATAGCACGCGCAGTGGATCAACTGATCATCCTTTGAAGCATAAAACTATTTACTTTTTGTTTGTCTTAGGGGCAACTACGTGCTTCTTGATATGCATCCATGTTAATTAATTAATTGTGTCGACACCTCAAGTGGTTTAATCTGAATGTAAATATATAATATAGAATTGTCAAAATGCAAACTAAAGTTACAAAACACCATCAGATCAATCACATAGCTTATATGTTGCATACAACCATCAATAAATTGACACCTCTTAAGAAATATTAACACAAAGCATCATTATGCACCCCATTGTGAAAGACCATCATTCATATAAAACAACATAATATCCTTTTATTTAAACATGAATAACTGTAATGGTTTAAAAGTAGGTATAAGAGTGCTAATTGCCTTTTTTGCGCTTGTGAATCTATGATTTTAGCTAAAGTCTGTCTTATTTCCATTTAAAGTGACACTAATTGGTTCTGACACATTGCTTTTATATGGTCATGATGAGTACCAATTATAAAAAAAGTAAGTTGCAATGGAAAAGTTGAAATAAATTATTCTCTTAAATCATAATGGTGTAAGTGTAAGCAGTATATAATATTACACGCAAGCAACATTATAGACCTTTTCCATCATGGTCATTACTGCAATCATTTTTAATTTTATTCTGAAAAACATATTAGCCTATACACCAAAAGCACACCCTTATCCTATGGCTTCAATCACTTTAATTATGGATTTTTGAATTTTTACGGTTTATATTAAGTTTAGTGATAAAGATTTAGCAATGTGGGTGATGTGCCTAAAACGCAAGGCATAGTGATCGAATTGGGCACGCAGCGGATCTCACAAATCAAATGTTCATACAAAATAAAAATGCTATTTTTTGGCTTTTGTGTTTAGAATACAAGAAATTAAAGGATATGGATCATTACTATTGGATATGACGCACTAAAATAACCCAAACTATACCTAACTAATTTGATATGATGCACAAATTAGCTAAAGTGGGTTGTCGCCACAATCTAAAGATTGATAAGAACGGGTTGTTCACCACGATTACAAGGATATAAGAACGAGATCTCACCACAATCAAACAATTGATTGATAAGAGAAAATAGAAAGAAAATTCTCATTAGGATTTCAATAACATCCAACAACTCACAGTTGCAGCGACGGAATGATTGGTAAGCACAATATCTTATTTTTTATGTTATTAAGGCTTGTGCTATTTTTGTGTGAAGAAATGAATTAGGGTTTGTGGTGATTGTGAATTGTTGTGTTGGTGGTATTATTATTAATTGTTGCTGAAATAGAGAATTGGGATTTCTGTTGTATTTGTGTTGCTGTGATTGGAATTGTGGGATTGTGATTTTGGGGGAAAACATCATGAATGGTGGAAAATCATGGGCAGAACAAATGCAAGAATTGGCCATGATGATGAAAACCTAGTGACAAAGATGGATCAAATAATTGCAATACAAAAACATGTGAATAATCAACTACCACCGTTGATTAATCCCCAAGTAGTACCTAAATCTATTGAGATAGGTGATGATGATGATTGGAAACTCAAATGTAAAAGATGCTTGGGTCGTGGACATCTTGAAATTCAATGTCCAAACAAATATGTTGTAAAGCTTGTTGATGGAGTTCATGTAATTGTTGAAGAAGATGAAAATGATGAGAGTGCAACTGTTGTGGATGATTGTATACTTGAATTGGAACCACTCACATCAATGGCTATTGAGTGATACGGGTATTTTCATATAGCCTTACTTACCCACTATATTTTGATGTGATGATGGGTTTACCCAATGTTAAAGGTTATTGTAGTGATTTTGTCTCTTTTAAATCATATGAACGACTTGTATACATCCATTGGAGCCTAGCTGATAATTATATGTATCGGTTGAGTATTAGAATTTGGAATGGTGGCATAGAAATGCTTATTAGATTTTATACATGGGCTGTTTGTGAGTTGGTTGTTAAAGACGGATATGATGTTGACTTGCTAAATGGATGTGTCCATTGTTGTCTCCATGATTCTAAACCCATACTATTGGGTTCTGTGATTCTTGAATTATTTAATGAAGGATCTATAGATGACAATCAGGAGTTTGATGTTATTTACTTCAAAAGAGGCAAGTGTGGGAAACGAAAGCTACTGACGCGCAAGAATTATATTTCCTAGACACTTGTCATAGAGTTCCTAAGAATTCCATTGATACGATTCATGACAAGTGGTTTGACTTTTTTGGAGGGTTTTAATTATGGGCAACTATTATGGCACCATGTGGTTGGAGGTGCTAGGACTTGATGCTGCGCTATGGGAATCATTGGTTAAGAGAGGGTTCATAGATCAAGCTTTTGAGATATAAAAAACCTATTGAAGAGTTCTTTCTCTGTTTGTACTTTTATCAATCATTTGTTTGATTGTGGAGAGATTCTATTCTTATCGATCCTTGTGATCAAGGCGAATGACCTATTCTTATCAATCCGATTATATTGGCGAACACACCGTTCGATTTCACTTATGCATAATAACGGGTGAGAATGAGTGTAGTTTGGATTATTATTAATGAGTCATATCCAATAATAGTGTCATCCATATCTTTTATTTCTTGTTTCATAAACACTAAAAAACCCATAAAACATCATTTTTTTATTTTGATTTAGCATTTGAAATTGAGATCCGCTACGTGTCCAATTGAGATCATTGTGTCTAGGGTTTTAGGCACATCAATGGGACTTTGGATTGGGTAGTCTAATTCATGAAGCCTTGTCCCGTACATCTTTGCTTGGTCTTTTCTTTCCTTTATTTATAACATATCATGAACGAGATTATATTCTACCTAAGTTCAAACATTTCCTTTAGTGAATTGGTACAAATTTTATTGCTAATAATGAAATTTGTTTAAGAGAAAACATTGGAATAATCCATTTTTTTTTTTTTTTTTGTGTGTGTTTTGTAAAAAAAGCAGAAACAAACTAACATGTTTTTTTTTTTCACTTTGTCATTGTTCTCATTTAGTTTGATTTGCCCTTTTTGGTTATTATGTCAATATTAGTTTTTTTATGGTGAAAAAAAGTCCTTAGCATCAAATGTGATCGTCACATTATGATAAATTTAGATAAAAAGAAGCAACTTTGTGATTCAATAGTTCATCTCTAAACCAATCGCAATTATCAACAAAATTACTTATGTTATTTTGAAATCTGTTTTATCCATATTGGAGTGACCAAATTCTTCAACAAGCCCAAAATATGTAAAGAACCAAAGTAATGTAGAGTGGAGTCATCTAGTTGAATACTACATCAAACTAAATTATGACTCCAGTTCGGCTACATAATAGAAGCCTGTACACCTGTGGGAACCTGTAATTGGACATGTTGCTAATTTGACATTAAATTTTAGTTCTGTTATTCAAAAATGTTTTAGAGCAACATGGTATGGCATGGAATTTTTCGTCCTTTCTTGTAGGACAACCATGTTGAATATATATAGGTATGCATATATAATTTGCATATACCGATAAAAGCTATATAACAGCAAAAGATACAATTAGAGATAACTGAGCTATTAGTAAAGATAGTTTTTTTTTTTTTCCACGTATCTGCTAAGAACATTAAAATAGTATGGTCTGTCTGTGTTACATTTTGCCATCCTTTTCATTGCCCGATCTCCACTGCTTTGTTTCTTTTTAGGCGCTCAATGAGATATATAAAAGGAGATCATGTGTTCTTCATATTACATTGCAATGCAATGAACTATGACACATGAGAATAAAGAGTTTATGAAAGGACCTATCATATCCTACTTCAACATTCAGAGATGGCAAATCCCTCCACCATATATAATACCTAATGTATTACATGCACATGTTTCTTTAAATGATTGTTTATCGTGAACATTGCAAATCAGTTTTAAATTTTGAAATCATTTAGTTGGATTTTGGAGACAACTAGATTTAATAGCGCTGAAAACAAATTTAACAAAAACATTTATAGCTTCTAATCATACGAGTAGATCAAATTTTAAAAATTAAATCATACCATTAAGTAACTCATATACCTTTCATGATGGTCCAACAAAACTTTAAAACTCATTTATAAAGCATGTGGGCTTCTCAACTTAGCCTTTACAGAAAAACAACTACAGAAAAAATAAATCCAGTTCTTTAAATAAAATAAATATAAATAAAATAATCCATCGGCCTACTTCAATTTACTCCTCTTCCAAAACCTGTAGAATCACATATATCCGAAACAAACATCATCATCATCAACACCTGGAAAGAAAACAACAATGAACCGAGGCCCAACACACAGCAACACAAGCACATACGAGATATCACGCGTACTTAAACTAGTGCAATACAACAACAACATGTTTTATCTTTAAATGAAAGTAAACAAACCAATACCGAAGCACTCACACTTAGAACAATCTCTGGAATCTGAGAGTTTGAGTAATAGCAGCTGCTCAAGGGGTTGATAAAAGCAGTCTAAATACTTATATTTCCTGTATCTAACTAGGGATGTAACCGGAGCGGGTCATTATAGGTTACTCGGCCCGCATGAACCATTAAAAACCCTATAGAATTTGACGCTATAAGGTCACAGGGAAGTTTGGGAAATTACATGCTGACTTTATAGGGTTTCGGTTATGGTCATTAAAAAACTTGATGGGTAACCCGAACTTGTCATATTATAAAAATTTAAAAAAATTACGTTCTAAATTTCAAAAAACAAAAAACGACTATTGTTAGTAACATTATGCAACCACAGTGGGAGTCATATCATATTTGACCACATCACGCGGTACATTTTCATCCTTGACCTTCTCACTCACTCTCTCTCTCTCTGTTTTTTTCATTTTGAAGAAAAACTCACTCCATCTCTCCCAACTTCCAAGCAACAGATGGCAACAACAACAACAAGGTAGCCACTTGCCTCCTCGTCGCTCACCTCATCCCTACTTGCCTCCATCACCGCTCGCCTCCATTGCCCCTCGTCATCACCAGACTCGCCACACGCCTCCGTCGGTTGTTGCTTACCAAACCAAGGCCATATTTGCCATAAGACCGCTCCGTCACTGCCATAGGACCACTACCATCATGTTCACCAGCGAGTAGACCAACCCAAGGCGCCACCGTCCTCCATCACAACGAGTTGCCCCCGATATCCATCGCTACCTTGACTCCATTGTGGTATAACGTCGTTCCCCCCCCCCCCCCCCCCCCCCCCCCCCAAAAAAAACTTGATTTTTATTTGTTTTAAAGATTAGAAAGAAAAATGGGTTTATCATTTGTGGCTTTGATACCAATCAAATCATAGCATTTTGATAAGTAATTTATTGTTCGTAATAATCCTAAATGCAGGAATCAATTCAAAAGATAAAAATTTATATTGTGTTTGGATAAGGAGGGAATTTTGGTGGAAAGGATTGAAGAAGAAAAAATTTTAGAAAATATATTATTTGAATAAAAAAACTAAAGTGTACTTTTGTTCAAAATAACTTTGTAATTTTATTTTAATTCCTCCAATTCTTTTCCAGATAAATAATTTGTTGTTTATAAAAATCTGCCTTGGATGCATCATAACACAGGTTTTCATTACACAAATATTACATTGTTCTGTGATTGCTTGGAATATGCTGATATGTATTCATTCAAACAAGCTCTTCTACTGCGTCCATATCTTGTTTAGGTCACAAAGAATTTAGATAACTTTGAACACCTCATTTAATTTAGCATACATGGAACTGAAGTCAGCCCATGCATAATGTTCCAATGATTCACAACGCATGTGAAATTGCAACAGTCTCGTAATTCTATTTGATACACGAAAGATGTTGCTAAATATAGATTATCCCTTTTGTCGATAGAAAGGAATGCAAGCCTCATATACTCTTATTTCTTTATTTTCTATCAATTTCAATTTCAACAAACTCTCGAGTTACCTTATGATGTTATTATAGTACTATCTTTTCTATACAATCTAAAGTATTGAATACATATGACATAGCATCTATTGGAGCAGCAACATTAAAATTAAGAAAATGTAAATGGGTCAATAGATTTCCAAGCATGAGCTTTATAGTATAGTTATCATCTATACATTGCGACAATAACATAAGGTAATCAGTTGAATAACAAAATTATCATAATTGTGTTTATACAATATTTAACTCCCACATTACATCAATATTCGATAATGTGAATTGGCTTGATGTCATAAAAAATGACAAATCTATTAGGATAGTAACTACAATTGTACTCTACAAAACACATTACCATGTCGAGGTTGTTATCAAAGATTTATTTTAAGGCTGTAATTAGCCTAGCTCGGTTTAGATTTAGACCATAATATATGATATAAACAACAAATAGGTATTTGAATATAAATTATTACTTGGATATCTAGTTGGATATTTAATTTCTATAATTATGAGAGAGGTTTCATTGGATTTAGCTATAAAAATGTATGTGACTTAGGTGGATATTGCTAGAACATAAATAAAGGATCAATAATGCATGCTTCACAATATATTAACAATAATATCTAATGCAAATTAATTGTTAATGGTATTGTTAGTATTATAATTAATAACCAATTATTAACCGTTTGATCATTTAGTTTTTGTATTAACTCTAGAAATCATCATAATTCCACAGAAAAGATTAGGCCTTCTTTTCATCATTTAGTTTTTGTATTAACTCTAGAAACTATTTTATTGTGTACAATACTTTTATCTTAATAACTAATATTTCATTTTAGGTGGTGATTGATTCATTATTGGGAAATAGATGGATATGAGATAAATATGGAGGAAAATGTCCATGACCTTCAAAATGTTGATAGTCCTTCTCTAGCACTTACTACAAGAAAACCAACATCTACTTCGGGTTCACATATAGCAAGCACAGCAAATGAATCTGATAATCTTAACAAGCGTAAGCAGACTTCTACTGTGTGGAATGAGATGGTTAAGAAAACAATTAATGGAGAGGAATTTGTTATTTATTACCATTGAGAGAAAGTTGAAAGCAAAAACCAAAAATGGTACAAAGCACTTACACAATCATTTGTTGTGGTGCACAAAAGAAAGACTCAACAAGATATAAGACAATGTCTTCTAGCTTTGAAGCAAAAGCAAAGCGAGGGTGAGAATAGTGTGATAGGAAAAACGTAGACCTTTTATCAAGACATTGCTAGGAAAAAGCTTGCAAAGGCTATTGTTATGCATGAGTACCTATTTCAATTGTTGAACACAAGTACTTTAGAGAGTATATGCATAGTATACAACCTCTTGTGCAGCATGTGGTCGTACAACAATAAAGAATGATATCTTCAAGATGTATAACGAACAAAAGGACAACTTGATGTTGATGCTTGAAGGGCTTAATTCATGGGTGGCTGTAACAACTGATATATGGACTTCAAATCAAGACAATGGATATATGACCATTACAACTCACTTCATTGACAGTAGTTGGAAGCTCAACAGCGAATCTTGAAGTAAGTTTCTTTAACAATGTATCTTTATTTCATCTAACTGAATTCTAGTCCTTTTTAATCTTGTTTACCTTTTATATGCAGTTTTATATATGTGCCCGCTATGCACACAAACGAAGCTCTATGTCAGTACTTATTTGATTCACTAAAGAAGTGGAATTTGGATAGAAAAATCTCAACAATCATTGTGGTTAATTGGTCAACAAAAGATGCAATGATTGCAAACTTAATATTGAAGTTAAGAAAAGATGATCTAATTCTTTTGTGGCAAGATAATGCACATGCATTGTTGTGCACATATTTTGAACTTGATTGTAAGGGATGGTGTGGCTGTGATAGAAAATTCAATGGAGAGGATCTGTGACGGTATTCAATTTTAGTCAGCGACACATCAAGAGTTGAGAAATTTGTTGAAGCATGCAAGAAGCTTGATGTTCCATATAGTAGGAAACTTTGTTTGGATTGCAAAACAAGATGAACTCTACTTATGACAAGCTTGTCACTATAATTGGATACAAAGAGGTCGTCTATAGGGTTCAGTTAATAAATAGACACTACAAATGCCTTCCTTCAATGATGATTGGGAGATGGCTGGGGAGATTTGCAACAAGTTATCTATTTTTTATGACGTAACTAACCTTTTCTCTGGCACCCAATATCCCACTGCAAACTATTTTTTTGGTAAAATATTTGCAATTAGGAAAGCATTGATTACATGGAAGAATTCTTTAGACTTGAATATTAATACAATGGCTGTGAAAATGTTTGAAAAATATTGGGAAGATGTACACACGGTCATGGTTGTTTGTACTGTATTGGATCCATGCTCTAAGATTAAGGGTGTAGAGTTTGTGTTTCAAACTGTTTATGGAGAGAATGTTGCTATAGAGTTGCAAAATATTAAAAGCACTTGTTATGAATTGATTAAAGATATCAATTAACATAAATCTCGTCGTCCTGTCTAGTGGTACTTCTTCAATTCCTTCAGGAGGTGGCAGTAGCACTGGTATTGCATTGTCATGTGATCCTATAGTGGATACAAATGAATTTGAATAATCTTTGATAACTTCTAGCAAAGATTATATTCAAGTTCATGTGAAGTTTGAGTTGGACCATTATTTAGAAGAGCTTGCAATTCCCAGGATAGCAAATTTTGAATTTGATATTCTTGGTTAGTGGAAAATGTATGGAATGAAATATCCTACATTATAAGAAATAACTAAAGATTTGTTGGCTATTCTAGTGACAATAGTTGCTTGAATCTGCTTTTAGTACTGGTGGATGGATAATTAGCTCCATAGGAGTCGGCTCAATCCAGATACAGTAAAAGCATTGATGTGTACTCAAGTTAGCTGTTAAATTCTGGAATTGGTATGAGATTGTTTAATTAATTGTTGAAAGTTGTTTTTACCATGCATTTTTCTAATATATTTTCATGAAATTATTTTTCTTTTTCTATTATTCTTTTAATTTTGTAGGTTTAGAGATACTTGAATTTGAAGAACCTAAAGAAGAGGGTAAAGAAAGTGGAATACAATAATGAAGATGACAAGTGAAGATAATGATCGATGATAATTTCATAATTATGCTATTAATTTATTTCACTGATTATTTATTTTGGTTGATCCGGTGATGCTGATGCATTGTTTATTTTGGTTGGTATGGTGGACTAAGCTTAGAGTTTATAATTGGATGGTTCATTTGATGATGTATTGTGTTTACTTTTGTTGTTAATGTATTTTGAAGACAAGTAAAATAAGTGTGTTGGGAGGTTGGTTTTTTCAGTTTGTTGGAGAGTGAATGAAGTGTTGGTAAGTTGTTAATGTGTTTTGAATACATGTTTTTTTATTCTTGAGTCTTGAAAAGCCACGGTTCCTACATGTGTATTATATATACTTATGTAAATAAAGTAATATCTTTCATCTATATTTGAAAATCTTCTTGTGATAGTTTTAAACCTTTATATTTCTTAATAAAGTTGTGACATGTCTTGTAAAATTCATTCAAGCATAGTTGTAACTAACTATTGTGCTCTTATAAGATAAAATTATAATTTAACTAAGAGTTGAAAAGGAAAAAAAAAAAAAAAGAAATGAAGCTGGTCACAGGGTGGGGCGAGGCGGTTAGGGTCAAAACCCTATAAGGGCGGATTTGGGTATTGAATAGAAAACCCTACGAGTCACGGGTCGGGTTTGGGAGACCCTATTGGGAGAGGGTTGGGTTTGGGACTTATGTGTCGTCCCAAACTTGCCCAGGTTGCATCCTTATATCCAACCAAGAAAGAGAAAATAGCTTTATTTAGGGTTCATAACCATTACACAGCTTTACTTATCTCAATCCATAACATCATTTAGTTCAACCGATCTCATAAACGTGAACTAAACCATGTTACTTTACCCAACTTTAAGTAAAATTACGTCGATACTTTTATCCCATCATTTACTTACTTAGCCGCTTATAATTATCATTACATCATGGCATACTATTGCATTATTGTAAGAGGTGACTTAAGTGTCTAACTACCATACCCGACTCCGACAAGGTTATCGCTCCTCAGACCGAATTAAATGATATAAGCACAAGCATCACTCTTTAATTATTAAGCCATCTTTAAGTTTTAGTTCATTAGAAGGCCTATCCTAACAAACAATAAGCATATCATTGCATCTTATTTAATGTTCAGATAATCAGAAGATAGTCTAGAAGAATTTTCAAAGGGTTGATCAGAAGATAGACTGAAAGGTAAACAAGTATATGTTTCATAAAATTAAACTATATAAACAATCAAATTAACTATCTATTTATATCAAACTTATTTTAAACCTATTTGATCATACGTTAAATTGAAACCCTACCATGGCTGCGAAATTTGTTTGCCAAGATACGAACAGTTATCCATTGTCTGTCAATTTATTTCTTTTCTATTTGTTTAAAATAATTTATTACAAAAACATCACCATATCATTTATGTGCAAAAATACTCATATTTCCTAACAAATAAACATTTAAAATTACATATTTCCCATATTATTTATGGTTTAAACCTACACATTTCATTATAAGCTAATTATTAGTTATTTGGCCTTTTTAACTTAATCCTAACCAAATTAATTAGAATTAATCACTTAATTAAATTGCTAAATCAAGTTAACTAAACTTAATTAACATAATCATTTTAGCACATTGAAGTTCATTAAGCCATGTTGAACTTAAGATTATTAACTAAGTTCATTTTATATCTAACTTCTATGTTTAATTCAATTATTTATTAAATCTATAAATTCACTAAACTTATTCTTAATTGCATAAATTAATTAATATGATACATTAACTATTATATTTCTTTTTCATTTTATTTTATTTGAATTTTTATGAAGAACACGAGTAAGTGCACGGTCGTGTTTCACTCGTGTACATATATAAGAAGAAGCACGACCAGATACATTGCGTCATGCTTGTTTCATTTTTGGACTAAGAGAGAAGAATGGCATGATACATTTGGCTGTGTTTCAATCATACTTCTCTTGGAATGGAAACATTTGAGAAACATGATGCACAAAAGAGAAACACAACGTAATAAAACGAGTCATGCTTCGCCCGTGTTTCATTAAAAAGCTAAGCATGCAATAGTCAAGAGAAACACAGTTGGATATGTGTAGTCGTGTTCCCCTTGTGTTTCTCGTCGAGGGGTCTTATTTCAAGAGCTCACGAGATATACGACTAGAAACATTACCACATGTTCTTGTTATGTTTTTTAACAAAAGAGAAAAACAACAAGACAAAGAGGTCATGCTTCTAGCGGTGCTGTTCTAGTTCTTTTAAAACGAGTAAGAGAGAAGCACGATTAGATAGCTTAAGCGATGTTCCATCCATGTTTGTTCTTTGATGTGTTAAATTCAAAAGTTTTCAAGTAAAAATAAGGAGCACGACTTAATACAACTTCCCATGTTTCCTCCGTGCTTTTGCTTTATTTTACATTTCGAAAACTTCACTTATTTTACTACTTGGTTTTCATCATTTTCCAACATCTAACATCTTATAATCAACATATGAGCTTAGATTCATCATCTACTACATCTACATATATATTTTTACTTTATATTTCATCTCAATCCTAGTTCAACATGCATGATCTCACTTAGGTTTTAGCCTATAACTTCATATATATCAAGATTACATGTTTCATCTTAATTCCTACTTATAGATAACATCAATTAATCATATATTACAAAAATAACAATCAAAACAAAGTAAACAACTATACTTATCTTTGGGCAAATACATGCAAATTAATCTTTACCGCTCCTCTTTTCCTAGATAATGAAGCTTCTACATGCTCATTCTTTTTCTTCTATCCTCTTTTCTAACTTTAATCTTTCCTATGGTCTTATTGAAATTGAGATTGAGAGTTAATAAGAGAAAGAAGAGAGAAGAGAAGATAAAGAGAAGAGAGAAAGAAAGAAACGAAGAAGCAAAAAGGAAAAGAGAAAAAAAATGAAAAGAGAAGAAAAGGAAAGATAAGAATAATTTAGAATTTTTTAAGATAAGGCTATTAAGCTTAAACCTTTCAATTAATTTTTTAATTCTGAAAGTGTTTAGAAGATAATTTCAAATTTATACATTGGAAATTAAGAACTTAAAATAAGAACTTAATTTAGGAGCTTAATTTAGATCAAATTGATATTCAATTTGAGTTTGGCTTAAGAATTGATATTTTTAGATAGGCAGTAATTTCAAAATTAATGGAGATTAAGGATGTGAACTTTTAGTTAAAGTTTAAGGATTTAGGAATCCACTAAACATTTAAGCATCATGTTTAGGGGTTTAGGAATTCGAAATCTCAAATTCAATTTAAATCTGTTTACCAATTTATTACATTAATTTATCTAATCATAATTTATTATCTATTTCACTTGCATTATTTAAACTATTTAGTTTCAATTTATAACTTAGGTGAATGTTTAAGATATTTCATTTTATGAAGTTGTTGTTCCAATTTATTAAAAGCAACTTTTCTCAAGCATTTCGATTTCCATGAGCTTATGTTTTTTACCACTTAAAATCTATTTTACATATTGCACCTAACAAACCATGAATTAAAGTGCTAAAGGAAGTGGCTTTTCCTTAATAAGTAGCACTAACGAGAAATACCTATATACCTTTTATTGTTATGGAAATTGATATTTTTATAAATGAGTAGGATCTAAATAATGTACATGTCAGTATTGATATAATATGCTCCATTTAGTGGCAAATGCCTCTTGAGTGTGGAACAAAATTACTGACGGGATAAAGTAAATCATAATGCAGGTTGGTAGATCTTATATATCAAAAGATGGAAATAATTTTCAGTTTGCTGCTTTATTTAAAAATTACACAAATACTAATTGAATGAAAAGATTACAATAATACCATTGCATCATCGCATAAAGGAGATGTGACAGTATTATCCCATAGATTTCACATAGCATGAATGCAATACTACTAGTATGTCACATTCCTAAGATGCCCTAACAAACTACCTTTCCATTTTTTCCTTGCTATTTGTTCAAAAATACAATTAACATGTTGAGTATAAAAAAAAAAAAAACACATCATCCCAGCTAATAAACATATAGATTTCTCAACTCTATACAATCACCAGCAAACCACTCCCGAAACTATAGAAATCAAATATCATTGAGTTTCAAGTATATTTGTCAGCCCCATATAATCATCATAACTTTAATTTACATGATATGAAGAAAAATATGTAAATGTCATTAGTGGTTGGTAATATTTATGTCAGTTTCTAATCATATACAAATCATATATACAACTCTATTTTTTTTTCTTACGTATCCTGATTTTTTTTTTTTTGCCTTTATATTTATTTGTATCATCTACTTATGATGGATCACTCAGATCTTCTACATCCATTATAATTTGACAAGGTTACACTTGCAATATATTATTTAACCATATTAGGTTTTATTATATTATACAAAATACGACTATATTAATGAAGAAACATCTTATTATACAGGAAACTTCCTACCCCATATCTGATAGTATTGGACGAATCGGTTTTGTAGGAGCAAGAGAAGTAATAGTGGCTGATTGTTATGGAAGGGCATATAGTGTCTGAGAGATCATTATATCAAATAAAAGAATTATACTATTATAAGATGATCTATTATAGGAATATTTGTAGGAAGATGAATGGGTGGATCTACAGTACCACTTACAAGAGGATCCACACCATCATTTGGAGTAGGACTAAGAGACTAGTCTAATTATGTCCGTTAACCATGAGCCCAACCTCAATGATGGGAATCAAGCTACATTAATTCCAGATTTAACACTGACAGCTTTCAACACTCTAAAGCAGCAGCTCAGAGAATCAAGGCCGTCGGCCTACATTGCCAGCACTGACGGCTTAATCTTTGCAATGCTTTATGTTTCACCTTCCAAGCTGGCGACCTTTACATGTAAAGCCGACGACATATTTCCAAAGGCCATTGCCTATCCTACTAGCCTATCTCCATAAATTAAGCTTTTGTGAGTCTTTATTATTATATTAATAATTAGTTTTTCATTTCATATTAATTAGTCTTAATGTCATATTTAGTAATTAGATATAGAAATACCTTATTGTCATAATTACTAGTCTTTATTATCATATTAGTCTTATTGTCATTAATTAGGTCTTTTGGAGAACTATTATAAATACCCCCCATTGTATGAAGAACAAGGTAGCTTTTTGATATTTGATATTTTCATGAAAGGTTTTTTTTTCCGTTATTTCTCTTATCAATCACTTGTTTGATTGTGGCGATCTCCTGTTCTTATCAATCTGTTGAGATTGTGGTAAACATATCGTTCCATTCCACTTGTGCATAATATCAAGTGAGAGCAAATATAATTTGGGTTATTATTGGTGAGTCATATCCAATAATAACACCATCCATATCTCTTTATTATTTGTTTGTTTCAAGAAATTGGTTTGCGATTGTCTTTGTTTGTATTTTGATTGATTGTCTAGAATATTTCACCTTCTAAGCATATCACTCAGTCCTGTCCTTATGTCAACTTTAGCCTTATCCTCGTGCTTGACCACAACCTCATCCTGTCTCTCACGCTAGAATCTTCTCCACATGCTTCTCCTAGAAATGGGTGAAATAGTTTGATACCTTCACATCCCTATAATTTGTGGCTCCTTACATCACCTAAAGTGTGAATCTCATTAACATTGACATATGCTCGTATTTGTGCAAATGTATTTGATTGCATAACCATATACAAGTTAAATAAGTTATGATGAAAACATTTTATATTTTAAGACGTGTTTATGTAATTTGGGATAGAAGACTTGTCGATTCAGCTAAAAGTGCTCCTAAATGACTGATGTATCATCAAATGATCCTATAGTACCAATCATAGTAGTTAGTTGAGACCATGCTCGATAATGTATCATCATGGTCTACATTAATAAGTCTCTACCATTTGTAATCCCACTGGCAATAAATCTAGCATTCTTTCTTAACCAACACTTTTCTACCTTCCCATTAAGATCTATGCTATAGATATAATTTAGATTTGTGTCATAATTTTTTAACTCCTCTAGGCCCTACCAAATTGTCACATGACTCTCTTAAGAAGGTGTAGCTCTACAGCATAGAAGCATATCATGGGCACATGAGCCAACTAAAGATCTCTCTCTCTTGACAGATATCTAGTAAAGAGTTGATCATCTATGTAGTGTATGGTATCCAACATATATATGCAAAAGATAAATGTATGTTAATATGTGATAAATATATATAACAATTCAAATAATATAATTGACAAGAGTGAGATGCTATGAAAGGGTCTAATGGTCTAAAGTCTCTTGGTACTAATACAAGACATGTATAGAAGTATGTCTAATATCGAAAAGATTGTCCCATTAGTATAAGAGTAGCCCTTAAGGCACATTACTTCTCTAGGTCCTATGTGGTGCTATATGAGGGAAATTATCCCATGCCTAGATCTATAAAGGATAGCTACCCTTCCTATCTCATATATGCCTGCCTATGTAGCTATATATAGAGATCTACAAAACCATGCCAAGTAAGCCGATCCCTAACTATACCTCCAGCAGCTTGGAAGTCCATTATTGGTCGTAAAAACATTAAGTATTAGGCTCGAGGATGTGTCAAGAAAGAGAAGGTTACCCATTAGTAGTATTATGTAAACTCCTGTATGACATTGTATGGCAATCTCATCTGCATCCTCTAGTAGATGCTCTAACAAGAGGCTCTTCGGCCAAGACATCCACACTCTTTATCTGCTCATATGCCAAGCCTTTGGCCTAGCTTTAATAAGCGCTCACATAGATCATACATTTCATACATTATGTACCCCATCACTACTTGCCCACCAATGGGCAGGCCAAACTGCAACGCTATACCCTGTAATGTCAACTTAACCTTCCCATGTGTCATGTGGAAGGTATGGGTCTCCAGTCTCTATCTCTCCACTAAAGCAATGATTAAAGCTTAATCCAACTATATAAATGGTAGATGGTCAACACCTGAAAATCCAGCCTTCTCAAGGTATGGGTCAATGTCAATGTTATAGATGTCTTATGTAATGCTCCAAACACACAAGACATTGCAGTTTATCCACATGTATCACTTAAGTGATACATATAAGGCATTCATTAAGCTAAGTGGGTTTCTAATTACATTTTAATTAAGAAATAGTTATTAATTTTATAAAAATTTCATCAAGTACCATTTGTTTTTCCATGATTCAGGTTATTTCAAAACCTATAAAATTGGCCAGTTCCAATATCAATTTTAAGGAAACTCTTTTTCAGTTATAAAGCCTACTATGCAAATCATAGGAGCCTAGCTTCACCTAAAATAAAATTGTTTGGCCCGAATGTGCATATTAAATAATATAAGTTTAAAGTTTTGTTGCAATCATCTAGAAATTTCCAGGCAATAATAAATAAATTTCTTCTCAAAATCTAAAAAAAAAAAGTATCAACGGTCACATCATCTAATGGATCAAACATCTAGCTCGTCATACATAAAACCCAATGAATCATAATGAATATCCATATAGAGGTCATAATGGGTACTTGAAATAGTAAAAGAATGAGCAGTGAAGCCAGGTACACAGTGAACAAATACATGCTCATATGTCACACGCACCTATTCTAATACAATATCCACAAGTTAAGTAATTAATTTAAAGTCCATAAGCAATGTATTTCTAGTGTCCTAGAAATACCAAACATACACGGGAGTACTCATGACTCCTACCAAATAATAGGGAACAAAGGGGTTACTCCACAAATCATGCATCAAGGAGGGTAGGATTGACAAGCCTCCATAACTTATCAGAAAAGAAAAGGAAAGTAATAATCTTGTCTGATTCATCTCCTCATAGACTGCCATTAATGAGCACAATCTATTGTAATGCTTTATACAAAATCTCACTCCCTTGTAAAGCTCATTGCAACTTCATATGTTCTCCTGGTTAATCGCTTACTCTCATAAATTCCCCTATCCACTACCCATCGAGCCCAACCACACCCTTCGTAGGGGGCCTAAGCACCTAATCTACCGCATCCTTCTGAAGTTGCGATCAAGTTCGTAACCTAGTTTGATAGTATCACTTCCTGGAGTAAGTGGCCAAGTAACAACCAATAAAAAATTAGACCAAGTTTAAGTATTAGTCTAGTTATTAGATTTTGTAGAAGGTCATTTCGGTAATTGAGCTTAATGTCACGTGCCAATCTTCTAGGCTAGTAATAGGGCTTAGAAGACCGAGTCCAATGAGGATGTCGTAGGGAGACTCGACTTAGTAGGCTCAGAACAAGAACCGTCAGATCGGTTTATTCTGCTGTCAACTTGATTCAGTTCTTTCGTGCATGAAAAGTAAACTCCAGAAATATCTTCATATGACAATTTAGGCTTTATTTAACTAAAATAAGTGTGAAGCCCTTTTATATTGAAAAATGCTATTTTAAATAAATAATGGGCTTCTTTTATATTATAAAAAAGCCCTAAGTGTCTTTCCAAACCTATTTAGAAGCACAACCCATTACTAAAGAAAAGAAAGCTACAATTTCAGCCATCGGATCCTTAGAATGATCCAAAGGCTAGCATTAGCTTCCAACATCTATAAATATGAGGCTCTCTTCTCATTTGAGGAGAATTTGGCACATTGCCAAGATCAAGAGCAACATAAAAACTCTGTTGAAACATCTTCAAGAAAGATCAAAGCACCTATTCTAAGAAGAACGAATTAAGAACGATCGAATCTAACTGATTTGATCTTGTCACACTTGCGCACTCGAGAAACTGAGTTTGTCTGTTGCTCCTCCTACGCCGCTCTCTGCGACATCTTACATGTGTCATTAGTTCAGGACTTCTCTGAGGTCAACCGCCATATCTATCACATGATCAACCAGCTACAGTAACCCCATTATATAGATTTGATCTTAGCAAACAACACGCATCCATTGCGAACCTATTGACTACTCTAAAGCCTTTTTCTTTCCTTTTTCCAAGTTAAAATACCATTTTGTTCATGAGTTCAAATACATGCATTAGGATAAAGTTCCAAGTAATTCTAGTTAATTATCTTTGATTTCATTAGTTAAATTATGGTTAAGATCCACATGGTCATGGGTCTTACTACTTTAGGACTTAACTCATTTGAGTACATCAAGTTTGAGTTATGGATAAATGATATTTCCTAGGTTTTCTATGTTGGTGATTTTTGTTAGCTAAGTTGCCTAATTAATTATTTAGGTTTGAGTTGGTTTAAGGGTTTCGGTACACCAACTTGATAGTGATCTATTTTGTAGTTAACTAACTCTTAATTAGTTAAGAGTTAAAGACCTAGGATCAATAATTGCACACCTATGCCCTTATGTCATGAATTGATCAATCCATTCTCCTTATTATAGTTAGGCCCTTATCTTATTTAAGAGATTATAATTCATTTAAGATTCCTAGTTTCCATATTATGGTCATTATTAGTATTTCTCATTATACTCTTCTCCAAAATTTTCCCACAAAACACTTTGCCTCAAGTCCATTCATGTTTAGCTATTAGAGGCTAGAATAAGTAAAACATGGATAAGAATAATTCATCATTCAAATCTAAATTTTACCCATATAGACAAGTTATCAACTAATCACATAAAAAAAAAACTATCTTAAATCAAGTTTCATAATTTCCTCAACATACTTATCATTGAAAACCATATACAAGGAAACTTGATAAATGAAGCTCAAACATAGACCTCAGGCATGGACCGCAATCAACAACAGGAGGTTCTATGGTCTCGTCGATGGCACCATCCAATTGATCATCTAAACGTTAAAATAAATATAGTAATTTGAAAATTAATTATTGTAGTATTTTGAACATGGTTAAGTATAATGTGAGCCGTTAGATAGTTGATGGGACCAATTCCATCAAAATTAATGACAAGGCCATAGAATTTCCCAACCAATAGCATAGAAATTCTCTAAATTTCCAACATACTCTCCAAAATTATATTGTCATATTAGACCAGTCATTTATCACTATAAATATGCAAGTTTTACATACACGTGCTATTTTATAAATTATATCTTATAGCATTTTTTATCATTTATTATCCACATAACCACTAATTTCACTTTTCCATATCTCTAAGTTCATAATCAAATTAGATAATTGATTTCTTCAAACAACACTCCATATCCATCATTCTCATATTCAATAAAGAATCCTCAAAAAAAATTTCATGCTTGCACTCTTACACTTACCATCAATAACTTACTTGCAAATATTACTTTAGTTTTAACATTCAAACATTGATCCTATTGAAGTTCTAACATAAACATAATCTTCTTCTAAATTCTAGTATGCACTTCCAATTATTTTATCACATTCATTTAGTTAATTATCACCATAACGTGCATATCTTCACATACAATTGCTATCTCACCAAATGTCTTATCATGCAACAATTTATCATCTTTCTATTACCAAGTATCATGAAACTAACCATTACACTTTCTATTCCATCGAATTGTCATTCAATATTAGATAATTAAGTTTCTTTATACAACAATTCATTAGTAATTTGGCCTCCAATTCCATAAATTTGACAATTTCTCATTATGGTCCATGTTTCCACGAAATAGGTTGTATGCATAATTTAATTTTATCCTTCAATTAAATTTTTGTCTAAACATTAATTTCCATTTGATATGGTCCAAGACAGCTCACAATCAAATCATTTCATTCAAGACTTCCTGGTTAACTAATTAAGCCAATTATAGCTTAAAAAAAAAAAAAAAGAGAAATCCCCATTCCTTAAAAGGCTATATCTTCCTAATTCCTTACATTATTGTCTACCACTTCTGACCTTAATTTAGTCTTGAAATTACTCGAATTAAATAAGGTTTTTTCATTAAATACCATAATTTCATATAATTTGTTTATCAACACTATTTTTCACATGTCTATTCACCTATATATCATTTCTATTTATTCATAACCTCATAATTCATCACCAAAAGTCTAATTTCTCATAATCAATCAAATTTTTAGATTTGATAAGCTTTGTTCCTCCCCCATTTAAATTACACCACACACATATATATACACCCAACATACTTCTCATCAATTTCAACTCTAAATCATCAACCAACATCATAGTTCATCTCACATTCTTCTTTCCTTCAATAATTTATACATGTGACTAATTAAACACCAGTTTCACCAACAAAAAGGAATTTTCGATAGCTCAAAATCAAATCCCCAAGTCTTACATGCCACTTATACATTCAACAACCATACTCATATCGAATTTCAACTCTATTAGCCAATTCATGTGCTTACCTTACATTGTCTTGCAACTTTACCAATTTTTCCAACAACAGTCTCAAATGAACATCTTCAAAATCTTCTAAAACATGATTTTGAGCTATTCCAAACATATACCCAAGTACCTAAATCAATTTTTTCTCTTAAATGCTCATAAAACTCTAAAAAACACTATTTAAACTTAGGGTCTTACCTTATCACTCATTTTGTTGCACATCAAATGACATCTCCCTCTTTTTTCTCTCTATTTTTCTAACCTTAAACTAATACCTAAGAACAATATAGTCATTAAGAGGGTTTATTAAGTGCTAAAATGAGCTTAAAACTCAAGTTTAATACACTTTTCTTACCTTAGTTTTGGGTGTTGCGAATTTTGTAGCTCTTATGCTTCTTGGATGTTCATGTCTTTTTCATCCTTTTGAGGAAAAAAAAAGAAGAAGAAGAAAACTAACTCTAACCTAATCTTACATTATACTAGATTAAACATGGGGTAAAAGTGTCTAAAAGATAGATTTTAGAGGCATTTTACCTTATATGGGACTTAGGGAAATTTTAATGAAGAAGCAATGAAGTAAAAGAGAAGATAAGAGGGAGAAAAAGGGAAGTGCGGGTAGGGCAACCATACAAATTTTTAAGTATAGAGAAGTCTAGGGTTTTCTTCTTTTAATTTGGTGCCATATGGTACCATCTATACCATCCACTTTATATGTGCCACAATTTGGCAATATAGTTAATTTAGGGATTATAATCTAACTTAGGTATAAAATATGGGTTTAATCACTTAAATGAATTTATTTTTACTACTTTAAATAATTTTTGAAATTTTCATTCACTACAATTCCTAGGTAAGGATAAAATTGCTATCTAGAAAGGAAAAAAAAAATCTCTAATGTACTGTTTTAATTTTTCATATAAAAATTTCATCTAAAACATTTTTAATTCTAAATTTATTCTGTTTAAATATTTTTTTACTTGTTTTTGAAGTTTTAATAATTTGGCTTCTAGGTTTAGAGACAAGATTAGAAATTCGAAAATTATTATCGTTCAAGCTTCTACTTGACTTTTAATGATACCTTTCCCTAACGACATGTAACTAGATTATTCTCTTGTGAAAATTAATTACATTATATATTACTAAATAAAAAAAAAATACTTCCATAGATATTGTAGTTGATCTATATATGTCTTAATGCCATGCAACCTCGGATTGTTAGGTATCTTACTATGTTAATATTGATATGTCAAATGGTTTAAAATCCATCTGCATAAGAAAAGGTAAAGGTTTGTTAGATTTTTTGAAAATGGTGAAATAAATAATATTCAATTGTATAGTATCGCAATCATATATCACAATAAAACAAAAACGTTATAAATTTGGTACACCTTATTGGTTATCTAAGTCTTTAGGCAAGTTCTTATGTTGCGTCCATGTTTTTGACATTTTTTACAACAATTCTTTGCTGGTTTCTCCTTTAGATCCATTTCAGTGTAGAATATGCCTATTCATGGTCTTTCTATATCTCCAACCTTTTCATATACCAGATGGATGTATGGCATTCCTTCTTCATCTTTCCATGTCCACCTATCCCCTAAAGGTTTTCGTGTAATCTTGTAACAAATAGACTAGTTTTCCCAATGAAACCATCTCTCTATCTTTTGCATAGGATCCATCTTTACATGGGTCATAGCTGCAAAGGTGTGCAAACAGGGTATCTTAAAGATTTGCCACTTATTACAACTATATGTGTTGTTAAATATATCAACTTCTTAATAGTGGCCACCTTGTTTACCATAAGCGATTATACATACTCCTATTTGCATCTCAAAATGCCAATTGTTCTGTTAAATATGATTACTTTATGGCAAGTAGCTATCCATCTCTATTTTTTCCATCTTTTCAATTGCCAATTTGGTGTAAGCTTTCCCTTTATGTATACCCTTTTACGCTTCATCACGCCTTTCTTAAAAATAGCCTACACAGTTGTAGAAGATTTCTAGAACTAAGGCAGATCTTGAACCTCTAGAACTACACCATAGCTCTCATTAAGGTTGGTAGTCATAGGACCATATCTGAAACCCCGATCATACGCCGTGTTTACTACTCGCTTAGGATGTTTGCAAAGTAGTTTAGAATGGTTCTATATCTTTTCCTTATCTCTTTTGTAGAATTTAAATTTTCTTTTCTATGCTTGTAAACCTACTTACTAGCCTCTTTAGATAATGATTATTATATTTTGTGTTCAAGTTGCTAGCAATGTGTCTTATACATGGTCCTATCATCCAATATTTCTATCTTTTAGTGTTTTTATTATACTTGTGTGTTGGTTTGGTATATGTCATAGAGTGTAGTCATCATTGCGCTATCCTTCAAGGTAATGTTTTAGCTTCATCAATAACCATGACCATGTCGCACTTGATTCCTTATCAACCAATGCAAATGCCAAGATCGGTTTATGATTTTGCACCATCTATGCCACATGCAATCACTAGGGTATAAGGATACTTTTAGGAATTTGCTGCAAATGGGTGTTGTTTTGATGCATGGTGGACAGATGTCTATCATAAAGGTTAGAATTTATAATTTCTGTTCTAAAATTGCTTTCCATATTTGTTCTGAAATATGATTTATTGATTTAAAGGCAATTTTATGGATTTTTTTCTCCGTTTGGTACATTCATGTGAAATTTTGAGGTTTTACTTGAATTAGATTGCGGAATTAGGACTTTTAGATATGTTATGGCTTTGTTAATTTGTTTACTTTACGAGTGTCTTTTAGGTTATGCATGCTTATAAAATTAATTGGAAAAAAATGAAACTTTAAATTGATAGTCATGGTCTATTTCATTTCAAGTTAATATTCTCACTTTCTAGAATGTAGGATTATAATCTTGCACTTTACTGATGGTTTTGTTGCCCTTTTGAAGGCAATGTTTGGACGTGTCTACTATGCAGATATTTAGTAAGTTAAATTTTGTCCCTGGTAAAACCAAAGTATTTATTTGCATTCTTTCCCCCAAAGTTTGATTGAATGACTAACTGGGTAAGAGGTGCATAAGTCGGTAGATTTGCTGATCACTTTGCGATACCAAGATTAAAACCGTTTGAGGAGAAGAATGGTGTTGAGCTCTCAAATTATAGAGGAGACAATGTTGATCGAGATGCATTTGATGAAAATCTGGAGTTCATGGCCCAAAAAGAATAATAAGAGCCTACTGTCAATCAGATGCTACTTTGAATTTGTTAAAGGCTTTTGTAACTAGTAGGTATGCAGCTATGTAGAGGGTCAACCGGTGGAATTTGGATTTCACTGAACATAATTAGCTCGATGAGCAACAAGTCAGCAACAAGTTTGTCATGTGGAGTTCGGGTCGATCGACGTTTAGTTTGGACTGACTACCTTAGGTCGGCATCACTATTGTGGAGCTTAAATTGCAGTTGCTATAGACAATCTAGTTCGAACATGGGATTAAGGGGCTCGGTAGTTGCAAGTCCAGTTGAACGGCTTACCTAAAGCTTGCTTGGGCAACTTATGTTCTATCCAGGATGCTTGGATTGGTCAGTGAATCACAATTAGAGTACTCGACTATTGCTTAGGCTTGCTAAAGAAAACAATTTGATAACCTCTTTGTGCAGTCGTCACTCCGTCTCTCGGCTATTATTTACTGTTATTGAGATTCAATAACTTTGGATTTGTTGCTATTATGCACACGGCTAGGTTTGCCCTGCAACTTGCACATTGCAGTTGTTAATTTATCTTAGTTTCCTTGAAGTGTGTTATCAAACGAGAAGTCACTTTCATGAACTTTTCTTCGTAAAATTAAGGGTAAATATTGTAAATGATATCTAAATTTTGAAATTGATCAATTTACTATCTAAAAAAACTTTTGTGTGCTCCAGCAGTATCTCGTGAGATTGGTAGAAAATGTTATGTCAGATAACAATCTAGCTGATTTGACAAAGGTACTATCGACACGCACTATAAGTTTTTTCATATATTAAGTGATCGATTTCAAAGTTCAAGTACCTAGTTGCATATTCTACACAAGTTTAAGTACCGTTAATTAAATAGGATAACTATTCAACTAAAACTTAAAAAATTTGACACATTGTGACACGTGCTAGTAAAAATCTCAATTAACCCATTTCTCTAAACATTGTAGCCTCTTTTGACCTATTTGAAACATTGTGATATCAAATGAGCTTATACCCAAAAGTTGTGATCTTCCAGTGTAATTTATCCAAAAAAAAAATGCCAATATTAACATATATTAATTAAGCTAATTAACACATGTATTCTACCTAAATCATATGGTACGTATTATGAATTTTTAGTATCATGCTCTACCATTTACCAAAATATTTCATTAGTCACACAAATTAATTGAAACTTACTTGTAGTAGCAAAATTAGAATCTGAACCTTCATTGCCCCACTCCAAGGAAGTTTGATGAAGCTTTTTTGCCTCTACTCTTAATCCACATTGAATATCACCTAGTTTTCAAAAGAAAGGTAGAGATTAGTAAGGTTTTCATATGGATAAGATTTTGATATAGAGATGGGTTTTATGATGTTTTATAGCTTATTTTAAGAGTGAAAGCGTGAAGTATTTTCTACTAGAATGGAGGCTATAGGAGGCACAATTTGCTAGGATTTTAGGGATATTTTGTAAATTGAAAGGTGGAAAAAATAGATTAGATAATACGTGGCACTTTAGGGAAGATTCTTGTGCTAATTGAGATGGCAAAAGGGCAATTGATGAGGGAAAATTTTGATGAAAACTTATTTGGATAAGGTTAAAGAGGCGTTAGGTTCTAGAAGATTTTCAAGTAGATTATAGGGCAAGATTGGTTAATGGGTTTGGTTGACAAACGTTTATGGCCTTAGAATGTAATAAGGTGTTAAAAAAGTCTTAAGAAATAGCTAAATTGAATCCAGAAATTAATCTATCTAATTTTAATTTGGTGAAATTAATTTAGTTAATTAGATGGTGTGGCACTTTAGGGAAGATTCTAGTGCTAATTGAGTGGCAAATGGATAATTGACGAGGGAAATTTTTTATGAAAAATAATTTGGATAAGGTTAATGAGGCATTAGGTTCTTGAAGATTTTCAAGTGGGTCATGGGCTAGTTGGTTAATGGGTTTGGTTGGCCAAAGTTTAGGACCTTAGAATTTAATTAGGTGTTAAAATTGTCTTTAGAAATAGCTAAATTAAATTACAAAATTAATTTATCTAATTTCAATTTGGTGAAATTAATTTAATTGATTAGATGGTTGAATTAGATATTTGTTTTAAAAGTTAAAGTGTTAAGAAATTTAGATATTGAATTTAAAGGAAATCGTCAAAATTAAGAATATTGGACAATTGTAATTTGGGTAGATGGCTAAATTGACATTTTTGAGTTTGATTTAATTCATTTGGTATGATGAAATAGGTAATTAGTGTGATTTAATCTTTATTTTTAATTGATGTTCATTACTAACTTTAATTTGTTAATTTACCCAACCATAGTATAGAACTTACTTAAAACCGGTTCACTTTACCTAGGTACAGTGGGAGAATTGAATTCTAATTTAACAAGAATGTCATAAGATTGTAATTACTATTATAATATTCACTCTGTGTAAAAAATAAAACAATTAATTATTAGAGTAAAATGTAAAATATCTATAATACTCATTATTTTATTATAGATAGATAAAACTTATATAGGTTATATTTAAAGATAGGAGTATTTATGACAAAGTTGAAAAATAAATCATTGAAATTTTATGAGTGTTATGAGATGAATTGCTATTCACTTTTTTATATAATAATAATTCATTATGAATTATCATTCTTCTCAAGTGAACACCGTAATAGCAATTTTACATAAAACAAGGATGGAATGAATAGTTATTCATATCAAGTAAACAACTATTGACCTATTCAGTTGAATTATCTAGCTTAACTTTCTAATATAGGTTTTGAAGTTTCCATATTTTTATACTATTTAATTCACACCTTCGTAAATAACCTAATGAAATTCAGGATATTTCAAACCCCCAGCCCCCCAAAGAAGTTTTGTCCTCGAAATATACTTGATTACTTGTAGGTAGTTAACATCTTATATTAGGTTTTCAATTTCATTATTAATAATCATTGGTATTTTGTCATGTATTTATCATGTCTTTTGTTGCTCTTCTCTGAAGATTCTTGGATCAAGTTTAGTTGTTACATTTCATTTGTGATGAAAATTGCGCTATTTTGACGATCATTTGTATGTGCCAAGTTATGTTTTGCCTCTCTTTTTTATTAGCATATCTACTTAATATTTCTCTTTATTTTCATTATTGTGGAACGTATTATGATTTCATATTATTTAGATTTAGTAAAGTTCATTTATAAGTAACTATTTATCTCATTCATTTGCTATTAATTCGTCATTTATTTCTTTATCTCGTAAATGGTGAGTTTCAAATATTTCTCCAACTTTAGATAATTGGTATCTCATATAATTTAGCAAATATATAACTAGAGTTAGTTTGGCGATTCCGAACCTTTCATTACCTAACTTAATAGAACTCAAACTTGACAATGACGATTAACAACTTAACTTGACTCGACTTAGGATGACACTTCACCAAAAGACTTCGACTACTAAGACATAGCAACCTGACAAGAAGGTTATAGACTCTCCATTCCATCCTACATGAGTATGTATGCTAACAAGCGTACGAAACACACCGTGTTCATACTCTTTCATTTATCATTGTTGTTATGTTTCATAACTCTATTTTGCCTTTTAAGGTGCTAATTGGGATGACCTTTTTAATTTTTGTTTGGTGAGTCAAAATTTATATGTGTTACGTTTGGAGTTTCATTTGATGGTATGTACGTAAAAGACTATTTCATTTTAGATTTCTCTCACAATGTGGTGTAGTGAGATGAATGCATTTTGCCATATTGAGTAATTATTTGAGTCCTTTTGTGATATTGCTATCATTTATCATGGTATTATCATTGTGTAAATAGATTCAGTGATATAGACAGGTATCTATACACAATTTAGAATTTTGAGTTATGATTTTATTTTGAAAAACATTGGTTTTGGCAATTATTTGTAGGTACTTTTGTTTTTTGGTACTTTCAAGAGACATTTAGATCATATATACACTTTTGATTATTTTATTGTAATAATGCATCAAATTTATGGGTAGGTTGGACATTTTGGTCAACTCAAGATATTCAAGTTGTTGATCATTTGTTGATTCCATTCTATTTAAAATTATGTTAGTTGTAACTGTTTCATAGCAATATCATGATCATTATTTTACTTTACGTAGTATTGATCGCATGTTTTTCATTTCTGAGATTTTTGGATTATATCTTAGGTATTTGATTTGTAGTTCCTATTTTTATGATGTATTAGATTTTGTAACACATCAAAAGTTTTAGTTGACTTGGAGATAACAAAGTTAACTAGTGAAACTTTAGAGTATTAGTTTGTTTTGGTTTAGTTTTATTTAGTTAACATATTTTTAATCCATTAGGGAGAGTTGTCAAAACCAAATTTTATCGATATTAGTTTATATGCTATATGATCTACATAAGTTGTTGTGCATATATATATGTTATATATAGAGAGAAAATAAATGGATGTATATTAATAGATACATTAAATATTCTATTTGCTAAATATGATTTGTGTTTTATGTATGTTATATGCATGTTTTATAAGTAATTTATAATATGTTATGCACTTATAGTTTGTTTCTTAAATGAATAGGGGTCAGTTTAGATTGCTTGATTTTCATCAGTATCTTATTTATATCCGATCTGTATTTGTATTTATCTGTATTTGATCTACTTATAACTTAAAAAAATAAGATGTAGAAAAAGATAGAACAAATAGATTATCAATTTGCACTTTAGATTAGGGCAAGCTGGGCATGCGGTTTAAATTTTTATGGCGAAGGAATATAGAAGAAATAATAAAAATGAATATAAATATTTCCTCTGGAAATGAAATTTTTTCATTTTATTTGCAAGTAAACAAGCAATAGGGAATATCTTGGGAATAGTTATTTTATTTCTCCACCATTAATTAAGTAAATGGGTTGTGAAAAATAACTATTTGTCAATTTTTTCAACATATTTCCATATTATCATGAAACTATAATCTAATAAACATGCCATGATTTTGGATAAGCTTATTAATGATTTTAGATATACTCTAATATATTATTAATGTTATTTTATGAGCATCTAAATAAAGTATTAAATTCAATCCTCCCATGTCTTTTATTGAGAAATACTAGGTTCAAATTCCTCGTTCCTTTATAATGACAAAAAAAGGTGGTAATTATGATTTCTCTATTTTCATCTTTAGCTAATAACTAAACTTTGCACAATAATTCAATACTTGAATTTTAGAATGGTTCATTTAATGTCTAATCAAATCTTTTATTATTATTATTATTATTTTACTCTTTTTATAGATGTTTAGGCAACATATCATTTAATTTTTACTATTGTTGTCAAAACTAACCTAGACCAACTAGTTTGACTAGATTTGACCTGAATCGGCACTAATGACGGGCTGAGTCTTGCATACAACTCGTTTTTGCATCGAATCGATGAGACTCGAATTGACATAGACGGTCAAACAGGGTTGAACCGTGAAACACGTGAGGTTAAACTAGGATACTCGAACCGATTGACTTAGACTAAAAAAACAAAAATAAGAAAAACAAAATAAAAAACTAGAAATTTAAATATTTATTCATACTTTATTATAAATTTGTAAAATATAATCATTATATTATGCTTATTTAATAATTAATTGATGAATTTGATCCAAATATAGATTTCATTGACTGATGTCACACATATTGGTTATTCATAATTAAATTATCTCTTATATTTTTACTTTTCATGATCCTGGTTCGACCCCTGAACTTTTAGTTTGTCTAGATCAAACCCCAGTCTAGTTTTGGCAATATTGATTTTTGCTAATATGTGAAGTCCTGTAATTTTATCTTAAAGAAATATAAGATTTAGAAATTAATTGGCAACTTGAGTAGTAAACGAACCTCAAAAAACACTCAAAACCCTAATAACCAAACCCATAAATCCTAGTTTTGAGACCTAAAACCCTAAATTCATATTAAACCTAAACATATAATAAAGTCAAAATTTTAGGAACCTTAATTTGACATTCCATGTATACAGTTGTGATTAGGACATTTAAATTAGTAGGCACTCAAGTTTTCACCTTCAAACACTATAGGATATATAGTTGTGATAAGATATTATGTCGTGTAGGAATCGGACCTGTATCGTAAAATTCTCCAATAAGTTTTAACCCACCGGTTCAATGCATGCCTATATGTATTTACCCCGCTCCACCGATCGGCACCCTTTTCATTTTTCCCTTATTATTTTTCCTACAATCTCCTTCTTCCTCCGGAAACCTATGGATTTCGATCGCCGAATCCAATAAATTTCAAAAAACTTCAACACTCGTAACTCACGAAATATACTTCCCTTTCCAAATCCGCAAGAGACATTTTAATCCTGATTTCGTGATCTTTGAAATAAGAGAACACTCGATAAGGTTTCTCTAACCTCTAAGCTTAGAGCGAATCAAAGCATCAACTATTTGACGAAGAAGTCGATTCAATACTCTTAAATTTTATATGTAAATTCTTAGTTTTTACTTACTACATCATATTCCACAAGCTTAGAAGAGTGTTTTCTTGTATTGTATAGGTGAACATTTCGATATCTCGGGTCAACATTCGGATTACTTCGATAACTAACAATACCGCCACGGTGATGAATTACTACGTTTATTATTTATTATTATTATTAGTATTTTTCTTAATGCCTGTTAGAATTTCTGACGATGATGCAGATGATATGCATTAAATGATTCCCGAAAGGTTTATAAACATGGCTGCAACAATAGTTCATGAATTACGGTTTTAGTATTATTAGATAAATATTGTCGGAATTTTTCGACGATATCACCTCCTGTGCCAAGTTTGCCTTCCAAAATAAATATACGTCAACGAACTATCCTCACCACAATACCATAGACCACATTTGTTTTAGATGGTTTATTTGTAAACTGCAACTTGTAACATATTTTACTTATATGATGACAAGTCATATGATCTTGTGATTGAATGATTATAACTTGATAGAATACTTATACGTTCAAATGCTTCCTGTATAAAAGGTTTATGACCCCACGATTCGAGGCATATATAAGGCTAAAATTTTGAAATATATACAAATACCAATATAAAAATCTTAACATAGCAATGTAGGAATTCCGAGATTACATTTTATGGTATAATCGAAAGATGAATTATACATTTAAATTTTAATGATACTGTTATACAAACCTTGCCAATAAGAATTCTAACTTAATGATAATCTATTAACAAGAAAACAATTTATTCAAATAACTATTATTGCATTCTATTTGGAGCTGATAATAGGATTTTGTGGTTGTTTATTTGGAATTATTTCTACTCGATTGATGAGTTCTATGCATGTTGATTACTTTATTTAAAAATGTGTACTTTATGTAATTGTCTTAATTATATTTTGGTTGGTCACCCTTGAACCTATTAATAAAGATTGGGATATAATAAAACCGGACATATATTACAAGGTGTCTTGCATTATTTAATGCCATCACTGTCACACGATGGATAGGGAGGAAGTTTAACTACTCTGGACTGCAGTTAAGGTATCCGTGAGTATGGAAAAAAATATATTTTGGGGTATAAGATTTGTAAAAATCTCTTTATAAGTATTTTTAAGTATTTATGTTTTGGTGATATGAACTAAGTGATTTGGGGAAGTTGCGTATGACCAAAGCCTTGAACTGTCTGTCGTTGTGGGTCTATTGTGAGTTTTACGGATTTTGGACTGCATTTAAGGTATCCGAAGTATTAAGTGAACTATTTTTGGATATTTCATCTTAGGATTGCATTTAAGGGATCCTAAGCAGGGTTGTATTTAAGGTACCCTGGAACTTGCGAGATAAGAGAAAATCAATTGGATGACCTGGACACTGATGGAACTACTAATTCCCTAACCCAAGTTCAAAGGGGAGTTATACCTTAGACTTCATGCCTGTTATCGGAAGACCACATGTGATGGTTGCATTACATATGCTTGCTCATGCGTAGCATATGATTTGATAACTTGTTTGTGCTTGCAGTAGTAATGAGAATATTTCACTCCCATCTCATTGAACTATGGATTTGCTCACCCCCCCTATAGTGTGACTCGTCGTGCAGGTCACCCAAGACAAGTTTATAACCCAGCCAGGCGCTTCACTCCGGTAAGCTAGCTGATTTTGGGATTCTTAGGGAGACTTCTATGAGAAGGGCTAAATAGAGGAACTACTTATGTTGCATCTAGATGTTTAAGTCTTTTTGGATATACCATATCTTTTGTTATCAAGCAATTTCAATCAAGTAAGGTAACTGATGTGATGATAAGACGACATATGTAAAGCTTTGCTTTTGTTAAAAGTACTTTGTTTAATTCCTAAGTATTATTGTTAAGATGCTTCATGAATGCTATTATGACTGGTATGAGCATTCGTGGTAGGTTGTCACAACCAGGGTACCTTTCGGAGCGTGACATGATACCTTGAACTTTATCTACCATTGATAGGTTGTTAATTCCATGTTAGGAAAAATGGAAAAGGTATTGGTAAAGTAGTAAAAATAGTCACAAAAACTTTTATTGGATATTAAATTAACCATTTTAAAGTTTGCGTACAAAATTAAATTTTTGTATAAAATTCAACTACATATTTAACACTTTCCCTAAATATATTCCTACCTTATTCGTTTTTCAGACCAATTGTGCTATTAATTGTTGCAACTAAGTAACACCTAAGGAATGTGATCATACACTAATTATTAGAGCTGGAAATATGGGCGCGGCCCGCGGGCCGGCTTGTCTACCTGCCTAAAAAAGCGAGTTGCGGCAGAATTTTTTTGACATGTTTGAAAGTGGGCTAAATTGGCCTGACCCATTTAACCCATAGGCTAAAGCGGGCCAACCAAAAAAAAAAAAAAAGCAACAACAGCAAAAGTTTAAAGAAAAAATAATATAAAATTTTAATGATTATTGGTGTATGTTATGGAAGAAGAAGAATGATGGACACATGTATCACAAGCATTATAACATTTTTTGAAATACATATTATTGATTTAAACGTAATATTATATTTAATATATAAACGATTCTAATTTTCACATAAACTAATATTAACAATTAAAAATAAAAAGTAAAAGAATTAATTTTGGCCCATGGGCCAGCCCATTTAACCTACGGGCCGGGTTCGTGCCCAAAAGTCTGGCCAGTTTAAAAGCTGGCCAACAAGCCGGGCCGGGATGGCCCATTTACCCACTTTGCTACCTCTATTAATTATTGTATATCCAAGAATTTAATGTCTAATTATGCAAAACAAGAAATAAGAAATAACAATTAAATTAAAATATATAAAAAGTGAAGGTTAAAGAAGATTGCATTGAGATTTAACGTGTAGTTTGATCTGTGCACTAGTTTTCATGGTCCATAAACAATGCCTCACTAAATGAGGACTTCACATATTTTCATTCAATTCAATAATCAATACTCCAAGATGAGCTACACCACGACAACTACCAACATAATAACACATTTGAGTTGTGCTTTTACAACACGCTCTTAAGCACATTGGGCACAACTCAAGATTCTACCAAAACACTCGAAAACTTAAGTGTAGGCCTTATAAGAAATAACAAACTTAATAACTAGTGGCATTGCACTTGTTTTGTCTCACTTACACAAATTAGCACAAAATACAAATCAACCTATGAGAGAGTACTTACAAGGATTAAATAGTAATTAATGAGCGCAATCAATCACCTCAACTACCCAAACATTTATATTTATAAGCCTGTAAAAAGTCTTAGCCGTTGTCCTAAAAACTCTCTAAAACGGTCATGCATTAAATATCTAACGGTTACTTGAAAAGTTACAATAGGTTCGAACCTTTTCGCAATGGTTCAAACCTTTTGGTCATCTTGGAACAAGCCGAGCTTTTGATCATCAAAAGGCTTAGACCTTTTTGTAATGGCCCGGACTCTTATGCAATGGTCTAGACCTGTATAGCACTTCTTTTTTGAGGTGTTTAAAAGGTTTAGACCTTTGCAAAACCATCTAGATTTGTTGTGCAATATTACGTTTGTTGTAAAGGAAAAAACACATAGGTCCAGACCTTTATAACATGGTTTGGACTTCTTGTACGGATGTTTTTCCATTGTACTTGGTCTTTTCAACTTGCTTTCTTTTCATGATTCCTTCGTATGATGATTATATTGTTCAAAAAACACATTTGATTACATAAACTTAGTATTATGATGATTTATAGTTTTATCTCATCAAATGTACATATGATCCTTTTTTAAGTTCAATAGTCTCCTTTTTTTATGAGGAAAAAAATATAAATTCAATTTCATTCATAAGCTCTCCATCAACTAATGCTCCCCCTTGATCTTTACAAAAAGGCCATCATATTACAATATGTCATTTTAGATAAAAGTTTCATTTTATAAAATAAAATGCATTAAACTCCATTTTTCTCTCCCTTTAGCTTCATCAAAAAGGCAATTGCACAACATGCCATAAAAAGAGAAATGCATAAACAATATGCAAGTTCTAAAATATGTTTTAAACATGTTTGAGTAAAATAAGCTCATATAAAATTATACATCACAAATATGTGCGAGTTTAGTGAAAAAAATGGCATGATATGATTTCTCAAAATTGCACAAACTAATCTAAGAAACTTTTCAAGCAATTTCATTATTTCTCATAAGTTTAAGAAGCAATGTTAAGGATGTCAAAACATTGTTTATGCACCGAAAACATGAAAAACCATTTTCATGTATTCAAAACCCAATTTTACCACAAATTTAGTTCAAATCATACATCAAAATAACATATCATCAACAATTTTATACTTAAGCATAACCAACGCTTTAAGCAAGTTTAATTAGCTATTTTAAACATGTTTGATCAAGTCAAGCTTATATATTTTAACATATTTAAATCTGTGCACATTAAGATCATAAAAGGTAATTATCTCAAGATAAGCACAAATTGTCCAAACTTCATTTTCATACTATTTTAAACATTCAAACAAGTTTTATATACAACATTTAGCATGAAAAAACATAATTTGAGCACCAAACTCATGAAAATCCAATTGCATGCACTTGAAACTCATTTTTAACACAAATTAGCTCAAAACATGTACAAAAAACATCTAATATAAAAAATTTGCATATTCAAGCACATCAACACATTATATACATAAACATCAAGGGCATAGGCGACTAAACTCAAGTAAGTTGAGATTATACCTCATTAATGCCCTTTGAAATCCTTAGGGCACCTAGAAAAATTATATTCATTTGTTTGGTACCCATTTTTGCTTAAGCCTTCTAACGTTAGTTAAAGCAAAAAAATTTCTTCTCAGCAACCAAACAAACTTGCTTGTATGACCCAAATGTATAGATTTCTTCGTTGCACAATTATGTGCAATATGACCAAGCTTTCCACAATAGTTGCTAGTTCCATAACTAACTCTTACAAACCAAGTTTTATTAAGCTTGCAACTATTGTTCCCATCATAGTCAATTTCATACTTGTTTGAATCACATTTTTGTTTTCCAAGAAGAGTGCTCAAGTTCTACTCTCCATCGATGAATTTGGTTATGATTGTATTTGAAATACCCAAAACCTTCACCTAAGTTAGAAATTGAGTTTAGATAGATTAAATAAGTCAAATGAATTATATGATGTAATTAGATAAGTTGACATAATTAGTGTAAGCCCTTAGATTTTACAGTAAATATAAGTAAACCCTAAGAATCAAAGTCAAATCGAAATCCTAAGCTCAACCTAGTTCTATGTTAAATCTAGTGAATTTAGATCCAGTAATCCCATGCGCAAACCTAAAAACAATAAAAATGAGATAATTTCGAATTATGTAAGAAAGCTTAAAAAGATCAAATTCACCAAAATTTAAATTCATTCAGACTGGAACGGGATCAATTTCTAAAATTAGGATCCCAACAAGTAAAATAGTGAAAATATTCCAATGACACCATTAGACTCGTAAAAATATAAGGATTTCAAAAATATCAGTTTTATAATTTGTCGGTATCTAAAAATATCATATATAGCCCATTTACGCATATTTTCTTTACTATCGGTATTTTAATTATTAGTCTATTATTCATAGTACAATTTCTACTATTCATTACTATTTCACTATCTTTACTTTTTCTTACTATCTACTCTTACACGCTTATATACCTAATTCTTACATTTACCTTTTCCATAAAATCTTACACATATCACATCTTACTTTTTTATTACTTTTCATTATAAAACAACAAATTTAATCAATTTTCTTCCCTCATTCCAAGCATGGCTGGCGCCACTTTCTCTCTATCCCCTTTAATTTTTTTAGTTTATTTTATTACAACAAATCCCCTCCACAAATTTCTATAAATACCCAATCCATTATTCATTCTTTCCACACTTTGTTATCTTAACAAAACTCTACCAAATTCTCTCATCAAATTCTCTATCCAAAAATTCATTCCCAACTTCTTCATATTCCCACACTATTACCATCTTCTAACAACATCAACTTCTATTTCTTCGACCACCAATTCCTTTCCCTTAGGTAAACTTACCTTATGAAAATATTTCTTATGTGTATGCTAATATAACATGAGCATAGTGTGTATTTCCTAAACCAAGGGTTTTATGGAAGCAACAATATGTTCATGTCTTGTTTAACAATGTTGAAATAATATTATTGTTATTGTTATGTTATTTTTATTTATTGTTCCTAATATAACTTTCATATATATTATTAAATATATTTATGTATATATATTTCTTAGAGCATATAAGCTCACTAACATAACTTTTTATTTATGCTCTAGCAATTTATTTATTCTTTGCGATTTATTTATTCAATGCAATTTTATTAAGACTAGTCTTCTAGTCTTAGACTTGTCCTTATCAAGTCAAAACAAATTTTTTTCTTTTATGGGACTTGTCCATAATCTAAGTTCGGGAAGTCTTGATACCAATCTAAGGCTCCTATGATTTTCTTATTTTATTTTCTTGCTTTTCTTTTTAGGACTAGTCTGTCTCTAGTCTGGAAGCCTTGGTGAAAGCTAAGACTTCAAATACTTGACTTTATTTACATGTTCTTTTTGCTCATTTAATTTTCTACATCTTTTCTATTCTATATAAGTTATTATTCTTTTATGCAATATAGTCAAATGCTCATGATCATGCACAATCACTATGCTATTGTCTAAATAAAAGAAGTTCATTTCTCTCATTAAAATTTAAAACTAAAATCCTTACAAAAATAATTTTTGGCACTTAAGAAAAGTTTCCATTTAAAACTTAGGATTATAAGTCAACAATATCCTTTTAAAAAATTTAAAGATGTTCATCATAGGTTTTAAGAGATAATGTTATGCAAAGCTTTTTCCAAAACATAGTTATAAAGTTCTTTTACTCTTTTTCAAAATAAAATAAATTTATTATTAGATCTTAGTGTTGATGATTCTTCGCTATACAAGTTTTTCTTAAAAACTTATTTAAAAGAACTTATACCATCACTTTAACAAACACTAAGAATTAGACAAATTTTAAGTCAAGTTAAAACTAACTCACTAGTCAAGAAAATACTTAGAAAATGAATACTATTAAACAACCTCAAATAACAAGTTTCAAAATATAAGAGCTTATTTTTATAAAGCTATGAAATAGAAAAATGGTAGTTAAGATATAAAAAGTACTCATATAAAATAAAATAAAAATATACTTTCATTTCAACAATTTACAAAGGGAACTTGTAAACTTTGATATTTAAAAAGGAGATTGTTTTATAAAAAAAAAAAAAAATCATAGTTTGGACAACAACACTTGAATCTTGCATGCAATGTGAGTTATATGTGTGCAAAAAGGATTTTTCAACTCTATAAATATCTATTTATTTACTATGAGATTTTTTGTTAATGAAAAGCTTGGAAAAAAAAATATTTCTAAGGGGTGGAATTCTCGTAAAAATTTGGTACCGTACCATTTTGAAACCCAAATGGCTTTTTATGAAAAAAAATCTTAGAAATAGATAGATCTTCTCGAGTAAGTAGAAAATAAAATATAATATATGAAATTCCGAGTTAAAATGAGCAAGATATGACAATTTTAAGTTGAAATTTCTTGTCATCCAAAATTTGACGAAAATGATAAAATAGATTTAGTTGGTTTAAGTAGATATTGATGAAATACTCATTTCGGATATTTATTTTGTTTAGGTGACGAGGATCATGACCTTCTCTTTCCTGAAGATCACTTCGACTAATAGGATTGCCATGGCCGAGTGAGTTTTTTTTAACGTTTTATAATTCGCACATGTGCTTATAGAATAGAGCACTGGATGTTAGAAAAAGATAAAAATTGATATGTATGTGGGTTATCATGGGTGCTATGTATGTGATTCGCTATGTGTGATAAGTATATTAGAGCTCAATTGGTTGATTAATATAAATTGTCTCTATATATACCACTGTATGTGCAAATATTGATTGCCTTAAATGAATTAATGTCGGATCAAAAATCCCTCAAAACTAAATTGCTCATGCATATCATTTAGAATATCATCTTCGTATTTTTTCTACTACTTGTTAATGTGGGACCGAAAAGATAAGCTGACTAGCTACACTTGAGAAATTAGGACATTCAGGGAATACAGCCTCATGGTGTAGCCGAACCGGATCGATTGCTTTGGGTAAGGAAAGCTCGGGGACTACAGTTGATTGGAACCCTAAGGCACGTGCAAATTTCAAAGAGGTCGATTATGATCCATTCAAAGCATTCCCTAATCCAAAATGGAGGGGTAGATCCATTCTACATATGAAATCGGATAATCATATGTATTGTTTGATCATATGGTTCTTGCATTTTATATGCTTGTTTAATTGACTTGTTTGATTGTTTGTTATGAATAATTTTGCGTAAGAATTATCTCACTAAGCTCGTTTTGCTTACTCCCCAATAGATTTCTAATGTTGTAGGACCTTTGTTTTTGAACCCGACCACATTGACCATCCGGGTTGAACCTATGCTTTTGGAGGAATTCCATTTGAAGACTTTAGATTAGATTTCCTTTAAAATCTTCTAATTTTAGTTATCTGTCTTAGTAAGACTATGTTATTTTGGAGATTTATCAGGGGGTACCTGGTAGAAATTGTAAGACCTTATATTTTGATGAATCGTAATAGTATTGCCTTGATTGTTCCACTGCCACTATCTTAAAATGCATAACTCTGCGGTCTCCCTTTGTTGTGAACGTACGCTTTGTACCAATATGAAAGCTTCTGAGTGACTAAGGTAGTCATTCTCAAGTTTTAATATTGTGTACGACGGGCTGTCAAGTTTAGGATACCCGTTGGAGCGTGGCAATTAGATTAATAATTGATTAAGTTGAAATTTTAGATTTCAATTCTTAAACCCCTAAACATGTTATTAAAATGTCTAGATGATTCCTAAACCCTTAAACTTTAGCCTAAATTCTAATTCTTAAATCATTATAAAATTTTAAGTTCATCTGCTTGTATAAAAAATATCAGTTCTTAAACTCAAACTCAAATTAAGTATCAAATTAAGCTAAATTAAATTCCTAAATTAAGTTGTTATTTTTAAATTCTTAATTTCTAACATATTGATTTTGAAATCATCTTCTAAATACTCCAAGAACTAAATATATTGATCTGAAAGTTCTAAATCTAATACCATTATCCTAAAATATCTTTTAATTCCTTTGTTTTTATCCTTTTCTTCCTTTTCCTTTTCCTGCCTTTATTTTCTTTTCTTCTTTTTCTCTCCTTCTCTCTCTTTCGTTTCTTTCCCTTTCTTTCTCTTCCTTTCTTCTTCTTCTTTTTTTTTTCTTCAAATCATCTACTATCTTAATTTTAAGAGGATCAAAGGAGAAATCAAAGTTATAAAATAATATTAAAGATGAAGAACAAGCTAGAAGTAGCTCTATCAATTTGGAAAAAGAATAAGAGGAAGATTAAGATTTCATATGTACCAAAAAGATAAGTTTTTTCTATTTCTTTTGTTTTTGTTGTTGTTTACATGTGTATATGATAAGTTGATACTAGATTTAAGTTGGGTTTGTGATAAAATTTATGAATAATAGATATATATGGTTTATATATTATTGGAGAAGATGATGAATAGTAGATATGGAGTTTGATGGCATGGTTGGAAAGTGTTTGATGTTGTTGAATGAGTGTAAGTGTTAGAAGTGATGAAAACTAGTTTGTATGATGCTTTGATGATGTTTTGATTGAAGTATAATGTTATAAGTTGATAAAAATAAGGTAAAAAGACAAGAAAAATGCATAGCTGGGATCCCCTGCATCACGAGCATGACATGGCCATGATCTTGTCGGAACATGAATTTTCAAATGACAGATCTCAGATCATGATTGCAACGGAGGGAGTTATCTCTCGGAATTTTCCAGCACGATACTATTTTGTAATTTAATCATAACTTTTTCAATCAAACTCAGATTAAAGTGATTCAAAATGCTTTAGAAAGCTTGAAAAGATATCTACAACTTTCATATTGAGGTTTTTGCAAGTTATAAAAGTATCATGGCCTAAATTTTGATTGATTCCATCTACTAGATATTCTAAACAAAGTTAAAAATTTGTGTTTGCTTGTTATATATGTGTAGTTAAGTATAAAATGAACTTACCTAATGAACTTAGGTTCAAATTAACCAAATGGACTTGAACGAATGAAAATGAATTAAATTGATTTTGTTTAATCAACTTCACTAAGATTAAGTTAACATAGGCTTAATTAATATGAATCTTAGATATAAAATGAACTTAGTTAATCAATCTTAGTTTAACTTGACTAAATAGACTTTAGTAAGCTAAAATGGATTAGATTGATTAAGTCTAATTAACTTAGCTTAATAATTGAATTAAATGATTATTTCTAATCAATTTGATTAGGATTAAGTTAAAATGGGTTTAATAGCTAATAATTAGATTATAATAATATGTTAGGACAAAACAAAAATTATATGGAGAATATGTTGTTTCAAATATGTGTTTACTTAGAAAATGAATTTTTTTAATATGAATGCTTTGTTGATGTTTTTATAATAAGAGTTATAATCAAAGTGAAAAGAAATAATTTGATAGACAAATGAGAACTGTCAATATTTTGGTGGGATGATCTTCGAAGTCATAGCAGGGTTCCTATTTAGTGTATGATGAAATAGGGTTTTAATAAAAGATTGATGTAAATGGATAATTAATTAGATTTCTTATATGAGTTCAATTCTTGAATCTATAGACATGAATACTTGGTATATCTTCTGAAATGGGTTCTAGCCTATCTCCTATATCTGTTTGGTTTCCAAATTATAAGGTACACAGTAACTTGCGTGATGGTTTTTAGAACAGGCATTCTAAAATAGCTTAAAACTTAAAGAAGGCCATTATAAATGAGTGTTGCTTGTGCTTGTGCTTGTGCCATTAAATCTGGTTTGAAGAGCTGTAACCCTGTCATGATGCAATGGCATGGTAGTTAGGAGCTGAGATATCATGATGCAATGGCAATTTATATGTGACTTAGCAAGTAGCTGATAAGGCAAATGGTTCGGCGTAACATTTACTTAGACTTGGAATGAAGTAATACGTTTTAGTTCACGTTTATGGGACCAATTGAAGTAACTAATGTTATGGGCTGGGATAAGTGGTGTATATGAAGGCCATGGACCCTAGATAAAGCTATTTTCTCTTTCTCGGATAGGTATAGATGATACAGATACCCTAACTTCCTATATCAACTCCCTGAGCAGCTGCTATTACTCAGAGCCCTAAGATTCCCTGGATTGTTCCAGAGTGTAAGTGCTTAATTATTGATTTGTTTACTTTAAATTAAAGATAATAACTTGTTGTCTGTGCATTGCATTTATCTAAGCTTGTGTGTCATTTCACGTGTGTCTATGTTACTATGTACTCGCTTCAATTCATTATTGTTGATGTTATTATTATTTTTTCGGGTATTTTATTGAATTGATGAGGATGAATAACTGATGATGGTAATGTTGATGATTGATGATGATGAAGTGGATGATTGTTTGATGATGATGATGTTGTCTCGGGTTTTGGGCGATGAATCAGGAAGAGATTGTTAGAGAGTGAAGTGGGTTAGGACCATGGTTAGATTTTGATTTTGATTTTGTTTTGTTTTTTTTTTTTATAAGAGCTGGATTTATTTTCTGAAAATGTATTTTGTTTTCTTTAAGGGGCTAGTTATGAAGCCTATATGTTTGTAATAATCTTTTAAAGCTTTGTTTTTATATAAAGTTTTGTTTTACCATTGCCAAATCTAGTTATCTGGAATACAAATTTAATGATTTCAGTAATATAAAATTGGCTAGTAATGTTCAAAATAAACATATCATTCTATGAAGTCTGAGCGTGTAATATATAAAGTATTATACGTGGTAGTAATGTCTTAATTTAATTTAGGGCGTTAGTATTTTGCTTCACACAGACTAATTCTGAGTTTTTCATTTTCACTTTTGAGTTTTACTAGCTCTTTCATGCAATCCTTGTTACACATTAACCTTATCATTGCTTTTCAAAGTTTTAACTTCAAGATTAACCAAATTATTTTCAACTTTTGGATTTTCATTCACTTTGCTTAATTCGTCATTCTTTCCTTTTAACTTCTTTTTTTTTATTATTCAATTTATCATTTTATAATTTCAAATAAATTCAATTTCTGTATCAACTTTTTGTTTTCCATTTTAATTTTCTCATGCTCATTTCTGAAAACATCTATTTCATCTCCTACTTTCCTCTTTAAAGACTTTGGTATGCTATTCTTTTTTTTTTCTTTCATCTTAATTAACTCATTGCATCCTTTGTCATACATATCACATATTTCTTCATAGGGAACTTGTGAAGAGGTGGAACATACCTCATCGTCTAAGGCCATTGGGAAAACATCTTCATCCGAGCCAAATGAGTCTTCATCGCTCCATATGGCCACATATGCTTTCTTCTCCTTCTCCCCTTTTCTTCATTTCTTTGCATTTTGGCAACATTGTTGAATACGTCCCATTGGTTGCATTTGAAGCATATGATTGTTTTTTTCTAGGATTTTGAGGAGCCAACATCGTCTTTCTTCTTCATTTTCTTGTTCACATTCAAGAACATGGTGAGTTTCCTAGTGAGTTTATCTAACTCTTCATCATTCTCCCCACACTCCTCCTCACTCTCCTCCTTACTTGAGCTTGTGCAAGAATCTTTTAGTATAACTTCTTTCTTGGTTGACTCTCTTTATACTTCTTAATCATTTCATAAGTCTTGAGGGTTTTAAGAAGTCATTCCTTCGATAATTGGCTCATATGATGCTCTTCTTTAATAGCGGTTCTTTCTACTTCCCACTCTTATGGTAATGACTTACGAATTTTAGAATTTTTCTCCTAGTAAGTATTTGTCTTGCCAAGAATTGATAATTGATTTAAAATATGTATAAAAGTATCATGCAGTTCATCAATTGTCTCATTAGCCTTCATTTTAAAATTATTAAATTCGCCACAAAGAATAGTAATTTTAATGTTTCTAACTCTATTAGTTCCTTCATATATGCTTTCTAAATTATCCTAGATTAGTTTAGCCGAAGTACATGTACAAATTCCACTAAAGTCGCATTCATTTATCCCCCAACATAGAAGATTCGTTAGTATTTAATTTAATTGCGCCTTTTCCTTTTTCAGCCGTAGTGTAACTAGATTCACCTTTCCCATCTATTCTCATAAGCCCATTTTCAATGACATGCCATAGAGATAAATTTTGTGTTTTAATGAAAATTCTCATTCTATACTTCCAATATGCATAGTTTGTATTAGTGAGGATATGAAGTCCATTGATAGCTTGTCCCTCCATAAAATCTAGTGTGTTACTAGACATTTTACTAACTCTAAATGAGGTTAAATATCTTATCCTAGAGTTTTAACTCTTTTACCAATTGTTGAAACTAAGAAACACCGTAGGAGTGTGGATTATGCACTAATTATTGTTTTTCCAAAAATTTAATGCCTAATTATGCAAAACAACAAATAAGCAACAACAATTAAAGTACATTATATAAAGATTGAGGGTTGGAGAAGATTGTATGGGGATTTAACGTGGACTTTGGTATGCTTACTAGTCTCCATGATCTACAAACAATACCTCACTAAAGGATGACTTTACATACTTCATTCAATTCAACAATCAATGCTCTAAAAGGAGCCACACCACAATAACCACTAGCACAACGATACACTTGAGTTGTGCTTTTATAGCAAGCTCTTAAACATACTAGACACAAGTTAAGATTCTACTAAATCATTCACAAATTTAAGTGCATGCCTTACAAGAAATAACAAACTTAAAGTCTTGTAGTACTACTTGTTTTCTCTCACTTACACAAAGTAGCACAAAATACAAATCAACCTTTGAGAGAGTGTTTACAATGAATAAATAGCAATTAATGAGCTCAATTAATTCCCTACAACTATCTAAACGTTTGTATTTATAAGCCTATAAAAAGCCTTAGCCATTGCCTCAAGAACTCTCTAAAATGGTCATGCATTAAATGTCCAATGGCTACTTTGAAAGTTACAAGAGGTCCAGACCTTTATATAATGGTTTGGAACTTTCGGTCCTATAGCCGAGAACTCCGCCTATCGAGATATTGTCCGCTTTGGCCACATACCACACGATTTTGTCCTTTTAGTGCCTATATTTCCCAGGGGATCATCCATCATGTGATCGCTCTGCATAGAGCATGCTTAACTCTGAAGTTCCGATGAACCCCAAGCCATTACACTAAAAGGTGCATTTGTGATTAGAGTTTTACGATCTATATTTGAGGGATTTTATATACTCTTCCACTTATAAAACTGACGTTCTCGTCAGTTTTGTTAAATGGGTCTAAGACCACACTAGGCTATGAGGACATATTCCTTCCCTTCCGGTTAATGAATTGCTCTGACATCACCTGTAATACTCGGAACTCCGTTCACCCAGTATTTTCTATTTTGGCCACATGTCGCACATTTTTTTCCTTTTGGTGCCTACACTTCTAAGGAGTCACTAATTTTGGGATTGCTCTACACAGAGCACGTTTAACTTTGGAGTTTCGACAAACTCCAAGCGACTACACCAAAAGATGCTTCTATGATTAGAGTTCCACGATCTATATTTGAGGGATATTACAGGTCATCTTGGAATAGGCTGAGCTTTTAATCATCAAAAGGTTCAAGCCTTTTCATGATGATCCGAACTTCTGGGTCATCTTGACCTTCTGTTCTTTGAATGGTCTGGACTGCTGTGCAATGGTTCAGACCTCTAGAGCACTTCTTTCTTGAGGTGTTCAAAAGGTTTGTACCTTTGTAACATGGTCCAGACGTCTCGTACAAATATTTGTTTTTCCATTTTACTTAGTATTTTCAGCTTGCTTTCTTTTCATGATTTATTTGAATGATGATTGCATTGTTAAAAAAAAAAAATCACATTTGATTGCATAAACTTAGTTTTATGATGATATATAGTTTTGTCTTATAAAAAATACATACGATCCTTTTTTAAGTTCAACATTAATCAATGCCGGCATATCTTAGAATATGTTCAATGCTAAAAACTTTATTTACGGTTTCTAGGTGAATATCGACTCTATATGTCAAAGAACTCTATTGAACATACTCTGAGCGGTTTGAAGAGACAAAGATCCATCATATGTTTTGGAATAACAACAAGCTAGTCGAGATCAAATCTAACTTGGGCATAATACTTATTTGCCATTGTTGTAAAGAAAAATTTACTATAGTATCACGTATAAAAAATTAATTATGATTTTCACCAATGTAAAACGACATCCACTAGATAGGATTTAAAAAAAGAAGAAGCATATAACTTGTGTTTATCATCTACTATTTCTAAAATTAAATTCAAAACATGGCATTTGTTTCCAAAGTACAAAAATTGCATTTATTGCTATTTTCAAAAGTTGATAATCATAAATCGTATTTATGACTCATTAATTTTTAAATTTTATTGCTATTTTCAAAAGTTGATAATCATAAATCGTATTTATGACTCATTAATTTTTAAATGGATAAATTACATCGAAATGTCACTTTAGGTTAAGTTTATTTAAGCTTATAACGTTTCGAGTGCTTTATTTTGGGTTACAACGTTTAGAGAAAATAATTGATTGAGATCACAATTGACACGTGTGAGAGAAAATTAATTAAAACCTAAAAGATTTACCATATTATGACAAGTATCAATGTTGTTAGTGCCCTCAATTAACTCACTTCCTTAAACATTGTGACCTTAAATGAACCATTTGAAATGTTATGATTTCAAATGAACTTATCCTATAAGTTGTGATCTCCTGGTGTAATTTACCTTTCCTAAATAACATGATCATTGTATGTCATAAAAACATTTTTAATATACTAATTTGGTAATTAATATAATATAAATTATATTTGTACAATTAATTTTTTGCAAGCATTGCAAACAAGCAAAAAAATTCAATCTGATTCATAATAGTTTAGTTAGCTCATGTACGATTAGTTTATTGAGTTAAATCCTAACTTTGTAATGTTTGCTCGATTAGTTCATGAGTCAAATACTTTTAGGAGTTAAGTTGAATTAAAATATTGATTAAAATTAAATTCATTTTGTCGATAATATATTTTAATTAAAATAAAAGGATATATTTTTCATAGCCCAAGTATTAGCTGGTACAAAACTTAATTATAGGCTATGGGAAAAGCCATGTTTACTATCATCTCCTCATGACTAGTAATTATATGATTACCGACCATTAAAAAAAATATTACATAAAAAAATTATATAAAATTAATTATCAAGATACTGATGCAAAATTATATCTACAAGATGTGATTCGGTAATACATCACACAATCATGATGAGTATATTAATAAATTGCATTTCTAAGATAAGATTTATTAAAGAAATAGATAAATTGTATTTTTAATATGTGATTTTTCACTACATAACTTTTGCTAAGTTGCATATTAAAAGAAAAAGACAATAATCTAATTAAAATTATAAGTTGAATGGTAAATATGTGATTTAGTAATGATAATCTTATAATTAAAATCTTCTTATTTGTATTTAATTTTTTTTTAAAACTACATATATTTTTAAGTTGATAAGCACATTTTTTTACCTAAATGTTACTCTTTACAGCTGTTTAACTGGTAAGCTGGTTTATCGGACTATCTAAAACAGTTCGTATAATAATTTTTCTAAACGTGATAAACAGGATAAAACTAGAGAAGCAAAGAATATGCACGCATGTGATGCCACATTGCCATGTAACCGGTCTGAGCCGAAAAGGACATAATGGCTTTCCTAAATCACCAGCTCTCTAGCTTTCCAGTCTACCTGACTGCCTTCCTCCTCTTCTCTCTCTTCGTCTTTATTAACTACACGACAAAAGACAATTCCCCTCTTTCCACTGCATTTTTCACAACCTCAGCAAAGCACAACACAAAACACTTGCTCATGTTCAAATAAAACTCTGGTTCTTTTCTTTCTTCTTTCCTTCCTTTCGCAGGAATTCAGGTTACCGGTATATAAAAAGCATAATCAGAGAGAATTGAAATTCTCCATTCAATTTTATCCGATCATTTCATCATCCAAAACCCTAAATTCACAAATTTTGCTTTTGTCGATCGAAATATATCGAAAGTAGCAGTGTGGGAATGAGATGAGATTGAAACTGGGTTGAACCATGTGGCTTCCCTTTTGGAGATCCAGGAACCGCTTTTCCCTAGACGAACTCAGGTCTTTTTTTGTTTTTTCTATTTCTTTTTGTTTTGAGAATTTTGATGACTACAATGTAGTTATATGGTGTTGTTTAAAGTATTGGTCAATTCAAGTCACTCGATTAATTATTATTATTTTTACATTTGTGTTGTTTTTCCTTATAGCTTGGCTACCGAGAATACAAGATTTTAATAATTTTATGGTTAAATACTTAGTGGTTATGATTTTTTTCAATTAAATTCTCTTTTTTTTTAATTTTTTTTTTTAATTTTTGACATGAATACATGCTGTCTTTAGTCTTATCAGTGGTTTTAGAGTTTTGAATATCTTAAGCTAAGTATAGGGACGAAAAGTATCATAATCGTCATTCTTGTTATATTTAATATTCTACTACTACCAAATTCGTTGGCATATTTACTTTGTATAATCAATTTAGACGGTCCTTTTGTGGTACATTGACTTCATATGCTTGAAATTCCTTCATGAGAAGTCACCAGTTGGGTTTCCTAAGAATATTTAGGTACCTAGTTGAAATTTATGGGTGCTATCTGATATTCAGAAGTGTCAAGAAAGACCCTTTGTATTTTATCCATCTCCTATTTTCCTTAAGAAACCAAAGAAGCTATATAAGGTTATGTTGAGCTAGGTCAAATGGCGATTTGGTAGGATTGGTGCTGGTTGGGTGTTCTGCAGCAAAATCTTGACCCTGATCCTATACCAGTTTGTTGGGCTTAGGAGACTTTTTGACTCACGTGTGCTGCATCTTAGATGCCCATTACAAATGGGATGCGTTAAGGTTAATCGTTATAATCTCAAAATATTAATGCGATTAAATAATGCATATTTCAACATGATAGTGATATATGAGGGTGAATGTGGTTGGTGCATTCTAAGAATACAATTGCAAGCATACGATTTGGGAGGCATGAGTATACAAGCTAGGTGACCATTGGAAGTATAGGGGCGGAGGCAGGTGCACCAAGAGTTTGGGGAGGCTGGTAAAGAAACCAGGCTGAGGTGGGAAGAGGAAAAAGAGAATGTGTTTGGTGGAGGCTAAGTGTGTTGAAGTCAAGGATAGTGTGGATCATTATTAGAGAATATTAGTTCAAATTCCTTGTTAGGAAACTTTGATCAAAAGGGGGAAAATATATAATCTGTGTGAACTGTCAATTAAAAAACTAAGGAGTGTAGAAACTTAGTACAATAAAAAGCAGGCCGGAGAGATTTTCACTTATAAATTTCCCAACAGGCCTTGGAGTGGGACCAAAGAAATAATCTCCAACCTTGCCATGATGCTCAAGAAACATGCCTTAACACAGATATGTATGGGGCGGTGATACAGATCCATCAAGGACTGGCCTTAAGGATAGACTTTAGCACAAGCTTTTGTAGCTTGTGGGGTAGTGGTTGGGAGTTAGAAGAGTTCTGGAAAGGATTATGATGGTGAAAAATTGATTTGGAGTGGAGTTTGATGATGCAGGGAGCAGATCCTTATTGAGGAGCTTCAGTTTTCCCATTCAAATGAAGTTCAACAAAAGGTCAATCTAGAGCGACGTGTCACTTCATTCAAATGGCATCATATGTCTATCAAATGAAATGAGACAGTGGTGTATGAATGCTGCACATCCAGACTTTGTTCAAATGCTTGTCCTAGGGCAGAAGCAAAAAAGATGAAGATCTTCACTTCGTTTGAACAATTTGATGAGCCATGCTAGTTATATTTGGTGACTAGCCTTTTTTGTTGAAGACTTATAATTGATTCCAGGGTCATAAAAAACACCTTGGAAGTTTGTATGAGATAAGTTATCATTATAAATAAGATTAAACTTCTAGAAGATTCATCATAGAGAGAGACTCTCTTGATCAGACTTTCACCTGAATGCTTCTCTTATCAACATATTCATGGCGTGGTAATTAGTGTTTAGATTCTTATCAACCTCATTTAGTTCAACTTGTTGTGGCAAATCACCAATTTGATCAAATTCATGGTGCCGATTGGCTTATCAAATTTGAGCGAATCACTCTTGAGGACTTCCATTTTGTTACCAAAAATATACTTAAACTTGAAACATAATTCTTTAAGAAACTCAAGCGAATGTTTCTGAATTTTTATCACACATTAGGTAGGGCAGATTTGTGTGGATGCTTGTCAAATTGCCTTCAGTAACCTAATAATATTTTTAAATTTAAAGAATAGCATCGCATCTAAATTTATTAGTTCTATGACATCAATGCGAATTCTAGTTTCTCCAATTTAACCATGACTACCTTCCATGGATTATTATGTCAATTATCATCTAGAAAAATAAAATATCCCAATGATTGGTTGACTCAGCTCACTGTCAAATGTCACTTAGGAGATGGCAGAATGAGTCGGTCCAATTCTTGACTTTGTCCGTTTGCAAAAATGCTTGCCATGTTTGTGTGCTTAGTCTTGAGCCATATGATTATTAAGGTTGGGCATATATGTGGTGAGACTTGTGTAACATTTTTTTTCTCTACAGAGTAAGAGCTCCTTTGATTCATCATTCACAATCCTTCTGTTTTCAATTACTTATACAAAATGGGAATGCAAGTCTTTTGCTACAGAGAGACTGAGAAAGGCTCCATGCTTTATTACAGTTTTGATTTTGGGTTTATTATCATAGATCACGTAGAGTATTGGATCATTAAGAAACCTATGAATGCAATTTTTTGAATTGCTAGTCCCATCTAAATCAACCAATCAAATATTTGGGTTTTTTTTTTTTGGCTTAGTATTTTGGGGTTGTTGACTTATTTATTTTTGTCTGTCTTTAGTTCTATGTGTATGCTAAAATAAGATATATCTAGTTATATTCATATATCCTTCTGGAAGAAGTGACAAAATTTTAACCTTATTGTTTTATTTATTGGAAAAAAAAAAAAAAAAAGTGACAAAACTTAGACAAAGCCAATAGATCCTGCGAAATCTCAAGTTTTAATTGTCTGTTTGTTTATTTTTTTCTGATTGTTTTTACATTTTATTTTTATCGTTTTCAAATAGATGTTTGCCAAAAAATAGATATAAATGAAAAATTGGTATTTTTATTCATAAACAGATCAGTTATAGATAAGATACAGATGAAAATCAGATAATTCAAATAGATCAATAAAGCCCAAAACCTATATGATAGATAAAGAGGTGTAGGGTTGATTCCCACTGAGGCTGTTATTATGGGCTATCTATATAATACAAGCTGGACTTAGTGCATGCCTCATAGAGTAGTTCATGAGCGTGCAGATAGGTGGTCCTACTACAACTGAGGCCTCCATTGCCTTAGAGATATACTCAAGGAGTTGATTAGGCCCTTAGCTAAAACGTGAAATGATAAGAGTGGAAGTTATAGGTGAAATGCTGTATGTGTAGAGTTTGCTCATTTATGGGCTTTTCTCACACACTCATGTAGGGTTGAGCCACAAAGCAAGTAATCTGAAGGATGTAGCAAATGTAAATTAAAATCTTTCTTTGATTTGATTTAGATTTAGGTGAGGAATCTTTTGGTGTATAGAAGTCTGAATGAGGTAGATATTGGTTTGGTTCATTCACGAGATTGATGGTTCTCAGTTAGGATTGTTTGCAAACAAAAAAAATTAGTGGGTTTGCTTGACAGCAGTTTACAGATTCTGCCCCTTTATATTAATATTATACGGATATTTAGAAACATCTGCAACATGAATTTATCAAAAGTGCTTATGCAGTTTTATTTTCCTAACATGGCTCTTTCCTTGTGGTGCAGGTATCTGACAGATCAAATCTCTAAATTTCAAATTATTAATGATGTCAATAAGGTAATGGATCTCAATCTTGTGGCAATACCACTTTATTCTGCTTTAAATAATTCTAGTTTGTCTTTTCCACTGTAGGATTTTGTTATTGAGGCACTGAGATCCATTGCTGAGCTGATAACTTATGGTGACCAGCATGACCCATCCTATTTTGAGTGAGAAATCTAAATCTGTAGCACTTCAAATATTCAACAATTTTTATTACCACTCATTATGAGCTGATTTGGCATCATATAGGTTTTTCATGGAGAAGCAAGTCATGGGTGAGTTTGTGAGGATTCTAAAGATCAGTAGAACTTTTAGTGTTTCACTTCAGTTGCTGCAGACTATGAGTATCATGATCCAGAATCTTAAGAGTGAACATGCTATATGTGAGTTTCTTTTATCTTTAGCTGTAGATGTGGGTCAGAATTGATTAACTGGTTTAACAACTATTTGATAACTTTGCTGTTGGAAATTTTTCAGATTATATGTTCAGCAATGAGCATATTAATTACCTAATAACGTATTCATTCAACTTTGAAAATGAAGAACTGCTATCCTATTATATATCTTTTCTAAGGTATGTTTATTACTACTTCCCCAAGATCACATGTCGATTTTCCTTTCCTTGTTTTTTATGTAAACATCCATTTGCAAATTATTATGTTCTGATTTCTTTTTTTTTTTTTTTTTAATTCTCACTCTACGGTCATATATTTCAACTTATGTAGAGCGATAAGTGGAAAGCTGAACAAAAGCATAATATCTCTGCTTGTGAAGACTGAAGATGTGAGTTTTTCTCTCTTGTTAATGTTACTGCAATGAAATACAGTTCCTTCTGGTAGTGCTTTTAAATGACTGAATGGCATGTTTTCTATTTGGTAATTCAGCAAGACTTATTTAAGAAAAAGAATATGTACAGAAGATAAAGAAAAGCGAAGTACAGGAACACCTATGCTATGGGAAGCCACATATGGCTGAACCAATGCTGGAACTTACAACAAATAAAAATAACACATTTATATTGGAGATATTTATCTGTTTACCGATCCACCAATAATTTAATTACACAAATACAAATTACATGAAAACAATTACATAAATATCAATGCATCTCTGTAGTGGAGGTGTAAGGGGTATTTGGATGAATTGGGTCCTTACCGTCTTCTTAAAAGGTAAGAGCTTCTAGTCAGTCAAACAATCTTCTTTTTGCTCTTGGACTTAGGGTAAACTTTCGAATGTGAGAAGTCGGCTCGACAATTTTTTGGATAGAAAGTTGGAAATGGAATGTTTGTATCCCTTTGGTCAGACTATTAGCTCCCATAGTGACCCCTCGACGGTATCTTAATGTTATGGAGAGAATATCATTTAGTCTTTCCCTAAATGCAAGGCTTTGCTGTTTGATTGATATTCATTTCTTTAAAATTATGGAATCCTCTTTATGAAGGAATCTTAATATATCCGCAAATTTGTAGCCTAATTAATCTAAGGAAGATGAATTAATGTGGCGGCCTTCTTTTATTGCCAAATTTTCTATTAACAGTGCTTATCAAGCTCTTAACCCTTGGGGTCCTTGGTGCCTTGGTTCAAAGTGGTGTGGAATAAGCATATTATTCTAAAGCATCGCTTTATTTTTTGGCTAGCTATCAACAAAAAGTTGCATACACTTGATAAACCGTGTGCATGGGAATTATATCTACCATATCTTGCTATTTTTGTAATTCAAGCGTGGAGTCTCATAAGCACTTATTCTTTATGTGTCTATTCTCTCATTTAGTTTGGTCACTGATTATTAATGCCTTACAGTGTCCTACTTTCTTAACTTGTCAAAGAGCTTTGATGGTCTTTTTCCATCCCTATCTTCTCAATTCACTGATAAATGGAAATTTGGTTTTGGTGCCAATGTCTATTACATATGTAGGGCAAGAAACTCCATCCGATTGGGAGAATACATTTCAAATGCTTCAACTCGAGTAGTCTTATTTTGAATTATACTTTCATATGAGTAGGGTTTGACTCTGTTTAGTTTGTTTGATGTTATAGTTTAGATGGTTTATCCTAGTTTTGAGCTTGTGAATATTGGGCCATTGCCTTATCTTGAACTTGTGTGTATACTTTCCTTTGGTTTAATAAATTTTTTGAATTAACTAAAAAAAATATTAATGCAAAATCGCATGTTAAACATGCAGTATTGCTTTCCTTTCACATATCATAAGTTGTACATGTGATTTTTTGTAGTTTTTATAAAAACACTAAAATTTTCCATTTATAGTAAATTGCATGTTTAACATGCAATTGTTGGTATCTACGTAATTAAAATTATGTGATTTGTATTTAAGTAAATTTTTTATATGATCGGTAGAAACATGTTACATCTTAAATATAGAGTTAATAGATTAGATAGAACTTTCTTGAGAAATTTATGGGAGGGCATCAATTCGTAGTGAAATAGACCCCACCCATTTACTCATTGTTAAGTTATATGTTGTATTCATAATATTATATTTACTTGTAGCTTTCAATCTGTATTCCATGAGAGAACTAAGCACATAGAAATTGATTGTCATTTCATACGAGAAAAGATCTTATCTAACTGCATCTTCACTGGCCATGTCAATTCAAATGATCAGTTTGCTGATATACTGACCAAATCCTTAAGGAGTTTTCATATTGAATATATTTGTAACAAGCTTGGTGCATATGATTTGTATGTTTGAGCTTGAGGGGGAGTGTTAAGTTATATGTTGTATTCATTAGTATTATATTTACTATACAATATAATTAATGTGGTGATAGGTGAGATATACCAACAGTTACAAGAATATTGTATATATATCTCTATGTATGTACGAACAAAAAGATAAGAAATACATATTTTTTTATTCTCTCCTTTTTCTTCACACTTTTAATTCATGCTATAGCCAAAACCTGAGGATTACACTTATGGTACAGTAGCTTGAATGAAAGCTCGTCTTGTAGCAAAAGGATATGCTAAACTTGTGGTGTAGATTATTTAGACATATTTTCTCCTATGGCTAAGTCAATTGCTATTCGCTTATTTATCTCTATCATAGCTACTAATCATTGGTGTTGAGTTATATACGTGTACATAGGTCCCACGTAGCTTAGAGTAGAATGGATAGTCTTTAGTATATGTATTTTGCTTGTACTGTACATTATTTTTATATACAATTAATAAAATATTTGAAGTTTCTCTCTTTCTTCTCTTTGTTCACATGGTATTAGAGCCATGAGAAACCCTAAATCACTCAAAAACTAAACATAAACCCTTATCTTAATTTATCATCTAAACCGAAATTACTCAAACACAAATCTTAACCTTAATTTAAGTGGCATTCAAGGCATTTTGTCTCTCTTATCGGTGTCGGATTTGAAATCATTTATATCACCGTGTTCCTCTCTTTTTCGGCTTCATATCCTAGAAACCTTACCGTCGGAAGTTGCCCCACAGGCCGTCATGTGCCGCTGCTGTCTACTTCTTCATTTCTTCCTTTTTTTAAAGCCATTTTCTATCATCCCACAATGGTGTTGTTTGCTTCCTTGGGGTTTGGATCGATAAACTCTACCCTCTTTCGCGCTGTCCGCTGCCGACGCTGCTGTCCTCTCCGACCATCACGGCAATTGCTGTTTGCTTGTTTTCTTCACCTTTTTCATCCCTTTTCAAGGTGTTCTTCAATCCGATATGGCTACCGATAGTTTATCGAAACCTAGCCCTTTTTCAAGTCTATTGTCTCCATCTCCTGCCATTGCAACCGGAAAATTGATGACTAGTTCGAATTATTTGTCTTGGTCTAAAGTAGTGGAGTTATGGTGTATGGGCCAAGGTCTATAGGACCAGTTGACTATAAAATTAGAAGATTTGTAGACGGATAATAGGGATAATTGGATAAGAGCTGATGCTTCACTATTGAGTCTCTTGTGGCAATCCATTGATCCATCCTTTCATCCAATTTATAATCATTATCGCACATGCTACGATGTATGAGTGCAAGCAAAGACTCTTTATATTAATGATATCCAACGTCTGTATTCGGTAATTTTTAATTTGCTTAACTTGAGACAATAGGGTATGCCTATTACTAATTTTCTGGCAGACGGTGTCTATTAAGGTTGAGTATAACTCTCCTTTCTCTTAGTAGTCTCTCAAAAATGATTTGGCTCAGAGAGAGAAATTCTTTATGATTTGCATTCTTACCACTCTTAGTCCTGATCTTGCCCTAATTTGTGATCATATACTAGCTAGTCCTATAGTACCATCTATAGATGAAGTTTTCTGCCACTTTCTTCGTGTCTTATCCATCTCTAATGCACCTTTACATGGTTTTGCTTCTGTAGACAATTCAGCTTTAGTTTCTCATGACTCCTACAGCTTGAATAAATCTAAGAGAAGAACAATGTGGAGATCGTGGAGGTATTGGGGAGATCGTCCTAGGTGTACCTATTGTCATCGGTGGGGGCATACAAAGACAAATACCACAAGTTACATGGACGTCCTTCACTTGCCAATATTATTCAAAGTACGAATTTTGCACTGTCTGAAGGATAGCATTAGGACTCTACTACTCATAGGAGCTGATCTTCAAAATTATCTTCAGTATCAAGCTTCAAGGTAGTCATCATTTTCTACTGTTTCTCTTTCTTACACTAGTAGTTCTATTGCGTGTTTCACTCAATCTTCTTTTTTAGGCCCGTGGGTGATTGATTTTGGTGCTTCTGAATATATTTTTAGTAATCCCCAACTGTTTTCTCATTTTTTGAAATCTACCTCATTACCTTTAGTAACAATAGCAAATGGTTCACATATAGTTGCAAAGTTGTGGGTAGTGTACAGCCCTTACCATCTTTGCCATTGGAACATGTTCTTTATATATCTCATTGTCCTTTAATCTTATATCTACTAGCAAAATCACCTGTGCGCTGAATTGTCTATTAAATTTGACCATTATTCTATTATTTTTTAGGACTTCAATATGAAACAGACAATTAGCATAGGATGTGTGTCACAAGGATTTTACTACCTCAATAAGTAACGAGCTTCTATTATATGTTTTGTTGCAGTCTCTCAACTCTTCTCCACAATCTGTTGGGTCATCCCATTTTTACAAATTTCAGAAGATGGTTCCTCATTCCTCTTATTTACCTGCTTTAAAACTGTGGTCGTGCCAAGTTGAAAAACAATATAGAACTTGTTTCTCAAGAGATTTAATAATCGGCTGTCTCTCCCTTGTTGTTGTTCATTCGGATATTTGGGCCCTAGTTGTGTCATCTCTACTTTAGGTTTTCAATATTTTGTAATTTTATTGATAACTATTCTCAGTATACTTGGTTATATTTAATGAAAAGTTGTTTTGAATTATTTTCTATTTTTAGTCTTCTTGTGCTGAAATCAAAACTCAGTTTAACACATCTATACAAATTTTTCATAGTGTAATGCTCTGAATATCTTTTTGCTCAATTTGCTAAATTTATGTCGTCTAATGGTGTTTTACATCAGTCTTCTTATGCTTATACACCTCATTAAAATGGTGTGTTGAGCATAAAAACGACATCTAATTAAGATTGCTAGCACACTTCTTTTGCATCATTATGTTCCTACTCGTTTTTGGGCTAATACTGTTCTTATTGCATGTTATCTCATTAATTGAAAGCTTTCTTCGGTTCTTTAATACAAAGTTCCTCATACTATCTTATTTCCTGATCAATCCTTATATTCTCTTCCACCACGTGTCTTTGGTTGCGCATGCTTTGTTCACGATATGTTTGCTAGTTTGGATAAACTCTCAACTCAATCTATTAAGTGTATTTTTCTTGTTATTCCAAACTTCAAAAAGGTTACAAATGCTATTCTCTCCTTACCTATCATTATTATTTGTCCCCTAATGTCACTTTCTGTGAATCTTCTCCTTCTTCATCTAAGAGTCCTATATCTGAGGTGTTACCTATTCTATGTCAATTAGCTCTTCCTGAGTTTATTCATGCCATTCCTGAGTCTGTACCTCCCCTCCACCATTATAGGTATATCATTGATGCATTCGGAACTTGCCTTCCTCAGATTTAGCACCTCTTCCGAATGCTTCTGCTGGCTCACCTTTTGATCCAACTTCTCCACCATTGTAGGTATATCATTGACGCCTTTAGAACTTGCCTTCCTCAGATTCAAACCTCTTCCGAATGCTTCTGTTGACTCACCTTCTGATCCAACTTCTCTATTGACTGAGGACCTTCCTGAAGCTGACGTTCCTATTGCCCATAGAAAAGGTAATCGTTCTACTCGTAATCCCCACCCTATATATAATTTTCTTAGCTATCATAGGTTGTCCCCCTCCTATTGTGCTGTTGTTTCCTCTTTATTTTCCATTTTTGTTCCTAAAAATGTAAGTGAGACACTTTCAGATCCAGGGTAGACACAAGCAATGGTAGAGGAGATGACTGCCTTGCATGCTAATGGTATTTGGGACTTAGTCCTTTTACCTCCTGGAAAATCTCTGGTTGGGTGTCGATGGGTTTATGCTATAAAAGTTGGTCCTAATGATAAGGTTGATCAGTTTATGGCATGGTTAGTTGCCAAGAGTTATACTCAAGTGTATGGTTTGGATTATATTGATATATTTTCTCTTGTTGCAAAAATATCATCTGTTCGCTTGTTTCTATCTATTGCAACTATGAAACACTGACCTTTATACCAATTGGACGTTAAAAATGCCTTTCTTCATGGTGAGCTCTAGGAGGAGATTTATATAGAGCAACCAACCATCTGGCTTTGTTGCTCATGGGAAATCTAATCTAGTATGTTAACTCCGCCGCTCACTTTATGGGTTGAAACAATCTCCACGTGTTGGTTTGGCTGGTATAGTACGTGGTTATGGAGTTTGGATGATTTGCAGTTCATCTAATCATTTAGTATTTTATAAGCACACATTTAAGGGGAGATGTATTTACTTAATTGTTTATGTATACGATATTGTCATAACTGGTAATGATTAGGATGGTATTACCAACTTGAAGGCACATCTTTTTACATATTTTCAGACCAAGGACATTGGCTTGTTAAGATACTTCCTTGGTATTGAAGTGGCTCAATCTAGTTCTGGTATAGTCCTTTTCCAAAGGAAATATGCTTTAGATCTGGAAGAAACTAAGATGCTCAATTGTAAGCTGTAGATTCTCCAATGGATCTTAATGTGAAATTGTTACCAACAGGAGGAGTTATCTGTAGATCCTTATAGGTACCGTTGATTAGTTGCAGACCTCGTTATTTTACTAGCACTCAACTTGATATATTATTGCAGTTAGTGTTGTTAGTTAGTTTCTCCAATTCCCTTGTAACAATCATTGGAACGCAGTTGTCGAGATTCTTAGATATATTAAAGGTACTCTAGGTAGAGGTCTACTATATAAAGATCGTGGTAATTCTTAAGTGATTGGATATTGTGATGCTGATTGGGCAGTTCTCCATTTGATATGAAGATCGTGATAATTCCCAAGTGATTGGATATTGTGATGCGGACTAGGCAGGTTTTCCATTTGATAGACGGTCTACTTTGGTTATTATGTGCTGATTAGAGGTAATCTAATATCATGGAAAAATAAGAAGCAAGATGTTGTGGCTAGTCAAGTGCAAAATCTGAATACCTTATCATGGCCTTGGTAACTTGTGGTGTGTTTGGTTGAAATAGTTACTTCAGGAGTTAAAATTTTGTGAAATATACAAATGAAACTAATTTGTGATAATCAAGTTGTATTACAAATATTCTCTAATCCAGTCTTTTATGAGAGAATTAGACATATTGAGATTTGACTGTCACTTTATTCGAGGAAAGATCATCTCTGGCTGCATTATCACTAGTCATGTTAATTCAAATGATCAATTAGTTGATATTTTGACTAAATCTCTTTGGAGTCCTCGTATGAGGTATATTTGTGACAAGCTTGGTGCATATGATTTGCATGCTCTAGCTTGAGTAGGAGTATTGAGTTATGTATGTGTACATAGGTCTCACATAGCTTAGACTAGAATAATGGTCTTTATTATATGTATTTTTTCTTATACTGTACATTATTTTTATACACAATTAATAAAATATTTGAGGTTTCTCCCTCTCCTCTCTATTCACAATTGGTCTCTGTATCCGTTGGACATAAAAAATGCTTTTTTACATGGCGATTTGAATGAGGAAGTCTATATGGAGCAACCACTTGGGTTTGCTGCTCAGGGGGAGTCAGATAAGTTCGTCGTCTGCAGAAGTCGTTATATGGATTGAAACAGAGTCCTCGAGCTTGGTTTGGGAAATTCAGTGAAGTAATTGAAAGTTTTGGTTTAAGAAAGAGTAGATCAAATCACTCGGTATTCTCTAAGTATTCTAACACTGGTATGATTATCCTCATTGTACATATTGATGATATTATTATTACATGGAGTGACAACGTTGGAATTACCTCTCTCAAATCATTCCTTTACACTTAGTTTCACACTAAGGATTTGGGGTTGCTGAAGTATTTCTGAGAAATTGAGTTGATAAGAAATAAGAAAGGTGTTTTCCTATCTCAAAGGAAATATGTACTTGACTTATTAACTGAGAGAGGTAAATTGGGAGTTAAGCCGTGCAATACACCTTTGACTCTTAATATGCAGCTTACAAAAGAAGGGGGTTATTCAAGGATCCAGAGAATTACAGCCGCCTAGTTACGAAATTGAATTATCTCGTAGTAACTTGACCTGATATTGCATATCCAGTTGTCGTAAGTTAGTTTATGTCTTCTCCTATAGTGCATCATTGGGTAGCTTTAGATCATATTTTGTGTTATTTAAAGGGTACTCTCGGACGTGATTTAGTATATGAAAATCATGGACATAATTGTATTGAATGTTTTTCGGATGCTGATTGGAACAGGATCCAAGATAGATATAAGACCCACCACTGGATATTGTGTGTTTGTTGGAGGAAATCTACTCTCTCGGAAAAGCAAGAAACAAAACACAGTATCCTGCTCAAGTGCAGAGGTAGAATACAGAACTATGGCACTATCAACATGTAAAATAATGTGGATTCATTAGATCTTAGTTGAAGTTGGACTTAAAAGTGCCTATACCTGCCTAGCTATGGTATGATAATCACACAGCCCTTCACATTGCATCTAATTCTGTGTTTTATGAGCAAACCAAACATATTGAAATTGATTGTCATTTTATCTGTAAGAAGATATAATAAAATTTGGTTTCTACAAGACATTTCAGAACTAGAGAACAGTTGGTTGATATTTTCACCAAAGCTTTGAATGGTGTTGGAGTTGATATATATAACAAGTTGGGCATGATTAGTATCTATCCTCCAACTTGAGAGGAGTGTTACAATATGTTGTATATTAGTAGATATCATAATTATTATAGTGTTAGGTAGAGGTTGGTAGAACTTTGTATCACTATATATATGTATCCTCCTTTTACTATTGATAACATATACATGAAAAATTAAAATTACAGTTATTCATCTCCTTCTTATAACACAATCTATTCTAGTAACAAGTTGACTATTACTAATATCTTTTCTTTTCTGCCTTAATCTTCCACTGAGTTGACTAATTATACCCTCCACAGCTCTCTAACCGGCCACTAACCAACTCACCATGTCATCACTTGCCACATCATCACAATAACCAATACTACCCAGACGCACTCAATAACAACTAATACAACACTCCACAACTATAAACCGGCACTGCAGAAAAGACACCGAAATCACTCCACAACACAGCACCATACAACAACACTCGCTAAAACACTTCAAGTGCAGGAGGAGCCTCACCTTTTTACTATAAACCCGTTATACAGGTTTATAAATTCTTGGGGTCGTATCAATTTCATTTTACTCCTGTTGGGGGGACACTGGTGCTTTTCTTACATATCATAGATTGGCTGACAATGTATATTGGATTGTCATGAAATGCACTACGATTTTATGGCTGCGTGTCTGTCAGTGCAGTAAGCCATCATTCCTTACCTCCTCCTGCTCTCTAGCAGCCTGCCCATCCCTTGTACAATTTGGGAGGTTGTTGCTTTAAACTTTATTATTGGAATTCCTAAATCAGAGGGCTATGACATGATTTCATTGCTTGTGAATTGGCTTTCAAAGTATGACCAATTTTCTTTACTTAAGCATCCTATATTGCGCAAGTGGTAGCTGCTCTGTTAAGAGGTAGTATGTTTACATGGCTTTGCTCACACTATAGTGAGAGATCGAGACCCTTCTTTTATGGGTAATTTTTGGGTGGATCTCCTTGGACATTGGGCATTCATTTACAAATGAGTACATCCTATCATTTGGAGTTCAATGAACAAATTGAGGTGTGGAGTTGATGTTTGGAAGCTTATTTATTTGTTATGAGTTTTGTCTGAAGTGGGTGGCAAAGTTTATCTGAAGTTGCAACCCTGAAAACAAGCCAGTGTCACTTTTCATGTGTCTCAGAAGCTTGTTATCTGCTTCTTTGGCCCTTTCCATACGTGGAATCTGTTGGCTAGGTGGCTTACTGATTGTCACTTCCTCTAGCTCTAGCACCTGTCTTTCTGTGTCACATCTCAAGAAGTCTGTTGACACACTCCTGTGCTATCCACTCTTTCAGTTGAGCTTGATTCTGTCTCTCCTGTTGATTTGCAGCCAAAATGATGCTGTCATCATTTTTGTCTTTGTGGTGGACTTGGAATTCCTCACTTGCTGGTGCTGTGGAAAGATTCTTCATCTGATGGTGCTACTTGGATGGATACAGTTATCCTTAGCTCAGTTTCTTCAATTTGACTTTTGGGACAAGGTCAATGCTGTCCTGGGGGTATTGATGTGTTCCCTAGTTCTAAGCTCTAAGCCTCCTATGTCATGTATGTATTTTATGAGACATAAGGGAAGCAGATCAAGTTCGTTAGCATTTGAAGCCTCTAGGTGATTGTAGAACATGGCTAGGCAAATCTAGAATGGTTTAGATTCTTAGGCTCTTAGCATTTAATTTGAATACCTCATGTGTAATAGATATAGGCATTATACAGAGTTAGAATACTTTCCACTTGTTAGCAGTGAGGAGAGATTAGATCTCGTGAACTTTCATAGTTGGAAGCTGTGTGACATCTGTAAAAATAATTAATTTTCTTCCTAAACACAATGGGCTTTGCTGTCATAGTTGTTGTGTGCTGATGGAGTATAAAATAGACAAAATGATCTATGTGCCCATCTCATCTAATCAGATGAAGTCTGATTGTTTATGAGTGTCGTCGTCTCTTGTCTATCCTGAAATTGTCTCTCTCTCTCACTACTCACTATGAACCGATTTAATTATTTATCTTATTTGGTTTGATTTTTTTTTTTTTTTTTTTTTTTTTTTTTTTTTTTTTTGTGTGGTGCATTTAGGAAGAAGTGGTGTCTTTTCCACTATATACTGAAGCAATTCGGTTTGCCTTTCATGAAGAGAGCATGGTTCGTACAGCTATACGTGCTCTTACCCTGAATGTTTACCATGGTAAGTTCCTGTTTTTGTCTGAAGGGACTTTCTTCTTTCACCTAATTGTACTTGTCTGGCTTTGACTCATAATTGCTTCTTGTTTCTAGTTGGTGATGATTCTGTAAATAGGTTTGTGGTTGCCCTTCCTCAGGCACAATATTTTACAGATTTGGTAAAGTTCTTCCAGAAACAGTGCATTGGTTTGAATGATTTGGTTTCTAATGCTCTAAAGTAAGTCTTCTCACTCCATCTTTCTTGTTTATACCTGTGAGATGGACTGCTAATGTGAATTATAATATCTATTGTCTCAGAGCCTCAAATCCAGACTCGGTCTCTGCTATGCTTTCTGCTGTTGATGAAATTGAGGATACTCTCTATTACTTTAGTGATATAACATCTGCTGGTATTCCTGATGTTGGGAGGTTACTGACGGAGGAGATTTTGAAACATTTAGTGCTCACGTTGCTCTTTCCATCTCTGAAGACTGAAACTAGAAATGTAACTACCTCAAAGCTTGGATTACTTTTTGTACCTTTTATCTTTTCACTTCTTTTACTTGTCTTGATAAGTAAGGATTTCTAAGATTGTTAAAGTTTTAAGCTTTGTAAGTTTTGTTGAAATTTAAATGCAGGAAACACAGGCTGGTTCCATCACTTCTTTGTATTTACTTTGCTGCATCCTGCACATTGTGAAAATCAAAGATCTGGCAAATACCATAGTTGCTGGGCTCCTTGTTCCTTTAGATGCCTTTGTTCCTAAATGTGAGGATAAAGTCAACGGAGTCCTTGCTGGAGATGGCTTTACTTACGAAAGCCTACAGCATGGTTTTGAAAATATTTCAGTGAAGGGTGCTGATGACTTGGATGTCCTCGTGCCTAGCTCTTCTAGTATTGAACAAATGAACCAGCAGGAGATTTGCTCCAGAAATTGTGTTAGTGGTTCACTTTTGTTAAGGTACCATGCTTTAACTCTCAAGAGATCTTTTAAAGAATTACTTAACCAAAAAAATTGAACATGTATTACCCTGTAGTTTTGACCTCCATGTAACTTGTTATTCTGGGTGCTGTGTGGGGGAGGTTCTGAATGAATGATACACCTCCACTATGTTCTAGTTTTATTTCCACTCATTCACAGGAGCTTTGGAATCTTGTGTATGCTTGCTGATTGTTATGGGCTTCTGCTTTTTGTATGGATGAAGTTGAATAACTTAAGTTCTATTGATAATTGATCTTGTGAGGTTTAGATTGGGTGGTTTTGTTATTATATATGGTGAGGGCTGGGCTTGATATCTTGAAGCCAAATAAAGCAGATATCAGTTGGACAGTACAGGAGAACCACATCTTCAGAACATAATCCCAGACCTTCCAATAATCTGCTAAACCATCCCATCTAAGCATCACTGATCCTTGAACTAACAATCTACAAATACTCACCCACAATTTACTATGCCTGAGGATACCAGCCATACTGCCACTACCACCCACGGGGGAGAGAGCTGTTTGCACTAATCAAATCCAGGTTGGTGGAGCATGCATTCCTTTGGTTGATAGTGGCTGATAATAACAAGAAGGGAAGATCAGGGGTAGAAAAGATCTATGCACTTACAAGACTTTCTTTTCCTGGTTTTGACATATTGACCGAGGAAACCCAGAATCTTTGAAATACATCAGTTAATGCTCTTGGCAATGATGCAGTTGGCTAAGAATGTTGGAAAGTGTGAAACCACTTTTGCTTGCTGAAGTTAATTTGGTATTGCCTCTTATCAATATCATGGTGGAAAATGACTCTACTGGTCAAGTATTCTATTTCTTTAATTTTGTAGGAACTGTGTCTACCCAAAAGATTCTTTGGCAACTTTGGTTCTTTGCTAACCAATACTTGGTTCTTGAGAAGTGGAGTTTAACGTTCCACTTCCTAGGTGTATATTGTACCTATTATCAACCTTAGCAACGAAGGTATCTAGAGATAAGCTGCCATGCCATCTCTAATGTAAGAGTAAGGCTATTAAATCACAATCTTATACTTTTTCACCACATGACATTTACATATCTAAATTCATATACAAGCATCACAACTTATAACCCTTCATTTAATGAAACGAACATCTGCGAAAGTCGCCCAAAAGATTAATGTCCACATTTAAGGATTCCTCCTATACTACTGTAGGCATCATTCGATTGCACACATTTTATAAGTATCTACAAGTTATTGAAATATTTATATGATATTGTCTTTAACTATAACAAAGTAAATCAAGAGTCAAACTCCTCCAACAAAATATAGCTAGCACTCTTGATAACCCATTCCTTGCTGGCAGATTTCAATCTTTGTAACTTGCACTTGAGGTCAGCAAACAAGATTAACCTATTAGGTCACATTAAAGCAAAGTGAGTACCAAACATAACATAATAGAAATGCTCACATACAAAAACTGATCAAGTAATGAGAATTAACATATTGCTCGCACAGTTTCATTGGCATTTCGTTTGAAATGAATAGGACTTTGTAGTCACACTAGCAATTAAGTTAGCTCTTTTCTGACTGATTGAGGTTTGTTCAACGGAGATTCTTGGGTTGTTATTACTCCAAGGGTCTTCTTATTATCTTTTGTTATGTACCAAAGCAAGTCATAGTAAGATCTTCATACTTTTAAAGTACATCTAACTGATGATCGTCTATGCCTTTCATAATGGTTTCCAAACCAAAACTTGAACCTGGCCTTTGACAAGTCAAAGCTATTGAACCAATCCATTCCATTGCCACCAATAATTTCCAGGAGCCAATCCCATTAGGCTATCATCGCTGAATCTTTGAGCTTTTATGCATTCCAACCGTTTGGATAACTTAAGTTAATACAAACTTGCTGTGTAAAGCCACAAACTTATCGATTCTACTCTTTGGTGGACTACAAGGTTATTGAGCAATGGACATGGGGTTTTATTCTCTTACAAGTATCCAGTTGAAGTTAGTACTTTCACTCATGGAGGCCTTTACTTGTAATCTTATTTGTCAGTGATGCATTGTTGTAACTCACTTCCTCATTAACAAGCTTAGTTATCAATTCCAAGGTTCCATTTTTCCACGCCATGACTAATTATGCTTTTGTCCATATTAGTCATTTTCGGTTAAAAGTACTAATACCACTGTACGTCTATAATTCATCTAGATAGCAAAATAATAAAAGAATAATGCATATTATTCCAAACAATTAGGTAGGTGGTTTACACCGTTGAATACAACAAACCATGATATTTTTAAGAACGGGAAGGGCGGTGTACTCACTTGGATAGCAAGTCCTAGGATTGAGCATTGAACCACACCAACTCAAGTGTTGTTTGTCTCCTTTTCATTCCTGAATTAGCTTCAATGTTTGCATATTGTTTCCAACGCTATCCCATTCATTTAACAATAGAGTAGAAACATTGCACCGTTATAATATATAATGCTTGTTGTTTGTAATCTTGGAGGCTCATCTACAGCAAGGGTCTTGGGGTGAATGTGTTGTACATGTAGATAATGAATGAAGTAAATGTTTTCTATGAGGAGGTTCAAAAGTCATTTGGGAAAAATGGGTTGAAGACAGCTGTGTGTAGGGGGTCCTCCCTTGACATCCTCCCAAAGCTCACGAAGTAGCCATCTCTTTCTGTTCTTTTTTGCCTTTGCTCAATATTTTCTCTCTTTCTTTTCTTCCTTTGCAAAATCTATAAATATCCTGAGATAATATAGTGTGCTTCATAATTTATTAACCAAATGGCTTATAATAACATTTAAAATCTCTTCAAGAGACGAGTTTACCATGCCTAATTTTGGGATTATGTTCATCTGAGTGGTATCTTTGTAATTTTTTTAAAAATAGTAATATTAATTTCCTTATCCCGACTTCTCTGCTGCATATGTATTGTAACATTGTTCCCTACTCACCTATCCCACCCACCCACAATCATAAATCACGACAAGGTCCTATGTTTGACAACCCTTCACACTAATTTTATTCTATTTTATTTTTCTTTTACTGATACTCATTGTTTTAACTAAATTTATGTATTACGTTTTTCATATAAATTATTTGTACCATCTAGTTATCTCTCGAACTCGAATTTAGAGTTACTAATAATTAACGAATCGTTGCATTTAATTCATAACGAATCATATTTGTAATTAAATTAAGCCATTTCACATTTGTTTTGTGAAACAAGTTCTATGATTGGTTTAAACAAATTCAAACAATGTTAGCTTGAGTCATAATTTAGTAGCTTGAAATATCGTGTAGTTAAGACTTAGGATATCAGAGAGATTAGGTGCAAGACCATCACCACTTGAAAGCATCATCCACTACTTTTACCTAAATGAGTTTACAAGATCCATAAAAAATTAATAGAATATAGAAATGCAGCTTACAAAGGTGCAACCATCAAAATGTCTCTTTGGTTAAGCTGTGGGTTGGGTTTATGGAACTTTTCTATAGAGAAGGTTTTAACTCTGTTGTGAGCTTGAGGCAAGCCACTCCAAGCCGATGTTGTTTTGAATAGAAATGAGAGGATTAAATATGTTTTGAGTAGCTGTAGAAATGGATATCAAAGAAGGTATTTTCTACTGAGTTTAGGATGATGTGTGCTGATGCTGTTAAGTGTAGAGTATGAATGGATCCTTCCACATTGTTTCAATCGTTGTGTTCTCAGTCATGGATGAGACCTTACCTTGTCTTGTCACATAGCTTCGGAAGAGAAGATATATGGTGATGTCCAATAACTTGTAACTAATTTGGAGACAGATGACAACATCTCCAAAAGGAATAGTAAGATAAGAAGGAAAAATTCCTTGAGGAGTGCAGGGAAATTCACAGTTATGTGATTGGTTAGGGTAAAGGAAAATTGGTAGATGAAGGGAGTGTAGTATCAAAGAATCATCTAATTATAATCTGGATGCATCTTTTATGAATATGTCATCTGACCCTTTGAATACCCAGCAGTTTTTTGTTATACAGTCTGGGAAGTTGGGGGATTATTCTGGAAATACAGTCTTTGATACTCATCCGTTCTTGGTACTTCTTCAACTCTCTATCCACAGTAACGAGACTCTTGATGATCTTGAACCTCCCTGGACACCAATGAGAAGGAAGAAACCATGAAAGAAGAAATCAAAAGGGGCTTTGGAGCCCCCCAAGGAGTCTTAACAGTGAGCTTTTCAAATTTGGATGAATTTAACTATGGACTTATTGCTACCTCTGGGAATTTGTCCAACTTGTGTTTGTGGTGGAGATTAGCATTTGGAGGTGTAATTTATTCCCTGTTCATGGAATGACAAGATAGGAGAGTCCTTTGGAAAGAGTGCTGCACCTCAGAAGCCTTTGGCTAGAAACATTTCAGCCTTTGTAAACAACATCTTTGGCTAGTGATCTTGTTTGTTATTTTAGCTTGAGAACCCTTGATTATGAAGGCCTCGACCTATGCAAGTCTCATAACTTTTATTGACTGAGTATGCCATACTGTTTCTCTTTGTCCTTTTTTATGTCATTGCTGCATGTATTTTGTTATTATGAAAAGCTTAGTTTCTAAAGAAAACTTCATAGAACAGCAAAGAACTACTGGAGTGAGAATTCGTGTATATGAAAGGGGTTTCTTGCTTCCTCATAATGCCAACAGGTGCTTAGACTTGACAGTCACTTTTTGAGTCACATGATATAATCTTTTTACAATCAGAGTCAAAATGTTGTCATTTCATGGGAAGATGGCTCTTACTTGGTTATATGTCTACTTGTACCCCTCAGTAATTCAGGAAAGTCAAAGAAATTGCTTGAAGTATAGCACCTGATGTGATAGTTCTAATAAATTTTGACTTCCAGTATTCTAATTCATTTATCACCTAATGAAAAGATTTATTACCTGTGAAAATAAAAGAGATGATTTATTAATTTTATAACAGATGATAATACGTTGTGAGAATCTACTTGGTTGGGGGGGGGGGGAATTTCATACTGGTGATATGAAGTTGAAACAACGGCTTATTCGATGATTTGTTTAGGTCTTTTGGGTCTCCTGTTTACATGTAGTTGTTTCTTTGATCAACTTATCATCTAGTTTTCCTTTCTCCTGTTGAATAAATGGCATTTCCTCTGGTTGTTTCATGTATGTTTCTGTAGGGAAACTTTGCTTTCATATGTCAGAAATGGGAACAATGTGCAAGTTATGGGTTCCTTGAGTCTGTTGGCTATGTTATTGCAGACAAAAGGTTAGAATGTTTTAATTCAAATGTTCATGTGGAAACTATATGTAGTGCTGTTCTCTTATGCATATCTGCTTTTGTAGAACTGGATGAATCAATGCTAGATGCTCTAGGAATTCTTCCTCAAAGGAAAAAGCATAAGAAACTCTTACTGGTAAGTTCTTCTAGCTGCCTATCATATCTTGGAAAGTGAATATTATCATTACTAACCATGGATGTGGTTTTGTTGATTGCGGAATTAATGATTGGCCATTTACACGGTTTTACTTCTAGATATCATGTATAAGAGGAGTAGTGCATGCAAGAGATTGGCTGCAAATTAACTAGGTTATAAGATAAAACAGTTGAGCCAGTATCTAAATGTGATTAATCTGTCCTTTCCATGGGGAACTTTGTGATCTCCATTTTGAAAGAGAATAGGAATACGGGCTTCAAAGCTTTCCAAGGGTTCTCAGCATATTGCATGATGGGGAATATTATTTATAGGGGGTGATAGCGGATGTCAAAGCTCAAGAGGCTGTAAAGCATATTGCGTAAATGTAAACTTTAATATGTCAGTTATTCTGTGGTGGGAGATTCATACTTGTATGGAATGCTCTAGAAGACTATTCTTTGCATACCTTCTATTTGGATGAAGGGCCATGGTCAATATATTAATTCCAAAAATCTTAACAGGCTAGCGGTATGAACAAATGGATGTTGTGGTCCATATTTTTTAGCTATTTCTGGACAACCATATCATAGAACATAGAGCTTTTATTGATATGTTGTGGGTGCAAAGGCAGCTTGATTCAACAGAAACTCCAGGCATAAAGTTCCTTGAAAGGGTCCTGTGAAAGCTTGTCCCATAACTGCTTCTTCTTCTTCTTTTCCTTTTTTTTTTTTTTAATTTAAATTATCTAATTTAATATTGTGAAGTTGACAGGGAAATTGAAGAGCTTGGATATTTTATAATAGATTGTTTTATTTGTTACTCATGTGTTGTATACCATGTTATTGAATTTGTTACTATAGGAGGTCCAGTAGACTTAATTTGTTTCCATAACGGAGGCATGCTTTGGTGCAAGTACTTGCTCATTTATTTAATTTTTTAGTTGTCTTGGGGGGAGGGGTGGGTTCTCGAAGAGGGAGACCAGCTATAGTAGTAGTCTCAAGGATCTTATGAAATTGTCCTGGGAGGTCTTGAACCTTAGCTAGTAGGCCAGCTTCTGGGTTTTATCAATTACTCTATTTCTATGAAAAATCAAGAAACCCTCGGCTATTTTGTATACCCTTTATAACCCTGCTATCTTTGGTGATGACAATGTATATGATTTGCTGATTTGCTCGGCAGTTCAAGTGTCAATGGGGGTTTAGGGCAGAATGTTCATTTAGTATCTGGTCCAGCTTAGATGATTCTCAAACAGCATATTCTCTAGTAGCGTATTATGGTGGTATCTGTTGCAGTTGCATTCTTAAATTACTAACTGACATGATTCTTCTAAATGCTTTTCTGGCAATTATGAAGTGCAATACCGCGACGGCTTTCCCCTTTTAATTAGTTAGCTAACAGACTATACTTATTTGTAGGAAGCTCTGGTTGGAGAAGGCTCTGGTGAAGAGCAGCTCTTTTCTTCCGGAAGTAATTCAATGTATGATGGCATGAATAGTGAGCTCGATATCTATCTGCAAAAACTCGAGGTATTGATAGATATTTCCAATTCTTGAATTTTATATTCTACAAAATTTCAGGCGTCCTTTAACCTTTATCATTTTCTTTCTTTTTTTTTTTATAAATAATTGAAATATACTTTGATTAGTTTGAACCATTTTTAAATTGAAAAGTCAACTAAAAGTAAATGGGTGACAGGAGTGGAAACAACCACATAATGTACTGGTAGTTCTTACTCTTTCCTTGATGGATAATATTATCATCGTTAGACTCTTTTTTTTCTTTTTTTTTTTTAATTGAGGTTCGCTTGTACTTTCCTTTTATCTGAATGACTAAGGAATGGCATTTAAATTAACCAAAAAAAAAAAATGGCATTTTTCGAAAAGAAGGCAGGTCATTGATTTTTTGGCAGTTTCCAGTAGACTTCATAAATGGGATGAATTACTAAGCACAATTTACCAGGAGATCACTTCTTCCATTGTTTTAAATCAAAGGCTTCTTACACATATAGTGAAGAAAGAACTGCATCTTTCAGCTGGTGTAATTATTATTATTTTTTTTTTTTTCCATTCAAAAAATTTTGTCTGTGTACAAAGTGGTACACCATTAGCTTCTTTAGGCAAAAAGAAAAAATTTTGATCTCCCTTTAGTGATAGTTTTCCTTGTATGCTGTGCATTTATAGGATCCTTTCTATTAATTTATTCATGGGTGGGTGGGACTCTCCAGGCTAAATGAATACTGATCACATTTATTTGGTTGTGTTCATACCTATCATCTATTGGTGGATAATGTGAACTGAGAAGAAAATAACGGGGATCATTATAAATTCGTAAGTCCTAATCGTTGCATGAACTAAACTCTTGTTGTGCTACTTAATTTTGTTATTGCAACATTTACTCCTGGAATATATATATATATATATTATATTGAATCGACATAGGATTACATGAGGTCGTCCTGCTCTTTTCTTGTCTAAAGGCTGTTATTTTTTGACTGATAGAAAAGGGTGAATTTTTTTTTTTTTGGGACTTATTTGCCCCCCAGAAGTAATTTTCTTGACAGATGGTAGCCTATTGTTTCTTTTATTTCTATATTCAATAGGATCAATATGGGGTTGCTGTATTACATTTTGAAGAGGAACCAAGCCCAAGCCCGAGAATTCATAGATCTGAGGTATTTTTGCTATGTTTGGCACATAAAATTTTCTGACTATAGTAAATTGACATTAAATTTGATTACAATCTCATGTAGTAGGTACACAGGTGATCTTTTTATTTTAATGCGCTTTTTTGAAGATCCAACCTTTTTTAAGGAATCCCATAATGGGACTTGGCTAGTGACATTGAACTTCTTAGAGGCCTCAAGCTATCATCCTCTTGTTGTTCAGTGAATCGGTACCTTAATAACCTGAATTCTTGGTGAATGCGACTTGTGAGTCAGGGAGGGGGCTTTGTTACTGATGAACATGGATGCATACTAAATCATAGTTGTGATGCTGTGCTGAACCACAATAAATATTGTGAGGCACTTTTCGTTAAGTAAAGTTTTGTCCTCTAGGTGTTGCATTTCTTTTGTATTAGTAGTATCTTCTTTTGTCAAGTAAGTGTCGTTTGGCATGAATGTGGTTGCATTTGTAGTTTACTCTTTAGTGAGAGCTATTTTATGTTACGAGTTCAAAGTCATCTGTTGTCATTTTATGTTAATATTTATGTTTAGAGTCTAGCATGTGTTATTATTTTGTGTTAATATTTACATTTCTTTTTTTCTTTCTTTCTTTGTTTTTTTTTTTTAATTTTTATTTATATTTTTTGCTGTTGTTGTTGTGCGTTGTTGCACTGTGATGACAAGTTTTGTAAAGCCTGTAAGGAAGGGTATGGTAACATGAATGTTTCTGTTGCCATGCATGCTGCTAGGTTTTAATAGTAGTAAAGGACAATCTTTACGCCTATGATTGTGATGCAGTGGGCAGTTGTTGGGTGTGTTTTTGTGTCAGGGAAAAAAAAAAAATTGGGAGCAGTTGTTATGTATTGAATGTCACTTGTATATATGCTGGTAACAAATGAGGAGAAAGGACAGGACCTATTTTTCCCAAAAATAATTCCAAAACTGAGTTTTAAAGAGATCCTTAGGTTCTCTCGAACGAGCACAAATTTATCTATTTACTATAGGAAATTTAGGAGGACAAACAATTAAGACCCTAAAGGTATTAGAGCCAAGTTTTATGAAGTAATTCAAGAAACTTCAGCAGAAATTTGATGCCTCCATTGTTGTGTACAAGGGGGATTGGGTACTACTGGAGACGAGGCAGCTGCAAACGGTGACACAATTGGAAAATCCAATGAATGACATTTTAGAACAGCGCGCACTTCATCACGATCAGAAGAGGCAAGTGGCAACAAAAGGTAATCAGATAAGGGATATCAATGCAATGGACAAGGTGGCAGGGAGTTATTATTATTCCTAAATTCTCCAAGTTGGATTTCCAAAGTTTGATGAGCTAACAGATGTGACAATTTTTTTGACATAAAAATATTGCAGATGAGGAGTCGGTTGAATTGGCAGTTTTTCATATAGAGGGAGATGCTTAGTTTTAGTTCTTTAAATTAGAGTGAGAATTGCCTGAGATAGCATGGAAGAATTTGAGTTCTTATGTAATATTTGATTTGGACCACCATTACACAGCAATGAATTGGGTGAGCTGTCATAGCTGAAGTAAATGGGGCTCCATGGAAGATTATCAAAGGAAGTTTGGGTGATAGTTAGGCCAGGCTGTTGTTGATGCCCGAGCAAGAGGTGGCTATTTCCAGCGGCAGTCTAATGGAATAGACAGCGCTTGAAGTTGAATTACATCACCCTAATGGTATCATGCAGTGGGGCTGATATGGCTTTATGAACAAGGTGGTGTTCAAGCCAGCAAAGATGCAGGCAGTAGTATGGAGGCAAACAGCCCTACTTCAGGTTCAACTTGAGCACGTGATGTCAGAAAATGAGCCGCCGCCAAATAGAAGAAAGAAAAGTTAGGGGTCTTTGTTTTATCTGTGATGAACCTTTTTTGGTGGGGCACAAATTTAAAGGGTTATTATGGATATATAGTGTGGAAAAATAAAGTGAAGAGTATGGTCAGCCCGATGTTGATAGAGGGAACCAATATTTTGCACATGAGGTCACGTGCAGTTACTGAGGGAGGGGAGTAATTGTTATGAGCTCATAAAAGTGTCCAGCATATATTATTAATTTATGTTAATATCTTTGTCTGGAGACCAGCATGTGTTGTTAATTTGTGTTAACATTTATGTTTCTATTTTTGTTGGTGTCTGTTGTTGCTACTGTGATGACAGGTGTTGTAAAGACTGTGAGGAAGGGTTGGGTAACAGAGGTGTTTCTGTTGCCATGCCTGCTGCTAGGTGTTAATGATTGTCAAGGACAATTGTCATGTGTATGTGATGTAGTGGCAGCTGTGTAGAAAAAGAGAGAGAGGGAGCAGTTATCATGCATTAACTGCCACTTGTATGTATATTGGATATAATGAAGAGAAAGGGCAAGACCTATTTTTCTCAAAAAAGAATTCCAAAACTATAGAGTTTTGAAGGGATCTTTAAATTCTCTCTTGCAAGCCCAAATTCATTTATTCACAATAGGAAAGTTAAGATGACGAACAATTAAGACCCTAAATTGACCAATTACTCCATTTAATTTGTGATCCTGTAACATCTTACATCGGAGTTATCTCAATACATATTCTACCAAGCACCAGAGTGCCTTTTAATGAACTTTCACAATGAACAGCAGTGTTATGGGGAGAAACTTCTCATTCTCCTGCATTGGGATAAAAAATGGTTCAGTTTGTAAATTTAATTATTTCTTGTACAGTTTTCTCTGAGTTGGCATTGATTTACTGATTGTATGATATACTCTCTTTCATTTACTCATTTTGAAATTTCCTTTAGGTGTTGGATTCATTGTTCACTCTCTTTGGTCGGTCAAGTATAGCAGCAGAGATAAAGTGGGAAGGCGGGTGGCTTTTGCGTCAGTTGCTTCCTCATGCTGAAGTGGATTTCAGCAGCCATCATCTTGTGTTGCTCAATGTAAGCCATAACACATATAAATATAGGATTATGTCTGGACTGAATTGTGTCATCTTGGAAACAATTTTCCTTATGTATTATGTGGATCAACTCCTTGCTTGGGTTGGAATGATTTATCTAATCATTTGAGGTGATCAAACCGATTGCATATATTTTACCACAATGATATTATATACATTTGTAAACATATGCATGCATGTAGGTGTGTATCTAGTACGTATTTCTGCTCTCTGAAACACTTATGATCAATCAAACTTAATTGCAGGGCCACAAACATGATTGCTTACCTGAAAAAAAACTTTCTGAGTTATTGAAGCAACCAATATTAGTGTATCATAACTTGTTCCATTGCCATCCCTATGTAAAGACCTAATATTAGCTATTGTTTTATCAAGCTAACTTAATTGCAGGGCCACAGTTCTCTGACTGAAATTTCTGAGTTGTTGAAGCAACCGATATTAGGCTATCATAACTTGTCCCATTGCCATCCCTAAGCAAGACAATATTAGCTATTGTTTTGTCAATCTAACTTAATTGCAGGGCCACAAGCATGATTGCTTACCTGAAAGAAAACTTTCTGAGTTCTTGAAGCAACTAATATTAGCCTATCATAACTTGTTCCATTGCCATCCCAATGCAAGGACTTAACGTTAGCTGTTGTGTTATAGCTATATTTCTTTATTGCTGAGCTTGGTAGTATGGTACATAGTTAGTTGCTTTGTCCTTACCATATGTAATTTTTTTCAGAATAACACTCATCTTTTTTACTTTAGGCCAGAAATCAACTGTATGTTTATTTCAATTTATTTCCTTCAGATGGTTTGCTTAGTGTTGGATTATAATTGGGTCTATCGGTAGAGGTGAATAAGTGTTTCTTCTTTGGAGATGCCATCAAGTAAAGAGATAGTAGGTTGGTTCTTGGACAGATTCGTTATAGGGTACTCAACTTGCTAAAACCCTAGAGACAGAGTTGGGAAATATTTTGTGACTCTATAGGGTTTAGGGTTGGGTCGTGGTCATAGTTATGATCCGATGAGAAACCTGACCCGATAAATTATAATAAAATACAAAATAAAACAATTATAAAAAATTCAATTCAAACAAAAATAGAGGTCCTAAGATGCAAAATCTTTTGAGACATAATTTTAGTAGAAGACAATTGTATGGATTACTTATCAAGATGATATTTTTATAGTTTGATTATATGTTTGAACAGTGCATTCTTGCATATTTTCTAAGTTGATGTTACCTTTTAGAATATATTAGTTTAGATTTTGTGATGCACTCTATAAATGTTTGTAGCACAATTTTTCTTCCTTTTTCCCAATTGAAATAAGTAAGAAGATTAAATGAGTGATTTTTAAAGTTCTTCCACTTTTCTATAAATCCCTTAAAAAAAATAATTGCATACAAAAATAACCTTATGAGGAAAAAAAAAGATAGATGACCTGAAACCCTATAGGGTGGGTTTGGGTATGACTGAAAAACCTATAGGATTTCGGGTTGGGTTTGAGAAGTCCCTGTAATGAAGTGGGTCGGGTTTAGGTTTTATATGACTTGTCTCGAGCCCTCCTAGTGCATCATTAACTGCTGGTCATTAAGTTTTGCATTTAGTTTGTACAGGTCACTTTATTTCAATTTTCAATATTTATCATTTTATTGCCTTGACCTTTACGTTCTAATTTTGTGCTCCTTAACAATCCGGATGCCAAGGAAAAACTGACCTGGCTTGTTTGTGTGGACCCTGATGAATTTAGAGAGTATTTGAGAAGTATTTTTCATATATATTTGTACAAGAATACATCTATTTATACAAAAACCTTATGACCATTGGTCTACCTTACCTACCATACTATTAATTACATTGTTATAGGAAATATAACACTAATAATATTACATGTATGTCAACACTCCTCCTCAAGTTGGAGCATAGATATCACACATGCCCAACTTGCAAACTAAGTATGATAGGTCCTGTGACACAATCCTTTCGTGAACACATTAGCCAGTTGCTTATCAGATGTCATATGATGTAAATTCAGACATTATTAGTCAATTTCTCTTTGATGAAGTGTCGATCAATCTCTATGTGCTTGGTTTGATCATGTTGAATTGGATTTTGTGCTATACTAATAGCAGCTTTATTGTCACAATACAAGAATAGTGTTTCTTTGCTCGACAAACTTAATTCTTCTAATATTTTTTGTACCCACAGAAGCTCACAAACCCTTTGAGCCATAGCTCTGTATTCTGCTTCAGCACTTGATCGAGCAACTATACTTTGTTTCTTGCTCTTCCATGTTACTAGGTTTCTTCCTACAAGAGTGTTGTAGCCAGTGATGGATCTTCTATCACTTGGAGATCCAACCCAATCTGCATCTGTAAAGCATTCTATCTGAAGGTGACCATATTTGGCGAATAGTAGTATTTTTCCGGGAGCAGACTTCAGATATCTCAATATGCAAAATACTGCTTGCATGTGTGATTCTCGTGGATCATGCATAAATTGACTCACTAGACTGACTGCGTATGCAATGTCGGGCTAGTGTGTGAGAGATATATCAGTCTTCCCACCAATCTCTGGTATCTCCCTAAATCAACTGCATCACCAACTCCAACTTGTAGCTTGTGGTTGTTTTCAATAGGAGATTCAGTTGGCTTACAACCCAACATGCCAGTTTCTTTCAGGAGATCCAGAATATATTTTTTGAGAAATGAATATACCTTTCTTTGATCTAGCAACTTCAATTCCTAGAAATATTGCACTTTTCCCAGATCCTTGATTTCAAATTCCTGAGCCAAAAGTTTCTTCAATCGAGCCATCTCCTTTTCATCATCTGCTGTCATCACTATGTCATCAACATAAACTATGAGAATAGTAATTTTACCCTTGTTATGTTTAATAAATAGAGTATGATCTGCATTGCTCTGTTGATAGCCGAAAGAAGTTATGGCTTTGCTGAATCTGTCGAACCATGCTCTGGGAGATTGCTTTAATCCATATAATGCCTTTTTCAGTCTGCATACTTTCCCATGTGTTGTTTCAGTATCAAATCCAGGAGGGATCTCCATATACACTTTTTCTTCTAAATCTCCATGTAGAAAGGTATTTTTCACATCAAACTGCTGTAAATCCCAATCAAGATTGGCTGCACATGATAACAAGATTCTGATTGTATTCATTTTTGCTACTGGAGCAAAAGTTTCCTGGTAGTTTACCCCATAGGTTTGAGTGAATCCCTTAGCCACCAATCTAGCTTTGAACCTATCAATTGATCCATTAGCTTTGTGTTTTACAGTAAACACCCATTTGCAGCCTACTAATTTCTTTCCAAGTGGAGAGGTAATAAGCTCCCAAGTCTCATTCTTAGTCAAAGCTTTCATTTCTTCAATCATTGCTCCCTTCCATTTTGGATTATTGAGTGCTTCCTTCCAATCTTGTGGAATAGACACAGACGAAATGGACAAGGCAAAACCTCTATAGGTAGGAGATAAAGAGCCATAGGAAACAAAATTAGAAATGGGATGTTTAGTATTGGCTCTAACACCTTTTCTTTGAGAAATAGGTTTATCTAAATCATCAAAAAATAACTCACCAGAAGAGGATGATTCTTGACAGCAGATAGTAGGTTATGATGACTTCTTCTGTTATGTCTTTGTTTCTCCTTGAGTATTCTTCAAATCAAGTTTATCTAAACGTTCAATTTTCTCCCCCTGGATTATAGTCTCCTTCTAATCATCATTTTTTCTTAGGGTAAGATCAATGAGGGGCACAGTACTAGGTATCATCTCTTCCTTTGCATTATTCTCCCCCTGAAGAGATGATAAAGTTGGATTGTAGTAAGGTTCAGTTTCTCTGAAAGTAACATCTATGATGAATTTAGAGAGTATTTGAGAAGCATTTTTCATATATATTTGTACAAGAATACATCTATTTATACAAAAACCTTGTGACTATTGGTCTACCTTACCTACCGTACTATTAATTACATTGTTATAGGAAATATAATACTAATAATATTACACATATGTCAACAGACCCTCAATCCACTTGTTTTAGGATTTTAAGTATTAAAAGAGTAATGATGATTGTGCTGGAAAAATAATGTTGGGGATGATGATTTGATGGCTTTTTGCAGGATGCATACAAAAAGTGCTCTCATGATCTTGTACAGGAAACAAGAGGACGCTGGACTGATCTCCTTATCAATCCTCAATGATGAATGGAGAGAGTGCAAACGAGGTTGCTGTTTTTAGTATTTAATGAAGTTATCTCATATCCTGTCTTTAACACATACAGTTTGGTTGTTTTTAACATGTCATATAATTCTTGTTGATAACAATGGAATTAAAAGAGCACCATGTTATGACAAATATATCTCTATGTGCAGTAATTGAGGCTTCATTCCCGCGTAAGGAGCCGAAGAGTACGTTGTTGTCACTTTGGAGGTTTCCTACAGGTTAATTAATCTGTCTATTTCTTCGCCACTAAATTAGAAGAGTATGTTTCCATATGGACTTCTTTTTTCTTGCTTTTGTTAGTCGGTGTTTTCCCTATACCCTACTTCCTTCACCACAACCTACCAGCGAGTTGTTTCAAAAATCAAAGTTATGGCTTCTGTTTCCTTTCAAGACAGTATTGTACGCATTGGTAGAGCTTATTGGATATTCACTTTGTGGGTCTGCCTTTACAGATGCAATTGCAAGTGAATCATCTCTTGCTGCTGATGAGAGAACGTTTGAGGTGGTGAAGGTTTGTGCTTTCAACAATTAATGAACTACTTCTTTCTTTTTTCTTCCCTTTTTTATTTGTGTGCGCACGCGCGAGAGAAAGAGAGATACTCTTGAGTGATGGGCTAAAAGAAATCACCTCGCAGATTGATTCTCTCTCTCTCTCTTCCCCCCACCCCACGTAAAAACCCGTTTTTGATTATAATTTCTGTTGATGAGATATCACAATTTTGATAGGTCTTCGTACTCCTCCACCAGCTTAAAGAATTTTCTGCTGGTAGAGCGTTGCCTGAGGAACCTTTGATTGTTCCACTGACAGATATCCCTGAAAATGCACGTGCTAAGACTGCTGGGCTAGATGCTTTAGGTCCAAAGCCTGGCACTGAGTTAAGACTTGGTTAGTTTTCTTGCATCCGAAATTTATCTCTCTTCATCTTATCTATATGACATGCACCATTTTGTTTTGATTAGGTTTTGAGTGATAATACAGCCAAAACACTGCAGGTCTTAAAGTTGGGTGAAAGATTCAAACCTGCTACTTGTATTCTATTTCTGTCATACATACCACTAAAATCCACAGCTTCTGACATGTCATTGCTCTTGATGAGTTCTCTAAAATTCCCCACAAATAGTTACTTTGTTGGCTGATGGCTATGCAGCATTCTACGCGGCATAGATTAAATAAAAACTGATAGTTAATTCATATATATATATATATATATATATATAGTTGGTGTAGATAGTTAATTCATATTTTCAATGTTATAATAAGCATTAACCAAGTTATTACTTATTGATACATTTCCGAGTTCGATTGAGAGATTAATGAAAATTGGTTGATAAATTTTGTTTTAGCTTCTGTCATATATAAGCATGCACTGTCAGAGTTGTTATTTTGGAGAGAATTTGATAGCAGCTAGCAGCTAGAACTCATATTGGGCGGTGACCAAAAAAATCTCAATTTATAGATCCTACAACTCAGTGCAGATGAGCTATTTATATTTAAAATCTATTATAATTTTTATTATGATCTTGTTTCATCCTACTACCTTCCCCCTCCTCTCTTTTCTTGGTCTTCTTCTTCTTCTTCTTTTATTTAATTTAATTTAATCTATATATCTAAGATGTGTTAATGGCAGAGTGTTAGCTCAGTCAGTAAATACCCAAATGGGATGGTGGGTTGACATAATAAATATAACTGCAATGCTTTCCCACCGTTGGAGTTGCTTGCTGAAGAGGTTTTGCCAACAGCCAGAAGTCATTTTGCTTAGTAGAGTCGCTAGAAGTCCCATACTTTAATGAGAAACTGGTTATGTCAGTCGCACCCACCCGAGAAAATGCTGATCTAGGAAATTTATGTTAAAAGTGCAATGCAGTTAGGTTATTTATACTTTACAAGCTATTATGGTTATTTTTATCTCTGTTCATCATAACCCTGCTGGTTCTTTGATCTGTGTTTATCAGATCAGTCATGAAAAACTCAAATTTGGTTGATGAGTTGGTGTAATGAAAATTGTTGTGGTATTTAAATACAGAAGCCAACTTATCATTATTTTGTAAATAGCTTTTGTGTCATCAGTATTTGTCATGGGCTGTAAGTATTTATTTGTGAATGATATATTCTTTGTTTTATTGAGGTTGTGTCTTTGGTTAGTTTAAAGATTATCTTTATAAATTTGTTTAGCTTATTGAGTCCATTTTTACTTGCAGTTGATGGCTTACCATGTAGAATTGCATTTGAGAGGGGTAAAGAGCGTCGTTTTTACTTTCTTGCTCTTTCCTTGGGCATTTCGGGATGGGTTATCCTTGCTGAAGAATTGCCACTGAAGAGGCAATCCGGAATAGTACGTGTGGCTGCTCCTTTGGCTGGTGCAAATGTAAGCTATAATGATTTCTTATGAGCAATCTGTTTTTTTGGGTCCAATGCCCTCTGATTTTTCTCTCATGTCAACTATGCAAGGTTGACATATTCCTTCTATTAATATTGTTATTTTCAGCCCATAATCGATGATGAGCATTCAAAATGGTTACATTTGTGTATTCGTCCATCCTCTCTTCCCTTTTCGGATCCATCTAGATCCTGTGTGTCTGTGAAAGGGAGGGCAAGAGCTTTGGTAGATGGGAGATGGACACTAGCCTTCAGGGATGAGGAATCTTGCAAATCTGCTTTGTCGATGATTCTTGAAGAAAGCGATCATCAAAGTAACGAGGTTGCAAGGAGATTAAAATGTCTGCTGAGCTTTGAAAATACTTGACTCATTGGCACTTAATTGAATATTCCCAGATTTCAGAAGGCAACTGCTTCATATTTTGTCTTTTCCACTGATTGCTGGTTTCTTGCTTGGTTGAGGTTTTGCATATATTGGTTATAGCACTTAGGGTGGGAATTTATTAGGCATCTTCACCCCTTGAAGAGAATCGTTCTGTAGATATACCAAACGTAGATTAGCACAACCCTTCTGCCATTCTTTGTATATTAGATTCTTAGCCCTTCTTGTAGATTTTTTGGGCACTTCCAATTCTTTATTAGCTGCCGGCTAGGATGGGTTACCTCTCCCATTTCGGGAGTTTTGTAACATAATTGTATATTTGAGGCTACATTAAAAGGAAAATATCCTATGCAATTTTTTCCCCTTGAAGGATATCTTCTTCTTCTTCTCCTTTTTTTTTTTTTTTTCTCCCCAACCCTTAATTTAAGTTGAAGAAAGAACTCGATGGCAGATGCTGCTTACGTTTGGTGACCTGCCTCTCTCTTTTACCTAATTAAAACTTGGATGCTGGTTCTTTTCCTTTTTTATAGTTCGGTTCTGTGGATTCACATGCCGCTTGATGAAGAACTTATCCGTCTTGTTGGAACACGATGGATTTACTTGTTGATGACGAATCCCTTTCAAGTTCTATTTTGTTGGTGGGAAACCTCTTTTTAATTGGGACTAGGAAGTCTAATGTTGATATGTGGATTCTATTGTGAGCTGCTATGTGCTGTGGACTCAGATGAAGCTACTAGCATGCTCTTCCTGCAAACACAGCATGTGCTTTTCCTTCAGTTCCTATTAACTCGAGTTATGCATCTTTTAGTATCTGTATGTTGATATATTTAATTTAAGCATCCTCTTTCAATATCTTACAAAGGCAGTAAGAATTCATCTGAAGCAGTATAATATACTTGCAGTAAGCAATCATTTTTTCTTGTTCTCTAACCAGTGGGCTTTTTGGGATTCTCTAACTCAATATTCTTCTGTCTAGTTTCTTCACTATTTCTAAGACTCTTATACCTTGATTCATTGGACATCAGTGACCACTTAAAGTGGCTGAAGAAAACTAGGCTGAACAATGTTAATTAAAGGGCAAATTGTAAACGAACCCTTGCGAATATAATTCTAAGATAAATTGGCAATAAAAATGATATTACCATATTAGAATATTCTGTTTGATAAAAAAACATTAAAATCAATGTTTAGGGATATTAAAATATACCTAATAAGTTTAAGAGGGAGTTTTTACGTTGTTGTCAAAGTTTAGGGGGTCATTTGGAATTTTTGGAAGTGATTTACTAATTTATTAAAGTTTAAAGGGATTATTCATAATATTGAAAGTTCATAAAATTATCAATATGATGATAAGAATTTAAGAGAATGTTTGCATTTTCCTCTTAAATGTATCACAAATGTGAATATTTAGTTTTGGAAAGTTTGGTTTATAAATGATTTGTTTTCTTATTTTTATTTCTATTTTTTTAGAATTTTGCGTCCACACTTTCAATTTGGTTGGCTATGTGTACGGCGAACTAGCTCACAATGCACGGGTTTGGATTTAGCATAGAACCATGCAATTTGACCTAAACCCATCAACCTAGCCATGATGCACGGGTTTGGATCCTGCATAGATCTGTACGATTTGAACTTAACGTGTCAACCTGGCAGCCGAGTTTGCAATCAAAACTTTAATAATAATAATAATGAAGAAGAAGAAGAAGTAGAGCAAAAGAAAAGAATTAATATATATACAAAAATATTGAAAATTTAAATGATTTTAATGCAAAGTGAATAGAATCATTTTGCATGTGCAATACTAATGTGTAACTTGTATCAAGTAACAATACAACAAATAGATGCACTTTTAAAATAGGTCTTATTTGGTTTATATAAATTCTTACAAAACAGAAAATGTTATATTTAACTAATGTAGGTATATTTTTTATTTTATGATGTAATTTTTAACAATTTCATATTGCTAATGTTATAAACTAGAATATGATTGTATATAAATAAAAGTATGTCCTGATAATGTTTTCACATCTGTGCTAAAAACTAAGATTGCTAGACCTAATTTTGTTTTTGATTCTATAGTTTGATTTATTATTAATATTTTTACTTTTAAAATTTTAAATTATAATTGAAAAAGAAATATTATCGGATCATTGGTTATAAGCTTGATTGGTGAACCGACGCGTCTTGAGGCACCTAAAACTGCCATAGAAACCTCCGATTCTTTCAATTTCCAGATCTGCCACCCGATGAGTTCAGGTCTGAACATACGCATCCCAAGCCGGGGACTTAGTTTAAATACTGAATCGTAAGAAATTAATAGGAAAAACTTGCTAATCCATCCTTGGTACCTGGAAAAAAGTCCTTTCTGTTGTACTTTGAATCAGCATTTTCTCCTCCATGCAGTGATATATGATAAAATTATTTAAGTAGTAATAATGGACGTAATTATACACATCCATCATTTCTCTATAATGGGCTAAATTTTATTAACCAAGGACAGTTTGAAGTACTTTTAATTTAAAGCAGTGGGTGTGACTAGGAATATCCTAATTAACCCATGATGCAAATTGCAAATTAGTAGAATGATGGTGCTGGTGCTGTATCATAGGAGCCCACTCCCACTCCCACTCCCGCCGTTTAATGTAATCATGTCTTTTGTCATTATGAACTCTTTAGGGTCAAAGTAATGATGCAGATTCTAAAGAGGAAAAGAAAATTTTGAAACTAGCTAAAAAGTTTTGTTGGCTTGTCTTGTAGTGGAGAAGAAGATGCTTATGTGAGACGTAGCCACCAGCTTCTTCTGCCAATAAACAACTTATGATTGCTCCTTTTTTTTTTTTTTTTTTTTTCCCTTGTGGAGATGCCCCTAAAACATAAATGCTCATTGATTGCAGTCAACAACAGTAACGGATTAAAATTTGCTATTCCTATCAAATACTCATTCGTTAGGACATAAATGAGATAATATCAAGGAATCGCAAATTTCCAATAGTGACCATGGAGAGAATAGGATCACGATGATTTTTGCAGGGATAAGGTTGTTTTTCCTTTTTTTAAGATTTCATGATCCTGGTCTTGTGAGTGAATTGTAAGATTAGCACTATCTTAAATTGGCCACTTTGCGATTATTATGCAATTTTTTAAATATCCCTATGTCAATAATTAAACTTCCTAGATCGGCTTTGTGGTTTTAATTTTTTGAGTGCAATCCCTTTCAGGAGTCGCCTATTCATTGCAAAAGCGCCACCGAAGTGATTTATGAAATCGTTGAATAGTGAATTGATTTTTGCCCTAGGTCCACACGGAGCACAATATTGACAATGCATAGTTTAGATTAGATTGAATGAAGGTGACTTATCTTATTTAAGGAAAACTTGATCGTATGATTTTTAATTTATATTGCAAGATTTCTATATTTGAATGTTGTATTCAAACGCATCCCATGGGAATTCAAACGGGACAAATTTGTTATCAGTTATATTAAATTCGAATTTGCGTCGGTTTCTTATGCAGTTTACCAACTGCGACCCTAAACTTTATAGAGTTCTTTTTATTATTCAAAACCTGTACCTTTATGGTTTCAAGTTTATCCAAACCTATACTTATAATGACCTTGTAGCAATATTTGCAGCTTCTTTTTCCTTTTGTGTTATAATTATTGGTATTCTTGGAACTATATAATAATGTGTATTATATATAATATCTATGTATTTGGCCGAAGAAAAAGAAAATAATATCTACGTAAAATGAAATCTCATATGATCTTTTTATGGGTTAATAATAAATTTCATAGGAAGACAATAATAATAAGTTGAAGTAAATGTTTCGTGGTTAGATAACAAATCAAGTTAACTTATTTGTCATTTTACCTGAAACTCTTAACATAAAGTTATTAATCCCCCAAACAAAAAGTTATTAATCCCCAACAATAGTTTTATTTTCTTTTTTCCCTCCGTGCTGTCGTGTAGCTATATGTCATTTAAATGATGAACTGTATGTTAGTTCCAGTTCTATGATCATTTGTTTAATAATGGTCACTTACAAAGTATAAGCATTAATGTATGGGTTTTTAGGCTTCTTATTGGTCTTTTACTGTTTAGGAGTGATTTGTGTAGTACATATGAACAAAATGAAACATAGAGATGGTATTTTCACTTTAATTGCTTATGGTTAGGACTTCAGGAGTTATGAAATGAGCAAAAGACATATCCTTACTTATATAGTCATTACAATTTATTTACACCTAACAATTAAGCATCCATACTTTTGTTTGTTTTGCATTTGCAATTTGTGCGTGTGCTTAGGATGGCATACCTAAATTTTTGAAGATACCATGTAAATGAGTGACAAGGAAAATAATTTTGCAACAAATAATGGAAAAGAAGGAAAAAAAGCAGCAAAACATGCATTCCTCTTATGAACATGAAGGAAATTACACAAGACAACATGGCACAAGGGGTACATAGTTTTAAGAGAAACATGTCAATACTCAAAAGAAACATGGATTTCCTTGGGCAGACATGTCTTCATGAACCCATCTCTTGCCATTTCTTCTTCTTCCTCTTCTTCTTCCTCCTTTTTTCCTCCTTTTCCAATACTACACAGCCTAACACTAAGACCTATACCATCCCTCCCACTAAATTTAACTATTTTCATCAGGCTTGTTTGGAAAATGTCTTTTAACCATTTCTCAAACAGACTGTTGGTAAAAAAACCAGCACCTCCTAACACCTCTTCTAGTATACCATCCCCAAAACTAAACTTTACCTTATTCACACCCCCACCATATACCTCATCAAATGAACCTTTTATCTTTGACATAAACAACTCTGTCATCTCCCTATCTCGAGTCAGGCTTCGGTTAAAAGTATACCGGTTCTCAATTGATTCAAGGAATGTTATTGGAAAAGTTTGGACATCACTCCCCCCGCTTTCGCGGGTTAAATCACTCGAAATGGGGCTTAAGTCAGCTTTCTCATCGGTTTCGTTTTCCTCATCTTCTGCCTTTACATTCAGATCAAGGGTGTTGAAGCTGGACTGCCACGAAAATTCCTTCTTTGCAGTCTCATTTTCAACTGTTCCTAAGGTTGAATCCTCGGTTTCACCTATTCTTCGAATCTTGCTCGGTTTTGACAGGCCCCAATCAGCTCTTCTCTTGATGTTATCAAAACCAGAAGCAGGAATTGCAGTTTCATTGACCTTGAGTGCCATTTGAATAACCGATCTCGATTTCTTTCCATCTTGATGGTCCACAAAAACGGAGTCTTCTTTGGTCAATAGAAATATAATTTGCCCTGAATTTCTTTCTGCCTGGGATGACTCTGCAAATTTTCCATTCTCAAATCTCTCTGCAAGCAATCTTAGGAATCCGTTGTCAGCCAAATCAATGTTCTCCACCAGGACAAGAAGCTTTTCCTGGTTCCTGAAAGCATTTGTAAGCATTTCTGAAAATGAGATGTGTTTGCTTCCCTCATTCTCATGTTCAAGTGGAGGACTGAATCAGCTGAACCAAATATCGATTCCGCAATGGCATGTGCCAGTCTTCTTTTTCCAATACTGTCATTACCCTGAATCAGCATCCAAGTATCCTTGTTGGTGCATCTAGAATTAACCAAGGCTTCTACAATGCCAGGAATCGACTCGGACTGCCAAGGAACATTATCTTGCATCAGCCTGCGCATACTTCCTCTTTGCAGCATCCTTTCAATGTTTTGTTCTGCCAATTTCCCTGAATCGGCAAAAAGCGAATTCCCAAGTGACAGGGTGATTTTCACCTCTTTGCCCTCGCTGTTCATGTTCTTCAGAACATCCAAGTTTGGTTCCAGCTCTATCCTGTGCTTCTTTTCAGCCCAGGCGGAACCGCCATTGAACTCAATGGTGCATGAGTTCTGTCGTCTAAACCGAGGAACTGAATTCGGCTTCAGGGGCGAAGTGGAAAAGGAGATCGAGCTTGCATCAGGAAAGAAGCTGCTGTTGGCAGGCCACCAAGGGCATGAGGAATTGTAAGGATAAGCCTTTCCAAATGGAATCTGATTGCTTAAAACAGCGGGATTCCAGTGGTTTTGGACATTCCTATCCTTGTGCAGGCCATTGCATAGTTTATTCCACTTTTTCCTCAAGTCAGCTAGTTGATCCTGAAATCAGTATGCCAGTAAAAATTAGCATTTGAGAAAACGATGTATTTAGGAAAATTTTGATGCATTATCAGATGGTTTTACGTCTAACAATTATTTAACTATCCAAGTAGGAAAGTCACATGTTCGAATCCCTGCACTCATGCGATTTCGATAATAAATCTAGTAGTCTTAAGCTTTTAGGTTAGCTGATCGTGATGCAAGTAATGTACATTTTGTACATATATGTGATTGTGTGGGCTGAATGATTATAAGTTCTAGTACCTTTGAAGGGGCATCTGTAGCATTGTTATGATGTTGAAGCCAGGAAGGTAAGAGCTTTTGCTGGGCAGAGCCAGACTTGAACATCTCAGCTTCCTTCTCATAATTGGATTTGCATTCACCACAGCAAGTAAGCCCATCTGGGTGTTCCTCCTCGATTACAGGCTTTGTTTCTAGAAACCCTGAATCATGGACACTGCATCCAAGTCACAGTAGAAAGTTTAGAAATTTTCTACTACTACTACTACTACTATTATTATTACTAATGAATTAAAGATAAAACTGTTTTTTTCCTAAATTATTAACCAAGTGTCCCTGTTGGCAAAAACATTAAAATATTCTGAATATGCAAAGCAGCCCCAACAGGGAAAAAAAAAAAAAAGCTTGCACCATCTGGGGGTCCACCTGAAATGATGATGTTTATTTCTTTTGGTTGATTCTGATTGGAGCAATTGAATGCCAATCACCTTTTTTATATGACATTGCATGTACATGATGTGCATGTCTTCTCAATTAAGCACCCTGTTTGAAAATGAGCTAAATATTTTCTGTCCACTCTTATGATTGATGAATTTCATATTTTAAGAAATAAAATAATGTAAAAAAAAATTCACATATTTTGGCCCACTCATATTTAGTTTCATAAAAATTTAATATTATATGATTACAAATATATATATATATATATACATCATAAATTATAGGTTTAGTATTGATAGATTTTCTCTAATTACTCTTTTCTTAATTTTTCAAAATGTGTAAAAGATCTTTAAAACATTTGTCCATACTCTAAAACATGGTTAAAAACAATACATCTTACAGTGATCTGAAGTTTTAATGACAGTTTATATGTATATATATGTATATTTATCTTCGAAAATTATATATATAAAAAAGCAAACTCTTATTTATTTTTTATATGATATCATGGTCTTGCTCATTCATAATCAAATCAAAAAGATGTTCCATAAGAACCGAAAGGAGTCTGCAGAAAGTCAAAAAAATTGTCATGGAAAGTAAAGACAAACCATTTTTAACTCAGTCCAAGTTATTTATTACATTTGACACTCATAAGGAATTTTTTTTTTTTTTTTGAAAAAAAAGGCTGTCTTATTAGTAGACTAAACTGAGCAGATCTTGCGGTACTGGTTAAAAAAAACATTCTCAACATTCGGTTGGGAGTTGGATTGATGTTGTATCTTCAAAAAGGAAAAAAAGAAACAACAAAATAAGGATAATTCCAAACGACAAAAGGAACACCCATCCACGCCTGTCCTCGGCAGCTAAAACATACTTTTGGACAGGCTCAGACATACAGACAGACATACAATGCATAATTACAAATTTAGTCCTTAGAAGAATGACCAAATTTAGAGATCACAATCATTTCATTATTCCTTCACACGTTTCTGCTGTTGTTTTTATTAGTGCTTTAAAATCAAAATCCAATTTAGAATATTACTAATCATTTGATAGAACCCCGCGCTCCATCTCGTTTATTCAGATATTCCATTTGATGGGGTTCAGTCAAATCTCAAATAAGATAATACTAAAAGACTATAGTAATTTACGAGTTTTGGGTATTCGAATAAAATTAAAAAAAAAAAAGTAGAAGAAGAAGCAAACTTGGAAACAAACCTTGGGGCTTGAAGAGAGAGACCTAGTCCTCCTGATGGAACTGAAACAGCTTGAAGACTCCATTGCAAGTCAAGAGGAGGTTGTTTCATCTGGCATTTCATGTATGTCTGATAACTTGCTGTCCCAATTAACCAAACCTTATTGAAACAACTGCTGATGCCATTATTGGAGGAGCTTCTACTGAAACTAGAACCAAAACTCCCATAATCAGACAACAACCTCCCTAGTTCTGACACAAGATGATTCACTGGACTATAACAAGTAGACAATTCTCCTTTTTCTTTTTCTTTTTCAATATCAAGAGCCCATTTCAAGTCTCCTGTGTAAATTATGGCTCCTCCAACACCACCACCACCACTTCCGCCTGAACACACAGAATCCACCTTCTTTTTCAATTCTAACACCTTCATCTCCACGTCTTCTTTCTTCATGTACTTCAAAACAATTGGTGCAAACTGGAACTTGATGAAATGTGTGTTTTTTAACTCCTCAGGACCTCATCACCTTTCTCCAGTCTTCTCATCAGCTCCACAAAAGGCCATCTGTCAAAGATAAACTGTCACCAACTATCACAACATTCTTTCTTTTCTTCCCCAGCATCACTTCCATCACCAGCTTCACATCATCAGCATCAACTTTCTTCTGAGGAGGGAAAAGTGGGACATGGCTAGGAATAGGATATGAAGAGAAATTCAGCAAGTGGTTGTGCCAGAAGCTATGATAGTTATGATGATGAGAGGGAGAAGAAGGTAAAGAGAAAACACCACCACCGCCACCACCACCACCACCAGAAGAAGAAGAAGCATAGCATTGAAAAACAGATGAAGTATTAGAAGAAGAGTCCTGGTCTATGCTGTTTTTCACAGCAGTACTGGAAAAACCAGCCTCTCTCATAACCCTACTAACACTAGGGTCATCTAGGATTGATATAACAAGCTGCTCCAGCTCTACTTTGATGCTAAGAGCGGTGATGATTGCTGTTGATGTTGGTTTTGGTTCTGGTTCTCAATACACCCTCTCCTTTGATGTGCCTGAGCTCTTTTAAGAGCGGCGATGAGTGCATTGGAGAGTGTAGCCTGGCCATGAAGGAGTGGACCAGCAGGTGTAGTAGGGAGCCTATTAAGAGCCACATTGAAGCAAAGCTCAAGAGCTCTACACTGAAGTGGATGATGGAGTGGTGAAGTGTTGTTGTTGGTGGTGGCAATGGAGGAAGAAGAAGAGTTGTTTGATTGAGAGTTGAGACAAGCTCTTCTTAGGAGATTAGTGGACCTAGAGGTTAAAAGGGTAGCAGCCACATGCAAGGGAGTGACCTGAGCATGGCCTCTCCTTCTTGCAAGGGTTAGAGAGTGCTTCAACACTGAAGCAGCCTCTGCTGTGAGCGTCTGCTGCACTGTGTATGCTCCTGCACGCATTACTTAAAACCCCCACCCCCCCAATATCCCCCCACTCTTTGTTACTACACCAGGACTGGGATCAAACAACTTCTAGCTCTCTTTTTTTGCTTCTATTTGCCCTTGTTTTCCTTAACCCAATACCCCCCCAACCCCAAAACTCTTTGATATGCAACACTAACCTTACTTGATGATGAGCAAAATCAAAACAGATAATCTTCTCCTAAGTAAGATGATGAGAGAAGAAGTACAGCAAGAATAAGGCTAAAGGGTTTCTAAGAGAAGAGAGAAAAAAGAAAAAAAGAGCTTAGTTATATGAGACTTTAAGATAGATTTGCTAGTTATGAGTTGTAGAGAATTTATGAAGGGAATGTGAGGTATTATATTCCTAGTTTTGAGTAGGAAAGTTCAGTGGGGCCTATCTTGTCTTTTATGTTACACTTATCTGCCTAATTTATCCTTTTATTTCTTTCTAATATTGCTAATAATAGTAAAAATGATAATAATAAATTCAATAGGAATAATTGTGAAAAAAAAAATTCTAATATTATCTTATAGAGTTGAGATAATATATATTCAAATCAATATTATTTTAAAATATTTTTTAAAAGATATTACTATTTAAATCTAGATTTTATATATATTTAAAAAAGAAGAAGAAGAAGAAGAAAGAGGTGAATAAAAAGGGGGCCAACGAGGCACGAGAATGCCACCTTCTGTCTTACTTCTCTCGTAATAGATCAGATTATCTTTTTCTCTTTACCTTTTCCTTTATAGAATTTGTAGCTAAACCTGGTCGCTTTTGATCAGCTTTTTATTTCCACTAATTTGCTTTTTTACTCACTTCAGTTTACAGTTACAGTACTTGTACACTGTGCAGTGTCATTTATTATTTATTATTATTATTATTCCTGTGGTGATTGGTTTATTAATTTTTTTTCTTTACAAAAAAACAAAAAACAAAATAAAAAAGAGAAAAAGAAAACTTAAAAAGATGGGCACAGAATGGACAGTGTTAGCTAGTAGGCTCTCATTTTGGTGATAATTAAGATTAAAAGTTTACCTTTAGTGATCATTTCAATTTTCATTGGGAATAGGAAATATCATGGTTTTGTGTCCTAAAGTTTTAATATCATCTATTAGATAATAATAATCTCAAGGATGATGAAAAAGCTGCAACACCAAGATCTCATAAAATCTTATTATGCCATTTTGACACAAGCACACTCACTCCTAAACATTACAGTACCTCTCTTCACACTCCTCTAGAGGCATGCACCTCTTATCTTATCATCCATTTAACAAATATATATACAATACATATTACTTCTTACTATTATTATTATCATCCTCCTCATCATCATTTGGTATACGAAGATGCTTGTGCTGTGATACTTTACTTATCCAGATGAGTGATAACAAGTATTATTATATTTTAAACAAAATAAAAACGGTGTATAATTTTATAAAATTGTCAATAAAAAAATTTATTCCTAGTATACTAATTTCTGTGTACTTATTCTATTTAACAATAATGTTATGATAAGTTTGTAATATCGACTGACTCATCCAAGAATTATAAATTATGATGTTAAGGATTTAATTTTGGATGAAATTTCGTTGTTTCAAATAACATTATGGTCAATAAAAATAATAATAACAAAGGAAATTCCATTTATATTTCTTCCAATATGTTGCGTTAAGAAAAAATTCAAAGTGGTGGAGGTGGAGGAAGAGTCAAGCTGTACACATGGCATGGGGTCCTCTTAGGTCAAAATACTCATCCCCTACGTCATATCATATCTACATTAGAGGATACTTTTAATAATGATTAATTATTTAAATCTAAATATAATTCCAGGTCAGATATTGAATGAAGAAAGAGAGAGAGAGAGAGAGAAAGCAAAGCAGAAATTCAAAAAAAGTAGTAAAGGAGAAAGGTGGAAAGAAGGAAGATTACAATATCAAGAGAGCCAAAAAAAAAAAAAATATAAAAATAAATAAAAAGCGAAAGCTGAAGTTGGCAGTTGTCTATCCATCTTTTTTTCCTCTTTATTGAATTTCCTTTTCTCATGTTTATCACTTGTGCTGTGTTGTGTTGTGTTGTTTTCTACATTAATATACACAAATTCCCTTCTTATTCTCTCTCTCGCACCGCCAATCCTTTCCTCGTAGACAGACACCCATGTTTATTCCCTCCCCCACCCAAAAAAAGCAACCCTCTGTCTCCTATCCTATATTCACATTATAGCGCCTTCTGTATCGTTTAAAGTAAATACACGTCATGTATAATATACACGTAATAATTAAATATTAATAATTTTTTTAACACGCAATGATATTTATAAATCATTAATAACGGGTGATAGTTATTTTACAAACTACTTATTATCCTTTCACGTATCAAAATATGATTAATGACTATATACGTGGTATGTATTATCTATTAAATAATTTTCCCTCATTGCTTACTACAATAATAATCTTTTGTATTAGTCTAATCTGGTCTCTAACTACCCATGATTAAGTTCTCTTTCTTTTATTTATTGTATTAAAACATGCTGCATGCATTAACACGTCTGTTTCTACTGTTTTTATGTTTTGTCTATAGAAAGAATAAGAACCTTTTTTATATTCATGTCATTGTGAATTCATCTCTCTCTCTCTCTCTCTCTCTCTTCCTTTTTTAATTTTTTTTTCATGTTAAATTGAAAACATGATGAACAAGCGTTGATTATTGACACTAGTATTCTACTTTTGACCACTATGCTCTCATTTGACATGCTTTGGGAAAGTTGGATGTATTTGGGGTGGAGTGAGAAAATTACCCATTTCAACAACCTCTAACAAAATGTGGCGTATAGGTAAGGTGCATGCATGCATACAATTCTCTCTTTGAACTTATTAAATTAAGCCATTATTATTTTCAATAACACCACAATAATTAATTTAATCTTTTCCCCAAAATGTAAATTTTCAACTTGAATTCCAAATTGAATTCATGTTTATTTTTTAAAGGCAATTTACAGATATCCTATCATAAAAACTAAATTTACTTAATAATAATGATTTTTACTCTATATAAGAGGTTCATGGAATCAATATCAACACGATTAAGAAATTTTCATGTTTTTGACAACTAATTTTGCTCACTATATAAATTTAAAGAAAATATTCATGATTCAGCTTTATTTATTCAATTTGGTTTGTTTGATTTTTTTTAACACCCTTAATGTACTAGAATCACATATCATAATAACAATTTCATGCCTCAAATCCAAGGAATATATTTGTTTTTCTAGGAACATGTAAGGTTGAAGCAAATTTACCATTATCCACAATATATATATATATATATATATATTATAAACACTTCGGTGTTTCTTCAAAACTCTCATTTTTCAAATCTAAGTATGTTGGCTTGAATTCATAGGAGAATTTAAAATTCAAGACATCCACTACAACCTCAAAAGTAAAAATCTTCAAATTTATTTGTCAATATAGATCTAGACTAAGGGTCTATTTGGCTCGATTTATTCTGGTCACTTTGACATCTTATTTTTATCAATTTCAAACAGATCGTTTGTCAAAAAATGAATACAGATAAAAATAAATATTTTTATTTATAAACAGACCAGATATAGATCGAATGCAACTAAGATATAGACGTAGATCAGATAAATATAAATATAAATTAGACAATCCAAACGGATAACTATATGGTTGGTAATCAATTGATGCACTAGTATTGCTTCCACTCTGAACTAGGGGTCATATAAAAGATAATTAAAAATTTCAACTTATTAATTATTTGTACATGAAATGTGATATCCCAATTCCCAAACATAAGTGGTTTGGGAAGCCCCATTGTGATAAACTATGTATAAATACATATGTATGACTAACACCACACATATTTTAACATATACAATGCATGTACAATTTGAGCAACATGAATAGGTCTAGTTATTTGTCATATTTTGGCGGGAACAACAAATGAAAGTAAGTCCGCGTCTCAAGCCATACCCTGAATGTGAGTCAGATTAGATCATTAAATTCCTAAAGTCTAAGAGATAAAAATTGCCAAATACCGGTTTCAACCCCATTTTGTCCAATCCACCGCCTCCATCCAAATTAGCATCTTATACTATTATTGTCACTCGTTAATAGTTCTTTCTCGTGATATGTATTGACTTATATTATAGCCATAGTTTTGTCTTATCCTCACATAGTGGCATTGAAGCCTTAATAACTTCATCTCAGATACTTGACCCTTAATAAGTGAATAACACTGAGTTTATGGAATTTTTATGTAGATTGGTGATTAGCTTTAGTGGAAGCACAAAAAACAAACATAAATTAATAGTTGAATAGTTATTAGGTTAGTTTAATTGTGTATGCACAAATAAATAACAAGTAATTATAACCCACATATTTGGCATTATTTTATTTATTTATTTATTTATTTTTACTTTTGTCATTATTATGATGGAGAAGGAATCAAACTTGGCACCTCTCACTTAAAAGATCAGGAAAAATACTACTATACTATAAGGCTATTAGTATTTGACGCTAGTTTACCATCTTGCAAAGAACTAAATTTTGTGAAAATCTTATTATTATTCACAAAATTATCAATTAACACATTAGTTATACTAAAAAATCATATTTCAAACTCTCAAACACGTAAACACACCAAACTAATCAAATGGATTTACAACACGTTCACTTTACATGAATTGCTATTCACTCCCTCCTCTTTCTAATAGTCCATTCACTTGACATGAATGGTTATTTATTCATTCCTCAATTGACGTAAATCTGATATTATGGTGTTCACTTGAAAAAGAATCATAATTCATAATGAATTTCTATTACTTAAAATGATGAATAGCAATTCATGTCTCCATCCATAAATTGCCATTCAATGGTTTATTTTTTAATTTTATCACAAATATCTTTATCTTGAAAATAATACCTATACAATTATCCCTCTCTCTATAATAAATACATGGGTATTATATATATATATATATATATATTTTACTTTTTACTCTAATTATTACCTGCTTTACTTTTTACACGAACTCTATTACATTCCATTTGAATTGGAATTCTATTCCCTTTATTCCATTTAGCAAAGTGGAGGAGCCATAAGTAAATTGCTATTGTGGTGTTCACTTGAGAGGAATGACAATTCATAAAGAATTATTGCTACATAATATAATGAATAGTAAATCATGTCCCCACACCCATGAATTGCCATTCGATGGTTAATTTTCCAACTTCGTCATAAATATCCTTGTTTTAAAAATACCACATATACAAGTATCTTCTGTTTGTAATAAAGACAAGGAATATTATATATATTTTACTTTTTACTCCAATAATTAACTATTGGTCCATAAGTAATTAAATAAGAGAAAGGAGAGGGTGTAAATTAGAAACTTTAACAGAATTAGAATTTTCAGAAAATTTTGATCAATGACACCCTTGATCACTTATATTCAATCATATCATGAAAGAAATTTGAAAATGCACTAGAAAAATACTCTAGAGGGGGGTTGGATTGAGTATTTGACCTAAAAGAACCAATTAATAATTTTTTGATGCAAAGGATTAATCTTTGATGATATAGCAGTTATGGGGATAATAATGTACTAAAAAAAAAAATAAAAGTAATAGGAAAAGAAGATTCAAGACCTGATATAATGTGGAGTTCGGCTTGCTTCTTAATCTCCATGATACACAAGGCTACACAGAATTACAACACTCAAGAATATATAATATCCTCACTTTTATAGTGCTATTTTACAAATAATAGATATAAGAATACAACACTGATTTGATTTCTCTCTCTAGATTCTTTGATACCTCTTACTTAAAAGATTAGGGGAAATATTACTATGCTATAAGGCTATTAGCATTTGACGTTAGTTTACTATCTTGCAAAGAACTAAATTTTGTGAAAATCTTATTATTATTCACAAAATAATCAATTAACACCTTAGTTATACTAAAAGATCATATTTCAAACTCTCAAACTCATAAACAAACCAAACGAATCAAACAGATTTACAAAACGTTCACTTGACATAAATTGCTATTTATTCCCTTATTGTTCTAATAGTCTATTCACTTGACATGAATGGTTATTCATTTATTCATTGATCGATATAAAGCTGATATTACGTTATTCACTTGAAAAGAATGATAATTCATAATGAATTACTATTGCTTAAATGATGAATAGTAATTCATGTCTGCATCCCATAAATTGCCATTTAACGGTCTATTTTTCAACTTTATCATAAATACCCCTCTCTTAAAAATAACACTTATACAATTATCCTCTCTCTGTACTACATACATGAGTATTATAGATATTTACCTTTTACTCTAATAATTACCTACTTTACTTTTTACACGAAGTGAATATTGTAATATCCTTTACAACTCTATTACATTCTATTTGAATTGGAATTCTATTCCCCCTTATTCTATTTAGCAAAGTGAACGGGCCATAAGTAAATTGCTATTGCGGTGTTTACATGAGGAGAATGATAATTAATAAAGAATTGCTCTTAGATGAAATAATAAATAGTAATTCATGTCCTCACACCCATGAATTGTCATTCAATGGTTTATTTTCCAACTTCGTCATAAATATCCCTATCTTAAAAATCCCATATATACAATTATCTTCTATTTGTAATAAAGACAAGAGATAACGTATATATATATATATATTTACTTTTTACTACAATAATTACTTATTTTATTTTTTATACCAAGTGAGCATTGTAATAACCATTACAACCTTATTTGAATTAGAATTCAATTCCTTCCTTATTAATTACGATGAAGTGAATGATCCATTAAAATTTGGTTGATTTGATCCTTGTTGACAAAAAAGTAACTATTGGTCCATAAATAATTAAACAAGAGAAAGGAGAGGGTGTGAATTAGAAACTTTAATAAAATTAGAATTTTCATAAAATTTTGATCAATGATACCCTGGATCACTTATATTCAATCATGTTATGAAAGAAATTTAAAAACGCACTAGAAAATACTCTAGAGGAGGGTTGGATTGAATATTTGACATAAAAGAACCAAATCTTTGATGATAGCAGTTATAGCAATAATAATGTACTAAAAAAAATAAAAGAGATAGGAAAAGAAGATTCAAGCCGGATGTAACATAGAGTTCGGCTTGCTTCTTAATCTCCACAATACACAAAGCACCTCCAACTGGGAACTTCACACACTTGATTAATCAAAATCACAAATTCTTAAATAAAGCTATACACAAATTACAACACTCAAGAATATATAATATTCTCATTTTTATAGTGCTATTTTACAAATAAAAAATAAGAATAAAGCATTGATTTGATTTCTCTGTCTAGATTCTTTGTAAAATAATGAACAAGAGTACAAGAGTAAGAGAGGATCAATAAGCTTATTTGTTTGCAAATGAAAGCTCTTAAGTTCTTATCTTCAATCTGCAAAAGATGTGTATTTATGGGTCTTAAAAAAATTAAACACCATTGGCGAAAACATCTGAAAAACTTCAAGCATTAAATGTGCAGCTACTTTTGTTTCACCGGCGAGCTGGTGTAAATCTCTACCAGCTGGCTAATGTAGCATTCGTGCCTTTGGATGAGCAATCCATGCCCGTGGAATGCCGCGATACAAGCTGTGGCTGGTTTATTTTGCACCGGCGGTGTAAGACCTATAAACACAAACTCTAAACACACACGTATAGATTCCTTTGATTTGAAAGATCATAACTTTTCTTGTGTAGTTGGCCTTCTTTTAATTAATTTAATATGACCTATTAGCTTCAACCAAGATGGTGTGTTTAGCATATGATTTACATAATTTTGTTCTTATCAAAATCACTTTTACAATTACTAAGTTTAACAAAATCCTATCAAGAAATGTAATATAAATTAAACAATGTCAAAAGATAAATGAGATAAGGAAGAGGAAATTGTGCATAGTGATAAATAGTGTTTAGTATTATGCCTGCATCTGCTCTACCAACTCCATCCCAAGGACATGACATTCCACACTAGTGTGTTCAACTAAATAAAAAATATTCAAGAGTACAAAAAGTTGCCATTACATCATTGGCTCTATGTTTTATTCTAGCCTCACCAAGTTAATTATAAATCTAGAGAGGTTTTTGAACTCTCTTTCAAACTAGATCTTAAAAAAATTTGAAAAATGAGGAAATAAAGTGTAAAAATTTCTCTAAATTTCAATACATAAACTCTATAATAATAAGCATGAAGTTGTTAGCATGAAAAAATATAACTATGGAAGCTTGGATGATTTTCTTGTTTAGCTTTGATTGTGTAGAGTCTTTTGTGTGTGTTAATATTTTGAACTTTGAAGTACATACATTTTTAAGCTATAAACAGCTAGTTTGTGGTGATGTGTATAAGTCTTCAAAAACTAACCATTAATTTTGATTGAATCGTTGGAGTATTCCAAATGATGTAACAAACAATAGTAAAGTAGGGAAAAAAAAAAAAAAGGAGTAAAATATCCAATGATTCAAATGTTTAGGTAGAAGGACCACCAAACTTTATTTGAAGAATATTCATGGGGCCTAAAATAACCATGAAGGTTAATGCAAATCGAAATAATGAAAATGTAAACTAATTTTGCTTTCGTAGATACATTATTTGATGATATGTCAATTGCTTATGAGCATAGTTGTAAAATCACAATTTTATTGTTTATTAGAATGCATAACATGAATAAACATGCAAAAACTAGTAAAGTCATAAACATGTATAATTGTATTCCTAACTTCATAATTTTACCTAAAGTCTGCATTGAAAAAATTTTGTATTCATTTTAATTAAGGTAAATTATATCAAAAGGTATCAATATTTATGGTTAAATTTATTTAAGGTATCAGCATAGTGAATGGTTAAAAAGAAATATCAATGTTTGTGGGGTTAAGTTTATTTAAGGTATCAACATTTTGAGTTATTAAAAATATATCAATATTTGGAAAATTAATTCAAATGAAGTATCTATAATTTATCATTATAGGAAAATTAAAGAGATTCAATTGAAAACTAATCCAAATATTGATCATTCAAATGAACTTTAGAAAAAGTTGATGCCTATTTGAAACTTTATGAAAAGTTTATATATTTTTATTAAACTATTCAGGAATTGATACCTTAAGTGAACTTACCCCTAATGTATACAATCTAGTGTAATTACCCATTTTAATTAAGGAAAAAATTCCAGAATCATGACTTGCAGAATCATATAGTTCACTTGCGATTTTGATAATTATGTTGTGAGAATGGTGTCTACCACTGGTTTATTGACATTAACTTTGTTAGACATTGATTGACCGATCAAATATGAAAGGTTAGCTGTCATTTGTCTTTACCATATTGTAGCTCACTATAAGAAGGTTTTTTTGTTGCTTCATTTTGCTCTAATTCACTTCTATACTAATCATTTGACTTAAGATAGCAACCACACTAATTAAAAAAAAAATGCTAACACTGTGTTTATAGTTACAGATTTTAGCAATTAGTTAAAATAAGTTATATATGAATCATTGGCTTGCTCATGTCATGTCCCTTCATCTAAAATAGTATAAACCTTTAGTAAACTCCAAAATGACTGAATGTTCTCATTTATAAGTTGCGCTAAGAGTATTGTTTGAGCAATGAAGTATTTATATGTGTGTCTACTGGAGTAAATTATGTATTTAAAATATGTGCAACTAAAAATAAAACAAATAGATTAGTCATATTGATGTCTCATACCTATATTTATTGCCTACTCATACAAAGAGACAATATGGCATAGCTTGATGAAATGAATGGAATTTCTTGTACTTGTAAATTATTGTTATGTCTAGTTGACATGATCTTCTGACTTCCACGATCCTAGATGTTAATCGGTTAATCTCATCCATGGTAAAAGTTTTCATTAGTTTTGACTATATTTATGCATAGGTACAAATAGCTCAACTTTTGAAGTTTGATTTGTGAGCCTACTTGAATTTATTGTTTGATTGCTTTAAGATTATATAATCTTGATCAAGCATTTACTGCATTAGGCTTACTTTAGTGAGATACTTCTCAATGCACTAAGATTGTTATCACCATAAGGATGTTTTTAACCATTTCACTATGTTAAGACTTAAATCCTTATAACCAAGGTTTTTATTGGTAAAGAGTCAAATCATTACAGTTAGGATACCTATTTTTTTACATTCCATAGACATACTAAGTTTGAAGTCTGGTCCATGGCATACCTAGAGTATCACCACTCCACAAATTTTTTGCATCACGGTTTAAGAGTCATCGATCACACATCTTCATTAGTTAAGACAAACGTCCGTGTAGTAAGACTCTTTTCATTTCATTAAGAATGCTTTCGCTACAGGTTAGGTTTTTACAATGTTGGTATGTTAAGGTTCATATTCTCATAGCTAAGGCTTTTTTTACCTACAATAGTTATTTGACCAAAGTAGGAGTTTTACTATTGTTTTGTAATTTCAATGCATATTAAGTACAACGTAAAGGAGAAAATAACCATATTAAATACCTAGGTTTTCATTTTATTTCTACAAATTCACTACTATAAGGTTAAGAATTCATCTATCATGCATTCATGAAGTTAAGGCTTACATTCTCATAAAAAAGTTTATTTATTTCTACAATAAAAAATGTTTTAACATGGAGAGTGTTTTAATTGTTTCATTGTGGAAAGACTTACTTCCTTGTGCCTAGGCCTCGACACTAAGCTGAACTGGCTTGAACCCATCAAGTCATGGGTCTAGTGAGGCCTAACCTAGAATTGATCCGGGTATTGGGTGGGCCGGTTTGGGTCTTCCACCAATTTATGGCTGGTTGAACTAACCCATTATTCTTTCCTTTTTAAATTTAAAAATAAAATTGAATTAAAAAAATGAAAATATAAAAAACAAATTAAAATAATTAATTTAAATAAACAATATTTTTAACTTAACATAAAATTGGACCTAAGAATAATATTCTCTAACTCATTTGTCAAAAGAATTGTTCAACATATATATTTATTTATATATATGCACATCTATTTATAGTTGTGAAATAAGTAATGTGAGACTACAAAACATTCAACATACAAACAAAACCAAAAAAAAAAAAAAAAAAAAAAACACATAGAAACATTGTTAAGAAATAAGAAATTATTTTGGTTAGAAATCTATAAAAATCTAATTAAATAACTTTTTAAATGTATTTGTTACTTATGGTGTTAACAATAACAATACATTTAATGCAATGAATAGTAATAAATTTTTACTACTCACATAGAAAATAGACAAAACATTTTTTTATTATTCATATTTATTCTTTTTACTTTACTTTTTCTTTTCCTTTGTCTATTTTTTTTTTTTTTTTTATATTGGATCGTCCCGGTTAACCAGATAGATTACATAGGTTATGAGAGACTTGAATCGATGAAGACCTAGTTATATGGCTCATACAGCCTGGTTAGGCCAACGGATTTGATGCAGGGTGGCCAGGTCGGGCTTGTTTACAGATCTGACCCGACACATGTACCTAGCCGACACACGTGCCAAGGACTACTTTTACCTATGGATTTTAGTACAACAAGACTTGTTCCTTAGAGAGCACTTTCATGATATTCTCGTGGCTAATTACTTTTTACCGCACTATGACTCTTCGACTCTTTCATCATATAAATGACTTTTCACTATTATATTGCCCATATTCAATGGCTATTAATTGTCACATGAAAAATGGAAAAATCATATATAATAAATACTTAAGAGTGTTACCATGTTAAGGTTGCATCATCGTAAAAATGGTTTCTTTTCATTGCACAAAGACAGAATTCACCATAAAGAAGGCTTTTACGCCACGTGAAGGCTCGCTTACTCATAGTTTGGCAATTTTCTCCGCAATAAAACTATTTTTTACCAATACCATTCCATCTTAGTTTGGGGTTTTTCATCGCAGGGACTTGTTTTACCATAATTAGTTGAAATTAATTAGAACTAGGATTTAATCTAACAATATGCGGTGCTCTATGTTATATGATAATACAACAAAATGCATACATATTATCATATATGATAACTAGGGTGGAACACATGTCTAACGTTCTTGTGAAAAAAAATTACACAAAACCAAATTATATAAAAAAATTACCAAAATAGTGTCTCTATATTGCGTGTTGGAGAAGAAAAACAAAATTTTATATGTGTATCATATGTTGATGGCAAGCTATAGTGACTTATTCTGTAAAACTTTTAAAAATTTCTGTACTGCATGTTGGTTGTGTGATATATATTTTGAGGTTGTATCGCATGTCTAACGAGCGATATTCATATAATTATATGCATATCGCCTTTTAGACATGCAATACAAGTTTGAACTGTATCGCACTCCGTATCGCACTCTCAACATGCTATACACGTGTAATTTTAAAAAAAAATGTACTTCATCTTGAAGGTATGATACAACAATATTATTTCTGTAATTTTTTTGAAAGTATGCTATGCATGTAATATTCTCGTGATAAATATCAACGTGATGCCAATCTCTCCTAATTGCACATAAGGATATGTATATACACACATAGCTAGGAATGCTAGAGTCTAGACACCGGTTCACTAGGTTACCCTCATCTCTCCACTCCCCCGGTTTTCAATTTATCATTCTTTCAGATTTTGTGTCTCCTCATTGCTTGGCTTCACTCTGTTTCGGTTCTACCGGCCATTTGAGTCAAAGACATTTTAGTGCTTATTATGTGTGGATTAGTTATCCTTAGTATAAACACGACATATATACAAATATCTTCAAATGGACAAGAACACTCATGCATGAGCATGAGCATGAGCGCCTTCAATGTTTGACCTCGTACGCGTGATCTGTTGATGGAGACAACTAGGATATGAAAAATCCCATCTCCTTTACAATATAAAATACGAAACACACACACACATATATATATATAATTCACTTTATTTTATTTGTTCTTCGTCAAGGAGTTTGAAAATAAGAAGGAAAAGTATATCCCATACATATGTGTATTTTCATGTTATATTATGGACTAACGTTAACATTGGCTAAACAACCAATATGTGGTTTTTTTTTTTTTTTTTTGGTTGTTGTTGCTGTCATAAAGTGTTTTAGAAAGTACATCTTTTACAAAATTTGAATTACGACTTTTACAAAATCTCTATTGTTGCTAAATAAGGAATTGCAATTCTTTAACAGGATGAAAGGAATAATCAACACATAGATTAGGATAAGATTATATTTTTAAGTACAACAAAAATAAGTAGTTAGCTAGATATGAGCTCAAATCTTACATTCTTTATCAATGATTCTCGCACCCTTCAGTGCCATAATTCTCGGTTACACGCATTTCTGGTAAAGTGCTATGGTCAAGAAAATCACAACGTGCCATGCGTTTTAAATTTCCTTTTGTTTTGTTTTTTTGTTCTATTTTTTATTTTAAATAAAGAAACCTTTGTTGCCTTTAAAAAGTCCTAGATGAATGTTCCTTTTTGTTTTCTAGATCCAGCTAATTTGCTACTGTACGGTACCCTCCAAAAAGGAAATTCAGTCAAAGTATACACAAATATTTTTACGAAAAAAATGATAATTGGACAAGGAGTCATGGAGTTATTAGTCAGTCTAATTGATTTAGTAGATTATTGTAGAATAAATTATTCAATTCCAAAAAATTAAGGATATACCGTCTCAAGAGTCAACATTGTATCAATTTTAACAAAAAAAGAAAAGAAAAAAGGAAGTGTTAAAAATTATTAAAATCCTTGGTTTGGTGAGAAACTAAAAACCATGCAGATCTCCTACACTGCAATTAATTGAGCAAGCTATATTTAAGAGAAAAATAGTTAGCTGACCTAAGGCCTGTTTACTTTCCGGTTAAAAAAGAGGGAGAGTATAAAAAATATTCCTTGCATATAACTGTTATCTAAAACAAATAAATAATATACATTAGGTTTATTTTTAATAAATCAATTTTTATGGATGTGAATTAAATTAATTATGTAGTAAATGAATCCCTATAGATATAGAGGAAATTCAAACTATGGTTTAAAGGCTATCGCTTCCCACCTTTAAGGAATTTATAAAGAGAAGAAAACTCCTCCTACTTCGGACTCTAAATGCGCCATATATATCTTGAGTATGAAATATTATTGAAGAGGTTAGCTATATTATTTCTTATTTTATGATGTATAGAATAGGAAATAATAAATATGGACACTTGGTTGTCAAACTCTCGAGTCTACTTGTATGTTTTTATGAGTTTACGAGTTGATGATGAGATTTCGATTCAACTCGCATACAAAATCGTTTTTTGCGTAAACTTGTTAGTAGAATCGTAGAATTGTAAGTAGAATCGGTGGTATAATTATAGTAAAATCGTAAAGTTGTAATTTTACACTTTTTTTTCTATTTGAATTTTAAAAATGCAATCAATTTAATATATTTAAATTTAGGGTTTTTGGGATTAGTTCTTGATATTTATCTTAATCTAACTTAATTTTAGTTTTTTAAATATTTTTTTTTTATTTCCTTTTTTTGTATTTTTCATAGAGTTATTTTCTTTTAGGTATATATTATGATATATTTTGAACAATTTGAATGAAAATTAAATTAATATATATAGTGCTATATTTTTTTTCCTTTTTTAATAATTTTCTATATATAATTTATTTGCCATAAATACAATGATTTTTTGTGCAAATATATAGTGAACATGAAAATATTCATTACTGTACAAAACTAGCTACTCACACATAATTTAAATAATTTGTAATACATCTTAATAATTGTAGATTATGAGTCATGATTAAGTAAAAATATTTTTTTTATTATAAAATTACACTAAATATATTAATGACAGTATGTGAATTATGATTGGTAAAACTTAAATTTTGGTTGTATGTAACTAATTTAATACTAAATTCTTTATTTTCATAATTTATTTAAAGTTTTATTAGTTTGGTAAGTACATCGATGGTTTTTACAAGCAAATTTACATTAGTTGTAGAATTTTACTAATCTATATTTCGATTTTACGTTTTAATTCTACGGACCCCTTAGCGATTCTAGGTAGAAACTCGAGTTTGACAACCATATATGGATATATAGTCATGGTCTCAAATCATACATCTCACCACAAACACTTCTAATTACTTATTGTTATAGAGAAAAGAGAGAAAATTTCTAAGGTTGCGTGTAGACTTTGACAGACAAAACCATTAAAATCAAAGGGATTTTGTGTCTTTTTCATATCATGGACTCATAAACGCTTCTATAATTACTTTTGTATTCCAACAAGTGGTATTAGAGCGATCATGTGTAAGATTAGACTCATAAAACGATTGTTGTTGTTGATTGATTTGTTTGTGACTCTTTCCTAATAAAGATTAGGGTTTTCAATGTTATCATTAAAAAATAATAAAATGTTCTTTCCCTAATGTATATAATTATTTTTTTATTACATGATTGATGTTTGTTTAAGGTTCCTTTCCTCTAATTTTTAAGCGTTAGGGCTTTTTGTGGAATTGTGTGAATAAAGATTATTGAATGACCAAAAGTAAAAAAAAAGAATAAAGATTATTGATGAAGATTCCTAGAGTAATATGGATATATTTTATTCCTTATTCATAAATCAATTGTGATTGTCTAAGGATGATGATTCATGAAAACAGGTTCTATCTTATTTTTATCTCATTGTTGATCCGTGGATAACGGTTAATTTTTGAATTTCGATGGATGTTGTTTCACGAATGAAATGTGCCATATTGATATTAATCTGGATGTCAATTCATAAATAAAATGTTTGATCTTGTGACCATGATTCATGGATAATGGTTAAATTAAGGGTTGGAATTCATCAAATTCTTTAAATATTGATTTGGTGAATTTAAATCTTTCATATTATATACACACACACATTCAAATCTGCGGATTTCGCCCTTAGTTTTGTGAAAATTTTGTCATGGATTTGTATGGACTTCTGATCATTTTAATTATATATTGGTTCTAGAAAGTGATCATTCAGGAACTTCAATTTTTACTTGGAATGCAAATTGCCGAGGAAGATTGTGCCATTACAGAATTGATATTTGTGTTGTCAAAACATAATTTTTTTATGAATTGAATAATTACGAATTGAAACAATACGAAGGTTAATCAGACTTTGATTGTGTATATATGGATCTTCGTGCAAATCTTTTATTATATATATATATATATATATATAATATTCAACTGTTTTGGCCTTGCCATCAATTGTCATGGAATTGATTTTCAACGTAATTTTCTCATATTGATAAATAAAAGAAATAAAATCAATTAATTAAGGGTAAAATTTTGACAAATTTTTGTCTATTATTTGAGACGAATGGCTGAAATAAGATGTTACCAAAAGAGCATCTCTTGAGGAAATCATTCGCTTTGGATAGATAGAAAGGATTGTGTGCATCTAGGCATGCGAATATTGATCAGCACAAACGAAGGTTAATGTCTGCTCGACATACATGTGCACCTGCTGTGATGAACCCATGAGGCTTATTTGGTTTCTGCATCGGTCTAAAGAAAGGCTTAATCATTTGATAAAAATTATCAATGTTTGGTCATTGCACCAAGAGTACCACTTACAAATTTTCATTTCTGCTCAATGACCAGATGTAAATGCTGTGTTAGGGATCTTATGATGGGTTGTGTCATTATTTGAGTTATAAATTATAGTTTTTAGTATGAATGTGAGTATAATTTTGTTTTTACTTGTTTTGTTCTTTATTCAATTACTGGTGCTACTTCAATATCTCTAGCAACAATAATATGGTTGATAAAATTTGGACAAATGCGGAATAGGTTCAAGATCTTCAAAAAATGTTTGCTAGGTATGTCTCAATACGATATAAAAATAACGATGTTAAAATAAAAAATTGCAAAAGAAAAAATATACAAAACCGAATCATAGTGATTGTTTCTTTTATGGTACTAAAGGTTTTAAAGAGAAGCAATGTACCAACTATCACACTTAGCATGCAAGGAATGGCACACTTCTTAATCTTGTTTGTTTAAAGCCTGATTTGACTTAAGTACTTGGACACATGTGGTGGATAGATTCATGTGTGACTACTAACATCAATGTGTCTATGCATGGTTGTTTAAGTCGTTGAAAGCTTAGTAATGGTGAAAGGTACATCAACATTGGAGATGGAAAATTTGTTAAGGTTAAGGCATTAAGATATTTTATATTGGTATTGAGAACTAGTTGTTATTTGGATCTGAAAGAGACTTTTGTAGTGCCATCTTTTATATGGAATTTGAATTCTATTGCTACATTGGACAAATCAAGTTATGCATGTTCATTTGGTAATAGCTAGTTCATTCTCTTTTATGATTAAAAGCTAGTTGGGACTAGTTCTCTGTTTTATATTGATAATCTATATGTGCTGGATATTATTGTCTCATATGATGAATCATTGCACATTGATACATGAGGCTTGAAGCATAAATTAACCAATGAAAATTCAAGTTCACTGTGGCACAAGAGATTAGGTCAAATTTCCGAAAGGCAATGGAAATACTTGTGTCTAACAGTATTCTCAATCTCCTTAGTTTTACAGATTTTGATATTTGCATTAATTGCATAAAGGGAAAACTGACAAATGTTAAGAGATTGAGTGCTAATAGGGCCACAGAAGTCTTATAACTAATTCATAGGTATTTGTGGACAATTCTCTAAAGCTTCTTAGAATGGTTAGTAGTATTTTATAACCTTCATAGATGACTTTTTTTGATATGGCTACCTATATCTCATTCATGAAAAGTCTTAAGCACTAGACGTATTCAAAAGTTATAAGGCCAAAGTTAGAAATTAACTTGGCAAAATAATTAAGAGTGTCGGTTTTGATCATGGTGTTGAATACTATGGTAGACATGAAAGATCAAATGAACAATGTTTAGAGGCATTTGCTAAATTCCTAGAGGAATGCGGTATCGTCCCACAACACACCATGTTAGGTACACCTGAAATGAATGGTGTTGCTGAGAGATGAAATAGAATACTTAAAGACATTGTAAGGATCATGATTAGTCATTATACCTTCCTAGAATCACTCTGTGGAGAAGGATTGAAATTGCAGCATATTTACCTAATAGAGTACCAACTAAGGTAACTAACAAGACCCTACATGAACTTTGGACAAACAAGAAGTCTAGTTTAAAACATTTGAACCTTTTGGGATGTCCAATTGATGCTAGGCCTTATAGGCCAACTGAAAGGAAATTAGAATTAAGGATTGTTAGTTGTTACTTTACAGGGTATTCTAAAAGATCCAAAGGTTACCTAGTTTTATGATCCCACTACTAAAGCATTATTTGAGACAATTAATGCTAGGTTTTTCGAGGATGTTGAGTTTGTAAGGGGAGATAAGGTGAAGGAGTTTATCCTTAAGGAGGAACATGTTGATGTTGATGTCCCTCTTGCTACTATTGGCAGTGTTTAGGATCAAATTATGGTACTTGGCATTGTTTAAGAAGCATATCTAGAACAAGGCAACACAAATGACTCTCCCATTCAAATTCAAGAAACTCTGGAACAAAAAATTTCAAATCCTTAAGAACTGATGCCATTAAGAAGACCTACTAGAAAAAAGGAGAAGTGTGATTTTCTCAAGAACATGAGGGTGGCATTAGAATGATGCAAGAAGATCCAATCAACTTCTGTTAAGCTGTTGAAAGTCTTGATTCTCAAAATTGGTTTGATGCCATGAAGGAAGAGATGAAGTCTATGATGGATAATGATTTTTGGGACTTTATGCTATTACTTGAAGGCATGAAACCCATTGGTTGCAAGTGGATATTCAAAGCCAAAAGGGATTCGAAAGGTAATATAGAGCAGCATATTGCACGCCTTGTGCATAAGGGCTTCACTCAGAAGGAAGACATTGATTAAAAAGAGACTTTCTCTCCAGTTTCTTCAAAAGAATTTTTAAGGATTATAATAAAATTTATAGCACAATTTGATCTTGAGTTGCATCAAATGGATGTAATGTTTGTGATTGTGCCCTAGGCCAATTACTAAGTATTATTATTTCATGTACTAGAGGTCAATCACCAATTAGTGATTTATTTAAAAAAAAAAAATCCAATGGGAAGAATAAATAAATTATTATTATGAATAATAATTTACTATCACTACCAACCTTAATAAGATTAGGGGCATTATTGTCAGTGCAAAATACTGACATAATATAAATAGGTGTGATAGTGTCTCATTAGGGTTAAGACTCTTTGACGTCACATTAGACGACAGAGAAACTCTGTTCCCCTAAAAGAGAGAGAAAAACTCAGATCTTCCTCATCAATCTAGAAAGGTTCTAGACTGCGCTAGCATGCAAGAATTGATTCCTTTTGGGTGGCTTGTTCGTGTGGACGAAGTAGAGGGTGTTCGCATTTGCAGCATCTTAAGATCCGAATTTGAGAATTTTAAAGCATCAAAAAGGTAATTCTATTTCGCTTTAATTTGATTGAATCGCATGGATCCAAAATTGGGATTTAGGGTTCGTATTTTTACGAAAAATATACATATTTCCGCTGCGTTTTGATCCCTAAATTCCCAACATGTAAAGACAATATTTCTCAATGGTCATATTGATGAAATGATTTATATGGTGCAACAAGGAAACTTTGAATAAGATGATTCAAAAAAATAACATGCAAATTAAAAAAATATATCTATGGGCTAAGCAAGCGTCTCGACATTGGTATCACAAATTTCACCAAATCATTGTCTCATATGGTATTGAGATGAATGTTGTCGATGATTTTGTATACCGATAAGTTTAGTGGGTGCAAGTTAATTATCTTGGTATTATATGTGGATGGCATACTGCTAACATCAAATAATATGAGCCTATTATGTGAAACCAAGAGATTTCTAGTACTTATATAGTTTATACACAATTATAAAGTCAAACACATATAGCCTAAGTGAGAGATTGTTGAATTTATTTTTTAAGCTAATTTTTTATGGCTCATATGTGAGAATTAAATTAAGAGAAAATTATAAATTACTCTCCTAAACTTTTACTTAGGTGAGAATTCACTCCTTAAAATTTCAAATTAAGCTTTTTAAATCTTTAAACTTCCAAAATTGACACAGTTAAGGAGACTTAACATTTTCTACTAAAAACACAATGGGGAGAGTTGAAAAATACTCCTTTGAACTTTCAAGTATATGTGGATTCATCCCTTAAACTTTTATCTATGTGTGGATTTACTCCCTCATATTCATGGAAAATATTACTTAACCTTAACTATGCTTATTTTTTTAAGTTTAGAGAGTCAAAAACTCACTTTGAAAGTTGATGGGGTAAATCCCTAGCTTAGAATATGAAATATTATTTCATATTTTATGATGGACATAATAGGAAGTTATAAATATGGACTTATATATAAATATATGGTTATGGACGGACCCCAAGTCATATGTCTTGCCTCATACTCTTCTAATTATCCATCGTTAGATAGAAAAAAGAGAGATTTAAAATCTCTAAAGCTACGTATAGACTTGGAAGACCAAACCATCAAAGTCAAAGAGATCTTTTGTGTTTTCCATATTGTGGATTCAACTTTGCTTCCACAATTACTTTTATATGTTTATGCCCTAATCTTGCGCATGTGTTACTTAATATAGGGATTTAACATTCAATCCCAACATTATATCTTCCAATATTCATTTAATACAAATATCTATTGTATAGAAAAACTATTTCATTGTTTGTATCTTACTTTTATATTATTATCAAGTTGGAAATCAAATAAATTTGCTAATGAAGATGCCATCTAATAGCTTCATCATCACATCTAAAGTCAATGCTATCACTAAAATGTTGCATCAACATTGTTACCACTCTTACTACACCACCATAACAACTGTCATTGCCTTCGCCAACACTATGATAGTTATGATAGTCCATCAGGGCATCATCCATTCTACAAAACTTTCAAATAATTGACCCATTAAGGAATTTTGAGATCAATGGTTCTTCAGGTGTTGATAGAAAAATAATGATAAATAATATAAAAAGCATATAATAATAAAAGCAATGTTTGATATATTAGGTGTAGGATCAATCAAATCGTCTACAGGTACATAAACTTATTGACCATATTATGAATCCCTCTTTAGTGGAAAACTCTCTCTCTCTCTCTCTCTCTCGTTTTCATATCAAGGATGGGATGATAACTCATAGTAGACAGACATTCCATCCAATAAGATAGATAGTTCATATTTTTTTTAGATGAAACAGAAAATATTATCAATGAATAAAGACACATTTTATATATTAACATCCCATAAATATCCTACCATATTTAGGGTAGTTATAGCAAATCTTAAATGAACACTAGTATGAAAATAGCAAATGAAGGTGATTTTTTCCACCTAAAAAAGGCTCAAAATTGCCTTAGCTGAACCAATAGAAGCGAGTCCACTCGCCCCTCGACTCATGGACTCCATTATGTTGATTTGTCAACCATGGAGGCTTAATAATAAAACTTGCCTCTTTTGTAATTTTCTTCTTTTTTTTACCCACAATTATATACGAATCATATTTATATATAATATATATGTTATTATGTAATATTATACATTAAATATGCAATATGTAATATATTATTATATGTAATAATACATATAACATATTGTGTGATAATAATTTATGTGATGCATTATATTATAATCATATATATTTATATGCTTTCAAATTGAATAATTATAATAGAAATGGATAAAAAAAATATTATTAAACTATTGAAATAGACTTGAAGTCCATCAAGCACGAAAATACTAGAATTAAATCACGCTACAAAGAAGAGAGAGACACTTTTAAGTTTGGAGATTGAATGGTGCTTGGCTGGAGAGAGGGGTGTGTTGCGGGTGTTGTGAGGGTGTGTGTGTATATATATATAGTGGTAGAAGATGCGAGACTCAACCTTTTTTTTTTCCCTATTTTCAGAAGGTAGGAAATTTCTCATCTTCTATATTTGATGTAAGACTAGGATAGTGAGGTGAAACTTGTCTCTTTAGCTTAGTTAATTGCAATATTCATCTAAGTATCCTTGTTTGTATATTTAAGACAAAATAGGCTAGTTTTTGCCTCATTATAATACTTTTAATGTTTATTTTTTTACTGATGGATCTTTAAGAGGTTGTTTTTTATATGATCAATTCTACATACTAGGATGGTTTTTCATTTTTACCAATTAAATATGATTGATTTTGTATTCTAGGATAGTTTGGTCATACCACTAGTTATTGTTATTGGTTTTTGCTTGATTATACAAGTGCACGATAAGCTTAGATAATTCTTTTTCATGGCATGATAAAAATAATAATTGTATAACTAAAATATTACTCAATATGTATGTTTGTTACTCTATGGTCATCTTGTAAATAAATTTTATTTTATGATTTATTTATTTTTTATTTTTTTTACAAATTAATGCTTTGGAGTTTTCTTCTCAACTTACTTTTATCAAATAAAGTTTAACTAAATAAAAAATAAATCAATCAATCTCTTTTTGAAAAAGGAACTATATATCATGACTTGATTCCCAATAATGAGTACGTAGGCATCCTTTAGGAGTGATCATAAAAGAATAAAAATTTTCAAAAATTTTTAGAATTAGGTTAACGTTGTTCTATTCATGCAATTTAAGCCTTTTTTTTTTTTCTAATCTTAATTAGTGTGACTCTGAATTTTTGGAATAATACTTTAAAAAATAATTTTCATAGTTTTCTTTTCTTTTTCTAATTTGAGAAATTCATATTAAATGGATATGCTTTAAATTGAGTTATAAAATGAAGGAAAAATGAAATTTTAGGTTCAACATAAAGGAAAGTCTTTGGTCCAAGTAAAAGTGTTCGTGATTTGGTCTGGTCACTGTAACGATTCTGATGCAATGGGTAAATTAAAGTTTAATCATGTTCCATTGATTTGCACACGAATGGTGGAAAATAATCTTCAATTATCTATTGATTCTGTGAATACCTTGATAATTGACATCTAAATTCGAAGAAAACAAATGAGCTAAAAAAATTAGGAAAAGAAGAGTAAAACGGCTCATTTTTATATTTTTGATTAACTATAGTCTTTTTGTCCTAGGGTATACAAATATAAGCATGCTAGAAAGCTGCTAAAAATAGAACTAAAAAAACTTCCAAAAACAGAAAAGTAGTAAAACTTAAGGACACAAAATACATAAAAAGATGAATAAAATGTCATAGACAACATATAAAGTTGAAGTATCTACAAGAAGTTATAGTGATTCTTAAATCCACCTAAAATATAAAAAATGCCCGTTTAAGGGCCTAAGCAAAGGAAATTGCTCTAAAATTAATGTAGCTTTTCACCAAAGGCTTTGGGAAACTAGTATGAAAATAGAGAAGAAAACGCTTTGGTGATGCTCTTATGAAAACCTAGTTTTTGAGAATGAAGAGGAGGAGGATGAGGTTATTTTTGTAGCTATTAGTGATGGGGGTCTAGTTTTTAATAGTAAATATGTAAAACAAGAGTTTTGATAGGGAATGGAAATGAGACTATAGTGATGAGGAGGTCCTGTATGACTCCTAGAGCTGTCAAGGAAGATTGACTAAGAACCAGCATCTTTTAGTCTACTTGCACAATTCAGGATAAAGTGTGTAGGTTCATAATAGATTTTAGCAGTTGTAAGAACATCATATCAATAGAAGCAGTGCAGAAGTTGGGCATTAAACTTGAGCAACTCCCTAAGCCGTACAAACTAGCATGGCTAAAAAAAGGAAGTGAGGTAACCGCCTTTAAACGGGTATTGGTTTCATTTCTATAGGCTTTATATATAAAGATTTTGTGTGGTAACGTAGCTGCAATGGACACGTGCCACTTATTGTTAGGAAGACCTCGATAGTTTGATAGGAGTGTAACACATGATTGTAGAGCTATACTTATAAATTTCGTGTACAAGGGAGTAAAAATTGAGTTGATTCCTAATAAAGTGACTGCTAAGTCCAAGACTATAAAACAGAGCGGTAAAGGTAGTATGTTGTCAATAGCTAAATTTGAAGAAAAGTTGCAGGATTCAAAAGCTATTTCTAACATTATGGGAATCGAGGTAGTCAACGAGAGTGCTGATAGGAAATGTGGAGATAAAGAATTTTTTGTAGGAGATTTCGTATGGACTATCCTATAACGGATCAATTTTCTGTAGGTGGATGCACCAAACTTTTAGTTGGGAAGATTAGGCCAGTCGAGGTCATTGAGAAGATCAACCCTAATGCATACATATTGACACTGCCCAACCACATTTGAACTGTTGATATATTTAATGTGAAACATCTTATTCCTTACATTGGAGATAGTTCAGACGACAAGAATTCAAGGGCGAATTTAGTCCACCCTAGGAGAATAATAAGGCAGAAGAAGTGGGTAATAGGTACCTAATGAAGTGTGGAAAAGATTGATTAATGACAATTCCATAATTACAGGTCCTTATTATGAAGGAAATGAGCCAATAAGAAGGAGTCATTACCTTTGGCAATGGGTTACATCAGTTTTAGTGCAATTTCCTTCATTTAGGCCCTCAAATGGGCATTTTCTATAGGGAAAAAGCTGCTTTTGGTACCTGAACTTTGGCTGAGTAGACAATTAGGTATCTGAACTTTCAAGAAGATGAATTTCATACCTAGCCAAATTTTTCGTGCTCCTTTTCACTACCTTACTCTTTTATTGTTTTATGAAGTAATAGACGCGTGTCAAGCAATGATTGGGTGAGACAGTAAAAAAGAACACGAAAAAGTTTGGCTAGATATGAAATTGGTCTTCTTAAAAGTTAAGGTATCTAATTATCCACTGACCAAAGTTTAGATACCAAAAGGGACTTTATCCCCTTTTTTTATATTTTGGCAGATTAAACATTCACTATAACTTCTTGTAGACACTTCAGTTTTATATGCCATCTATGACATTTTATTCATCTTTTTATGTACTTTATGTCTTTAAGTTTTATGACTTTTCTATTTTTGGAAGTGTTTTAGGTTCTGTTTTTGGTAGCTTTCTAGCCGTTTATATTTGTACACCCTAGGGCAAAGAGACATTCACTTAATCAGAAATACAAAATTGAGTCGTCTTCCTCTTCTTTTCCTAGAATTTTTAAATTTATTTGTTATTTTTGAATTTGGATGCCAATTATCTAGGTATTCATAGAATTAATAGATAATTGAAGATGATTTTTCGGCATTCATACGTGAATAAAAAAAATGTAATTGAACCCTAATTTACTGGTACATATCAATTGTTTTTTTTTATATATGGTTTTTTTTATTTGGTTTTGGATCTATATTTAAAATAGTTTGATTTAAACCCCTTATGAAGCAAATTGCTTTTAGAGGTTCAAGATCTTGGTTTGAATTGTGTAAAATGAGTTTTGATTTGGTTTGAACTACATTTAAAAATGCCAAATTTTAATTGAGGCTACAATAAATTGCTAGAGTTTTTAACTAAACATTGAAGCTTAAATTGAAGAACGTTAACATTATATGATAATATTGTTACATCATAGGTTATAGCGAAGTTATGTAATTCAAGTTGAAAGTGAGAGACGAAAGTGAACGAAAAAGAGTAGATTAATGAGGTTAAGAGTAAATTGTCAATAAGTTTTGAAACTAAAAATAGTACCTATATTTTATATTTTAATTGGAAATTGTTCGATTTGGGTTCAAGTGGTACACTTAAGTTTGATATCCTAAACTAAACTATGAACTATTTAGAACCTCTCCAAACTGAATTATGAATCGGACCAAAGTACAAAAGAAGTACATATTACAATTTAGATAGGTTCGGTTCAATTTGGTTCAATTCAGTTTCATGAATTGCCTTAGGTTCTAGCACTACTCATCAAATTCAATAAAAATGTGATTATAGTTAAACCTCGATAAACAAATATTCGATAAGTTAATAATATCGATTACATATTAATTTCTTTCAATCGTGACTTGGGCCAACTTACTAAATTTATAATCTCACTAAATATATAAGCTAATTATTTGTAAAGAAATCCTTAAAGCCAACAAAAATATAAATTAATAATTCATCAAATATTTAAAAAATCTCTTATAAAATTCATAATAAAGATTTTTCAAACTACTTCTATTCTTTAAAATTTTACTCTTTGCTAAAATATACATCTAAAATTTTACCAAAATTTGTATTCTATTTACTTTAAATATTTTGTAATCCTTTATCTTCTAAAACATTGACTTTGGAAAACTCTTTTTGATCCTATATCCCCATCTATTCTAATTTCCAAGCTTTACCACAACTTTATAGTTTTTTGTGTTATAAAATTTATTATTTCATTTTATATTTGTGCATTATGACTTTTTATTTTTTTTATATATACACTATATATGCATTTTGTCCATATTTATTTTTAGATTTTATTGATAAGTTATATATAAAATTTGGAAAAAACTGTGTAAAAACTATAAAATCTTTGTAAATTAATAAATCTTTATCTATCGATAAATTAACAAATTATTCATTTTTCAATAAATAAATAATCTCTTTAAAATAATATTTTTATTAGTCCCAATAATATTATTTTATAGAGGTTTTACTGTACTATCTAATTTAAAAGACAATCCTTAGCAAGTAACTAAGTTAAAATTACCCTAGACCCTAAAATTATATCTAGGGTGACACTATAAACAAAAGAGAATAAAATATGTATGAAAAATGGTTGGTGATTCTACATAATGTTATACCCATGCTTTTATAATAAGGACTTGCTATTCAAATTGCTAGCATGTGCCATCTCATGTTACGCACATATTACTAGACTCTTTTGTAGGATTTAAACGTTACTATCCAATGAGGTAATAAAAATAAGGCTATCTACATGGGATGGTTGAGCCTTCAAACTTCTTAAGTATCTAAGGTTAATAGAACAAGATGCACAATGATTCTAACCACTTATCCATAAATGCCATCAGAACAGAGAAGGAAGGTGTCTAAACACTCCCTTTGACTTGCTAATATCATAAATTTTAAGTTAGAACAATTTTCTTGTTCTTTCTTTAAATTTATTGTATTGATTCCAATTTATGCAATATATCAATTTTGAAATATTTTATCATTGGAAACATGATTAGGTATAAACAAATGTCAAGAAATGAGTAAAATTGTACATTTATTAGTAGTGGTGTAGGGATAGTGGTGATGGTGGTAGCAAAATTGGTATTATTTATCATAAAGGTGTTAATATGGGATAGTAAACTGGTGGTGGCAAGTAATGACATGACAATAATGATAACAATTAAAATAGTAGTAATATTTATGCTAGTGGTGAGGGTAGTAGTATGTGGTAGATGTTTATCAACAACCACAATGGGATTAATAGTAATGGTGTAGTGGTTATGATATAGGTATGATGGTGATGGTGATGCAAAGATGAGGTATAAGAAAATAGCAGTGGTACAATGATAATGATGGTGGTAAAGAAAATGGCAGTGTTAATGTAAGGGCATATTATTTATGTATGAAAAGTTAAACTTGTGACCTAATCCATTTAATAATGTGTTTTATGTTCGAGTTAAACTCATTTATCAACTAAGAATATTCTAAAATTAATATGTCATAACTTTTGAGTCACTATATAAATATATATATGCACTATTGTCTTCAATGTGCTTTTTGTTCAAAATGAATATTAGATTGGAAACTATGCTACTACTTGTAAAGATATTTTCTAATTCTAGGCTAAATGTATGGATAAACTCCATAAAAACAAAATAGCTTGAGAGTCCAACTACCGGTTCAAACTTCAATTAATATGTGCTTAACTTAAAAAATATATTCTGTCATAATTGTTCTATGTGTCGATCACTAGCATTTATGGCTAACTTATGCAAAAACTAACTACTACATTCAATTCTATTTTTATTAATAATATTATATGAAACACCCTAACCTTCACCTATCTAAGTTAGAAATTGAATTGAGATAGTTTAAATAAATAAAACAAGTAAACAGTAGGGTAAGACTAGATAATTTAACATAACTAGATTAACAATAGGTTAAATTGAAATTTGAGATTACATATATCTCTTTCAACTTGTCTATTTGTTTTATTTATCTATTCAATAAATCATATTTCATCAAATCTTTCCATTTTCAATTTCTAAACTTCATACTCTTTCAATTACAATTTCCTAAACCTTTAAACATGTAATTTAAATGTTTTTCAAATTCCTAAATCCTTGAATTTTAGTTTAATTTCCATTTTCTCTTAATCCCCATAAGTTTTAAATTTATATTCTTATTTAAAAATATTAGATCTTAAGTCGAGAACCAAACTAAATATCAATTTCTTATAAACTAAATTTCCAAACTAGATTTCTAATTCAAGATATTAATTTCTAATATATAGATTCCTAAATTACTTTCTAATTATTTTCAATACTTAAAATAAATATATGGAAGGTTTAAACCTATAACCCTTATCCATAAATATACTTTATATTTTAGCCTTATCCTTTCCTTTTTCCTTTTCCCACCTGCCTCTCTCTTTTTCCTTTTCCCTTCTTTTCTTTCTTTCTTCTTTCTTTCTTCTTTTCCTCTTCTTTTTCTCCAAAAATTTCAAATTCAAATTCAAACTCAAGTCTCAAATTCAAAGAGATCATAGGAGAAATTGAAGATAGAAAACAAGATAGGAGTTAGGAATCAAGTTAAAGAAGCTTCATCAACTAGAAAGGAGGAATAACAATCAAGACTTAGTTGATAGAAATGGCAAAACATATAAGTTTTGTTGTTTTCTTTATTTTGATAATTGTATATGCATGTATATGATGTCCCAAAGTTAGATATATATAATATATATATAAGGTTTAGGATAAAACTTGTAAACCTATTAGATATGGACTTGAATGTTAAGACCTAGGTATATGTTTATGTATGTATAGGCTAGAGATTTGGTGAAATATAAAGTAATAATACGTTTATAAATGTTGAAAGTTAAGGTTATGAGTATATTTGTTGATAATAAGATGTTTTTGTCGAAATATGATGAAAAACAAGTAGTTAAAATAGATTAATACATGCATGCTTTGTTTTTGCAAAAGAGCATGAGGAAAACATGATGAGCCATATGTAGCTATCACCTTTTTGTTTCTTAAAATACAAGGGTTTTAACTCACCTGAGAAGAAACGAGATTGGTACATGGCTGCCCTATCCAATCGTGCTTCTCTCCTTTTTGTTCAACACTGTAATTCCATAACAGTACGGTTGGAGCATGGTTTCTCCGATCCCACTTTGTTTCTTCTAATCTTTAAAAAGTTTGGAAAATCAATGAAACACGGCTCACCCTATCTAGTCATACTTCTCTGTTTTCTTCAATCCAAGAATAAAACATGATGGGAACATGGCTGAATGTACTTAGTCATGCTTCTCATATGCTTGTACACGGGTGGAATGCGGCTAACCCTATTTGACCATGTTCTTCAAAACAATAAAAATAAAATAAAATAAATAAAAATGAAATGAAATAGATATATGATAGTTTATATAACATGTTAGTTAATTCATGCAATTATGAATGAATTAAGTGGATTTATAGATTTAATAACTAATTCGATTAAACAAAGAAGTTAAATATAAAAATAACTTATTTAATAATCTAAGTTCAAAACTTAACTTAATGTACCTTCATGAATTTAAATGAATTAGATGGATTAAGTTTAATCAACTTAGCTAATAATAAATTAACGTAGACTTAACTTGTTAATGGCTTAGAATAATGTAAATAATATTTTGGACTAGGCCTTAACTGATATGGAGAGTATGTTATTTCAAATATATTTTCTTTTCATTGGAGGAAAGTATTTTGAAAATAAATTATATGATGATGTTTTTATAAATAAATGTTTATAAACAAAAGAAAAGATAATTTGATGGACAATAAAGAACTATCCATATCTTGGCAGGGCAATTTTCGCAGCCATGGCGGGGTCCTATTTAGTGTCTAATCAAATAGATTTTTGAAATAAGTTTGATGTAAATGGATAATTTATTTAATTACTTATATGTTTTTAATTCTTGAATAGATGTTTTCCTCTAAACCAACCCTCTGTCTCTGTTTGGATTTCAAATAATATAAAGTACGTAGTAACTTGTGTTGTATGTTAGAATAGACTCCTAAATGAACTAATATTTAAAGACAGCTTAATTAATGAGTGTTGCTTATACGAATGATGTTGAATCCGATCGAGGAGCAACAATTTTAGTTGAAGTTAAGCATGGTATTTAGGTGCTTAGGCTACCCTCTTATCATAATGCAATAATAATTTATAAGTGATTCAATGGGTAGCTGACAGGCAAATGGGATTGGCATAACATTTACTTAAGCTTGGAAGGAAGTAATATGGTTCAATTTACATTTATGGGATCGGTTGAACTAAATGATATTATGGATTGAGATAAGTAGACATATGTAACGACTGTAAACCATAGAGGATGCTATTGTCCTTTTCTAGTGAGATATAAGAAATATAGACATTGAGCTGCTTATATCAACCCTTAAGTAGCTGCTGTTACTAAGAACCCCTAAGTTCTCATAGGCTTGTTTCGGAGTGTAAGTGCTCAGTGTTGCTTGTTTTACTTTAATTCAAAGACAACAAACTACTGTTTGTTGCATTACATTATTATAAGCTCGTGTGTGCTTGTGTTACTGTTGTACTGGGCTTCGCTTATTATTGTTTTCTTTCTAAGTGTTGATTGGACGATGATGTTTGCTTCGGTATATAGGATGACTTGAGAGGATTTTGTTGAAGAGCAAAACGAGTTAGGATCATTGGATTATATTTATTTTGTATCAAAGGTGGATTTATCTTTTGAAGTTTTATTTTTCTTGAAGGGCCTGGTAGAGCCCACATGTTTTTAATAAGCTTTATTTTACCATAAAAAAGTATATAAGATACCTAATGGTGCGATTTTGTTTTAAAATTTAACTACTATGGAGAGTAGCTTACAGACCTATTTATGAGAAAATTGATCTATTTGTGTGAGTAGAATGAGATTTTTTTTTTATAAATGGGTTTTTACCACTGCTAAATCATGCCATTTTTAAAATCTAACTAAATGATTTCACTAATTAAAACTGGCTAGTAAATGTTCACAATAAACATATCATTTAAGGAAGATTGTGCATGTAATACATAAAATATTATACGTGCAATTGTATATGCTCAGATCCAGTTGTTTCAGGGTGTTACATTATGGTTTGCTAGTGGGGTTAATACTTAATAAAGAATGTCAAAATGGATGCATATAAGTTTGAAATATATTATATAGTTTGTCAAGGATAACAAAATTGAAATATAAAAGAAATAAAAGGTTAATAGTGTTGCTCTTACACAAACTGAGTCTAAGTTTATGAGAACAACAATTAGAGGAAATGAGAATAACTAGCAAGATTAATGGTAGAGTGGTAGCACTAAATCGGGGGAGAGGGAGAGGAGGGAGAGAGAGAGAGTGTTAGAAGTGTATAGGTGGATATAGAGAAGAGATTAAAATAATAAAATAATATAATATAAAATTAAATAAAATTTTTATAATTCTCGATCTTAAACAGGGTTTGTAGGTCTAAGTAGGACATATGTATGAAACACGTTTCTCGAACAGGTTTGTATACAGGTGACATGCTAAAATCATAATATGGACATTTATAAATGAATTCTTATACGTCTAACCTATTTATTAATCATGTCACATTTTACTTATTCAAACTCATTACAATGATATTGTGTTGTGTCTAGTTGGTGTGTTGAGTGTCAAATTAAGCGTTTTCTATTTACTCCATATTTTTGAGCATTATTAATGTTGATATGGGTCATTATGCTGATGTAGAAAAAATATATTTATGTTTGAGGATTTGTTAGAAGTATGTTATTGAATAGGACTTCAGATTGTTTTATTGAATATTACTTTATGTATTTATGCAATGAGAATAGGAGATTTAGCTATTATAAGAGTTTTTTATGTTTTAACAGAGATTCTAAAACTGTTGAATATTTAAGTTATATATTTTATCTGATGTATTTTAGTTGCTGTATATAGCTGTCATTTGTTTTGTTCTTTTATTCTAGCCGTACACGTGTCAATATTTAAAGACACATGGCTTTGTATATACAAACTTTTAGGGTTACAGAATACAAGATAACAAATCATTTTACAATCAGTTACATATCTCCGAAACCAACTTTTCTCTCGGTCTTTTCTTGATATGATCTGGAAATTGCAAATGATGAAGGATCTTACAAAGTTCTACATGGTATCAGAGCCTTGATCTTCTTCTCTGTTTTAGGTCAGGTTTTCTCGACTTTGCTTGGATCTAGTAATTTCTTTTGTTTTGATACGCAAGATGAATGTCGTAGGTATGGATCAAACATATAATGATCCACTATACATGTCTGGTTCAGATCATCCTGGTAATGCTATAACTAGTCTGATTTTTACTGGATTGAACTTTTCTGGTTGGAGTCGTTCGATTAGACTTGCTTTAGGAGCAAAATCGAAATTAGGTTTTATAGATGGATCGGTAAGAAACCAGATGATGATGATAAAATCAATTTAGAGCGATGGATAAGATGCGATTATATGATACGATGCTGGATTTTAAATTCCATGACAAAAGAATTGGCTGAGGGTTTTATGTATGCTCGATCAGCTAAAGAACTTTGGGAGGAAGTTGTTGAGCGTTATGGTCAGTCGAATGGACCTTTGATATATCAATTGCAACATGAGATTGCAAATGTACGTCAAGGAAATAATTCTGTAACTACCTATTATAATCATCTTAAAAGGCTTTGGGATGAATTAGGTAGTCTAGATGTTATTCCGAATTGTGACTGTGGTGTTCTTGCTTCCTGCACTTGTAAATTTGTGGATAAGTTGAATGATATGAAGAGTAGAAATCAGTTAATACAATTTCTCATGGGATTGAATGAAAATTTGAGAATATTCGTAGTCATATCTTGTCAATTGATCCTTTACCTACGATTAGCAAAGCTTATTACTTGATTCATCAAGTAGAGAAGCAAAAGCAAGTGTCTGGGATTAATATGATGATTGAGAATGTGTCTGCTTGTAATGTGAAAACGGTACAGCAGCAGCGATATTTTGATAAAAAGGATAAAAGAGTAGGTGCTGGAATTAAGATAATCTGTCAGCATTGTAAAAGGACAGGTCATAAAATTGAAAATTGTTTTTAGATCATTGGATATCCTGAATGGTACAAGGGAAAGAAAGATTCAAAGAATGTGAGATTATCAGCACAAGCAGAGCAGATTTTGGAGACTCCTTTTGAAACTACAAATGAAATGAGGAAAGGACATCAGATGGATGATTCTATTGATATGGTGTCACGAATTTGTCAAGAAGTTATAAAAGCTTTAAAAGGAGTCAATGTTTCAGAGGAACAAGGACATTCTGAAACATGAATTTTGCAGGTCAGGTTGCTTCTCTTTCTTTTATAGGTTCATCTTTTGTTAATCATAATGAAAATGAGGTTGAATGGATTTTAGATACAGGTGCCACGGATCACATGACACCTTTTGCTCATCTTTTAACTGACCTTAAACACATTACCAACCCATTCACATAAAACTTCCTGATGGAAGTACACAAACAGTAACCATGAGTGGTACTGTATATTTGAATGAACATATTGTCTTATACAATGTGTTTCTTGTACCACAATTTCACTATAATCTTCTTTCCATAAACAAACTTGTCAGTACATCTAATCTTTTAGCCACATTTTTTCAACTGATTTTTGCTTATTACAGGACCCTAAACATCTACCATTGTTGCACGAGCTGATGCCAGACATGGGCTTTATATAATGAAGGCAAAGCTGAATTTTCTTACGTCTCCTCATTTGTGTCAAATGTCCTTGTAATCAAAATACTCATATGTCTGTTGAACTTTTACATTCTCGTCTTGGACATATATCTTTTTCCAAACTGAAACATGTTCATGGATGTAATGTGTCTTATGATATTCTTTTGTGTGATACTTGTTTGCAAGCAAATCACATCGCTTGCCTTTTCATTCTAGCAACTCTACATCCACTTGTTTGTTTGAACTCATACACATTGATTTGTGGGGTCCTTTTAGTATTCCATCTTTAACTGGTGCAAATACTTTCTCACTTTAGTTGAAGATAAAAGTCGAACAACTTGGACATATCTCCTTCAGAATAAACATCAAACACCCTCAACCATACACACATACTTAAACTACATTCAAAATCATTTTGGTGCTACACCTAAATACATTAGAACCGACAATGGGGAGAATTCATTTCACATGATTGTCAAGCAATTTTTAAGTCAAAAGGAATCATTCACCAGCGAACTACTGCCTATACACCACAACAAAATGGTGTAGTTGAAAGAAAACATAGGCACCTTCTTGATACAGCTAGAGCTTTGAGGATACATGCTAATCTTCCCAAAAATTTTTGGGGAGAGTGTATTTTGGCAGCCACTACTCTTATAAACCGTATGCCTGTTCAAAGTTAGACTGGAAATCACCCTTTCAAATTTTGTTCAATCAAACACCTTCTTATCATGATTTACGGGTGATAGGTTGTTTATGTTATGCACCAATTTTGGATGGATCTATTGATAAGATGGATGCTAGAGGGCGTCAATGTTTTTCATAGGATATCCTTCTAATCATAAAGGATATAAACTTTATGATTTAAATACACACAAAATCCTGGTTAGCCGTGATGTTCAATTTGTTGAATATGTCTTTCCTTTCAGATCAAAGCATTCTTTTCAGTTTCAGGATTCAACTTTGTTTCCTTCCAATACACATAATCACATGATTCTGAACAAGATTTGTCTTGTCCTGTCACTGTTCTAACTGATAATGTAGAACAGTCTCCTACTTCATTACCCAGTTCTGAGTCCATAGATAGTTCTCGTCGTGTTTCTCATAGAACACGTAAGACACCAGCTTGGCTTAATGATTTTGTACATGAAGTACATTCTGGTATCACAGTTTCATCTCATTCATCTTCACATTCTTTACTTGCATATCGTGACTTCACTCATTATCCTATTGACTATGTGCATTCATTGGCTAATGTGTTTACCATCCATGAACCTCAATCATATAATGAGGCTAAAGATGATCCTAAATGGCAAGAAGCAATGAGTAAAGAGCTGATAGCTTAGAATCTAATCAAACTTGGGAATTAGTTCCTTTACCTAAAGGGAAGCGAACCATTGGATCAAAATGGGTATATAAAATAAAATACAATCCCAATGGTTCAGTTGAAAGATATAAGGCTCGTTTAGTAGCAAAAGGGTATAATCAAATAGAGGGTGTTGATTATGTACATACCTTTTCACCTGTTGCAAAACTGACCACAGTCCGATTAATTAGCAGTGGCAGCAGTAAAGAATTGGCATATTCACCAATTAGATGTGAATAATGCATTCTTACATGGATACATTGATGAAGAAATATACATGGAACCACCAGCTGGATATAAATCTGTTCCTCATGGTCATGTATGTAAATTGGTGAAATCTTTATATGGCTTGAAGCAAGCTTCAAGGCAATGGAATCGGGAATTTACTCACTTCATCACTTCTCTTGATTTTGTTCAATCCAAACATGATCATTCTTTATTCACTCGTTCTAATGGGGAAGTTTTTCTTGCTATTCTGGTTTATGTAGATGATGTTCTTATTGTTGGAAATTCATTATCTGAAATTTCACAAGTTAAAAGATCTCTTTGATGCTTTTCTGTAAAGGATTTAGGAGAAGCACGGTTTTTCTTAGGCATTGAAATATGCCGAACAAGTACAGGGCTTCTTTTACATCAACGGAAATTTCTTCTTGATATACTTCAAGATGCTGGGTTGACATCTACAAAACCCCTCAAAGTTCCTTTTCCGCCTTCTTTACGACTTGATTTATCTTCTGGTGAAGCTTTGCATGATCCTAGTTCTTATAGGCGGATTATTGGAAGACTTTTATATCTTACATTTACTAGGTTGGATATTTCATACTCTGTTCAGCAGCTCAGTCAATTTGTATCAGCTCCAAGGACACCTCATTTTCATGCTGCCATTGGTGTGCTGAAATATTTGAAAGGCACTTTTAATCAAGGGATTTTCTATTCTTCCTGCTCATCTTTAGATCTTCATGGTTTTGTTGATGCAGATTGGGGATCATGTAATCTTACTCGAAAATCTTTGACAGGTTTTTGTATGTTTCTTGGATCTTCTCTTGTTTCATGGAAGACCAAGAAACAAGCCACTGTATCAACATCTTCTACTGAGGCAGAATACCGAGGGATGGCTTCAGCTACAAAGGAACTTCTATGGCTTTCTTATTTACTTCGTGATCTTGGTGTTCTTGTTGTTTTTCCTGTTTCTTTACATACAGATAATAAGTCAGCTATTTTGATTGCAGAAAATCCATGCTTACATGGAAGAACGAAACATATAGATGTTGATATTCATTTCACCAGGGATCATATTTCTGCAGGATTCTTGAAGCTGTCTCATGTTTCTTCTCAAAAACAGCTTGCAGACATGTTTACTAAAGCAGTAGGATTACCATCCTTCAATTTTCTTGTGCCAAGTTGGGACTGCAAACAAGTCCAATTTGAGGGGGGGATGTTGAAACCAACTTTGCTCTCGGTCTTTTCTTGATCTGATCTGGAAATTGCAAATGATGAAGGATCTTACAAAGTTCTACAAAAACGATCCATATGTTTTAATAGTCTTGGGCATTAGTATCATGAGGTGTGTATATCATGGAGCTCATAATCTCGTTGCCCTAGGGTGCAATAAGACCATTGGATCTGTTCATAAGCTTTCATTAGCTTTTAAAATTCTTAAGTTCGGATATTAGTACGTGTAGAACTAAATTGCTCATTGTTAATTTAAATTAAGTTAAATTAATTATAACACTACTTTCACAAGATCAATTTTATAGATTTTCTTCTACTAACTTATATGACCACCTAGTAAAATATGGTCAAATTTGAATAATGTCGACTTAGGTGCTAAATTAATAGCCTCGTATTTAAAAGGTCCGATTAGTCTTTGGAGCCTATCCTATGACCTGAGCTAGCAGAGGGTAGGGTTATTACACCTAAGATTTTTCTATCTTCTGCCTAAACACTTATGTGATGTTTTATTTTATTTTCTTATTTTCATTTGGAGGTAAGGAAAACAAAAAATAACATTTAAAAAAAATTACACAAAGCTTATTAGGCTAAAAATTATCCTAAAATTAAACAAATTGATCTCATATATTGAAGAGATAAAATTGTAAGTAGCTGATCTCGTCTTGTCTCTTTTTTTTTTTTTTTTACCGATTTGTCTCGTTTCTTTAAGAGACGAGGTTAGCGTAGATAAACAGACCTCTATAGTGACATCGTCTCTTAAAAAGACAAAGTTAGTGTATTACAACCTCATCTCTTCAAAAGACAAGATCAATTTGTCTATTTTTTGTTTTATTTTTTGTCTTGCAGGATTTGTGTGATTTTTTTTTGAAAATATTATTATTGTTTTCCTTAATTTTTTCATTTGAGGGTCTAAGTTTAGGGGGAAAAAAAGTTAAAATTGGATGATACCGAATTACCGATACGTGTGCGAATGTTGACAATAATTGTTTTAGATGATGATGAAGGCACTATTTTGACCTTCTTTTTTAAACTAGCTTTCAAATTTAAAAAGTGAAAAAAAAAAAATTTACGACCTGCCATTGCATTTTTGTTGAGTAAAGTGTCTTTATGAAACCATTATATTTATATATATATATATATACATATATTTAATCCATATATTATCCATTATTTATTCAAGTTTGACAATACCTTAACCTTCACTTCATATCCTGTCTTATCTAATCTTTCGTCAATTGGAAAAGGTTTTCGTAGAGTTTGTTGGAGCAAATTATACTTGCCAAAAGTAGAAAATTTATTGGTGAAAATATTTTTCAACATTATCCATTTTATATTTTTTTCTCCTATGCTGTTTAATATGTGAACAATATTATCTTGCTATTGAAATTGCAATAATTTATATTAGGTTTAATGTCACGTTCGGTACTTGAAATTTTTTCAAACGTACAATTAACTATTAGCATTGAAATGATCAATTTAATCCCTAATTAAAGTTTTAAATTTATTAATATTATCTCTCTATCTCAGTTAACTACGTTGGCACTTCCAGTAAATGAGGAAGTGATACGTGTCAGGCAACCAAAATAAAAAATTAATTTTTATTCTAATTTACTTGTTTAATTGTCTAATTTTTTTTAGATTTTGTATTGGTTACTTTACTTATATTGCTTTTTCATTCACTAGTAGTGGTAGCTCAACAAATAAAATGAACTCTGTTAGTTAAGGTAGTATTAATAAATACAAAATTTTTTAATTTGGTATTAAATTGACTATTTTAAAATTCATGTACTTATTTATCTTATATTGTCAACAACCAAATCACGCTTTTTCTTTTTCTTCTTTCTTATTTCTCCACTACTAGATACATTTTTTCCCCTCTTTTCTTTTTCTTTTTTTTTTTTTTTTTGGCCATCTTCCTCTTTAATTACGTAAAATTAAAACAAATAAAAGAAAATGTTGCTTGTTATACGCTTCCAACCTAATGATATCTCTTTGAACCTTAAGTCAGGAGCCTAGGGATTGAATTTTCTACAAATGTGTAGGAAGTGTAAATCTCTAATCGGAGACAATGTGGAAAAAAGAAAAAAGAAAAAAGTGAAAGACAAACTTTATTGGTTATATATATAATCCACCACTATTCATGATCGGACCGATAAATTACTTTATGTGTGTTTGTGATTAAAATATTTATTTTCTTAAACTCTCTAGTTCAAGCCTGTTAATATTAATTATATGTATGTATTTGGATTAAGAGGGAAAAAAAATATGAGAATTAAAAAAGTTTAAAACAGTAAAATATTTGATTAAAATATATATATGTGTGTGTGGTGAAAGGAAGAGACGTAGCTAATCAATGGGAAAATTATGTCTTTTGAAAGGCGAAAGCAAGAAAGCCAAATGTTGGTTTACTCTACTCGCAAGGAAAGTATCACTTTACAGATTAATTGGGATCCGGAAATGTCTTTATGAAATGAATACGTCATCTTTTCTTATCAAATGATTTGGTTTTTATTTTAGCTGACATAAATTCTACAAAGCACAAAAAGTGTAAATCACGAACTTCATTAAACAAGACAACGTGGGCCATTTGAAACGACATGATTCATACCATCGACTTAATCATTCCTTTGCTTTGCTTTTTATTTGACCCAAACTTTCCACGTTGAGCATAATTCCGAATTCAGATAATTTTGATTAAAGACAAATAATATTAACTTTTTCTAATTTAATTCCATATATTACTTATATATATATATACTCTTTTAAAGAAATTTTACTGGTGAAGTAATGTTTCTATGTATTGCTTCGGTTATCAATCTATAAGAATAAGATGGTCAAAAAGTTTATGGGCTAATTGCCAGGTGATAGTGAACGTTCCGGAGAAAGCACATGCTAGCTGATGTTTTAGAACAATTACAACTATAAATTCTTTCACTAGGTTTTGAAGATATTGCATCGGTATCTTAAGGAACTCTCAACCACAAAAACTTCACCATTTTATCTGTGAAAATCGGTATCTTAAGGAACTCTCAACCACAAAAACTTCACCATTTTATCTATAAAGTTCTTCACATGAGTTCCTTTAATCGTAATGAATTATTGATAGACCTAGACCTTAATGAAATTCTAAACCACTTCTAATTGTTTTAAGTGAAAATTTTTTAGTTCAATTGATTTTAGTCATTGATTACATTTGAATAATATTGATTTATGCTAAAAAAACATGTAAAAAAACTTAAAAAGAAACAAAAAATCAAATAAGAGATAGATTTCAAAGTTATTCATTTAGTACTCGTTTGTTAGTGCCAAAAAAGGATGAAATTATAAAACCCGACAGCTTAAGGTCATTCGACCTAGGACTTATTGACCAAGAAAACCACTTTGGTTTAGAAAGAGGAAAAAGAAACGTATTGATTTGAGCAAGTAAGCTTGATGGGTACCCTTTTAAAAATTTGCTCTGGGGGATAGCATTTGTTAATTTAGGTAATGAACTTAGAATTTAGAAAGCTTTAGATTTGGGAAAAAAAAAGTGTAAATTAAACTAAAAACTCTTCGCCAAAAATTTGGAAAAAAGAAAGAAACCCATGAGATAAATGGATGTACTATGCTTTCACTTTAAATCGTGGTGCTTAGATTGGTGATCAAGGAGAGTGAGTACTTTTTATAAGTGTATAAAATGCAACTAAGTTGCTTATTTCTTAGTTGATCTTGTGTGTGTTTTTAACATTGAGATCTTAGTTTAAATGACGAGATTAAACTTTGATTTACCTAGGTTAATTATTGAAATCTAGTATAGGAAATTACATAGTACATAATCATGAAAAACTTAAGTGAAGGGTACATAATCATGACAAACTTAAGTGAAGGGTAGTGAATGTAAGAGTTGCTTCAATTACAATGATTGATTAATTTGGTTAAATGTAAGTAAGGGAATTGAGATATCAAATGAATGTAAGTCTGATTAATGATTGGTTTTCGAGTCATGATGTTTTTAAAGATATATTTGATGCCTTTAATGATACTTTGATTTAGTTTATTTGCTTGATAACAAGTAAATGTTTAAGTATAGGGCAGTTTGATAAGTGTTCAAAAAACGCTTATTCATTACAGATATTTTTGGCTTTATGTGTTTATTAGGCTATATAATCTCATGGAATTGGTATTTAATTTATTTTTATTTTAGTTTCAAGGTTTTAAAGTGCAATTCAAACTTAAGGAAAGGACTGTTATAGGTTTCATGAGCTTTGAAGAAATAATTTTTTTAAGTTTTAAATAAGTTGTACTTAACACAGGCATGATAGGATCATGTTGAGTGGTAGGGTCCATCCAAATTTTAGCTAAATATCAACATGCATAGAGTATAACCATGTTCACAGGTCACATTGAGATTAGAAGCTTAACATGGGGAAGTATGTAACATGTTTGTGTTTTCCACGTGTTGAGATTAGCAGAAATTTTGAAAAATATTTACAAGGCTAACGTGGTAGATTGACATGATCATGCTGAGATATTTTAAAAGGCAGTGCAACATGCCTCATAACATGACTATGTTAACTCATATTTTAAAGATAAATATAAATAGTTTTCAGAAATGATAAGAAAGAGAATTTTGACAATTTTGAGAGTTAACAAGAGAGAGAAAAGACAAGTGCAAGTTAAGAGAATAGTGATATCATTGAAGATTACAAAAACATCATCATAGGGGTTTTAATCATTGCATTCATCTTCTTCTATATAATTAATAATTTGTTCATGAGGTTTTTGCAAGGGTATACTTTTATATCTAGATTTTGATGCACCTTTAGTTGTTGTACAATTGGGATTGTCTAATTTTTTAAAGAATTATCAGTTTTCTTGATCTAATTATGCGTTTTTCATTATTTTCTTCAATTAATAATGCTGGCATATAACTTCTTCAATTGATTTCGTGCTAGTTGATTGAGAAATCACTTGTATGAATAAATCGGCATAAATAGAGATTCACATATAATCTTGAGGTAAAATAGTGTAATTCTTTGGCATTTTGATTAAAGCTTAATAAGAAATCCATAGAACGTAATGTGATTCTAAGGGTTTTTGCTAGGAAGAGATTCTAGTTGATCAAATTAAAATTAGGAATCAATATTCTTAATAAAGATATTGATTTTAAGTGGATTAATGTAGTTCAAAATTATTATAAATTTGTTGAGTTATATTTTGAGTAATTACATAGCACTTTCTTGTGAGGATTTGAAATCCAGGTGTTCTTGCAATCAAATTATCTTATTTTTACCTTTTGAATTATGATCTGTTATTAATTTAGTTTTTAATAATTAGTCTTACTCCATATTGAAGTTTAGATAATGCGAACATAGCAATTACTAATAATTATGAACCTCATGGCAAGGGTACTTGTAATTAGTCACTCTACTAGAGTATCGATTGTACTAAAGTATCCATAGGTGTGCTTGCCTAGAGTAATCATTGAATAACATTAAGAACAAATTTTGAATTTTGAAACACAACCATCACTTGGATGCACTATAATTAGTAGTTTAACTTTCATAGCCATCGCCAATGTAGTTGCATTCATGCAACAACTGTTGTCAATAATAACTAAACATATAGCATCCTCCACTTTACATACTTGATGAAAAAGATATTTCCATGGTACTCATACTAAAGTAATGTAATAACACTTAGAATCCTCATTCTTACTCCATTTTAAAGTAAAATTGAACCCTCCAATTTATAAGAAGATTCCTCCTTATCATCATCATTAATATCATCGCCTTCTACTTTTTTTCCTATGTCCCCCTCACTAACCTCAACCATTTTTTCACCTCTAACAATAATCAGCCTACAGTTTGGACATTAAACAAATATGTCTATACTCCTATATATTTAAAATTTTCATTCCTCATGGGCTTTCTAAAAGAGTAATGTAAATTATGAACCTTCTTACTAACATTAGTGGTAAATTTTCCCTTTTCCTCATTCTAATTTGCATATTTATCAACAGCATGATCAACATTCTCAACAACTTTATTAGTAACATATCTACCATCATCCTTATTACCGTGCCGACTCATCAATTGGAGCAAAAGTATTAGTTTTATAAGTTACCCAAGGATTATGAAAATTTCCTTTCCTTTTTTACTTAACCTTAACCATTACTTATATCATTGCTTCTAATGTATCAAGCTGTGGAAACTTTACAACATTAGTAATCTCATGCTCCAATGTATCAAATGTTTGCTCAAGGCATTCATTAATCTAGAATGAAATTGTCAAAGTTTTAGATTTTTAGGGTAAATTATGTTAACCATCCCTAAAAATTTTGAAAAATATATCGATATCACCCTAGCTTTTCAAAATACAACACTTATACCTCTAAATTTGTCAACATACATGGCATAAATGTTGATACATTAGCATTACTAGATTACTTTTGTTTAAATATTGGAATTATTTATATTAATTATCTAAAATATTGATAATCAAACAAATTTAAAAAAAAAAATAAAAATCTATCCCATACATTCATATATTATAAAATTATATTGAATAAATTACTAAAAATATAAAAACACAATCAAATAATAAGAAAAAACTTTTCAAATTAAGACAACTTAGATATATCTTATGGTTTGTAAAATGATATCAAAATTTTTACTTATACATAATTCGCACTCATACAAGAACATTTATATAGAAATGTTAAGTTTTGAATCACTAAACCTTGATTTTGTGCCTTCTCCAAATCAAAGTTTAGTACTTTGAAATTTGACCATCATTTTGCATATTTCTAATTGTGATGGATAATGCAAATCAATAAATATTGATTAAGAAACAACTCTATGGAAGTATTAGAAGAAAGGGTAACGTTATAGAAAGAAAAAAAAAAAGAAAAAAAAAAAGAGATACTAAAAATTTTGATAAATTAACTATAATATGGAAATTAGAGAAATTGAGAAAATAATAATAATAAGAAGTACATGATGAAAGCATCTCGAATGGAGGGTAGAGGTTCTCTTTCTTCATGCCGAATACTTCTCTATCTTCTCTCTTTCTTTTGATTGATTAAAATGTAAAGAAGTTGAGGCCATGGAAGGGGCAAAAGGAAAAAAAATAAAACCTTGATGATTGAAGGCAAAGGGTTATTTACTATAACATCTTACATGGTGACATTTTAGGAAGTAGGCTAGGAAAAAGGTTTTGGGATTAGGGTCTTCTTTTAATTTGGTTATTTAATATAAATAATTACAATATCTAAATGAAAGTAATTTGTTAGTGCTAATGCGGCAATAACAAATTAGCATTAGTGCCACAATAACATCAATGGCAACAAATCTAGAGGCATAAGTGTAGTATTTTAAAAAAGTAAAGTGCCAATCTATTGCAAAAAATTTACAAGGGTTGTCAATGAAATTTACCCAATTCTTTAACATAATCTTCAAAAGAGTGTTATTTCATAAAAGACTCTTGAAGATAATAATCAAGAACAAATATTTCATCTAGCAACTGTTTCATCCCTTACCAAGTAGCCATTTTATCCATCCCAATCCTTATCTTGTCAGATAATACATTTTTCCACCATTAGCCCACATTATCCGTAAATTCTAAAGTTTTAGTCTAACTTTCATCTCTTCATTATATTCATAACAATAAAAAATTTTTCTCAACCCAGTCTTCCCATTCAAAAAGGTCAATGCATCTCACCTTATAACCCACTTAAATCCAATAAAGTGATCCCTTCCATGACCGACTTTATTTTAAATGTATTGCCAAATGGCTACTCCTACTTCGAGAGTTTAACATCACAATTACGTTTGTGATAGCCACAAATCTATGGCTTTAGACAAATTGTTAGCACAATTCCTAACAATACATGATAACTTGATGATAGATGCCCACCCAACAAAGTTCTATAAGGATTCTTTGGTGGTTAACATAGATCTGGAGTAGTCAATATAATTCAATAGCTTTAAAAAGAGAAACAATTAAGAGGTAGAAGTTGTATTAACATCTCCAAAACTAAAAGATACCCTTAACATTTAAGCTAAATTTTTATTGCACTACTAATGAAGTTTAGTATAAGACCTTGCTATTTGCATTAATTCAAGAGACTACAAAATGTCTATAATGCGTTCACAATGGCTCAAACCTAACCATTTAATAGAGTAATGGTGACTTTGTCCCAAGGAACCAATGGTAGCATCTTTTGTAGGATAGGCACTAGTTAGTAAATTTTAGTTGGTGGCTATGAGCACATCTCATGACTTATTAGTCGATATGATGACACATTGCCCACATTGAAATAAATGTGTGGGCTATTAAGAAATTCATCTCATGCGCCACACTAAAGTTCATTGTTTGAGAGGAGGAAACATGAAATAACCCAAATTAATTAAAATATAAAGAAATACATAATGGTAAAGTGAATAATAGATGGGGGCAATATGGTCCATGGCTTTCAATATTTAAAAGAATCGATGGTTTATAAAAGAGATAGAAGTTAATTGTCTCTCACTATTATGCTCTCTCTAATGTATCCTACAAAAACTCCCTTACATTTTTCAAATGAGATTGGAAAATCTTGAAAATTTCTTGAAGAATACGAAATTTTTTCCATTGTAAGTGAAATCTCTCCCTTTCTAACTAATTACAACAGGTGGAACAATTTAGTAATAAAGAAAAACATGGCCATTGAATGTGGAAATGCAATATTCAACAAAGAAAATTGAGATTGTTGGGAACATTACATGAAAATCATAAAAGATGCAATTCAAGGAACTAAAGAAGAAAGAAGAAAGAAGATTGAAGGACTCCAAAAGATAAGTTAATTTTTATGTAAACTCAATAGCTCTATGTTGCTTCCCTTAGGAATGTGTAGAAACATGTTAAAACATAGTTTGAAAAGGTGTTTAAGTCATAAAACAAGTATAGGAAGAATTAAAACATGTTCTTGATTTGAAAATGAGAGAAAATTGGTGAAAAACGATGATTTCTACAAGTATACGACCAAAACACGACCCCATATTCCAAGTCATGGACTCCTATGTGGTAAAATAATGATTTTCAAAAATACACGACCCATAGACTAACCTATGTATTAGGTAGTGTATTCAACAAAAAGGAACTCCAAAAGCACATGACCTTGTGTAGTAGATCGCATACCTTTTGACATTTTTAAATTTTTTTGTCAAAAATAACACAAGCCCATGTATTGCCCATGGACCTTTTTATGGCATGTTTTCTCTCTCTAAGTGATACTCAATTCTATACCCACTTGTACACTTGTTTGTGCATGTTATAAGACCCTAGAAACCATCCTTTTCTTGCCTAAAAGTTATTGGAATCTGTTTAACCATTCCTTTAGGATTAAAGTATGCTATATGATCTTATGACCTAGATAATGGTAAGAATAATAAGAATGTAATAAACAATTGAATTAAATGTATAGAAGAGTTGAGTAACTTATTTGTGTGTATTTAGGTAGTGGATATTGGAGTGAAACGATTCTAGTTACATGTATACCTTGATTGTGCTTATGTTTGTAAGGTTAGAAACTAAAACAGGCTAATTGACTATTTGGCTATAATAATGTGTTTAACGCTTGTGCTTGGCTGCTAATAATATGTGGAAAGAATCCACACTATTATCATGACAACCCTATGATCCATATGTGATGTTGTTTGAAAATAGAGTTGTGCATGGAAATGATCCAGGTATATCTAGGTGCTTCGATTTCGAGGATATTGGGGAGTACCCAATATTCAATTTTTGATTCATAGATGTTGGGGAGTACCCAATATGATATATATGTGTATTATTACATTTATGTGTGGCGAGATATTGAGTAATTCCTATGTTGGTTGCTCGACTTAAAGTAAAGATAATAAAATGTTAGGTAGTGCATTAGAATAAATATGTTTGTGAATGTGTGTCTACTTGATCACGTGTGCGTGTTTGTGGTATATTGTACTAGGTTCCAACTCACTCTTTAATTTTTAGGTACAGATGGTGAACGTATAGACCGTTGTATCAGTAGTTGTTAATGGTCAGTAGGCTAGAATATCACTAGCATCGAAGATTCTCCAAATGATTAATAAAGAACATATGAAGACTAATGAAAAAGAAAAAAAAAAAAAAAGACTTTAGTCATGTGTAGTTGATCTGAAGGACATTAGGTGATTAGTGTCAGCTATAGGGTATTTTTAGTAATATTTTATAATCCTTATGGTGTTGGTATAATAAATGTCAGCTGAACTCTTAAAGATCATAAAAAGATATTTATGTGGTTGATTATATTTACAAGCATGTAAACCAATAATATTCAGAGTCATTAATGTATGAGAGTTTCTAGAGATATTTATGATGTTTATTATGATTTATATCAAGATTTTGAGCCTTTGCATGTCCATATTTTATATGGACACGTGACGGGTTGCAAATATCCGTAAGTTTGGACAAGTTTAAATTGTGAGCTGCCTTGAATGGCCCTTGTTAGGTTAAAGACCTAGGCTTGACCTAAATAGTCAGGTTTGAATCAACCATGAAACCACATGAATCTATCTAGTTTGAGAATTTACAAAAAAGAAAACTCAATTCATAAATAAATATAATAAAAAAATAATGTAAAATTAAATAATTAAATGATATTTAATATTTAGACTATTTTCCATACTAATAGAAATAAATGATTATTCATCCCTTTGTCACTAATAATAACACGGTAAATAAATATACTTAAAAAAATATGTTTTGTTTGTTTTATAAAGAATTTTGCTAAAGTAACAATCTCAATTCCTAATAATATAGGACTTTTTTTTTTCTTTTCTAACCTTCTTTAAAGCCTTTAGAGTGTACTCTAGTTCTATATCAGTAGAATTGCAGCTATAATAGGATGTGCTTGAGTATAAATAAATACACTATTTAATAATTTCTTATAAAAATGGACTAAAAGATTATAATATTTTTAGATCTAATATTCATTTTGAGTTTAAATTTTACTCTAAATTATCTTTTTAGATTTTGACATACAATTTTTTTTAAAAATAAAATTAAATTGTTCAAAAACCGATTCAAGTTTGTAACCGATGGATCCCCGGTTCAAGAACCAATTCAACCTACACGGTGCAAGGGTTAGATCCTTAAATTTTGAACAAGGACTAACTAGTTTTAGGTTGGCTCTTAAACTTGAACCAGTCCACTGGGATGCCCAGAAGCACATGATGATTGGCAAAATCTTGTCAAGGAATATATAGTGCATCTAGGTGTAGCTTTGGTTGTGGCCTTGAAGAACTTTCCCAATTTCGTGTCAATGGTGTGTTTTATTATAAAAGTCCAAAAGGTGTGCTTTTCAAATTTATTTTGACAAAGGAAGCTTACTTAAGCTATACCAAAATTCACGGTAACTTAATGGTCCTATCAATCGGACTATTCAATTAATCATCTAAATATTAAAATAAATATAATGATTAATATGTTAAATATTCTAATAATGCAATTATAATTAAATACAAATTTGCACCGTAAAGTATTAACGGACTAGACCACAAAAAAAATAGGAAACACATGGATTTTTCCCAGATTCACGAAATTTGTGATTAAGACACCAAGTTCTAATCGAATTAAAGTACGGGTATTGAATTAAAAAAAATTGATATTCAATTGTCAAATAAATTGCCAGCTAAAAACAGCATGGATATTCTATTGTGAATAATAAATAAATACTAAAATACTAAAAAAATGAAAATAAATGCTCTTATTATAGTTCATCTCTCTATCCCGACAATGTAGAAAGTAAACATAATCAAAACTTAGTAGCGATACTTTGTACATTGCATATAAAAGCATATATTTTAAATAATTCTTTGTGCCAAATGTTTCTTTTATCCAAATTAGAAATCGTCGTGTTGTAGACACATCAATGGGCGATAAAAGCTAAGATCGGAGAGCAAAGGTAAAGAAAAAGGAGGTGGCAAGCTTTTTTACTCTGGATACTGAAATCTATAGACTGATTAAAGTGAAAGAAAAACATAAAAAGAAAAGGTGTGAGTGTATGTTGTTTTGTTCTCTCTCTCTCTCTCTATCTGTCTTTATTTTTCTAACTCGGTTGCTATCCCAAAATCCTACAAAATAAAGAACGATGAGAGCAACGTAACTCATGATGGTTCCCATATCCTAAGTTTTTTCTGCAATCCCTATGAACTTGCATTTCACTTTCTCTCTTTAATGCTTTAAACCTTAATGGTAAAGACAACAAGGGGATGATGGAAGAAAAAGCAAAAGAGAGGAGGAGAAACTAAAAGCAATGAGAATTGGCAGGAAGTAGTATTCCTTATTGCTGTAAAACGTACCATTACATTGCACGCTCCAGTTTGTCCTTTTGTAATAAAACCTTTCATAAATCTGTTGCTTTGTTCTTCTTATATGATTTCCCATTAATATGTATAAAGATCCTGTTCTTGCCGGTGGTGGTAATAATTTAACTTTGTTCAAACTTTATGCTTCTTTCCACTGCTACGATAAAGAAGATGGTCCAAGTTCATGTAGATTAGTTGTGTTGGTGTTCAAGGTTAACACTATGGCCATTTAATTAGAAGATTAAATTTATAAATATAATACTATTATATCAATAACGATTCGAGATGATGCTGATAAGCTAAAACACATTCCATAAATCTCTAGTTTTCTATTGTTTTAAAAGGACAAGCTGGCGGGATATATGTTTTTCAGATAGATTCTTGAAGATTATACATATCACCACTACTGTGGATTGCTAAGCTGTAAGAAGATAGGGTTCAGATTTTTGAGCAAGATAAAAGTACAAGAAAGGCAGACCAACGAGAAGGGAATATTGAGTAAAAGCAAGGACAACCTATAATCTATCGGAAAAGCGCAATGGTACATTTATTTTGAAGGTAAACTTAAAAAAAAAAAAACGCTAATATATATATATATATATATATATTCAATGTATGATTTTGAAATTATATGCATAGATTTTCAAATTTTAAAAGAAAGAGACATTGTTTGAAGGTAAATTCAAATTATTATTCCAAATAGTGCAAATAAGAGATCCACGTATATAAAATTTGAGTGTCATGTTTGAGTGAGATACATTCGTTTTGATTAAATTCTAAAAGAAGTATTTTTAAACCACTCTCCTGGTATTTTTTTTTTCCTTTATAACATTCTAATAAAATGCCTTAACGGACTCAAAAACATACCTTAAAGTCTAAATACATAATATTATATAAAAGGTCCAACACGGATAACATTTATAAAGTTGCAAATGAACTATATTACGTGGAAGCTATTCAAAAACACTCGAACTTGACTTTGCTCGGGCTCGATTAACAAACAAGCCAAGCTTAAGCTTGAAATAAAGCTCTTTTATTTAAATGAGTCGAGTTTTGATTTTAATTTACACTCGCAAGCTAGCATGACAAATTCGTTTAACCTCGTGAACAAGCTTGTGAACATGCTCATTACAAATATGGATAATCTAAATGCAAACTAATTTTCATTTAATTTATATATATTTTTAAAGGCTTTTATACGTTACTTTTAAGTTTAAAAGTAATAAAAATATAGATAATTTAATGAAATCTAAGCTATTTAAATGAGTCAAATTCAAGCTTGAATTTCAAACTATGTTTTAAGCTTGATAAAATTTAGCTAAAACTAGTTTAATTTGAGTTTGATTTTTAAACGAGATAAATTTAAGTTCAAAATAAAGTTCATAACTGAGCTTTTTATAAAACGGCCTAAACCTGAATTTAATGGCGCAAAATTTAAATTTGTAATTTTTGAACAATCCAAACCTAAGAGGCGCATGAATCCTATTGAAGAAGTTAGGTTTTGTCTGACTTTAACAGGCCGCCCCCTTAAAAGCCATTCGAATGACCCTTAAGCAGCCATCGAAACCTAATACTGTGGACGTTGTCTATTCAAATGGCAACTCTCCCTGATAATTTTTTAACAATTTTTGTCTCTATCTATTTATTTTAGTTTTATCGGTTTTGTAAATAAGCGAGAAGTGAGGAAAAAAGAACAGGTCAATCTATCAAAATCGAAAAACGAGTGGCTTTAATTGAAGTGCTCCTTATTACTAGTTTTAAAATATTTATAGCGTTGTTTTTAATGGAAATAAATAACTAAAGTCAGATGTTCAGGAAGAAAGCAAAAATCATTGAATTAGAACCAGGCCAAATGTATCAGCATGCCTGTCGGTGTCACATTTGTTCATATGGAATTCCTTTTGAATGCTCTCTTTTACTGACAACATGAAAAAGCTATCATAATCTAACACAAAAAAGGTTCTTCATCAACTGCATGCACGGCACAGAGTAGATAGAGAGAGAGAGAGAGACAGAGAGAGAAGGGGTAAGTGTGAATTATTGATGGACAAAAGCTTACACTGATCAGTTGGATAATTGACAATAAAAGGCTTCTCTACCAAATAATTGCTTACAATATATATATATATATATATATACATAAGGAAAATGTTGGCAGCTGAACGGAAATATTCTTCTAGTGAAAAAAAAAAAACTTTTGTATAATATCCATGCAACTTGTAATTATCAATAAATTAAAATTATTATACTTGTCTCAATAATATGATAATTTCTAACATAACCACTTTTTATATAATACATTTATTAAAATATTACTAATGTCTATATGTATATAACATTGAGCATATACTAGGGAAATGATAATTTCTTCATTTCAAATAGATATAACTGCCCGTTGTTATGCTTTTTATATAATAGATTAGATTTACTAGAATTTTACTGATAATTCATATATCATATTGATATAATATGTGACATGGAATATCTATTAAAACTTTTCTCTAGTCGTAACAAGATTTATCAAATGATAAATAACAAAAAAAGAGATTAAATTAGTTTTTTTTTTTCCAATATTCCTATTGCTTGAATAAGAATAAAACAAATATATAGGAACATATATCGATGTTACCTTTCCACAATAAATTGGTAAAAACTTTTGCAAATGATCAGAGATGGTTTTGTAGGTTACAGTAGAAACAAAACCTAGCTAGAAACCATGTAGAGAGGTTACAAACTCATACACAACACAAAAAAAGGGCACCATCTACCATCTTGATGATGATGCTTCTTTCTTTCCCAGAAGTGCACATAATAGACCGTCACGAGACAAAATCCAAGAAAAAACATAAATATGTATATAATATCATCTCCTAAATTTTACACAGGTGTTTGTGTTGTGTTGTTGCCCTCAGCACCTGTCAGTGAAACCGTGTTGGACTTAAAATAGACACTTGTAACTAGATGCCCCTCGTTTATGCATCCAATTGTTGGTTCTTGAATAGACTTTTCACCATTCTAGTTCTATTTTTATCCCGCTTTGTTTTTCACTTGTCGTTAGAATAGTAAATGTGTGAAAGTAATAACTAGCAGTGTTACAGCTGAATAGATAATGTGAATTTGCCATGTGTTATATTCCTTTATGTAAAAATAGATCAATGCATCTAGAAGATTATTATTAAGATTCCCTTAACCTTCGCATGAATTTTAAAAACAAGTATGTAATATTCTCCAATGCTGGACAACCCTAAAATTATCCCTATGTATGGTTTTCAGGTGAAGGTTTTTAAATTTTAACAGCCATTTATAGGATATATGTAAAATTGAGAGTTATACATCTTATTTGTACCCAAAAAAAATATACATCTTATGAAAATTTAAGGGTCGTTTGAATTATATGCTTCTCATTTGTATTTATATCTAAACTTTATGTGCAAAGATGTTTGATTTGTAACTATATTTTATCTACATTTTATCTATATTTGATCTATTTGATGTTTTCATGAGAACCGTCATATGTTTTTCATTTGTATATATTTCTTAACAGACAATTCGCTAGAAAAAATTTTAAAAAGTGTATGCCAAATGTTGGGTGTCAAATGCCAAACAAACCCTAAGAGTCTATCCGTATAATAAATTATAACGAAAAATTTTTGTAGTTTACCCTAAATAAATGTTTTTTTTATAGTCAAAACCATTGTAGTATAGTGGTACAAACATTGGTCTTGTAAAGCTACTTTTATCTAATAGTAATAGTTCTATAAATACTCTGTACTATTATTATCATTTCGAATAAAAAAAATTGGCTACTTATCCGCTACCTATTCAAGCATATAGTACAATAGTATCACTGAATCCCCTTTTTTTATTATTATTAGAGTTGCATGGTACAAGAATCCATACCGAGCAACTCCTTTAACTAACACAAGAACTACTATTGCTTAAACCTTTTTTCTATTTTGATTGGTAAGGTGTGACATATGGCAAAGAAGATACTAAAAAATGTTAAATAACTCTATTAAGAAACTCAAGAATAAAATAAAGGGTGTTCCTTAATTAATATGTTAATGTAACACCTTAAGAAACTCTCGGAGGAACTTATGGGTGAAAATTGTATAATAAGATGGATGAAGTTCAATTTCATCTTCCAATAATTTGGTACGTATAATAATTGAAAAAAAAAAAATTAAAGAGTTCTAGTAAGATAAAGTCGCCATCCGTCTGTTCTAAGTGTACGGGTTAGTGCCTGTGAAAAGCCTTATGCATTATTCTGCAATTTGCCTGGTCGCCAACTGAACTTTACATACCATGTGCAAATAGCTTTTCTTCTTTAGAAGTATATTTATATTTATATTTATATTTATCCCCTCGATTATTAAGAACCAACCAAAGCTTATCACGATGACTTTAGTTTAAGTAGCTAGATATCAATTTTAAATATTATCTTATAAAAAGAAGGGAAAAAAAAAAGAAAAGAAGTTATTAGTTAGAAGGACAGCAAATATTATTCAAACTATTGAAAGCATCGAACATGAAGAATACAAAGAACTAATGAACACAAAATTATCAAGCATTATAAAAGCTGTATCTCGGCATATGATTGTGTTTTCCGGAAGATGGTTTATCCTGCCGATTCTGCATTTTCAGGTTCAACGCTTTTAACTTTCCAGATCGATAAAATCAACCAACATTTGTATGTAATCACCGTTGTAATTTTAGGCTCGGTACATCGATTGATCATATATTATCACCTATTTAATTGACTTAATTAATAATTAAATCCATTAGAGGGCCAAACTCAATTTTCCAATTTTAGGTCACTATTAATTTGATTTGGCTCTTTAGGCTAGAGTGGCTGGGTTTAGAGAGTCATGCTTCTATATTTTGAGATGATCAAGGAAAATTTACTATGGTGGACTTGAGTAGAGATCTTTTGTCACACCATAAGAAGTACCCTAGCTGGTTTACATAATTATGAAATAAACTGATGCCATTAAGAAAATTATAAAACATGTAATTTGAGGCCATTAAAGAGATTCACCATTACATAATTCAACTATCCTTTTTGAAGGGTTTGTGACATGGGACGGGATTTTTAGTTGTCTTAATGAAAATCAATGTATATATGCAATTTTTAGCTCAAAATAACATCATCAAACTATACTGTCTGTTGTTTACATATTACATACTGAAATTCGAAAAAACATAAGAAAGTATGCTAAGATTATTCTATAGGGACTCCTCCATCTCTTTATAGCTAAGTCTTGACTCGTACTGGAGAAAAGCTCCTTGATGGAACAAGCAAAGGCCTCAAGCAAATCCTGAAAAATCTGTGAGAGTGTAAGCTATACCACAGCTCAATGATGTAACCAAATCATATCATCTATCAAGCAACCAAGCAAGTTGTTTAACAATCGTATGCAATGCAGTTGTAGTACACATGAACAAATACAAGCTTAGATAACTGGAATCTGAACAGGATAGAGAATTACGCTCTCTTAATTAGGGTTGAAGAAACCATACCATAAATGATCCGCCACGCCCTGGAGAATCTATGAACCAAGACACAAAGGTACCATTAAACAATTCAAAACATTAATATTTTAAAATCTTGGAATCTTAGAAACATCATTAAGTAATAGTCATTTCTTGTTGATACCACGGGCGGCGTTCCTTCTGATGCCACTTAGTTTCCATAGAGCCAATCAGAATAAAGGTACTCCTATGAGAACTAGGAAATTTTCAACTAGAAAACTAGGCGCGTTACCAGAGATGTGAAATGCTAATACGTAGCGAGCTATCATACTTGGATGCATAAAATGCAAGAATACAATGCATGTCAATTTATTATTGATCCAGATAATCATTAATTCGTTCATTTGTGATCAAACACTGTTAAACAATCCTCAATCATAAAAATGCTTTCATCAAAACAAACAATGTTCTTATCCCTGATTATAACATACGTTTTGCAATTCATCTAAGCACCAATTAGCACGTAACAAGCCCAATCCCCAAAGCAAGCAGCACTTTCTATCCTTCTTTATGTTGATAATCAAGGTGCAAATATTGTTACAAGCATAAACAACATGATAGATCAGAGTTACTCACCTGTTCATTTTTTCTTAATCATTGTAGTAATCGATAGGAAAGTCCAAAGATGACTAAAGATCCTAGTGAAGTAATAAGAATACGTTTATTACTAACAACATAGATTGAATACTATATGTAGCAGTATTACAACATGTAATTGCGGTTTTATTGTTTTTTGTTGCCTTTTGTTCATTTCTAGTCTATTTTAAATGTATGAATAGTCATTTCGAAGCTCTCAAAGTCTACTACCTATTTCTCATCTTATTTTGAGGTTTCAAGCAAGTTATGATAGGATTTTTGTCCCGCATAAATTCGGATTTCTAAAGATATAGTAAAATCTTGTTTTTATCATAACTTTCTCGTTTCAATTCGGATTTCCACAAATGAATAGGCGTTGGAAAGCTAGTTTCATCTACTTTTTAGATCTCTAATCCAATGCCTTATAGGTTGCACGTGTTTTCCTATTTTTCTCAAAGAATCAGATTAGTTCATAAAGCATTTTTTTAAGTATTACACTAGTTACTTCATTCTTTTGCTTATATAGTTATTTTCCATATTTCTTAGTTTCATCATGTTTCTATTGTTCTAAGACTACATTTAATTTGTGGTTAAGGATTGGTCATCATTCCTCCTAAGCTTCATGTGAAAGTCCATCCAATTCCTTTATTGATCTTAGATGCTAATGTTCATAATATAAATTCTCTTGAATTCATCAAACATGTATCACCTGAAATCACTTATGTGCTAAGGAAAACTCATGATACTACATGCATCAATCTTTCATCATATACATTAGTTTGATCATTCTTTTCGTAATCTAATGTCTACATTTCATATTTGATCCGAGAGGTTCATCCATACTTAGTCATCATAATCCTTGTTTTAGATCAATAATCTAATAAGTAATAGGGTTGAATATATATAGTTAGAGCTTGTTTAGTTGTATGTTATGTATTCCTAAGCAACATATGGCCAAATGTTCAAGGCATGCTACATAGCTGTGTATCCCTAGTGATGCACTTATGTTGGTTTGTTAAGCTTACATAGGTTTCATATGTGTAAATCATGCTTATGCATTTCAATGTAAGCCATACACGATCATGAAATTCCAAGATATCAATTTAGATTCAAACGATCTTAAGATGTTTACCTCACTCTTTTAAGTTGTCGAAGTTCCTAAATAAAGGACATAGATTGTATCAGTTAAGAATTTTGATCAAAGTTATTTTGGATTGTACTATGTCTTACCCTTGCTTGTAGAGTCCATGCGTGTATTGTTCCTAAAATTGGTGTGTGTGTGCCTCTCCTAGCTTATGTTTGTGGCGTATGGGGTTGTGTAGGGTAAGGCATGTAGATGTTGTTGCTCCTAGCTTGTTGTTGTGGGCATGTGGTGATGTGTAGGGTAAGGCGTGTGGTGATGTGTAGGGTAGAGTGTGGGAACAATTTGGTAGTATTAGCTCCTTCGGAAATGTGTTGCTATCACCTAGATTTTGTGGGGCTTGTGCTCACGATTTAGGAAAGGAGCTGGGACTACATAGACTTTTCTTGTTTTTATAGTCTTGATGACCATATTGTGGTTCATGGGGCTCATGATCATGGATGATTTGATGCAAGTGGCCTAGGGTAAACTTTTCCTATTGCTTAGAAGTTCCAACCGCATATGGGTTGTCTTGCTTAAGACAAAGCTTGTTTCTTGTTTCCACACGTGTTAATTGCTCAACAGTAGTCTTGTGGTCAAAGTTAAATGGTGAGCTACTTTAGTCTTGGTGCCCATGATGAATTGCAGCCACATTAATGACCTAGAAGTCTATTTACTATATTTAGACATGGCTTCCATGAAGATAGGAGACAAGGTTGATAATTTACAATGTGAACACTCCATTTCATGATAAGTTGATGTGATGTTATTGTAGCTTATTCTTCCACTTTTGAGCTCTTGGTCTTGGAAATAAGTAAGTGGAAGGTTTGTTTATTATTTCTTCCATGTAAACATATGCAATTCCATGGTGGGCTAGGCGTCCATGGGATGAGTAAGGGTTCATAATGTTGTCTTCTAGATTAACTGAATGATAAGGTGGTTAGAAACTCCATGTGATGCACGGTTCTAGGCTTATCCTTTGTGTGTTGCTTCCAAGGCTTCTTATGGTGACATATGGCTTCTTAGGGAGTTGACAAAGGGTCGTCTCTAGCTTTGACATTTGGCACTTTCCAAGCTTGACAAGTGGCGCTCCAAGCATCACCTATATGGCGCTCAAGTAATGCACCAAATGTCATCCTAAGGCCGTTTTGTGTGTCATTCGATAGACGCTCCATGTGGCACTCCATTAGGAATCCATGTGTCATCTCCTAATTTAGACATGTGGCACCTACTAAAGTATAACTTGTTCCTAAGTTGTAGAATTCCTCTAAACTAGGTCAATTGAGGTGCTTGAGAGGAGCTTAAGTTATCTAATTTGAAAGTTATTACGATTCTTAGATGATGCTCGTCAAATCATACAATATAAGTTAGAGCTTTCATGTGAGTTCAAGCCATTCATTAACACAGGAACTCATAGTCTAATGTTATATAGAAATAAAGAAACTATGACATACAGAATCTTGTCTTTGGTATCTCTAGATAACGAAAAGAACTTCATTGGGCTCCTAATTACATCAACATGGTTCTTGAAATGGAAAGATAAATTTGTGAGGTTTACAACTAATTTATGGGTTTACATCTTTAATAGACGTGAATTCAAGAGAAACCCATGAAAAAGTCTACTAATAAGAAGAACCTTCTCAATTACTGATCATCAATGGAATCCAAAATGGACAACATCAAAGCTCAGCCCATAAATACCAAGAGCTCTCTTCATTTGAAGGGAGATGAAATTGGGAGACATACCATTATGTAGCCGTAGTGCTATCTTAAAAAATTAAATGATGATGAAATACAAGAATATAAGACCTCTCATCAAGAATATATAGTGGACTTTGATGTCATATAGCTTATCCACTTGTGACACAAGTGGCCAAGTCCTCTAAGACTATTTGCTCCACCTCTGCTTATTTTTCACATTATAACCCTTTACATGCTATTCTATGTCAATCATCTCATGCTACATGTACCATGAGATTAACGCTCTATGCATGTTATCATTCAATTGAACCTATATAATTATTGGGGTTAATGACGAAAATGGTACTTGAACTTTCGTAAAAAAAACAATCAAGTACTTGAAGTTTGGTTTTGAACAATTTGATATCTGAACAAAGTTTTTGATGACTTTTTCCATATCTGAAGTTTAGTTTTGACAATTTTGGTACCTGAACAAATTTTTCGTTAACTTTTTTCATACCTAAAGCAAGTGAAATGAGGTATGAAAAAAGTCCACAAAAAGTTTGTTCAAATACCAAAGTTGTCAAAATCAAACTTTGGGTATGAAAAAGCCAACAAAACTTTGTTTAGGTACCAAATTTTTCAAAACTAAACTTTAGGTGTCTAATTGTTCTTTTTGCGAAAGTTCGGATACCATTTTTATCATTATCTCTAATTATTGCACATATTACATAAAAGTAATCTCTTGTTTTATTGATGTATAGAATTTGTAAACTCGCCTCCATAAATTTTTAATATGGTCTTAATACGTATGAATGCAAGTGTTTTATGTCACTTATTATATATAAAGTGTAATAAAATAAAAATGATAAAGTCTATAAAAAAAAAACACAAAACCTCTTCAGCAAAACGTTAGTTGTACTTACCTCCTCTTCTCTAATCCGACTATGAGCCTCACAAGCCTTAGGCCTCACATTATGATAATAAGGCCTTGAAGGTCATTCATTAGATATTTTCTAGGAGTATCACTAGAGACAATCAAGGTGCGTGGAACATGACTAAGATGTTATTCTTGCATAGCATCATGAGCAATAGAAAAGCAATTTAGCTATTCACCATACCCATCAGCTCAAACAAAATGCTATCGATGGTAGGAAGGATACCATATTTGCCAACCCTTACATCACTAAGTTGGTGAAGGCTATGCGTTTCTATCAAAATCCGCATAAAATTCATCAGGAGAAAATCTTATGATGAATTACATCTCGAGAATATGCAACTTTCGATGATCATGTTTTTCAATTTTAAATTACTTGATGCTCATCCTTGATGACCTTTTCACACTTTGTTAAATTCGATAAGTAAATTCAATGTAAGGTTTAAATTCCTATTATTTAAACTTTGATTTTAGACTTGGAATTAGAAAGAATATATTGTTAACTAAAAGTTGCCCAATATTACTTTTAAACTTATTCTTATGTATACCTATTCCTTTGAAGTCTTAAGAGCATTATAATCTCTAGTAAATGAACTGAAATTCGTTTTCTTGGAATTTTTCCTAATTTAATTACAAAAAGAAATTTTTTGAGTAAAAAAAATAGAAAGTGAATTGAATTTAGTTGAACAAAATTGTCTATCTACTTTTGTGGTTTGGAAATCTAAATTATGAGTATTTGTGAGCCCTGTCTCAAGTATGATTTTAAACTTCTCTAAGGTGTTTGGGTATTTAAATAGACATTATGCTAAAGAAAGTACTTCTCTAACAACCATAATAAGGGGCCTAGTAGGATGGCCTTAAATTCATCATTTATATGTGCGCCTGTCATATGAGGACCACCTTGTAAAACTCTAATTAATTACTCTCTCATTGTATTGTACATATATTTAATTATTATGAAAGTAAATCAAGAGAAACTGATATTCCATGGTCCACTAAGGCCGCAAGGAATCAAATGCCCTATTAAAAGATAAGACAAGATAAATCGAGGTTTACTAGAAATATCAACAAGGTTTAAACAAGAAAGAAACTTTTAGTTTCAGGTTTTATCTCTCAAACTAGGTTTAGTCTATCAAATTCTTAATCTTCTACCTATCATGCGAGAGTTGATCCTCGATGCACTCTACACTTCCCAACTTTCAATTTTCCTACAAAAACAAATTACTGGGGAGTTAGCTAATCTAACTAAGTAAAATTCCCTCATATTACACTTTCAAGAATCATTATCAAACAATTGCTAAACAAGCAAGTGCAATATAACAATTAAATGATCATACATATATACAGTCACTGGTCAAATTGCATATAATATGGATTTGCACCATCTATGACTTGGGTTGGGGAATAACTGCAATGGTCTATGCGACCCAATGTAGACCCACAAATTCCAAGCAACCTATACTCTTGGGCTAGTTTCAAATCTCATGAAGAGGTTTCAGAAATAGATATATTATAAAATACAAAAATGAGTATATATAGATACATGTATATGCATGAGAAGCGATAAAATCCCTAAGGTAAGACCTTGAATAATTGAGATGGGTCATGCGATCCAATGCAGATCCACTAATTCCAAGCAGCATATCCTAGAGGTCTAGTTTCAATCTCATGAAGAGGTTTTAGAAATAATATATATATATATATATATTTTACAAAAATGAGTTTATACATATGTATATCAATGTATGAGATGCGATTAAATCCTTAAGCTGGGCCCTTGTTACAATTCTATCCATAAGGCCATTTTTCCATGAACGACTTAGTTCCTCACTAGTGAAAATGGACACATGAACTTAAACCATTACAATCGATCTATGCTTGCATGACATGGATTGTTCCTTAAAAGTAATGCATGATCCAGTATATAGATTTGAGGTTAGTCAATTATAAGTCCAATTTTCAAGCAATTAATCAATCGCACAGAAAATCACATCAATACAATCTAATATAAATAGTAGATTTAGTTTTTAATTTCAAGCATAAGTCTTGGCACACTTCAATTAAAGCAAAACACATACAATTCTTGATATCCATTTAAGCATATAATTTCATTATCTATAATTGGTACACTATGCTACAAACACAAAAAACATAGTAGTCATAATAAACTTACCTAGCCATCCTGCTCAGCTATCAAAGTAATTCTGAGGTAGTTAAACTCCAACTATAAAGCACCTAAAAGAAATAATCAAGAGTCGTAAGCATTTTGTTTAAACCATACTAAGTATTAATCTTAAAATTTGACCTTTATTACTATAAGTTCTCAATTAAGTAGTTTTCTTGGTTTTGCAATATCTTGGTCATTTTAAGTTTGTTTTTTTATGAATGCATAGTTGATTGTATACATTTTCGAATGTACTTTTCATTAGTAATATTATTTATTATCATTAGAAGTTTGAAAGATCACCAAATGAAGAAGTCAAATTCATACCAGACATACATTTTGGTGTTTTCTAAGGTTTTCTCAAGTTCTTTTGTCTTAAATTCACTTCTAGGCTTATCTATAAACCATATTCATCCATTTAACTATGATTTTTTGTATTCTTAAGCATGAAGCCGTTGAAATTTCACATGTAGAATCTTCACAATATACTAAATAATGCTTCACGTTTCATTATATCATCAACATACCAATCCCAAAACCTCCAATTTATTATGTTTACTCAAAATTTGTTTATTCTAGTCTTCGCTTGTCTCAACCATGATAGGAGAATGAAACATGTATTATTACTCTTTTGATTTTCTATGATACATCAAGTAGAACACTTCGATGAAACCATCATCCTTCTATGATTTATCACATATAAATCCTCATGATCAAGCAAAATCTTTTCCTACCCTACTACATGGTCATGAAAATTTTTTACAAGACTTATCAATCCTTATGTAAATATCACTTCCATAAGCTTAATACTATACTTAAATGAATATCACCTCAAAATAGTAACCATTACTTCCAAACTTCTCTATACTCAATATGTCATTTTCTTTTCGACTTGTACTAGAAATTTTCTTCAATATGCTAGTTATCTCTTAATACTCCATCATATCACTAATTATTTTAGATATAACACCTCCAATTAACATATATGATCATCAATTTATCTCTTTCTACTCAAGCATGTCTCAGCAAACACATGATAATAGAATAACATGGCATTTTTTCTAAAGTTCCATTTGATGCATCATGGTAATTGCTCCAATGAAATCTAATGCCATCTTAATTGTCAAACTATCACCCAAATTTGGCATTTTCATCAATTCTAACATGAATATCAAATGATTTCTTCCTTATCTTAGTAATTAGTGTGAATGCCTCAATCACATCAAATAAGTGCCATAAAATGTGATTTTTTTTCTAAATTTATTGCATATATTAATGAAATCATACCAAGGATTTGATGGCATCCTATACTTCAATTTGATCACCAAATTGCCTTTACTTTAAATTTTTTACAATTTAAGTGTCTTATCTTTAAATCTTGGAAAATTAATACTTATACTTTCAATTGCAATTCAGTGTCCCTATCAAATAATATTTGATAGTTTTTTTTAATAGGATAATGGCAAACCAAGTGCCTATACTTCAATTGTTAGCAATTTTGTGGCAATTTAGTACCACATTGTTATATTCTAGCAATTTTTGACTAAGCGTCTACCATTATTTTGTAATTAAAATAAATATTCGTCCAATATTATTTAGCAAAGACACTGTATTGCACATACTATGAAAGTACAAGACTAACACTAATTTGTTGAAATCTAAAGATGAAATACTAAATTGCCAAATATTACAAGTACAAGCACTTAACTTATCTTTATCCCATTTAACTCCTTCACTTAAGTTGACATTTCTATAGCTAAAGTATATTTTTCTACTAAATAACTTTGGATTTATTCTACTTACTTAGAGTAATGTGTAAACTTTGATGTAAGCTTTCTACCTCCTCATTTTTGCTTGATTAGCGAGGGAGATAGAAAGAAGAGAGAGGGGGGGTAGGAAAAGGTGCATTAAGGAAAAAGTACGACTAAGAGAGAGGTTGAGTGAAAGAGAAAGAGAGGGATGCCGGAGAGAGAGAGAAGAAGGAGAAGAATAAGAAGGAGAAGTAATAAGAAGAAGAAAGAAAGAAAGAAAGAAAAAGAAAGAACGAACGTAAAGTGTGTGGATGTGGGGAATCATTGGCTGATGGAGAGAGCAAGAGAGAAGAGGCAAAAATTTGGGACAAAGTTACAAAGCTTATGGAAAATGTTTTATAGTAATACCTTAATCTTAGTGTATTATCAACCTATCATGTGTCATCATAAAAAGGTGACACGTTCAAAGAAGGTAACACGCTAAGTCTCAAAAACCTGCTAATATCCTCAAATAGCTTTTAATAACTCCAAACTTACATTAAATAGATAATTTCGTCAATAGTCATAAATGTAAAACTTAATCCTTCATACTAAAGCTATCATAAATGAAAGCTAACTCATACCTATCATAATAGAGGAATTAAAAATTAGTCTATTACATGAAATAAAACACGAAACATCATTTCATAAACATCAACCATCAAACATCATATAAGTCGAATGATGAGTAATCTGCTGGATAATCTAAGCTATTATCGTTATTCCCATAGTCCGTAAAGATATCATATCCTAATAAGTCAAACATAATAGGCTTCTACCAACACCACAAGCGCACATACATGAACAATCATCACATATGGTCATATGCAACACGGTATTCACTGCAACAACCACATTTTCTTTATCTGTAATTTTAAGCCAACAACCAACACAACTTAGGGTTATTCACACCTAACCCTAAACCCAAAGTAACTCATGACACTACAACAAACATATACTTATAAATATACATATATATAGTATTAGGTGCTCACCAACACCATGGAACTCGCAACCGTTTTTACCTAATCTACTGGAATCCTTTTCGGGTGTGACTCCACTCAAGACAATGTCACACAAGGATCATTAGTGTACTATCCTAGCATCACCGTACACCTGATCCATTATGCCCAGCTAAACACAAGCAGCAAAACAATTATTAGATTTGAACAATTAATTAGTTCATTTTCGGTCTACTAATACCTAACACGCACAACCAATAAAGAAGGTAATGGCATAAATGATTTAGCGTTGGAAATGAATAACCCCTCATTACTTTTGTTATGAAATAATACATACTCTTAGGTTTGTCTGGTTTCCTAGGTTCGTTAAGAGTCTACTACAATTCTATGTCTAGGTACATAATTCTACCTAGTTTTAGGTGTACTTTGGTGTTAGGCCAATTTTTGGATGTTTAGGCATGCCATTAAAAAGGTTTAAATAAGATTAAAACATCACTATAAAGCTCACTCTCACACGCGGGGGGGGGGGGGGGGGGGGGGGGGGGGGGGGTGCGCGCGTATTCAGCTCGATGCAACATCAAATAACATGGCATGCCCTTAAAGTTAAGCTTGCATGGAGTCACATCCTAAGTCACGCCCATGACGAAGGGAGTGACAAGCTATCACTCCTTGTGTGACGCCTCTCACGGAGGGAGTGATAGGCCTACGGCCATCCTGTGGTTTTCACAGTCATAACTTGGTCAAGGGCATCCAAAACAATGTAAGTTGAGGAAATCACGATTCAAAACATGACCGTAACTCTTTGTTCGTGTCTTCTACACTTCAAAGAGTTATTTTTCTCCAAATATGTCCCTTCCTTTGATCACTAAACATATAAACTCTTTAAATTCATTCTTAACACGTACAACTACTTTTCCAAACATTCATACATCAATTACCTAAGACCAATTGATTTTTCTTCTCCTATTTCACAAACAACCAATCAAACAAGGGATATATGTTTATGATTACAGCTAAACCTCGTGTTTGACCTTTAGTTCAACTAACACATTAAACAACCCTTATCTAGCAAATCCAATGAAAGAAGCTATGAGTCTTCTGGTTTATCATCGCACAAATGTTTTCAACACCTAATACACAGTGTTTAAAGGTTTAGAGATGTATCCTCTTAAGAATCTCAAAAAGAACAAGAGAGTGGCTTACCTTAATCGCTTGTTGATCCTTCAAAGGAAATATTAGCAGAAGGAGACTTAGGGTTTAGAGGATATTGAGAGCCTTGCTATGAAAAAAAAAGAATACGTAGGTTAAAGGTGACGGTGATTATTATTATCTTTTATTTGGAGTGACTAAATTGTCCCTTCTTAATATTTAACAAATGATACTCTCTTGCCTCTCATTATGAAACATTTTATTTTATATTACATTTAGAAAACTTAGGGACAAAGTTTTTCAAAAGTTGGGGAGAAGGTCACTTGTAGAGAGCATTTGCAATGCGAGGTTGGTGAAAATTCCAAGGAGAAAGGGGAGGAAAATTTAGTTTGATCCAAATCGTATTAATTCCTATCTAGCTAAGTTATGTTGATGTTGTTAGTGGTGTGTCCTAGGTTGAATCTTTTGGCACCTTCAAGGGATTTGAAGTTCCATGAAGTTTTGTTTTTCCTTTGATTTAAATTGAAGAACTAAAGTTCAATTGAAGTAATTTTACTTTGTACAAGATCATTACTTGAGTAATGTTTGAATGTAATAAATTTCATCTTACATGATTGAAGTTGAGTGGATCTATTGTATATGCTTTTTTTTTTTCTTAGGCATATAGGTACCATAGTGGTTCATTGCTTTCTTTTAAGGTTCGAGCTATTATCAAAATCAATGAACTATCGTTTAGGATATAGGGCATCACATTGATTCATTATGGGATTGGCACTTGATTAATTTACTATACTACTATATGCAATAGGTACTCTTGCCTCACATAGTTCATCGTGACTATGTTATTATTACTAATAAGTCTTAAATCTAAATATCATTTTGGATCGTGGGGCTTAGTACATTTAGGGTTTTAGGGTTTTTATATTTTAAGTCGGTGTTTCATATTATGTATCTTCATGCTTCCACATTTTAAATTGTCAATTTAAAAGAAATATGGTTTGATTTTTTATTTATTATGATGTTACTTCAAGGATGTTTGTCCTTCCTATAGTAGTATGTGATTTCTTGCTAGAGTGATTCCAAGCAAGAAACTAAGTTTTGATTTCCTATTTATTGTCAAGCATTGCAAAAACTGAATATGCTTCATGGGGTAAGTTTTTCGGCCTCAAGGCCTTTTTTTATTTTTCTTTTTGTCATTTTTATCTAAAATGAATAGATTGCAATACAACTAAACAACAAGAAATAATTTAATTTCTATCAATTTGATTTTTTGATGAATAAATAATAGTCATTGTTTTAGTTATTTAATTTCTAACAGTGAAATTTAGAAATTTATATAAATATAAAATGAGATTTTAATTAAAAAAATACAAATTAACCTTTCCTAATATTTCTGAATTCGTTTCTTATCTTAAACTTGCTACTTAAAATTCGGAAGAATCAAGGCAGCAAATGTCGATCTTTATTTGTCACTCTTAGGCTAATTGATTTCTTTCGTTTTACTTTTTCTATCATAATATATATGTAGAAACTTAATTTCTTGTCTTACTTTTTCTATCATAATATATATGCCTTTGAAATTTCATCTTCATATAAATTGTAATGTAAGTGGAATTTTAATTTTCAGAGACAAGATAAGATATAAAGGTGACAAGGGGTAGGTGGGTTCCCATAGTAGTCACAGCCTGCATGTGTATGAGCCTGTCTGTATTCAGCAAGTGGACCTACGTGTCCATGCCAACATGGTTACTCAAAATTCAAAATTAAGGTGAGGTTTGAGGATTGCAGCTTATTATGTTTTGAATGGTGAATGCCATGCCGAGAGATCAGAACAGATGAGACCGAGGCCGAGCGCAGTTAAGTTTGACGTCTGTTGTGCTGATGAAACCACAGAAAAAGGGAGAGAAATTCCATAAAATCCAGTAGTTTACAGAAATATCAATCATACTGTCTCTGTGTCTCTCTTAAGCCCTTCATCTATAATTCACTTTTTGTTAAATTCTAAATAAGACAACGTAAAAGGTGCCAAAATTGAAAGGAGAGAAAAAAAAAATAAATTAAATTGTAACATCGCGAGCCATTAAGGCTTATGCTTAACAACTTACCTCGTATCCTTATCAAATTGATAAGGAAATACATGATTAACTTCTATATAACCAAATTAATATATATATTATAAGAATACTACTTAAAAATAGTTGTATTCTTATGACTAAGATTCAAAAGATATAACTTTCACTAATATTAAATCCCAGCTTATCTGGTTATTCATATGGGTTTGATTATCGGCATAATGCTATAATCCATTTCATTTCATCATTTTATTAGACCATTTGTCATCCATTATAATATATATTATCTATGGGACCAACAGTTTTTGGTCTAGTTTCGAAACCGTGGAACCACCGATTTTCTTTTTTTCTTTTATTTTTCAAATTAAAACTTAAAATATAAACAAATTTTAGTTTTTAATAAGACAATTTTAAAATCAAAATAATAATTTGGTCTAAAAATATTCAAGTATTTAACAAATTTAAAAAATTTGTTTACGATCACACTATTTTACATAAACACATGCAACATTAATTATAGTATTAGTAACTTAAGATTACAAAATACTCTATAGACTTAAAAGAACTTATAATACAAAAAATAGTTTACATTATTAAAAAAATGAGTTTTTGCTTTTATGAGAAGTTTATACAAAATGAATTATATATGCTTTCAGGTTAAATTTTGCTATATTATTGAAGTATTAATATAAAAATAATTTAATCATTAATAATTATATATTTAATATTATTTTTGCTCTAGTTTTTTTTTTTTTCAATACAACATATTGGAATTGCTGGTTTTAAGTCAAAGAACTGCCTAGGAACTACCGGCAATGGTTCTCTAGCCAGTTCTAAAATTAGCAAACTAGTCTTATTCCGGTCTCAAAATCAACAATAGTGTTTTTTTTTTTTCAGTTTTCGATTTGAAACCAAACCATATCATGTCTATTTCTAAAATCCTGCAAGTATGTGAACCTCCAAAATTTTGTTATCATGCACATCTAAGAAAACAAATAATAGTAACAGACAATCTTGTCATCTCAGTCAAACATTCCTCTTGTTTAGTTGACCATTGTCATTTTTATCCATTGTACTAAAGCTTCAATTGGCCTTTCGCTCCTCATTGAAAAGTTCTCTTTGGCCCTATTTTAGTCGACAAAACAATCATTTTGGTAGACAAAATCGTTGTCTACAGATACCAAAGTTTTACCTATGCATTTTTCCTAGGTTCATTCTTTGATTAAGTTATTCAATCATGTACAAGAATTATAGCCGAAGTTCATCAATTTACTCCTTCAAAAGGGAATTTGAGCAATTCAACTTTAATCAATTATTGTATCCCATGATTAGATTAAGAAAAGTATTTGAATCCTAAGATTATTTAAAACTTCTATTCTCTCTAATTGATCGCATCTCATAGCTTAGGAGCATTATGTTATCTTTAAACCTAAATTAGGTTGAGTTTTGCTCTCTTTCACCCTCAATTGCTTCTCTAAAATTTTTCTATATGGCCGTAGAATCAAAATTGATTTTCAAGAGTATATTCACATATTTGGATTCTCTCCATTTCATTTCCATAAATTTCTTTAATTTTAAAATCCATAGTTAAGATTATCTAAACTCTTAAGTTACCCCTTGAATTTATTGTAATCTTTTTTTTTTTTCCTTAAAACTTTAATCGTTAATAAAGTATGACAACATTAAAGAAGGAAAATTAAGAAATGAAAATGAAGATAGCTCTCTCAATGGGGCTTCCTTTAGTTGATCACAATCTCCTTCATCACGCTCAACCATTTTTCAAGATGACACTTATATGAGAGATTTTAGGGGAGTACACGACTATGAGGTAATCTTGAAATAAAGGCAAAGTAAGAACAAATTAAAAGTATTTAATTTCCTAAAAAGAGAAAACTTCTTTATTATTGAATCAAAGAAATCAATGTGGTCGTAAACTATTTTCAGGGAATTATATGTTACATCAGATATATAATAGCTATATTCAATAATTGTGAGAGGCAATTGATTATCTCGAAACAACTATAATTCTAGTATAAACTATGAGATCTATTGTTAAGGTTAGCTTCATAGTTATCTTATCTGAAAATTTTAATTTATAAATTTATTGCAAGATATATATTATTACTCAATACTTTCACTCGCTCATGGGTTAAAAATTTAACCAAATTCAGATTTAATGAATGACTGGATTTTTTTGTTCTTTTCATGGAAAACGTCATACATCCTATTTGTCAAACCAATATTAATACAATTAGGTTATAAGCTCATTAACGATGCATTACAATTGATAAAGTTTAAATGGTAATGTTGGTATTTCAACTGAACATTTTACTATGATAGTTATTTTGTTAAAAAAAAAATTATAAGAACCATACAAACCTTGGTTAAATATTATACAAAATAATGTAAAAGTGAAGGTACAGAAGCGCCTTGACTAAGAACACTGAATTAATCTATCAGGAAAATGAAATATTTTATTTACAGGATTATCATATGAGCCTTCTACTAAATGTAATGAGATTTATCAGATTTCATTGGATAATATATACCATAATATACACATGGTATATGAATATTAGTTATTTTCAAATATGTATGATGGTTATTTTGAAAACGACCTATTGTTGCTTTTATATGTTAAAATATAATTGGTAGTTACCACTATGTGTATAGACACATAGTATGTATTATCTATTCCTTATTTATTTTGTAATGGAAGAGGATATCCCTTCAAGATATTTATATTTCAAATATTTGCTTTTCTAAAAATATTACTTTGTCCCCAAATACATACATACATAAGATGCATATATCCAAGCATTGATATTTAGTCGTACCCTTTCAATAATTTGCAAAATCCTAAACACTCTGAGCTCATATGCAATTTTTTTTTTTTTTAATTTGTCTTCTCGATTGGCAACGTGCATCCATTTACTAGCTCATCTCCAACAAAATAATTATAATATTTGTTGAGAAAAACCAACTTAGACTATACACAGATAATGATAAAGACACAGAGGTTATTAAATGTGTACCTAGTTACTATAATAGGATTTGTCCACATTTTCAAATCAAGCCCAAATTTAGAAACATTAGCTAATTCATTACGCTCCAGGCTATCGAAAGAAACCTACTGAGGAAATTCAATCGTAGTAAGATGTTTATAAATCATCTAAATTTGTATGTTTCCCATGTGAAATTATACAAAAAAAAAAAAAAGTATAATTTCGCTGGGAAATAGGAAATCTGAATAAGGGGCAGGAATAAATAAAGAGTCGGCAACAATTGAAAAGAAGATTCCCCCATTAAAAGGAAGTCATATATATATATATATATATATATATATATGCACACAAAAAAAAAGTACAACTTATAATAAATATGAGATGGGGATTAAAGAATAATTTGTAAATATCTACATCCTCTGGTGGATGTTTTCTGAAAATTCCAAATATACTTTCTCATACATCAGCTGTCATTTTTTGTTTAATTCTATAACTTAGTCAATATATATAGTCATCCTTTGTTGGCGTGTGTTAGATAAAGCCACAGCTCTATCATTAGATATTAGGAAAAAAAAAAAAATTTCATTAGCACAACTATTAGCCATTTGACTGGTAATTAAAGTGTTGATCAAATATTTATGATATTTAATAATAGAATTATGACTTTATTATCTATGAGACATTTCATTTTCGGTAAAATCTTTTTTCCTTTGTTAGAGTGATCAATTATATCTAGCCTTTATAACCTCAAGTTGGCATAGAAATAAAATATATATCAAGTATAAGAATATGATATAAGCCTTTATATAATGAGATTTATTCTGCCCAAAAGATTAGTAATCAATTCATTATTAATATTCAATTAACACTTTACCAATTAAACTAAGATAACTACTATATAAGGATGATTAAGTATATTCTTGTAATCTATACAAAAAGAATTATATTATTGTAAATCTAATCATTATCTATTTTTACACTCCACTGTACTGTATATACGAGACCCTTCCCTTTTAGTGAAATCATTCTATTCAGATTGCTCTCTTGTATTTGAGTTTGCGTAATTGTTGAGTTTCGATATTTAATCGATGGGTTTATATAATTTTAATCAAGTACACCACCAAATATATATATATATATATATAGAGCTTTTATGGTCCCATTGAAAACCGTTCTGTAAACATTTAACAGTTAAAATAAATATAGTAATTGGAATATAACTATTTTAGTAGTTTGACGACGGTGGATAAGATGTAAGCCATTAGATAGTCGACATAACTAGTCATGTTAAATTTAATTTAATGATGGGACCATATAATTCCCCATATAAATATATATGTTACTTACATTTTTCATTCTTTTATAATATCGATATAGAATGATCATATTTTTTATCAACAATATAAAATCTAAAAATTATATAATTCATCTAATGATATGTTACTAAAAATGGACATCATTCCATAATGCGTGTGCATTAAATACAAGAGATCAAAATCATTAGTGTTAAAACTAGAAATTACCATAAAAGTTGAAGATCTTTTTAATTTCCATAGCTGATTTACTAGAATTTAGCTTATAACTAATCTTTCACTTAAATGTAATTGCTACTACAAAAGAATTGAGTATAAATGTAATAAGATTTCTACTTATTAATATTTTATTTTAATGGTGAATCAATTCCATAAGATTGTTTTTTAAGAGTACGAGTGATGAATTATTACTCATTTTTTATTTTATAATAAAGATTCATTATCGAATTCCTATTATTAGCAATCAAATGCTGTAGTGACTTTTCATGAAGAATAAGGCTAGAATTGAATTAATTATTATTATTACAATGAAGTAAAAGAGCAAATGTTTCTTTCTATCACCTTAAATCCACCTATATCCAAACTACTAATCTCAATACCCACTTTCGTAAAAATAAAATAAAAATTATAATTATAATTATAATATTAGCAAATTTAGTATAGGTATTATTCTCATCATCACTAATCTATCCGTATGTATTATATTTTTATTACTACAAGTCACATCTACTATCTTATTGATTTGAAGATTGTGGATATCATGTTAGTATTACTTTGTCAAATAGACAAGTTTGTTTTTTTTTTTTTTTGGTGTGTTTTTTGTTTTTTATTTTAAATTTTTTACTTTTTATCCTTTATAAGTTATATGGTATTATGCTGTCCTTCTTAGGATTTATTATATTAATTGGTTGGGTGAGTTTTGTTCTCTTGAGATAAATATTAGTATGCCCTATATATGACATTTTGATTGTGAAAAGATGTTAATGTATGTAATTAGATTTTTGTACCCACAACTTGTAGTTTCTCATTTTTCTTATATCAATTTATGTTAATCAATGTTCTTTTTTTTTTCTCTTGTGAATGATATTCATTTTACTACTAAAAAAATAAAATATAAAGTGGAGAATATAATGTATAAAAAAGTAAAAGCTATCAATATGAACAAAATTAACTAATTTATTGAGATTGGCCTCCAACCTTTTGTGATATAAGTGGAATACTTCTAATTTGAATGATAATGAAAGGAATCTAATAGTAAAAGGTTAATTTTTTCGATGTTCGACACCAAAGCCAATTTCTGTCATTTTGATATTATATCATCAATTTGATATATGAAAATGTAATATATAACAGCAGCATTATCATGAGAAACACATATAATTAATATATCTTTCGTACTTTTAGCATATAGTGACTCCAAAGTAAAACTCCTTTAAACCATAAAATTAACCATGATTTATATTAAACTATATCTGGTACTAGATGCTTCTCCCTTAGAATTAAAATTTTCAAAAAAGTTGGTGCCCCCACACAGCAAATTAGCATGGGGCAATTAAGCATATAAAAAGGCAATTCTACCCCATCCTATCGTATTGCAGTAACTTTGAGGCAAAAGTAATGGCAGAGCCCATTAAATTAAGAGCAAAAAAAAAGGTAAATTGTGCACATATACATATATATATATATATGATCACTATTGTGGTCAAATCTAAAAAGTATTATTTGCCTTTTACGCCTTTCATGGACTGATATGTCAATTATTTTAATGCATCCACATATGATCAAATCCAAAAAAGCTTTTTTCGTATCTAGCATTAATATTTGTGATAGTTGGAAGAATATTATTATTGCATGCCAAAATCCAATGCCATTGTCAAGGCATGCTCATGTATGTAAATTTGTAATCCTATTTTTTTTTTTTTTTTTTGCTGTTGTAATCCTATTTTATCCTATATAACTTCCCAAATCCCAACATGACTACGATCAAAAGGAAAAAAAGAAAAAGAATAAAAAAGTATATTAATAATTGATCCTATTCTATATAATATATGGCAAAAGTAGTCCTATTCCTAGCTGGATTGGAGGACATAATAGTACAGAGAATAATAACATAAGAATTTACATGTGATTGGTTTGTGCCCCTGGCATGACTAGGGACAACAGAATGTGTCCGTGGCCGAGATAGGGTTAGGGTTGTTTCCGGGTTTTTGTTTTTAAGCTTTTGAAACAAATTTCTTTCACTTTATTGAATAGTTTTATTGCATATTCTACCAAGAATGATGAATCACTTTGAATTTCATTCTCTAAACATATCTTTTTTCTCATTCTTCAATGGTTGAATTGAAATTATCTAAATTTTAAGATATCTTTTAATATTATATAATACTATTTGATTATTTCTTGATAATCTTGATCATTAATTACATATAACAGTAAAAACATTAATGCTGTGTTTGAGATGACTGACATCGACAGAAAAGAAAGTAAGTCAGTAGCAATGGTGATGTTTGGACTCTTAAAAATGAAGAGAAAATGAAAGAAGCTATTAGAAATCCAATAAAACTTAGACACATTTTTTTCTTTTCAAAATCAAGCTGAAAGGGAAAGAAACCGGGAGAAAACAAAGTGTACTTACAAAAATACCCTTAAAAATAAGGGTAAAGTTAAAAAGTATGGAATATTTTAGTTTATTTATATCAATATTCCATCTCATTTTCTTTCATTTCTATATTAATAATTCAAATATAAAATATAACATTTATTCCTTTTCATTTCTTTTCGTTTCTTTTCTTTTCATCTCATTTTCATTTATTTCTCTTGATTTCTATAATTTCAAACACAGTGAAAATTAGAAAGAATACAGCGAAGGTAAATTTCCAATTCTTGTCTTCATTCAACATATTAATAAATGATTCTAATCTTGAGACACCCTTCACTAGTTTTATGTTTTTTGATTCCTAGATATTTATTAAGATCTAAAAGGATTTTCTCATATTTTTTACTTTTCTAGCACATATAAAGGGAAAAAAAAAATAAGAAAAAAGGGAATATAAGAAACGTCCTGATACCCATTTAATATTTATATATATATATATATATATATAAACTCATAATGGTTTTATCATATGTCAAACTGAAAAGAAAAGTTCAGGACAAGTTAGCGATTGGAATTAAGGAAATGAAATGAAGAATTTTGAGTAAATGCCAAGGGAAAAGAACACGATTCTCTGAAATTCCTTATATGTCTGAACCAGTAAGTTCCCTTTGGAGTTTGAACTTTGAAGAATAGTTGATATTAGGGACGCATGCCCTATCATGCTGACACACCAACACACACTCTCTCTCTCTCAAATGGGTCATATGGGGCTTTTTTTTCTTTTTTCTTTTTTTTTTTTCTTTTAACCTTAAGGCTCATCTTTTAAAGCAACCCCAACATGGATTCTTATTGCCAGGCCAAAATCCATCACTCCTCTCAAGAGATAGTACTAGATTCTATTTTGAAACTTTTTTTTCACCTTTAAATATAATCAATACATTATTCTAATACATATATCTTTTGTTCTATTTTGCATGGGAATTGAACGATTGTTTTTGTTGATGTGAGTGACCATTTCTTTTCATTCTTATATTAGCTTTATGAGAAGACCCCACCCCCACTCTTGTTGTCATCATTACATCTGAGGTGGTGGGGATATGCTTTCTCTACCTTTGCTTTTCATATTAATAATTGCAATAAGTGTGCTCTTGACGGTTGATTCAAGGAATAACACATGTTAGCATATTATGTGATGTAAATATTAATGAAATTTATATATAGTAGTAAAATGGGTAATATTTAAAAACAATTTTTATATATTTTGCATACATAATAACATATATTAAAATTTGATAAATATTTTAATACTATATTATTATCCAAGAAATCTTATCTCATACTTTATACACCTTAAAAATTGTAGTCCAGTGACATCAGCGAAATCTCTTAATTGAGAGATTCCATATTCAAATCTCTTTTCGTGTTGCTTATCATTGTATTTAATATTAATTATACACGTTGAAAATAATATTTAAAAAAGGAAAAAAACACACACACACAAAAACTTCATTTAGTTGACCTATTAATAGTTATATGAGAGAACCTAGTGATCCTCTTTTTGTTATATTTTCATTCTATTTAACTTTTGTTTTTTTCCCTTTTAAATGTAAAGTGTTTTGAACCCTCTTAACTTTTTTGGAAGAGTTGAAGGAATGTCTCTTTGTATGTGAATATCTCTTTACTTGATCTTGTGAAAATTCCATCTTTATTAATCTTTTTGCCTCCACTATCTTGGACTACATTACCGTACTGGTATGGTATTTAGGTAGGTGAAATGGAAGGAACTTTCATGCACAAACTTTTTGCTGGTGCACCTCTTAGTTAATACCTATTTTATCTTTTGCCCTTCCCAATAGAAAAAGTTCTCCATTGCCTACTCTCTCTTTCTCTTTCTCTTGCTCTTTCTCTTTCTCTTTCTCTTTCTCTACTATCAAGATGTATAACACATCAAAAACTAATTAAAACTCAATTTATATACACACTGCCCTCGTATGGGGATCTTATAGCTTTGAATAGCTGTACATAAAATATTAATAACCATTATTTTAAAAATGATTTATTCTATTATCATACGAGTTAAAATTTTATTAGTACTTATAAATCACATGTTTATACTTATAATGTATAATACTCAATGAATCTTTTTTCATTTGAATTCCCTTTTTTATTATACTTATTGGATAAAAAAAGTATGTTACACAAAAATAATATGTATCAAGACCATGTTTTATAACGCAAATGGTTAAAAAAAAAAAAATTAGTTATCAACCATTTTGAATAGTGCTATAAGCCTATAACATAATTTGGCGCTGTTTTTAATTCTAAGCTAAATTTTGATGGCCTAGAATTTCTGCTACCACGATACAGAGTTTGTCCATCTGTAGTACATACACTTTATGTAAATGTGTGTATATGTAATGGGGTACTCATAATATAATTATTTAACACAGATATATTATTGCAAATATATAATACTATGATGAATTAATAATGTAGCACATCTATGATTATATTATGTTTAGGTTTGTTGATGGCATGGTTAATTTAGTATAGAGATGCAAACAAGTTACGTTATGCATATCTTATACAGTCGACTAAACTCGATAAAAACCTAATGTGATGTATTTTTATAAGTTTTGCATGTGTTTTGGTAGTTTTTTTTCAAACATTAATATGATTATTTGAGTTGAGTTTAAATCTTTTAACAACAGATAGAAATCTAAACTCGATAATAACTCAAGAAGTGAAATACACGTAATCTTGCTATTCGCATAATCTTTGCAAGTTTCATTCTAGTGCAGGTTCTCTCCTATGCCCATGATTTATCCACTTATACCATCCAGATATAGCATTAGTGATAAGAAGTAGCACATCATTCAGCAGAACATCTGAGAATTTTCTATGAAGTTATCGAAAATAAGAGGCAGGCTAAATCATAAGGAAATTATAGAATATTCTATCAAATTTCATAGCAAGAACCCCCTTTTCAATTATACACCTATAGGAACTTTAAAGTATTTCAGTCATGTTACACTAACTTATCAAGTGAGTTTTGTGTACCCTATTAATTGAACTTTAGGAACATTTAGGAATGCAGGAGAGCGAGCTCAAGTAGTTGTAAATAAGTCAAGTACTCATGAGTTATTCTTAAGCTACTCGAACTCAACATGCTTTAAACTTGGTTCAACTCTTATTAAACAAGCTAAACTTGAGCCTAAAGTAGATCTTGTTTGTTTAAAATGAGTTGAGCTTAAACTTCATTCTGAGCTCACGAACCAACATATGATTGGGCTTGTTTAGGCTCGCAAGTAAGCTTGATAAACAGACTCATTTATCCAAATAAAAAACTAATTTCTAAATAATACATACATAATTTTATATTTATTAATTATGATATCTTTAAAGCTCATGAGCTACTCAAGCTCGATAAGCAAGCTTACTTATCTAAGCAAGTCAAGCTTGTACCTAAGTTTTAGCCCCAATAAGAAAAGCTTACTTTGAGGTCAAGTTCAGTAATTGTTAAACTACACAAGCTATCTCAAGCTTTCAAAGGCTCGGCTCAGCTTGTTTGTAACCCTAGGTACATTATAGAATTCTTATACATTTGGACATGGGGTATCAAACACATAATGAGATTTGTTTTATGAAAACCATCTTAGATGCACCTAGCTACATTTCTAACAAAGTGGACCTTTTTCCTACTAATCCTATACTCTACGTAGTAGGTCATGAATAAATTCTTTGAATCCTCAAATTGTTGCATGCTAGGGAGCTTAAGTAAATTTTCAAGTGTCTAAATTTAATGTATTTTGAGTAATCATTAAAGGTGAAAATTATTTGTAACTATAATATTAATAAATATCAGCCTTATGTTGGATTAGAGCTTTATGTATATAAATATTATCCCCTTTACAGTGGATCATCCATGATAATACATTTCCAACAACATCTCTCTCAATATTTGATCTATTTAATTCTTATGTCTATTGTAAGTTATGCTTATTTAGGATTCTTGATGGCCTTTAGATAGTCTAAGTGCCACTCAGGCAGTGATCCAAAGTGATGGTCTTTAGATAGTTTAAGTGCCGCTCAAGATTGCTTCTAAGCACACTTTTACGATAAGCGGTAATAATGGTTCGGGTATAGAGTAAAAGTGAAGATGTTTTAAATTCTAGAGAACAATAATCAAATTATTATGAAGGAAATCAAATGTGATAAGCATCTCATGGGTAGATAGCTCATTTTAGGGATATGTTATTAACACTCAATGCCAAGCTTGACAGCGAAGTTGTGTATCTCTAAGGTGAAGAAGAGGTTTATGGAGCCATAGGCCCACATAAGGGAGATAGAGAAGAATCTTTGATGGGAGTAGCAAAAAAACTACAAACTATATTATGCAAAGCCTAAGAGCACAACAACACTATTAATGGGAGGTTGTGAATAAGAGGGGTTAAAATCAATAATCTAAAAGCCAAGATGAAGGTATGTAAAGTTGGAACAAATGCAACTAAAAATGCAAATACATATGGACTTATATATAGCTAATAGGAATGATCTTGTGATTTAATGGAATTATCCATAAATTCTTAAATGAGTGGTATAGATTCGAATTCCTTGCAATAATTATATGTTGTAGTGGTATCATTCTTAAATTCTTAAGTGAGTGATAGGTGTGAATTTCTCAAATAGTAAGGGCTTTAGCACATGAAATAGGTTGAACTAAATAGTTTAATCATAACTGGATGGATTAAATGACATAATCACACTACTTCTCATTTTGGTACATTTTATGTGCTCTACATAGATTTCGAACATTTGTTAAGGAAACAAATTGTACTCCACAAATAATAACTAGAGTGAAGATTCGCTATTATGATGCTATTTCAATCAACGATCTAGACCATTATGAATTATTTATTATGAGAGCAAATACTAAGAAAATGTCAGTTACTCCGAAATGATCATGTAGAAAAAGGGTTGACAGCTTGAGTATTTCAAATCTTTCTTCAAGCCTTATATTAATATTCCTTATATCTCATGCCTTAGATGCCCATAGTCTTGGTGGTTTGATCTTTTAAAATGAGTACGTGTAGCTTTCTATACTGAGTTTTGCTGATTGAGTCTTTTGTTCATTCGTTGTAAGTAAGATTATAGTACTTATCAATGAGTTTTGTATATCATTGTTAACCTTAATTTTGTAATTTATGGTGACGTTTACTCTAGGTATTTTACCCATTTAGGGCTCTCTATGTAAAATTAGATGTGTTTGTTTCTTCCCTCTCCTGTCTCTTTTGTTGTTCATTCATTGTCAATATGATTTGTTCTCAATTATTTCCCTTGTATGCCATAGCAAGTTGGTACCAAGGTATGATTTGTACGTGCTGCAAATTTTGGCGTTACTAGCATTTTCTGCTCGGCTTCGCAAGGGACATGTCTCATTCTTTCGAGAGAAAAGAAATATAAAAACTTAGTTTTGGTTTAGTGCTTTTTAAAGAGCAGCATGGGAAATTCATAAAAATTGTGTGAGGAAACAGTTTGTTTTTTGTGTTTTTTAGAAGGATGGTGTAAGAATTTACATAAGAACATATCTCATTCTTTTTGGAAATCTTCCATCCAATTATAATTTTGTATATATTTTTTTTCTTATTTCTCTTTGCTGTCGTAAAAACTGAATTCATCATATATTTAAATATAAATATTTATTTTTCCTAATGCACGCATTGCGAATACATCAACTGCTAGTGTGTGTATTCCATTTCCATGTTTAACATTCAATTTACCTACATATGTTTCATTTGAATATTCAATTAATTTTTAAACCACTATACCAAAAAACTTTAGTGTTTATGACTTATGAGCTTTATTACTTCTTAATTTGAAAATGTTACATATAAATTTTATTATATGATATGTGAAATAGCACATCATGTATACCTTTTCCATTTTTATATATTCTATGATCTAGAACAACTTGCAGGATAATGATCACATCTTTATTCATCCCCAATAATGGACTGGCACCTCATTATTGCAATCAGTTAATTTTTTTAAGCCCTTGCAAATTGTATTTCAATTATTAACTTTGTTCCACATAATTACCCACCAATGATTGGCATTTATTATCCTATCCTAGCCATCACACCCAGGAAAAAAAAAAGAAAAGAAAAGCAGGAACTTTTTTCCAATTAAACTCGAAGCTTACACTTTTTTTAATGAATGACTGACATGACTCATGTCACTATTGTTTCGTATTAAGAAAAAAAAGATAGCCAATTGGATACAGACATCAAAAACATGGGTAGCATGGCATCGCAGGTAAAATTCTCAGGAAATAGAACAGAGAATAATATTAATGGGGTATATGTATTTATGGATGTCCTGCACCTGCTGGACCCTCTTTCCTGGCACCAGTTCTGGCTAACTTTAGATTTTCAGCTTTGCTCAAACTTGGGCCCTTGTCCTGTCGAGTCACGATTTTCAAAGGATGGGCTTCGGTGTTGAACACCCACTGATCCAGTGGGATCACTGATGGTGGTGAAAACAATAGGTATAGGTACTTGAGTGTCTCTGCCAGGAAGAAGCTTTGTTGCCGGTTGTCCTTAGCTCCCGTGTTCACCTAATTAAACCAGAACTTTAACATCATACCACCATGATCAACCTATTCCAAATTTTAGCCTAATAAAAAGGGAACATCTAAAAGCTTAATTTGGTAGATGTATATGGTTTACATTTTTTTATTAAATGCTCTTTTTGTACAGGGACTAAAACATTAACCCATGCTCCTAGTCAATAGGAGAATCAATATACATATACATATACATATAGTAATCTTAAAAATTGCAATTCTTTCCAAGAAAAAATTTTCCTATAAAATATATTCGAAGAAAAAGTTGTTATAGGAGTGTACAACATGGTTACTGTATCTACAAAAAAAAATACTAAAATATAAATCGTATAAAAATAATTACCAAAATTTATTAGAAAATCGCATTTGAGATATGATATAACTTTAAGCAAATCGCATAAATAAATCATAATGCAGTGTTTAGATACGTGATATGCCTCTAATCTAAAAATGCATTTCCAATAGACAATTACATGGAGAAGGCATAAGTCATAAATGTGATGGGATGGGACATGATTCCTTTTTGGCAATAGAATAAATTAGTAATAAGTGTCTCATCACTTTTTATAAATATTTAATGCACAACCCAAATAGAGATTTGTAATGGTCATATCACTGTTTTGAAAATCCATTTTTTTAATTTTGGAAATCATGTTATAAATATGCAATATGCATTGGTATTGATAACATATATATCTCGTTTTAAAGTCACGATTTTAATATTGTATATTGATAATTAATTTTTATAAGCTTTTATTTCAATAATTAATTTTAATAGAAGTCCTACACAGAAAATAATTTGTTCTTATAGTAATCTCAAAAATTATATATACAAGTTGCTTCTAACTATAAATTGGGCTAAAAAGCAGTAATAGCAAACCAACCCCCTAAAGTGCTAAACAATAACTAAGAAATATATCAATAACTGATGAACAGTGGTTTCCTCTTTTATAAAAATATTACATGTTGCTCTATGTTTTATGTTTCAACAATGAAGCAACAGACCCGAGCCCTTTGTATCTCACACACATGTATATTTTTGAAGTCAATAAGCAGTCTCATTGCATGATTGAATAATACTGTCAACTTTGATATTAAAGAAACAAAACAAGGGTACTAAAAAGTTCAAAGTTTCTAGTGGACTTACATCTTGCAGGCCAACATATCCTGTCTCTAAGCGCGAGTTGTTCTCAAACGCTTGGAAAATATGCCAACCCATGTCCTGGTATACTTTCTTCCCGGTAAAGCGCCAGAGATAAAAGAGAGACTCAGCCGTTTCAGGTCTCATTAAGTTGTATGGGTTATTAAGACTCATATCCTAAGAAATTCCATCATGTCAACCATGACCATATTTCAAAAAATTGTGGAAATTTTAAGTTCACCCAGGAAGACAGCTAACCTTTCCAGCATTGAATACATAGTTTTCTCCGGCCAATTTAGTTGCTGTCATCTGATAGAGATTGTAGCAAGTCCTTGCCAGCTGCAAGCAATAACCAAAAAGACAAGAGCACAAAGATTATCTTAAAGTCCCCAAGCTGCAGAGCTTTTGATGAATAACAAGAAAATTGTTTACTAGGTTTTTTTATATATATTTGCTAAACTTTGATCATTAAAAGTGAATAAAAGGTATTTCTCTATAGAGCATTCCCATCTATATCCTCATCAATCACACCCAAAAAGGTGAATGGATCAGGACAATGTGGCTTTCTGAGGATGGGGTCAAGAAGAAAAGGCATGCTATTGCTTTGCTCTTAATCTTATGGCTCTACTTGAAAACTAGGAGTCTCTACAAGTAGGTTACTCATGTATCTGCTCTTTCCAGACATTAGAGTCAAGATGATTGGGTTTCTTTCACTACAATAACCATAGAAGTGTTACACAAAATTCTCCTATTACTTAACTTTGATTTTAGGCATTTTTACTACATATCTACACGATGTTATACACTATTTGTTCGTGTATTAAGCAGAGTGACTTCAATAGAATACCTCTTCAGCTAGAGACAGTATCTTTTGACCTTCCCCAGGCTCGTAGCCAGAAGACCCTAATGCTAACATTCCAGCAGAAAAGCAAGCTAGCTCGTCCATCTGCACAAACAAACTAAATGAAGCAATGAGGATATCCTGTTATGCCTGAGTAGCTTGTCGAAGAGCTATCATTACATACAGTGTCGGATAGGACATTTCCGCTTTTCTCACATATATATGAGTAGGACGATGGTGTTGTTTTACGAACCAAACTTTGCAAGCCTTTCATTGAAGCCTCCCACATTTCCCTGTTTTCAATTAGTTGAATTAAACGGACTATTATAGAGCTATAGAAAGGAATGTAAATAAAAAATGAAGAGAGACAAACAAAGAAATTTGCTAATTTTTTAAAATTTTAAGAAATTATTGTTCTTTGTATATGTTTGCGGTATATTCTTCATGGCACAAATCAAGAGTCCAAATTCAAAAACCAAAGGCCTGATTTTGAGTCATAATGGCTGTCATTTTATTCTTAATAAGAGGTGACCTTTAAGGCTTTATTGCTGCTATATTAGCAGTGATATCATTGGCCAACATGGAAATTTGTTATCTCAATTGTGTTTCCACTGATCACAATCAAATACATGAGCAGTGAAAATAGCAATTAATGATGAAAAGTTTGCTCATCTTGTCAATCTGTTTAATTATGATTAGTTGGGTAACCATTAGACAGAAAAGTTGGAAAAACAAAGGCAATGGCAATTTGACTCAACTGCAACTATATCTTTGTACCTGTAAGTCTTTACAGCTTCGGTTTTGTTCCCCTGTACCCATGCCTTCAGTAAGTACTCATAGAAGCTGCAAGATGGTGCCATGTTAACAATTTTTACAGTGGTGGCCACAATAAAAACTCAATAAATTAATTGAGTGATCACATGCTGGAAATTTGATTGTCTAATACAACTGTCAATGTTGCAAGCAGAATTTAACATAATAAATGTCCACTAAAATCCTGCTGAAACATTTCCCAATTTTATCAGGCTTTTTCTTGCAAGCAAGCATGCTGATATATTTATCATACATATTACATGGATTGCTAGCAGAAATACAAAGGACTTTAGCCATCTCATCGCTGTGTTGTTAATCTGGGTTGTGAGGAATCAATGCTACCTCGGCAGCTGCTCAGGAAGTGGACAATATATTAATCATCATATAGACTATGTTTTATTATAGATGCTAAATTTATTATAACAGTATTTGAAACTCTCGTTATGAAGAAATAGTAAGGGAATAAGAAGAGACAAATTGCAACAATGTTTGAAGAAATGGAATATTATCATGATTGTATCTCCAAAAAGAAATTAGAAAGGAGTAGCTGTGAATTCTGAGATATTCTCACTCTTCCCAAAAGAGTAATATTTATTTGTGTGTGTATATATATATATCTTATTATCTCCTTATACTTGTGACAGAATTCCAAATAGGATAAGTATACGGTGAGTCTTCTGTGTTTGTGGCAAAACTCAATTAAGTCCTCTATATTAATGCCAAAGCTATGTAAGCCTTTAATTTTTAAGTGAGTCATTTAAGTCTCTATATTAATGTTCTCATACCATATATGTCTCATATACATCATAAAAGATATTATAAACCGACTTAAAAGACTTGACTGAATTTTTGTTAAAATTTAGGGGACTTAATTGATTTAATAAAAACATAGAGTATTCAATTGACTTTTGATGCAAACATAGAGGATTTATAGTGTACTTTTCCCCATTTCAAATGCTTCATTAGGCGTTTATAGCCAAACATCATTATGCTGGACAGAAATAAAGATGTGAGACTGGGTGTCCAAGAATATATAAAAGTAAACAGTTTTGGAAACAATACCCAGGTGGATACATCAAGACTTTTAAAATAATGTACAAACCAGTAAGTGCACCAGTAAGCACATCGGGTTGAGAGATGTCAGTAATGAAAACTATAAAATACTTCATCCAGAAATCTTTTTTTTCGAGGCCGGCTGCAGATTTCAATCAGTGCAATTTTTTTGAGGGGCTGTGACAAAAGGATTTTGATCAATAAATCAGTGGTCACCTCAATGTACTGTTACCTGTCACCTAAAGCTCCAAATGTAATTGTTGAGTCAACTGGTAGGCCGGTCTCAGGATCAACATATACTGGAACCAACCCATCAGCTGGATAACTTTTGTGAAGCACACTTATGACCTTTTCCACCTAAAAATGCAGGAAACAGACAGTTAACAGCTAGGAAATAAGTGTGACATAATCCAGACAATGGTCCAGTGTAGATTAAAACAAATTTGGCAACAGCAAACAAAATTGACCACTAGTCAATAAATAATTGATAGCAGGCGTGTCTCAGAGCAAAACCTTCTGCTGGTACTTGGAGTCGTTTGTCCTTTGAGATAGTGCAATAAACTCAAGCTGCTCTGTGCCAATCTCAGCTAGAATGCTGTTACCCTAGATATATAATCAGGTTAACAAGAGAAAAAGGCTTAGAATTTGTCATAAAAGTTTCCCGTGTATATTCTTGACAGACCAAGAGCAATTTAAACAGAAATCTTGATTCAGTGAAAAGCAGCAAATCATACATATATTTAGATGATAGTATGAGAAGCTGCAGGTTGGTGTCATCAAATAATGATCAAGAATGAAATGGGGTTTCATTTTGTCTAACGCATTCCCTCCTTTATGGCCACATATAAAAGGCTTGTTAAAATGAAAGGACAACATATATTAGATGAAAAATAGATTGATACACATTTAGATTGAAATCCATTCTTTCAGACCGGTAAACTTAGGTTTTTGTGGTTTTAGGTGAAGGTGTTCTTACAACAGTTGACACACAAAAACATTTTTGTATGACCAGTTTCAGGGCAAAAGGAGAGCTAAAAGTTATTTGGCATAGCCTTTGCGAATGGAGACATTGGAGTTGAACAAAGTAAAGACATCGAATCTTAATAAACATATAAGAAACCAATTTAATACATGTGCAGCAATTATTTACCACTTCTTGAAGATTTAGGTGACAAAGTAAGCTGAAGCAGTAATACGGAATATCAAAGTGCATCACATTAAACATTTTCATTACATTGAATTAATGTATTATCAGTAAGATTGAAAATTTAGTACTCATGGCATGAATGGAGAATGGAATAATGAGCATAACTTTTTACTTGACTCCAATGTATGAGAAGCAAAGCAAAAATAACCAGAAACATACTTGAGCAAAATCGTGATTTTGTGTCTTTCCAGTAGCTAAGTTAATAATGTTATAGTTGACTCCGGATGGTGAGTTCCATGCAGGAAGTAATCTATCTGCTATTTCCTTAGCCTTCTCAAGGAAAACATTGTCTCCTGAGAGATCATAAGCACTTAGCAGTCCACCAACAATTCTGGAAACAGAACAACAAAAAGTAGACTTATTGGTATTCTCTGATCCTCAGATTCTGCACTTCCAGCAGAATGTAAAAATGAAATAGACAATTCCCATGATTTCCATTCTGACCTTATGGTTGTCTCAAAGACACTAGCATCATAATCCTTGTTGAAGTTCAATGATGTAGCAACCCACCTACAAAACATCATTATATTGTATAAGCATTTCAAAAAGAAATGCATAATGTGATATATGAAGACAAATCATTGGTCTACGTCCTTTCCAAGTTTAGTGCCAGCAAGTATGGCACCTCAAGAAAAAGCATATATTTTTTGTACAGGAAGTGTTGAAGTAGAAAATTAGAAAAGCCCACCAAACCTAAAAGCTTAAACTTTAAAATCGATTAGCTATAAAGCTAAACTTAATAGGAAGAATAGAAATATATAGAATAATTATAGAAACAAGTGTAGAGCGAAAGAATGTAAGTGGTTCTCACTGTCTGGCCCTTTGAAACTGCCCATGAAGACCCATAATGTACAGTGTATCAAGGGCATCAACAATTGTTACTCCCAGACCCCCAAAGCTGTTGACTCCATTCTTAGTCTGTGGCTGTTACAAGTAGCTGCAGGAATTAGAAAATCCTCGAAATCTGAAGCCAATAGAGTAGCAATTGAATTCCAGGAGTATCAGCGAAAATTTGAATATCCCATGAATCTTGTAATCATGTAGCCATATGCAATGCAAAAGGAAGTGAAATATTCATTTAACAAGACTATGAAGAAAACTCCAACTCCAAGGGATGAATTTACTCAAATCACTTCATATAGCTAAAATTTGATTTGCTTAACCAAGGACCATTCTGAAAGAGGTCCTGTAAATTCCTTTCTCTTTTAATATACTCAAATTGGTCCTCTGATCTACAAGTTGACATATCTTATTTCTTTGACACATATCCACTAGATCAATTTTGCTTCTAACATTAAGACAGAGTATCAACACGAATATGTGGCCGCAGAAAAAAAGGTGATGCACAATAAAAGAGGGAATGAAATTTTTAATAAACGTAAAATGGCAAACCTGTAGTTCATCCAGGCCCCAAGCATACTTCTCATATGATGTCCAAGCATGAAGCATTGCATTTTTAACCCTTGCTCTCCTAGGATCATCCAGAACGATCTTCTTCGTGGTTGAAGTAATTGTCTCCTGAAAACCACCAATGTACCTCTTTGCATCTTTTAGCTGTTGAGAAGTTATTCAATCACTTTATCAGGAAAAACAGAATACCTCCTAAACAATATAAAGATGACACATAAAATTACGCATGATGACAATATTAAAAACATAACCATGTTGTTTCACCTACAAAATGCTTTAGAACAGATTAAACACCATTGCATTATGTACATTGGATAATAAACCTGCTCTTCAAACTAAGGGAAACAATTTGCCTTATCAATCTGAATTGGTGGTTTATCTTTAAGAAGCATTTGAGAGAAACTGGAGTTGTAATAAACCAAAGTAAGGGGGATGGCATATATTCTCTAATCTCAAAATCTCAATTCACAAATGTGACCTGACAACTCTGAAACAGAACATTTAAAAGTTCATCATAACATAAAATGCACTAAAAGAACAGCTTCTTTGCAGAATTATTAGAATGGAACAAACTTGGAAGACAGGAAAATGGGTGGACCCGGCTTCGGTTTTCCATCATGTTGGCCTAAATATCCCTATTAGCTGAAAAATTAGCAGATAAATAGTTGCAACTGCATGCACCTGCCTACTTAGTGAGGAAAAGAAAACAAGTACCTGGTCCTTTTGAGAGGAAGTGTACGGTTCACACTCAATGCCAGAGAAAAAGAGGAATAGCACAATGGAAAGAGCTAGACTTTGAGGCTTTTTCAAATACTTGCCCATTTTCCAATTCAGTGTTCCAAAGAGCCACTTACAACAACGCACACAGTTAAACTACACGAGATGTGTTGCCAGTATTTATAAGGGTTCACTGATTGGGTTTCACACTAGTTATTACCTATTAGTATTTAACCACTTATTTTATGAACAAATTTATAAAATATAGTTTTTCAGCGGAATTTACAAGGCAGAGAAGGTGGAAACTCATGAAAAGGAAAACGAGGATCCAGAATGCTGGTATTTGATTAGGCCATCCACTCATCGTCTTGACTTCATGAAGTCAAAATCTTTTTTTTTTTTCCTTCTTTCTTTGGCCGGACAGTCCTTGTATTTGTTAATTCAATGTCACATTTATTCACTTGCCGTCCTAGGAACCGTTGTAACTCAGAAAAACATTTTCCTCCTTTTTTTTTTTTTTTTTCCTAATCCTTTTGGGACTCGGATGGTTTTAAATTTTGCTTTTATCTAATTCTGATATTAATAAAAACGAACGACGTGTTTACGGATAATAATCCAATAAAAGAGAGACCACCTCAGAAACAAGAAAATCCAAACATATTCATGGATCTTATAAGCTTTTGTTTCATTAAAAAAAATAATAATAACAGGCCTTTTTCAATTTGTCAAAATCAAAGCTAAAAGTACATTATTACAACTATTAAAAAAAAAAAATCCCTTCCACAAAACAAGTACACCAAATCTTTTTATTAATAATCGCAAACTCTGAAGATTAATCCGTAATATTTAAACAGCATTCAAAATTTTTTTATAATAATTGTCAAAAGAAAAAAATCCTTAAAACTTAGACTAATTCCACTGAGCGAGTACTACGTAATATTTAAATAAATCTTCCGGTCATCAGATTTCCACTTTTTCAAAGGTTAAACTTATCTTATGCGAGTGGGTTTGGTCATTCCCCAGTAATATTTTTCCATATGTCATAAGTGAGAAAAGTGGCTTTGACAAGCACTTGGAAATTAAGGGTTGAGAAAGAAGCAAAACAGTAATGCGTGTGGAAAACCTCAGTCAAGGATTATCCTGAACAGTATCGTGTTAAGTTCTCCGTTGTTTTCTCCGTTTTCTATGGCAACTGTAAAGAGGGATTAGCGGAGACATATAAACAGTATAGACGGCAATAGCTGACATAAGCTATGACATTGTCTCTATTCTGAAATACCAAGAATCATTCTCCTATAATAAAAAACGAACCATCAAGCTGGAGAAAAAACAAATAGAATACCATACATGTACAGCCCATAACGAATACATGTGGAATGTGGCCCTTTTCCAGCTTTTTCACACCGGGACAGGAACGGCATCTTGCTGCAAAACCAAGTAAACAAACCAACTACCTTGTTGAGCAACAAACATTTGTTCTATGAATTGAGTCTGATAACAATATTTTTTCCACCTGTAGGGGTACATCACCAGGATATACAACAATGCGATGTTAAAAGCACAAAAACAACTGTGCAGACATGGTTTTCTTTAAGAGCATTTCAAGATAGACACCATGTAACCTTATGAGGCTGTGATGCAGGACAGGTCTTGAGAAATATCCATTTGTAGTTGCCTGCTTCCCAAAGCAGACCAGATTAGGAGACCTCCCAAATTGTGATTAATCACGTTACTAATTTGTTAAAACTTCATACATGATCCCAATGCCAAGGTGTTATCTCAAACTATAGGGCCCTCATCAAACTCAACCCTTTGATCCCTGGATCTTCCTTTTCAGAACTTCGTTTTCTCTCCTCAATTTCATTATCTTCAACTTAAAGGTTTCAATCTGCTGATTTGAAGCAACATTCTGCTGCTCTTGAGCCAACTTTGTCCTGCTGATTAGCACTGCAGAAGCCAGAAAATAAATTAACAAAGCATGCAGGTGTAGTCGGAAATAAGATACATTCATATCCGTTCTTTCACCTAAGCAAATGTTAAGGTGCATGATAAGCCACCTAAAGCACCAGTAATTTCCAACAGCTTAGAATCATCTGACTTGAGAAATTGTGATATCTTAACAAAAATGATCGATGAATACCATTTACACTGCAGGTTGATAATGTAACCACTCACCAATATTCATTATTCTTAAGTTAGGGATGAGGGAATGGTGCCAAAATATAGAGAATTCAGTAAAACTAAAGCAGAATTACTCAGCTTGCACACTGCTTATCATTTTTAAAACTACCTTGGACAAGACATGATAGTATGGCACCATGGAATGATATAAATTGCTTGATGAAAAGGACCATATAATATTGATTACATACATTCCTTTTCCAACTCCTGCAGTTTCTTGCTTAATTCTTTCTTTTCCTCCTGTTCAAGCAGAAGACAATCCTTCAGATCCTGAATCTCAAGATGATCTGTCATAAAAGATGCCAATGCAACCAGTCATCTATGTATTAGAGAGATAACATTCCAAGATATGGAATTTCTTCATATTAAAATGCATCCCTAAGTAACTTACACTTTGAATCCAGATTTTTTTGGAGCCGCTCCAACCTGCTTGCTAGAGCTTGAATGTGACTTTTATATGCTGCTAATTCTTGATGAAGTTGAGTAATGGTTGCTTCATCTGATGCTTTGTCTAGTTGAGATCTTCTGAGGTTATTCAATTCAGCTTTAGAAAAAGAACAGCTTTGGCATGTTTATCACATTACTCACGAAACAGACACCTTATTTTAGCTTCCAATTCTCCAATCTTAGCCAAGTGCTCTTGCTTCATCAATTCTACCGCCTTCATATGCTCCTAATCACCACACATTTCAAATTCTCAAATTCAGTAGACATCTTTCAATCTAATATTGATAGCAACTTCAGAATCTAAACTCCTTAATACAGTCAATTCAGTGCCTTGAATAATAATAAACTTTACAAGAAATGCAAACCAGATGCAAGATACAGGATGACATACGTCCTCTTTATTTTGATTTTCATCTCTCACATTTCGCATTTGCTCCTCCAGTTTGTGGAATTTGGAACGATATTCAAGCTGAAAATTAAAGGATAAAAAAGAAATGTAAGATACATATTGTATTCTATGGTGCTTTTGTTTCATAGAAACTGGTTTTCACACTCTGAAGTTAGACAATACGCTGCTTAAAAGAAATAATAATAATAATTTTATCATAATAGAAGGATAATATTACATGTAAGAGAAACCATTTCCTCTTCTAGAAAAAAATAAAATGAGCAAAATCCAGTTTTCTATGATCCTAGTCACTTCAATGCTGATGCAGATCAACCATCAACTACTATTATCACCCTCGCCACTGCCGACCATAGGAAGCCATCCATAATATAACTCTTTGGATAATCTCTAATCAAGCATCTTAGTATTAACATCTATAAATGCTAGATTAAAACAAACATTCTAAAAATATAAAAACATATATAGGCCTCGTTTGAATTTTTCAGAAATTCAATTTTGCTATCTTTAACAAGAGCATAATAAGAACATAACAATAATGAAGTTAAAAAAATTGGGCAAATGTCATATTTGGTACTTGAGTTTTGTCAATTTGTATAATTAACTACCTAAACTTTAAAAGGTTTTTTTTTAATTCATTTGTTATACCTATATGAGATAATTGCAAAAATGTATAAAGTTCAAGTAGCTAATTATAAAATTTAGCCAAGTTCAAATAGTTAATTGAAAAAATAGACAAATTCGAGATATCAAATTGACACTTTTAAACTCTAACCAATCAATTGCAAAAATTTAAGCCCTAAAGATGACAATTATCCTAAAAAAATTTAAGCTGGCCTAGGTTTGTTGGAGTACAACCAACCAATCCTATATTATTTTTATCAGAACTTTCACAAAAACAACTGCATGCTTATTGTCTTATTCAAAAGGAGGGGAAAACATGAACACTGGGTAAAAAGAAAAAAATAGCTTGAAAGATGATGTAATATAGGAGAATAATGCAAGCTACAATTGATAATAATTTTTTTTCAGGTGCATTTAAGTCCACACATAGCATGTATGTGAATCCTATTTCCCTATATTAAAAATTTATGGAAATAAATAACCATTTGAACAATTACCCATCCTAGCTACATTTTCCCCATAACTTTGGTGTGTTTAGTTGCACAGAGCACTTCTTTAGGACTTCTATGACATTTAACATAATCACGATAAGGGACTGTCAAACATTATCATAATAATCTAGCTTGCAATTTGACCAGTGATGATGGGGAAGCAAGGTAGCAACCGATGGAATTGATGGTAATGGCGAACCATAACCGAACATGTCAAGTAAAAATAAGGATATCCATTGCCGTTTTTCTTAGTACCACCATTAGATGCAGAGGACTAGTGTCTTCCCACTCACCAGATACACCTAAGAGCTATTGTTCAATTCAGTTGAAACCAGCATCAAAAGATTTGTTTTGCATGAAACAAACACAAGCTTCGGAGAATGAAGAAATTGAACACCTGATCAGTCATATTGTTGATGCAATTGGTGTACAGCTTCATCAACCTTTCATTCTCTGTAATTCAAACATTCAGAATACTAATAAACATTAAAACTCGAATAACGTGGAAGTGAAACTGAATCGAATGATGCCATGCCTTGCTTGAGTGTGATGGAAGAGATTTCAAGAGCTTCACGCTTCTTGACTTCAGCATCCAAACTTGCTTTAAGTAACTTGATCTCATCCATGGTCATCTTGAAATCCTAACCATGGAAGAATCATTATTTATTCCTACAGTATATATTAATTGAATAAAATATTCAACGAAAAATGAAATTGATAGATTGAGTGAGGACAAAGAGGAAATGAAAATACGAACTTGGGAAATTTGATCGAACGAAGAGAGAGCGTGTCCATCTCGCTCTCGCTGTCGCTCTTTTCCGCCATTCTCACTGATCGCCCTTTTTACTGCTCCACTTCCTTACCTTACCCAAACATTGAACAATTTGATTTAATTGGTGGCGGTAAAATCCAGTTTGGCGCGCACATACATGCTCGATGGCTTTTTATGGATCTAATGCTTTTTTAAAAAATTAATCCGAAAATACTGTTGTTTTAAAACATATTCAAGAAATTCTCTATTAAAAATGCATTCAGTGGGTGTGCCATAAATATTACGCTAAAGATGCCCATCGTATGCGTTCACACATTCACGGATGCACCCATTTGTTTTTTCTTTTTTTCCATTCACAAGGACGCATTCATTGAATGCATCTGTGAACCCTCCTTACTAGTGACACACAGCTTGTCTGCCATTCTCTCATGCACCACTTAAGTTGCACTCTTCCCTTGCGCTTACATAGAGATGCAACTGGGTCGGTCGTTATAAATATCCGACGTCTAATCCATTAAAAACTCTATAAGATTTATGAAATGAATTTGAAAAAAAATTCTGCAATCTTATAGGGTTATGGATGAGTTCAGGTCATAGTTATAGACCTATAGAGTCAACCTGACCTATTAAGATTACTAAAATTAAAATACAATTTTACAACATCAAAACTTAGATTATATTTTTTTATTATTTTTACAGTTCTATGATTATATAATTTTTTTATCCAATTCAGAATATCATGCTTTTTTTTTTTTTACCAAATGCTTTTTTATGATTAATAAAGGTAATATTTATATTTATTTATCTATTAAGTTCTTAAGTAAAGTAAACTATACTACATTGTGTTACAAATTGATTATCATACATCGAAAATCAATTATTTAGCTTTTAACTTTTTTTTTTTGTGTAGTTTTACCATCAAATGAAAGAAATTGAAATGAATAAACAAAATCAAGAATATATCATGAAAACAATTAGACAAATGATAAATAAAAAGAATGAAAAAGGAGAAAAAAAAAAGTGTAAAGAGAAAATCGAGTCAATAGGATAGGGTAGGGCAGGTCGACACCATGATCCTATAGGAGTGGATTTTGGTATTACACATAAAATGCTATAGGGTCATGGGTCAAGTTGGGCAATCTTATAGGAAATCGAGTCTGATTCAGGTTTTATATAACCCATTCTAGTTGCATCCCTACTCTCACGATCTAAGAAATTCTACAAGTGATCCAGCTCATTTTCATGAAAAAGCTCAACCAAATTTGTTCGAAGGAGTCCGTAACATCATCTCCAGTAAAATTGAAGTCAATTCTTCTAGTTGTTGGTTTATATGTCATTTTTTTACATGTTATAATATCAAATCCTAATAACAAGGGTGTGAGTGCTATTAATAAAAATAAAGAAATAGAGGGCATGCGTTGTTAAAGGCGTTGGTACCATCTTCGCCTTTAATACTTATTTCGAATATTTTTTTGTACTGTATTTTGTATTTTTTTTTAAAAAATGATATTTTTGTATAAAGACCGAGAGCTAAACAATAGAGTACAAATCCATTAATGTTTAAATACAATTAAAACTCAATAAATTGATAATATTCTAAAATAATATATTTCTTTGGTAGAAAATTAGTAATTTTAATAAATTAATAAGATGGCAATTTTTAAAAGACATACATAAATTTATAATCCAGTTAATATCATAAATTATAAATATAATTAGGATAATTTAGTAAAATATAAATCTAAACGTACAAGATCAACTCTCTTATATTCACATAATGCGATATGTATTTGATTGATTATGGTTATTTTCTAAACACTTTTTAGATGAAAAGACTTTGTTGGATATAGTTTTGAAATTTTTTTGTATTCATACATTGAATGTATTTAGTTATGGTAAGTGACTTGTATTAAATTTTATTCAATTAGTCAACATAATAAAAATTATTTAAGTATAAAAAATAATTAAATTTCTTTCTAAATCATATCACAGAATATGATACATATGTATAAGTAGTATATAATGATTTTTATGTGACTAGATTTATTTTCTTTAGAATAAAAAACACTTTTAAAATTCATAAATTATTAATTTATCAATTAATTAATATTTCTCTAAATTGAAAAATTTTTTGTCTAACATTATTAATTTATAGAGGTTTTACTTCTTAATAATAAATATGTATGAGAGGATAAAAAGTAATTGTGATATTAAAGATTAATATAAAAAATATTAAGAGTTCAATTATGATTAGAATCTATTTGACCCATTCAATAATCATAGAACCCATCAAGTTTGAAAAGGCATAACACTATTAAATTTACCTATATATTAACAAAGGCAAAATCAAATTCTCCTTTAAGATTCAATAATTCTAATGTTCGAAACATAGAAATCAGATTCCATTCGATTCATTCCCATATTGATTGTGACATCAGAATCCATGTCTAAGTCTTGAAATCACAATTCTAACTTCAAAGGGAATTTAAAATCATAATTTCATTTTACTCATTAATTTAATTATATTTTCATTCTATCACATATTTATAATATACATTTATTAAATTTATATTTATTATTATTAACACTTTTAAAATACAATATATGTAGTTTTGTTAGGATCTAGGAAAATTGAAGTGCTTATAACAAAATGGTAGAACTAAAAGAGAAAGTTAAGAAATAATAAGGAAAGGGAAAATTATAATATAAAAAATAATAATAATAACAAACTCCTACTAAATAAGAAGACAAATACTTTACAAATGAGAGATCACTTAAACCTAAACTCTATATACACCTAAACTCTCTGTTAAGACACTCACAAAGTCATAGTAGAATTGGTGGTTTGTTGTTGAGTGAGTTTTGTGATCACTACACATAAGAGGATATAATAATAGGGTGCTTCAAACATGGTTTGGTGATGATAGTTGGTAAAATCTCACCACCTACACTTTTGTTACATATTCCAGGAATATCTTAACTAAGAAATCTCAACTAATAATTATAGATTAATCCAAACCAGTGTCATGGGATTAATGTTTATACCATTCCCGTGCGGTGCTTAGTCCTCTAGTCTTCACACTTGGAGGCTAAGTTCACTTTGAAAATCACACACAAGTGTTTTAAAGAGACAAGCTCTAAGGAGAATAAGACAATCACTATTAAATGGAATATTTTACAAATGAGGAAGACCCCCCTATATATAAAAAAGGCCTCCAAGAATAAATGGCCAAGATTATTATGATCTAATGGCTAAAATTGAATCCCACCTATCACTCCCACCTACTAATATATATTGAATATGGATAAGTTAGATTCCTCTGGAGATGCCCACAGTCATCTAGATACTTCTCGAATCTTCTCAATTTGAGTCTCGACATGTGATATGAACCTTAGGCTCTTTCTTGGGCCTTATTGGGCATTAATGAGCCTCGTGTATTTAACCATCTTCAAATATCCATGACAGTCTCCCCCACCCAATCTAGTGACGTCCCCATCGCTTACTCTAACTCGAATGTCTCTGAGCCCTTCTTTTCATCATATGCCTACTAGATCCATCTCTATTTCTTTTGGGAGGGGTTTTTCCAACTATTACCCCGCTCCCATTCCCGATATATCATCCTTAGTACAACTCCCATCATCTTCAATGACTCATTTGATTCCACTTTCTCTTCCATCTTGGCAATCATAAGTTGCATCGCTATGACGAGTTTCCTCGCTTGCGCTACCTTCCTTAACACTAGAATAGTACATTGAGACCTCTCATTAGGTAAACAAATGGAGTTAAACTTCAAAACAATGATCGCATCGATCCTATCTAAGAAATCCATACTAATGACAAACTCAAAATCATGCATAGGTATCACTTATGCGTTTTCCCTCCCTGCCAGCTACCAATGTTAAATTCTGCATCCCTAGCAAATCCGGGCATCGGGATTTCATTTTAATTTATTATCTTCTATTAAGCTTTACTCTTTTCAAATTTTAACCCTAATTTTTCTATAACATCCTTAGATATGAACAAGTGTAGGGCTCTAGTATCCACCATTGCATTCATCTTTCTTCCACCCACTTTTTCAAGAAATCTTAAGAAAAAGTTACATTTTCAAATCTCAGGGTTAATTGAGGGCATCATTGTGGCAATAGTTAGATAGGGCAAAGAATCGTAGTCATATGTAAAAGTCACAGCTTAAACTACAAGCACAATCTAGGGCGCAGTAGAAGCTATGGCCAAACTTCAACTTTCCATCGATTTCTCAGTTTAAATTGCGGTTTGCAAACATGGGTGCAATTTTGGTTGTGATTTGTCTCAAGATCAAAACAACAAGTCCTTTTTTACTTTACTTAACAAACTAACTCCTCCTCAAATAGATCTACGATTAAAACACAAGTAAAGATTGATTTAACATAAATATTCCAAACATAACTATATCTAACAAACTTACTAATTAAACTTAAATCTATCGGTCTATCATGTGACCAAGGTTAAAGTATCGATGTTTGGTGTAGTTTTTCCTCTATTTTAAATTATAAACTTTCATATCTTTTTTTGTTAAGTAAAACTATATGTGTTCATAAGTTTCTAGTAAATATACTACAACTCTAAACACAACAAATTCATAAAATAATTACATAGGCTTTTTTAGTCTGAATTCCTTAAATTACTACATTTGTTAAGCTTAGTGTTTTACTTTTAAACAATAAAATACATAAGTGTACTGGTGTGTGTGGCAAAAGAACTTAATTGTAACTTTGAAAATAAAAATTACCTTAGTCTGGTTGATGTGCTTCGTGTGTTTACTTTACTTCTTCTTCAAAACATTGGAAGTAGTGTTTGTATATGATTTCTTAGAGATTTTCTGATATTGAGAACAAGAGCTTGAAGAAGTGGTTCGTGTCTTAGTTGTAAGCATAAGAAAAATGAAAAAGAGGGTTTCACAGTAAAAAGGAAAATGGTAGCAGAAGAAGTTCATATTTATCTAATTTTGTGTTTGATAAAAGATATTTTGTATTAATTATATTGAATTGCATTAGTCTAACATATTTTAAAAATCTTTTGTATTTATCTTTTGGTGATAATGATGTCCAGCTTGTGTAAATTTTTAAATTTCTAGCTACTTCTTTCGTAAGTAAGATAAAGTTAGTTTGAAAACATCATCTTCATCATTTAATGAAGAATATTTTATAAAAAGTGGACGAGTTTCCCCACTCTATTATAACCTACTGTAAAACATATGTAATCAAGCATTTTAGGTAGTTTTAAAAGAAAATTGGGTGTGGATATTGAAAAGAAAAATCTTTATGTATATATAGGTGAACAATTAATGATATCAAACAAGTATTAATTAATATACAAACAAAACATTAATTATTTCAAGACAATAAAATTAGAGATAGAGTTTAGATTCTAAATCTCATAAAAATAAATTATCAATTAATATTTAGTATTTTATATTTACGCAATTTATTTCTTAAACTATTATTAACTACCCAATATATACTAAAGATTTAATAGCTCCCACTATACTTTAGGATTATATAAATAAATGAGTATAATTTCACCTATGTCATGTAATCTTCTCTTTAGTATCTTTATTTCTATGGGAAATTAAACTTCTAATTTCTAAACTTAAGCTAAGGAGAAACTCAGGGATTACACCTGTTCTGATACCACTTGTCATGGGATTAATGTTTAGACCATTCCCATGTGACACTTAGCCCTCTAGTCTTCACACTCGGAGACTAATTTCAACCTAAAAATCACACACAAGAGTTTCAGAGAAAGAAAGTAGAGAGAGAAGTCTATGGAGAATAAGACAAACACTATTGAATGGGGTGTTTTACAATTGAGGGAAAACTTCCTATATATACAAAAGACCTTCATGAATGAATGGTCAAGATTATTATAATCTAACAGCTAAGATTAAATCATACTTACTAATATACATTCAATATGGACAAGTTAGATTCCTCATGAGACCCCCAAAGTCTTCCATATACTTTTGGATTCTTCTCATTTCAAGTCTCGACATGTGATATGGACCTTGGGCTCATTCTTAGGCCTTGTTGGGCTTTAATGAACCTCGCATATTTGGCTCATCTTCAAAGGTCCAGACACTAGCACATATAGAAAAATCCCACTTATAACAAATTAAACTTTTATAGCAAAGTATAAATATGTGATACAAGTTTAAGCCACATTACAAATCTTTTCCATTATATTTCATTAATACTTTCGAATATGGAAAGGATATATCATCTCTAAACTCATTCTATTCCAATCGATTATATTTTAAGTGATCCTATATATGAGATATGACATTAATATTATTAATTTATATTTAATTAATATATGCATTTTATATTATACATGTGTATGTTTACTATTTACCCTCATGTCCATCAAAGCAATTTATGCACCTAACATTATTTTTAATTTAGTAATATCACTTTTACACTTTGTTTGGTGTGTAGAAATACATGAAAGTTAAAGAAGCCAACGAAAATAAAAGAAAAATAAGTGTTTAGTCACTTTTGGGCCTGATTAGATTGTCAGATTTTTAGCTGTATCAGCATCGGTTCAATTTAGTCCGTTTATGAGTAAAACTGTTGGCTTTTCATCTATATCATATATGTATTGATTTAGTTTCAGTTCGGTTTGATAATGATGCTAGAATGATAACAAACGAATGTACCCAAGCATGCCCTATAAAGAGTTTAGGAATGAATTAATTGGATGAATGATGAGGAACTAATCCTACCCTTAACATCCACTTTATATTTCTCTCCAGTTTTGGATAAATAACAAGAAAAATAGTGGAAATAATAATAAATTACCAAAATATCCTGAAAGGGGGGAAAACGATGTAAAGAGTATCCTCCTATTAGAAAAGGGGGTTAAATGCAAAAACACAACCTAAACCTTAGGAGTAGTGTGATTGAACCCCTCATACTTTAAAAGCATGACTTTTAACCTCCTAAACTATAAAAAATTTGCAAGTTTAGGATATTTTGTACCGTTTTATAAAAAATGTACAACATTTACATTGTTTCGGGTGTACTTTTTTACACAACATTTTGTGCAAAAATTATACAGAAAAGGATAAAAGAAGGGTGAGACGTCCTAAACTTGCCAATTGTTTATATTTCAGGTGGTAAAAAACCACGCTTTCAAAGTATGGGGGGTCAATCCATACTACCCCTAAAGTTTAGGGGGTGTTTTTGTATACCCTTCCTACTCTCTCCCTCCCTCCACCAATCACCACCACCACCACAAAACAACCCTTCTATCCATCCCCTCCCCCGTGCAGCTAAGAAAAAGGAAAAAAAAGTTATCATTGTATCCTCCCCAAAAGTAAAACCTCTTTTTCCATGAAGAGAAATACCTAAACAATATTTTGTTAGAATCAGCACTTTTCATTTTCTACTGAGTTGGATTTGTGGACTATATATTGTTATGAACTCCTTGATAATTAAATAGAACATATATGTTTGTGGAAAAGATAATTTCTCTTTTACAATTAATGTAAAAAAAAGGGGGTAAATTATATTGAAAGGTATCAATGCTTGAAGATAAGTTTATTTAAGGTATTAATATTTCAAGTCGTTTAAAAGATGAATCAACATTTAGGAAAATTCATTTAAGGTATTAATGTTTTAAGTGATGTCAAAAAGAGGTATCAGGGTTTTGCAATGTGAATCAAATAATGTATTAATAATTGACCATTAATGAAAATTTAGGAAACTTAATTGAAAACTAATCAAAACATTGATACATTAAATAAATATTGCAAAATGATAATATCTCACTTTATGGAATATTAATACCTTTTATCTTGCTTTGTGAAATATTAATACATTTTTTTAACCACTTGAAGCATTGACATCATACCTTAAATGAATTTATCCCCAAACATTGATACATTATGATGTAATTTGCCCAAAAAAACACAAAAATACCAATTAGATAAAATTAATTACACAAGTACTATTGCAAGTATCACATCTTGGAGAATGGATATATAAAATTTAAAAATGTCACACATTGCAAGTGCAACACTAGTGTAAATTATAGTTTGTGTATTGTACTTATAGTATGAGATACCTATGTATGTTGCATGTAATACATATAATACCTTGGAAGATTATTTGTCTACATTGCTATATGCCACTTGCAACATGTGGAAACTCTGTAAAACAGTGTATTGCATTTCCATGATAAGATATAGCATTGGCATTTTTTTTTTTTTTTGTATCACATGTGGCAAGCAATTGGTGTTTTTGTAATTTTTTTTTACAATTTATATTTTGGTATTTAAAAAAATAATGATAAATGTGAATCCATTTGTGGAATACATTACTATAATTGTGAATAAGATTATGCAAAATGTATTGTTATGCTCCTTAAAGTTCCTAGCACGACATACCACTTCCACTTCATATTTTTCGAACAACATTTGGTGGTATGCATAATTTGGAATCAATTATACAATCATTGTGTAAATGCATAAGATGTTATATCAAACGTATAAAACTACAAAATCTATTTTAAAGGGCTACCTATGTATTGTATAAATTTGTATTTGTGCATATTATGTGTTATTTTAGCATGAAATTTTATTATCTTTTACTAGTTATTATCTTTAAACACTCATAAATGTGTTTGAGCACTACATGAAAGCTATAAAGAATCAAACAACATGTTATTTTAAATAGAATGAACAAATTAGTGAAAGATGAGGTCTTTTGTTTTTTCTAACTAGATGCTCTTCGTAGTTAAGTTTTACATATTATTGAAGAAACATTGCTATGGTGATTAAAATTTTGCATTTTGCATTTTTGTAAGATTTTAGGTTTCTCTACAAGGATGATTTTGAATTTACCAACAAAGTACAATGTATATTTTGAGAACGATTGGGGTAAGAATTGGATAAGAATGGACAATTACAAAGTCATTTGCTATGTGAGGAAGAGAATGTGTATAGTGCCTAAACATCCACATAAAATTAAAAGATCAATCACAAGTATGGCCTTTATCATTAAAAAGAGGTCAAATTCATTAAGTACTCTTGGTGAAACTATGAAGTTAAAAAAATGATGAGACATTACTTGCATGAGTCATCTTAGAGATACAAGATAAGCACCAATTGAATTAAAAGTTGCCACTTTTCCATATGTTCTAGCATATAGTGTCAACAACTACATTTGATAATATGCTTAGAGCACTAATATCTTTTGCTTAAGCAACCCAATAGTGAAGTGGTATCATAAGAAATAATTAATTCTAGATTCTATCCTTACTTAAAGGTATAAAACTATTAACTCTTTCATTATTATAGAATTCAAAATGTTTGTATTTGTATGTATTTCCCTTTGTTAGTACTTAGTATACTAGAAATATGGAAAATTCTACGATCTCATGACAGTTATAATGGGACTAGTCCCATTATATCAATAAACGATCTAAATATTTTTCAACCGTGATCAAACCCCTTACTAGTATTAGATCCCTTGTGCTAAATATCTTTTTTTTTTCTTTACCTATTTTTTCAAGAATTTGTTTTTTCTTTTCTATTTGTAATTGTTATAATTCTTTGCTTAACTTTTCTGTATTGTTTTCTTTGTATAATCTAAAATTTTCTATTTGCATAAACTTATCTAAAATTATATTATTCTGTTCTTTCAAGAGTTTTCGGTTGTTTATTATCTCTTTAAGTAAAAATCTATTTCTTATGATTTGTTCTTCTAATGGTTTCTATTTTGTTTTTTTTTTTTCTAAGGAATCTATTAAAGTTATAAACAAGTCTATTATATTGTTTAACCATTTATTTTCACTATGTAATTGATGTTCACATTGTTGAAAATGGAAAATATGTCTAAATTGTCTTATATTTTCTATTTGTTTATTGAGACTATATATTTATAATCCTAACTAGCCTAATCTTTTTATATTATCTATGGTTAATTCACTTTTGTATTCAAGATATAATTTATGTCCAATTATGCAAGTAAATTTTAAAATAAGGATGTAGATGATTGATATTCCTGTAGCTTCTACCAATTTCATATATCTATGCCTAATATTTCCATGTCTAATTCTATGCATATCATATCATGTCTATTTCTAAATTTAACTCGTCTATGCAATCTATTATATCTATATATTCTTGTCTATCTCCAACTTGCAAAATTATGATTAGTAAAATCATCAAGGGTTTGGTGGGTACGATGGATTTGATGGGTATAGTGGATTTTTTTTTTTCAATTCTTCTAAGGTATGATCCTAAAGATACTGAATGATTACTTTCTAGATCTATCAAATGTGGTGTAAATGCCTTTAATAATAAATGATAAAATTTGTCTTTAATTATAAATGCTGGGACATGGACTCCTCGTTCTTCATTCTTTTCTATTGCTTCCTTGAGTGCTTCAAAGTTATATGGTGTTTTTTCTTGGGTTTATTACAAAAATGGTACGTGAATTTTCACAAATCAAGTACCTGGAGTTTTATTTTGAACAATTTGGTACATAAACAAAGTTTTCATTAACTTTTTTCATACCTGAAGTTTGGTTTTAATAATTTTAGTAACTAAATGAAGTTTTTGTGAACTTTTTTCATACATAAAACAATTGTTGAACTTGTGTGTTCAAAGTGTATTTTTGAAGAGGAAATTAGTTATACAATTAACCATTTAATAGTATTAAGTTACACTTAATTGGTTAAACAAGTTTGATGTGTATTATGTTCAAAATATGTAAATGTTTGTATTTTGTGCTTGTTGTGTGCTGTGTTATGTTTTTCTATAGGAGTTGTAGAACAGAGTGCACCGGCAAGCCGATCCAAAATAAACTAGCTAGTCGATACAAGTGTTTGCATATGGGGATTTTTAGGCATTTTTAAGTGGGTCACCATTTCACCCCCCTAGCGCGTCGGTATAGAGGAAATACTCACAAAACTTGTGCACCGGCAAGCCAATACAACTAAAACTAGCCATTAGCTGCAATTAATGCACAACAATTTGAATATAGTTTTGGGATAATGGCTAGGACTTTTCAAAAAGTTATAAACACAAGTTGTTAGGAGGTAATTATTAGGAGTTAATTAAGCTCATTAATTGCAATTACTTATAGTACAAAAACTTTCAAAGATTAAGTTGTATATTGTGTCAATTTATAAGAGAGAGAGAAAAGTAAAGTGCTCTTTGTCTTGTAATTGCTATCAAATTGTAAAAGCACTATATTAAGTTTGTTGTGAGTGAGTAAGTGGAATCTTGAGTTGTTCCTAGTTGCTAAAAAGATTGTTATAAAAGCACAACTCAAGTATTTGTATTGATTATGTTGTAGTGTAGCTCCGATAAAGCAATTTGATTGTAGTGAATGCAATTGTGTGAAGTCTTCCTTGAATGAGGTAATTGTGTTATCGTAGAGAATAAGAGGTAGACCAAACTTCACGTTATGCCATGGTGCTTTCATTTTCCTATCTCTTTGTTTATAATTGTTGCTTATTTTCTTAAATTGCATAATTAGGCACTTAAGTTTCATAAAGATTCAAAATTAGTGCATTATCTGCATTCCTTAGTTGTTATTAGGTTTTCTATAGCAAGTTCAATCAGGTATGAAAAAAGTCCACAAAAATTTTATTCAAGTACCAAAATTATTAAAACCAAACTTCAGGTAGGAAAAATATCAACGAAAACTTGTTTCAAATATCGAGTTGTTTAAAACCAAACTTTAGATACCTAATTAAACATTTTACAAAAATTCATGTACCATTTTTTATATTATCCCTTTCTTCTTTGAGTCTATGTACGCTGTTTATAAACTTTTTGTATGTTTTCAAATGGGAATTCTTCCAAACAGTTAATCAAATCGTTTATATTGTTCATAGGCACACTCTTCTAATATTATCTCCATTATCTTATCAACTTATCTATTCCTCCAATATTATTTTTCAAAAAGTTTATATTTATTTCCATAGTTCCTATATCAATACTTCTTCCTTCTATCCTAAGGCTTCTTTTTGCTATTTCTAGATAGTCTTCTACTCTACCAAGTAATAAAAGGTTACTTTGTCTAAGTTGTTTTAGTCTCCTAATTTCATTTTGTTGAAGCCTAACATATCACTTTACAGACGTTCACGTGTTATATTTTGTTGATGTTGTATTTTAATGTACTAACTTATACACAAACATACTATGTTGTTTTCACGTATTTTTATTTATCTAGATGTTCTTTTATGTCTATTAAAATTGATTCAAGTCTTATCCTTGTTATTATGTCACTAAGATAATTTGTTTTTTCTATTTTTTTTTCTATCCTTAAAAGTTGTAGTTGATGGTCTAACTTTACACACCTTAGTCTAATTATCTCATGTCTTTGATGCCTAATATGGTTTCTTAATGGATTGTTCATAAACAAACTGACGTTATGTTGTTTCTTATTCTTACAAGATGTCTATTTATTCTTTTCAAGTTGCTTCTTATATTAGTCTTAAATAATTCTAACTATGTCACCCTGTTGTCCATATCTCTTATGTCTAAAGTTTCTTCTATATTTTCAAATTGTGACTAAAACCGTCTTTTAAGATTTTCATACCTGTCAAGCTCTTCATTTTGTTGTTTTATATAATCAAATAGAATAACATTAATACATAAATCATAAAATTATAAAATTTTTTACTTGTAAAATTAGAAATCATAAAACATCAAGCAAGATTTTAAAACTTATATTAATCTTAATACTACTCGGTACTAGAAACATTCCTTCTTATTATAATAATTCCTATTATAACATACTTTTTCTTTCTCTCTTCTGGTTTCGTTTTTGATTATTTTATTTCCTTTCTTATGAACCTTCTGTTCAACCTTTTGCTTTAACCTTCTTAATTTTAAAGCCAAAATCAAATTACCAAGGCTTCTACTCTCTAATCAAACCATCAATCCTAAGCTAAAAAGAGCTCAACAAATGCCCATTTATGGAAACAAACGAGCATAATAACGACTATGTCCTGTAAGCCTTATCAAAAGACTATGAAACCTAGTTTGGTGAGAGGATCGAAAACCATGTGAGGTAAAAAGGAAATAATAATAATAATAATAATAATAAAAACAATAACAAAAACATGACTTGTGTTATGGGTCATTTACAAAAGAGGTGACCCGAGTTAATTTTTTTGACCAAAAGGTGACTTGAGATTTATTAATATTTGTCAAATATTATTTAATGTTATTATAAGAACATGTGTCACCACCTTATTAGTCTAATATATTAAATTAAATAAAATATTGAAATTATTTAAAAACATACAATAAAATTAAAAGGAGAAAGGTAAAAACTAACTAGAAAATAGAAAAAAAAAATCAATTATTCATAAACTTAAAATATGTTCACAATCACTTGAAGACTAGTTCTTCCTTCACTAATACTACAAAATCCCACAATACAATGATTATTTCCAAGAAATCTAGCTTTATCATAAAATCTCCATGTAGTTAAACTCCCTTTCATCAGATTCCAATTTCACAAGCCTTATAACAAGTCCTAAATCCAACGACATCATCGTAGGATTTAATACAAACCGTGTAATCCACGACAAGTTCCTCAAAACTAAGCTTTCATGGAAAAACGAAAAAACCCCACATCAAAACCTCTTTCATAATCAATCCTTTGTGTTGAAAATCTACAAACAGACAAAAGACGAGTCTTGAAATCTTATTTCCAGCATATTTTCTCAATTTGCAATGAAATTGACCATAAGGGAAAGGAAAGTGGGCTTTTTGTCAACATTCCAGTAAGGGGGCTAGGGAACTACCAGCGGTGGATGCCATTGTCATTCTAATCCATTGAGATTAATCAGGGCATATTTCTTGATGATGTCTATGCTTTATTTGTAGGTTATTGTTATGGATTCTAGGGGATATCAAATCAGAAGTAGTGGGAAAATGGCTAGCTCGTGCTCCATCTTTTTCTTTCTTTTTTTTTTTTTAATTATTGTATTTTTAAAATAATTTTCAATATTTTATTTTAATACTTTTATTAATTAATTATATTAAACTAATGAGGTGGTGACACATGTTATTATAATAACATTAAATAATATTGACAAATATTAACAAAAACTCAGGTTACCTCTTTATCAAAAACATTAACTAAGATCACTTCTTTGTAAATGACCCATAACACAAGTTACTTTTTTGTAATTTACCCTAATAATTAGTAGCAGTAGCAAGCTAGCAGTAGCAGAACTACTAGTAGTAGTAGTAGAATTCTATTAGATTAGAGAAAGGTAGAGTATGAGATGATGAAAAATTATTATTGATAAGGGAGTGATTTCGTTCCCTTTCACTAAAAATCCAAACAAATAAAGTAAAAGAAAAGAAGAGAGCTTCCAACAAAATTAAACTTGAATATACAAAAGTTTAAGTGATCAATGAAAACTTAAAAGCAGTTATGTTATATATAGCATTACTGCCATTTCCTTTGCTACCAGCTTCTTTCAGTCCTAAAGTCAATCAAGAGGCTAAACTTAACTTTTCTTCTTTGTTCTTGTGGTAATATGAATGGAAGTCGCTCTTTTTTTTTCGTACGACGACTTATGTATAAGTTGATATGTCCCATGTAGTATATTTTATTCTAGATTTAATATATTTATGTTCCAGGTGCAAAAAGTGCTAGGTCTAATATATTTTTCCTAGGTCATTGAATTTGTTTCAAGTGAAAAAATGTGCTAGGTATGTGATAGGTCAATACATTTTGTCCCAGCTGCGACTTGACCCAAGAGTAACCCTAATATGAAGATATACTTACATCAATTATGATAGACATAAAAGAACATCTATAAAACAACATCGTAGAAGTAGATAGAAAAATCTAAATACATGAAAACAATATGATACGCTTATGCCATTATGTGTATAAGGTGGTACATTGAAATACAACATCAACAAAATATTACATGTATATGTTTGTAAAGTGGTATGTTAGACTTAAATAAGACGAAATTAGGAGACTAAAACAAGTTAGACAAAGTAACGTTTTATTACATAATAGAGTAGAATACTATCTAAAAATAGCAAAAAGAAGCCTTAGGATAAAAGGGAGAATACTGTTATAGGAACTATGGAAACAAATATAGACTTCTTGAAAAATAATATTGGAGGGATATATAATTTGATATGGCAGTATAAAGAAAATTACAAAAGTGTGCCTATGAAATGACGATTTGATTAATTGTAATTCCCATTTGAAAATGTATAAGGAGTTTAGAAACAGTGTACACAGACTCGAAGAAGAAATACAGGTAACTTAGAAGCACTCAATGAATCAATAGAAAAGAATGAAGAAAGAGGAGTCCTTATCCCGACATTTATAGTTAGAGACAAATTTTGTCATTTATTGTTAAAGGCATTTACACTACATTTAATAAATTTAGAAAGTAATCATCCATTATCTTTAAGATTTTACCTTAGGAGACTTTAAAAAAAATCCACTAAACCACTAAGTCCACTGTACCCACCAAATCTTTGATGATTTTAATGATCATAAATTTGCCAATTGGAGATAGATAGGATTATATAGATAAAATAGATTACACAAACAAGTTAAATTTAGAAATAGACATAATAGAACAAACACAAGACTAGACACCAATATATTAGACATAAATATATGAAATTGGTAGAAGTTATAGGAGAATCAATTATCTACATCTTATCTTAAATTAAGATACTAAAAATAGACTAAAATTAAATGAAGAATGTAAAGGATGGTTAAAAAAAAGTTAAGAGAAGTCTCAACCAAAAACAAAGTAGCTGATCAATTTTAGCACTTTCAACCCTTTAGTCTTTATAATGTCAGTTGCAAAGTGATTACGAAGGTGGTCTCCAATAGACTCAAATTGATCATGCCCTCATTGATTAATCCCACTCAATCCAGTTTTGTAGTCGAAAGGAACATTATTGATAGTATTATTATTGCACAAGAAGTAATTCATTCAATGAGAATTTAGAAGGGGAGAACAGGTTTTATCGCAATTAAAGTTGATCTTGAGAAGGCATGTGATTATCTTAGCTGGAATTTTATGAAAGATACTCTTGAAGATGCTGAAATTTTGAATTATCTATCTCAAGTGATTATGGGATGTTTAGCTTCTTCCTCAATGCAAGTTATTTGGAATGGTTATCTCAGCACCCCATTCAATCTAACTCGTGGTGTTTGACAAGGTGACCCAATATCGCTCTACATTTTCGTTCTATGCATGGAGCAGTTATCCTAGTTAATTTGTAAATCTGTGTCTACAGGCTAATGGAAACCGTTTTTGTTTTGTAATCATTCGCCATTATCACATCTCTTCTTTATGGATAAACTCATCCTTTTTGCCGATGCAACGGTGGAACAAGCTATGGTTGTCTCATCTTTATTGTCTGAATTTTACAAATTCTCAGGCTACGCTATTAGTTGTGATAAGACACAGATTTTCTTCTCCCGTCCTATGATGTAGGAGGTGAGGAATTCTATTACTAGTATGATGGGGTTTAAATATACTACTGATTTAGGGTGCTACTTAGGTGTTCCAATGATTCATGGGAGAGTTACTAATGCAACATATATGAAGGTATTGGATAAAATGAAAGCTCTAATAAATGGATGGAATCCTTAACGTGTATCATTGGAAGGACATATTAGTTTGTTGAAATCCATTATATCTGCATTGCTAGTGTGTATTATGCAATCTACCAGACTACCTGATGGAATGTGTGATAATATAGACAAGGAAATGAGGAAAATTATACGGGAATGTGCTTCGAAGGGTGCAAAACCAAATTTAGTTTGTTGGGATCAAATATGACAACCAAAGAAGTCTAGTGGGCTTGGAATTTGCAAGATGAGGAAATTTAATGAGGCTTTGCTTCTTAAGGTTGCATGGGGTCAGGTTGTCTAATTCTACCATGCTATAGGATCGAGTACTTCAAGCAAAGTATAATGTATCAGATAGAGTTATTCCCCATAGTCTTGCAGTTAATAAAGCTTCACATCTTAGGAGGAACATCGCAAAAATTTGGTATATTACACTTCAGGGTATTAATTGGGTGATTAGTAATGGTAGAATTGTTTTGTTTTGGTAGGATAGATGGCTGGAACTTGAACAACCGCTAATTAATCTCATTGTTTCCCTTATTCTTGATGAAGAGCTTTGCGCTACAATGGATTTTTTGTGTTAATGAAAGGGTGAATGCAATTAATTGAAAATGAGGCCTTACTTATCAAATTCGATACTGTGCTATATTTATGCTGTTCTCCCACGGTTCAACAATACTAGGACCAATTAACTATACTGGAGATTTAACACCTTAGGTAAATTCTCAGCATCCTCAACTTATAATGCTATTTGTCAAAATAATTAGAGTGAGGATAATCTGAAATGGAAAATTTATTGGAGTTGGTCTAGCCCTGAATGGATCAAACTTTCATTTGGCTTGTTTTTCATAATGCTCTTCTAACAAATGCTTTCCATAAAACAAGACACTTGGCATATGATTGTTCCTGTACTTGTAGTGGTGGTTTGATTGAGAATATTGAACATGTATTGAGGAGATGCAGTAAAACTACTCTCTATGGTATAAACTGGTTACCTATGATAAAAGACAAGAATTTTTTGGAAGCCATTTTGACAATTGGTTTTTGTCAAATCTTAAAAATCCAAACCTAATTGATAATGTTCCATGGTTTGTGATTTTTGGTTTTGGTTGTTGGCTTTTATGGCAGTGGAGAAATAAGGAAGTTTTGGAGGGGAGATGGTAAATGAGATATCGATGACTCCAATTTTGATGTTAAAGTTAAAGATTATTGTCAGAGTAAGCTAGTTTTTAAGCCAAACGACGATAGTAATATAAGTAGAGAAACTCAACTAATCCATTGGTTTCCTCCTCACTACAGTTGGCATTAATTGAACATTGATGGCTAAATTAAGAAAAAAATAGGCATGCTACAATAGGGGGGTCCAATTAGAAATAAGTTTGGAGCTTAGATGACTGGTTTTATTGCTAATATGGGAACTTGATCAATCATAGTTGCAAAGCTATGGGGTATATATCTTAGCTTGAAGTTAGCATGGGAAATGGGTTTTATAGCTATTATTGTGGAATTAGATAATAAGAATATTGTAAATCTACTACAGACAAGGGGCTGCAATGATAGAAGATATAGTAATCTTATTATGCCAATTAAACGATCACTGATATAGTCATTATAGGTGCATGTTGTCCATACTCTAAGAGAAGGAAATCAAAGTGCTGATCGATTAGCACATTATGCTTAAACTATTTGGCGGGGCTTTCATGTTTTACGATGGATACTTGAGTGATTAATTGATATTTGTAACAGTGATGCTTTAGGAGCAATGTTTAGTAGGGGCTAGACATCGGTACGGTTTGGTTCGGTTCCGGATCTAACCGAAAACAGTCGGTTCACGGTTCCACATTTCGTGGAACCGGAACCCCAGAGCCGGGGCGGTTCACGGATCTACGGAATTGTCGGTTCTGACAGTTCCGGTTCCACATGAACCAAGTTTTTTTTTTTAAATAAAACAAACTCGGCCCCCTACCCTATCCCCTCCCCATACCCCGCCGCCCCCCTCCCCCCCCCCCCAACACCAAAATCATTTCGTGTTCTGTGTGTATGCGTTTGTGTTTTTTCTTTTATATATGATGAGTCGGAACCGGTGGAACCACCGGTTCCGTCTGAACGAACTGCTAAGACCCACTAGTTCTGGTAGATTCTTCGGCGGTTCATAACCATCCCCGACGGAGTGGTTCTCGGGTATAAAACCGTCGAGGATGGTTTGGGGTGGTTCACGATTTGTTGTTCGAAACCGTCCCGTGGTGATGTCTAGCAAGGGCAATAGATATTGATGTTTTTTGGGCAAACTGCCCCTTCTTTGATAAACTTAAAATAAAATAAAATAAAACAGCTGAAATTTCATTTCAATAAACATGCGGATCTTCCCGCGCGGAGCCCGACACAACAAGACGATGATGCTTGAATCCTAATGAAACTCGCATCAAATTTCACAGCCACCAACCACCTCCTCAAGCTCAACTCTCAACTCGCCAAACTCACACGCTCCAACCGCGAACTCAACGCTTTCCAACTCTACAATCTCACGCGCCCCCACCTCGACCCCGACCACTACACTCTATCAACGCTCCTCACGGCGTGCGCAAACGCGCGCATCCCCTCCTTGGGTTCACAGCTCCATGCTCAAGCCGTTAAGTATGGACTCCGGTCCTACCCACATGTCGCGAACACCCTCCTTTCGCTCTACGCGAAAACAGGGAAATTACGTTCCCTCAAAAGGGTGTTTGAGGATATTCAATTCCCCGATGTTTATGCCCGGACTACGTTGTTGTCGGCTTGTGTAAAGTTGGGTGATATTGGGTATGCTTATAAGGTCTTCGATGAAATGCCAAAGAGAGACGTGGCTGTTTGGAATGCGATGATTACTGGACTTTCGGAGCAAGGTTACAATGGGGTTGTGTTTGATATGTTTTTGGAAATGCATAGGTTAGGTGTTGAAGTTGATAATTACAGTTTTGCTTGTGTTCTGAGCTTGTGTTCTTTTGAAGTTCTTGATTTCGGGAGGCAAGTGCATTGTTTAGTTATCAGGACTGGATTTTTTGGTAGAAGCTCTGTGATAAATTCTCTTATTAGTATGTATTTTGGGTGCGAGGGTGCTTGTGATGCTTATAGAGTTTTTAAGGAAGCGGAAGTGCACGATCAGATTACTTACAATGTTATGATAGATGGTCTTGCGAGCATGGATAGAATTTCAGAGGCTTTTGCAATGTTTTCGCACATGCAGGAGGCTTGTCTTAGACCTACGGAATTGACTTTTGTGTCTCTTCTGTCATCGTGCTCTAATATAGCAAGTGTTCATCAAGTCTATGCCCGATCTATTAAGGAAGGTCTTAAATCATGCAATCCAGTGGGCAATGCAGCAATTACCATGCATTCAAACTATGGAGATTTGGAGACAGCTCACGCAGTTTTTGACAGGTTAAAGGAGAAGGATTCAGTGTCATGGAATGCAATGATTACTGGCTATTCCCTATGGAACAGAGGTGAATCAGTTATCTCTACATTTGTTGCAATGCAGAGATCGGGTCTCAAACCTGATGATGTTACATTTATAAGTTTACTCGCTGGCATAGAAGTTGTGGAAGTTGTTGAGACAATTTATGGTTTTGTATATAAGGTTGGGCTAATGTCGAAGGTCCAAGTTTCTAATGCATTCATTTCTGCATTTTCGAAGCTTGGGTTGATGAAGCAGGCCTATCAACTATTTTATACAACAGCTTTGAAGAACTTAATATCCTGGAATACAATAATATCTGGTCTGTTGTTAAATGGATTGCACTGGCAGGGCTTACAGATGTTCTCTGACCTTGTTTTATCTGGACTCAAGCCAAATGCTTATACCCTCAGCATTGCTTTGAGTATATGTGCCAGCATATGTTCTATGGGCCATGGAAAGCAGATTCATGGCTACATTTTGAGAAATGGATTATTCAATGAGGTTTCACTGGGCAATTGCCTAGTTACATTGTATTCAAAGTGTGGGATACTGGATTTATCGTTGAAAGTGTTCAATGAGATGGTAGAAAAAGACACTGTCTCTTGGAATTCTCTTATCTCTGCTTTCTCTCAGCATGGGGAGGGGACAGAAGCTGTTCTCTGTTTTGAGGCTATGCAAAATGAAATTTTGTCGAAGCCTGATTTGGCCACTTTTACTGCACTGCTGTCTGCTTGCAGCCATGCTGGTTTGGTTGGTGAAGGGATTCAAATTTTCAATTCCATGGTGACTAAGTATGGCTTTAAACCCACTGAGGATCATGTATCTTGTATGGTGGACCTCCTTGGTCGTGCAGGGCATCTTGATGAAGCAGAGAAAGCAATGAACAACCTACAGGTGGTTACATGCTCCATCTCATTGTGGACATTGCTCAGTTCCTGTGCGTCTCATGGCAATTTAAAGCTTGGAAAGATGGTTGCACAGTTGCTACTTGACAGTGAAGAAGGTAAACGCTCAGTGTATGTTCTCTTATCAAATATATATGCAGCTGCTGGTCATTGGGATGAGGCAGCTAATATAAGGAATTTTTTGAAGAGAAATGGAATGGTTAAGCAACCTGGATGCAGCTGGATTGAGTCAGGATAGTAGTTTAATTTATATCCATGTATAGTCTTTGTCATAAACAAACTGATGCATGCTGACTTTAGGACCATCACATACCATGATGGGATGTTATATATTTGGAGAACTCCAACAGGAACAATTTAATTGGGACTACTAGCTAATCGAAAGTCTTGCTGGAATGAGCTATGATGATCTACAATTTGTACAAGACCCTTGTTTGATGGTTCTAGAAGCACGCTGACTTTGACAGCCGGATCAGCATGGGTGATTGGGTGTGTGACATCACATGGTGGGTTGAATATAGAGCAGATGCTCTGAAGGTGGGGTCTGACTTTCCAGAATAAACTGGTTTTGACCCAAGGCCACTAATGGTCGTCATGGTAAATTGGGTCTAAATGTTTGTTGGTGTCTTGATGATGAGCTGCCATGACAATCTCTATTGTAATCTGTGAGATGCACTTAGAACTTGCTTGGACAATTATGTGTGATAGGCAAGTGTGAAAGGATGGTTCATCATTCGTGAGAGAGATCAGCAGTGCTCTGTTTCTTGGTCTAGGCAGGACACACCCTGACCATTGGTATCAAAGCAGAATTACTTGCCTCTTCAAGCCATCTAGATACCTGATCAACATCAAGTGCAGACAATCCTTGTTTCTTGAGGCTGTTGAAGGTTCTGTTTGAATCATCACTGACAAAGGACTTTTAATGTCCTTGTGTGAGAATAACTCGCTGAATTAGGGGCATCCATGTTGCATTGTCCAATCATGCTTTGAGTGTAATGTTTCCTTTTAATTTGTTTATTAGTATTTTGTTCTTTTGTTACAGCATCGTGAATAATTTCAAGTTCTTGGCTTGAAAGTTATAGCATTCTGTGCTGATGTTTGTTTTTCATTCTTCTTATTTTGAATCACTGAATTGGCTTGTTATAGACAACCATTGATCTCATACAAACACTAATTTATTGGAGAAAATAGCTTTTGTCTTTATTCCATTTCTCAGGTTGTTATGTATAGCGTTACATAAGTAATGCAGTTACTAACTGCACAATCCCAGATTTTTCTCCTATTATTATGCATAACAGACACATGTAACTTCTCTATTATTTTCAGACACATCCACACATGCAAACCATATAAAACCTAACACTATATTTTCTAACAGTTGACATTTGTTCGTAACACTTGATTAAGACATACCTCTTAACAACATGACCTTACTGAACCTTAATATAAATATCAACACAAAGCAATTGCACACATAAAATAATTATCCACACAAACTGGATAGAAAACAAACATGAACATGCAACGCATAGACTCAATGAAGTCAAACATCCACAAGTCCAGTCTTTGTCTTCTTCCTTTGAACATTACCTCTTTCTGCTTTGAGATTGATTAGATATTGTCATTTAAGTTTCTCTCCATATGCTGCACTAGTGACAAGACCTAACAAAGCATAACACTAGCCAGAACTCATAAGCAGGTCTTAAGAATCAGCAAAGGGCAAGTGAATTAGCATTATTCTGATTATTGTTGCCTCACATTTAGATGTAAACCTTTTCCACTGTGGAAAAAAAAAATTATGGCTTTTGGTTTTCTACTAAGAAGGTACAGTTATGTTAGAAGTTTATGGCAAGATCGACATGAAGGATGGAAGTTAGAAGACGAGAACCTTATGCGATTGTACTAGCGCAAATGTTGTGCTTGGGCAAGAGTAGAGTAATACCTCTGAAGTCCTTGTGTTGCACTTCTGAAGAAGGATGAAAGTTAAAATGGCCAGGACTGATCTATTCGAGCTGATGTGTTATGGCAAAAGAAAGGAGACGTTCTTTAGGTATTCTTATTTCTCTCTTTAGTCATGCTTTTTTGGATCAAATTGATGTCACACCAAAAAGGGTAAGTTGGGATTTGCTGATGAACTACTCATACGTTCTTTTCATGGCTTGCACGAGTTTTCAAATCAATTGGCCTTATTTTCCAATTTATGCCATTGTTATCCTTTTTGCCATCCTAGCATTTCTGACCCCGCAAGAATTTTTTTTTTTTCCTTTTTTCGCCAACCTGCAAGAAGGATTATAACGGAAAATCCAGGTTATTGATTTGAACTTATTCCCACTTGTTTGCTTCCTTCATTTACTGTTCTCTTATCTATTATTTATAATAACAACTTGCCATCAGTTTGATGCTACATGAGCGACAGGTTGTTTCAAAAGAAATACTGTACCAATACATGTTCAATACATTGCATCTCTTAAATATAGATAAAAATGCAATCATCTTACTTCACAATTTTGTAGGAAATTTTTTGGTTAGAGAAGCTTATACTTTTATCTATAGATAAATTTCAATAGTATTGAGTTTGTAAAGGCAATATATGGTAATTTTCTTTAGTTTTGTCACAAGATGTATGATTGATCTGGCAACGGGTCTGTTGATAACTTTATTTGGTTCTAATGATAATTTATAAGATCATCTTTTGTGTCTACCTATACTGTTAATAGCTTTGGACTCATTAGAGAGAACCTGACAATCTCATAAAATTTATAGAATTAATTTTTGTAAAAATAGGTTATTCTCTTCTTCATTCATTCTCCCTTCAGTAAAATATGGTGGTTACATTTGATAATTTCCTCCCTGTTTTCACTCATAACTGCTTTCTATAACCATGTCATAACAGCATAATATAGCTGAATACTAACCACTTCTCTTACACATGGAAGACAACAAAAGAAAATACAAGCATATAAGTGAAATATAGACACATCGCCTGCTGACAATTACACACTATACATGTTATGTGTACATTCAAACACAAACATTAATCACGCATAACTAGAGCTACATGACCTCAGGCAGGAAATGGGGATATCTTTAGGACAATATTGAAGCATTTTCCCATGAGGCTTCAGCTAGAATACATTCTTACCAATGAACCAAACTTCTGTTGCATTCGCGTTGGTGTGAGTATATACGATGGCCTTTGATATAGGAATGGCTTGTCCCTCATAGGTGGTTGGCAATGAAGGTATAGGGGGAGTTGTGCCAATGAATTTCTTGAGGGAAGAAACATGGAACACGAGCTGTATCCTTACATTTGTTGGAAACTATAAGCTATAAGCCACATTGCCAACGTTAGCTTTTGTAGTGGACTGTAGTTTGTATATAAGGGTAGAGTTTGAGCAAAACCAGATTGCCTAACTTCAAAATGGACATCTTTATGCTTGACATCATATAAATCTTTCATAACTTGTAGGGCATAAGAAAGCTGGTTGCGTACATTTGCAACTGTGGAGTTCCTATGAACAAGGAGCTACTCCACTGCTTCGAGTTTTGTACTGCCAGCTCTGTAAGGGAGAAGTCTCGGAGTTGGTCTGCCATAAACCACTTGGAAGAGAGTGAATTTGAGAGGAGTGATAGTCGGTGTTGTAAAGGTATTCCACCTAAGCTACCCAATCAGTCCAATGCCTCCATCGATGTCTTGTGAAACTTCTCAAACACATTACAAAGAGTATGGTTGACCACTTTCATTTGTTCATCACTTTGGATATGATAGGTCGGTAATTCCATCCTATTTGAACAAATCTTTCCAAATAACACTAGTAAAAGTCACATTTCCATCACTCAATTGATTCGAGCAATTCATGAAATTTGAATTTGTTGTTAAAGAAAAGATTTGCCACTATGATTGCATAATAAGGGTGGCTTATAGGAATGAAATAGGCATGTTTTGAAAATCGATCCACCACAACTAATAAAACTGATTTTCCTTTTGAGATAGGTAGCCCATAAATAAACCATATATATATTAAACCAAACCTGTGTTGGAATTAAAAGAGGTTGGAGTAACCCCACTAGCTGGAGGTGTTTGGTTTTATTATGCTGGTCGGTTGCATAGGAAAGTACTGCTTCCCTCACCTGCAGTCTCAAACCCTTTCAATAAAAGTCCTTAGTCACAAATCATGTACAATGCGTATAATATTAAACAAAGGATGCCAAAGATACCTTATTATTGAAAAATGTCAATCCTTGTTTGAAACTCCAATCTGCTCCCGTTCATTTGCACAAATACAAGAAATCAATTTATACATCTCTGATGCATCAACTACAACCCTTTGCATTAGATCGAACAAGTGCAGGTTTAAGCAAGAAATAGCAATGAGTTTGATGCACTATTTATATCGTCGTGACAAAGCGTCAACAAATTTATTCTCTTTACTTGCCATCATATTCAATCTCATAATTAAAGCCCAATAACTTGGTGATCTAATGTAGTTGTGAGGATGTGTTTATTCGTTGTTATAGAAGAAATTTAAGGCGTAGTGGTCTCTCATGGGTATTAGCCCACCAATCATATGCAGTGTCTTGCAAAAGGTAAGTAGCATAATCAACATTCCATTTTTTTGACTCATACAAAGAAACAAAAACCTCTTAATTTCTTTTATCCATTTCTTAACATCTGGGGGATTTTAGTTATAGGAATAAACAACCTAATTTAATCAACAAATTTTTAAGATTAAGGGACTCTCCATGTCTATTACCACTAATATTCCTCTACCCCTTTTGTCTTTAAACCTCAATGTTAGCTTGGATAACTTGAACATTTGCTTGGATCTGTTATTATTGTTGCATCATTATCTTAGTCAAAGTTTTCACTACCTCTAACAGCATTCTAGCATTCACTGTACTTGCTGAGCACCTTGATGAGAAGGATCTTTGGATGAATTGGATCTTATTGTTTCTCCTAAGTAGTTTGAAGAAAATAAAACAAACAACATCATATAACATGCAGATATGGTAAATTAAACATCATATGTGTGTATAGTTAGATAATTAGATAGATGGATGGATGGAAGGATCGATGGGTAACTTACATAGAAATTGTTTTAATGAAAGTAGAAAATTAATGGAAAAAACATATCATATAAAGTACGATAAGAGTTCCTTTAACCTACTCTTATCATTGCTCACCACTTAAGGAGTTTATCTCCTTAATTCTTAAAATCATTCAAACATAAAGCTTTAATACTACTTAAGCTATTACGATTGAAATTAGGGCATGTATAGCTCACCACGTATTTTTATTAGGTATTGGGATTTTAACACATAATAGTCTAAACAAGATTCTAAGTGTCTCCATGCATCTAGCTAACTGTCATATGTGTGTTAGAGAATCATTAAACTATCGTCCTTCTCATAATCAATAATGATATCATAATTGGACAAATCAAATGCAATTGCTTTATCACCTAAATCCGATAAGAATAAGAAGTGGACCGGAGCCTAATAAGGAGATACCGAAACCAAATGTAGATGCACAAGTAATAACTCGATCACATGCATTCATATATATCTAAATGCAATAATCAACGATTGATTATCTTTAATTTAGGCATTGTAAATACCATATGGATAACTTAATATCTAGATACTCATTGTGTGTGTGCGCGTGCGCGCTCAACAACATCCACAAGTCCAAAAATCACTTAAATCTATCCAAATTCATATTATTTTCAGGTATGAGTTAATGTAGGAATAATGTCATAGAAGACAATTATAATGTTGCATTAGTAGAATCAGTACCTCAATCTATTCATACTAGTAGCAAAGTCATATAATCTATAAATTTATAGATATAGTATAAACTATTTTATTCAAAATGAAATACAAGTAACCTTTGATAACATTGCTCAAAGGGCAATCAATGGAGGCTGATAGTCATCAGCCTTCTTTATTTATATTGTAAATAGATATCCGTTAGATGGAAGCTTTCTCAACAGTAGTATGACATCTAGATAAGATCTTGTTGAATGAACAAAGTTCCAAGATGGTGTACAATTGAGCCCATGCATTACTAGTAGTAGGTTTTCTAACATGATCCAACTTTAACTCATGTTCATCAGTTACGCACACTCTAATTACAGATTCTGTGCTCTTCAAGAAAAGTTCAGCAAGATGCTTAATATCTATTTTACTGGCCAAGCACCATACTCAAGACTTATTGCCAAATAGTCAAGCTCCCTATAATTTGCAATAGACATATTGACCCACTTCTCCTGATGTAACCATACAACTCATATCTCAATTTCAAACACAACATAAAGCTATATTTGGAACATCATCACACTAAAATTTCTAAAACTAAATAAGTGCTCTAATAGCCTCCACCGGCATCCTATTAGCAATAGCATAGGCTGGATAGATGGATTCACAATGTTTTGAAACCATATCAACATAATGAGGTTGCATAAACCTTGTTGAGAATGGTCTAGGATATATATCAAATTATACTTCACCTTAATCAAATACCACTAATAGGTTAACCAGAGACCTCTATCAAAACACAAGTCCAAAATTTTCTTGTTTGGAAATAAATCTATTTATTATATATTGGATATATTGTCAAAGTCTTATCAACTCCTAATAATTTCTTTATACTATATTCAAATTGGGGAAAAAGAAATGGAAGGAATCAATTCCTTTTTCTGAGATTATTTAATGTTAACCATCGTTTAGAAAAAAAAATTACATAAATACAATTTGGATAAAAATAATTATATAATTACCATTGCTACATGCGATATAGGTTTTTTTTTTTTTTTTTTTTTCATGTATTCCATGTTGAACATGCGATACATGTGTAATTATTCAACGTATATTGCATAACCAACATACGATAGACATTTAAACCTATATCATATATTAGTCGTGAGATATAGTTATTTTCAAAACTTTATCATAGCATATTGCTATATCATATGTTAGAAATATAATACTTGTGTAAATCCTTATATCACATCTTTAATATGCTATATAATGATGGTAATTTTATCATTTTTTTCTCTCATATGCATTTTTGTAATTTTTTTTTTAAATGGTAGACATATTTTTCACCCTCTTTTTTCTTGTTTAAAAATAGAAGACAAAAGGAATGGATATTTTATGGAAAATTTTCTATGGACACACAAAAAATCTATCCTCCTGACTCTCCAATATAGAGAGATTTTGGAAGAAAAATGTCTTAAATAACTTATACTCTTACACTAAAATGATACTTATAAATTTTTAACATATATATATTTTAATAAATTAAAAAAATCTACTTAAGGTTAATTATTTGTTTGTTTGTTTCTTCCTTCCTATCAAAACAAATATTTTCCCATTAATATCTATCCTCCTTTTTTTTTTTTTTTCCTTTTTCGTTACTTTCCTTCCAAATTTTATCAAAACAATTATTATTATTTTTTCAAGATAGCTTAATGGCATCAGATTAGTCTCAGTTGGGATGGACAAGGCTTGAATTCCTCCTCTTGATGTAATTGAAAAATAGATAAAATCTTTCTTTATTCCACATATAAGGTTAATGAGGGGGTGACTATGCTGCTAAGGAGAAAAAAAAAAAAGGGCTTTGTTTGGTATGCTTAAAATTTCTTGAAGGTGGATGATTGCATACAAAATTAAGTAAGTTATATATATTTAAGGGTGAATCATGTGTCTATTAATTAAAGAAAAAATTACACAAATACAAATTATATAAAAATAATTACTAAAAATAACGTTGCAAAATCGCATATAGAAGATGTAATTTATATTTTTATTAATGAATCGTTTGGACAAAATATGATTTAACAAAAGTTACAAATTATTAAATCACATCTAATAGTGTGATTCACCTTTAAGTCTTAATGGATCACATTTTTCACTAACAATTCATGCATGCATTAATTCTTTTTTTTTTTTTCTTAACTGCTGACACTAGCAATAACTTGTTCTTTATTTTTCCTTTCCAACTAGCCTTTTGCATTCCCAACATGCACTTTTTCTTGAACTGGTCGAAATTTATCTTTGCCTTTTACTTGTTAATATGTTGTCTGTAAGGGGGACCTAGAGTGAATGTGTTTTCCTATGAACATATAAGTCACTGCTTTCACATGGGACTCCTGACTAAATACTACTAGACGTGGATCTGTTTGGATGGTCTGTTTTTTATTTGTATATATAGTTGTATTGAAATAATATGTGTAAATATATTCAATTTGTATTTATATTTTATTTATATTTAATCTATTTAATCTTTTCATGAGAACTGTCAACTTTTTTTATTTATATTTATCTTTTAATAAATAATTTATTAGAAAAAAGTTTGAAAAAAATGACTGTATCTATCTAGAAAAGCTAAACAAATAGACCCTAATTTTGCGTCAGTATTTTAGTAATTAAATTTATGTAATTTATATTTATATAATTTTTATTTGACGAATCGGTAATCATCGAACTTTTTCTATATTCAATATCAATTTGTTTTACTAATGCACAAGAATTATACATTTTTTTTTCACAGAATTGGCAGAGTTAGAATTCCAATTCTCAAAACTGTTTGTTGTAAAAGGAAAAAATTGATTTCACAAATATAAGAGTTACTTAAAACATAAAAAAGAAAAAAGGGGAAACGTTGTTTGACGTGAAGAAGAGATGTTATTAGGAGATGTCGATAATTTAACATCTATACATATACATATATTTTTTTTTCATTACACCGATGATGAAACCCGGACCTCTTATGCAAAGGAAATATCATTACTACTCGTTCACTTCGTTGTAATTAAAATTTCATTACAGTTTTATTTCTTACGAATAGCTATTATGTCATTTAGTTCACCGAATAGCGATTCCACAATGAATTTCTATTACACAAAATATTGAATAGCCATTCTTTATTCAAACCTATGAATATTAATTCAATGCTGGAACGGTCTTTTTATCAAAATATCATCATTTAAATAACAAATTAATAAAGAAAAATCCTATTATAGCTCTATTCCATTAATTTGTAATAGAAATTTCTTTATAACGTTATTCATTCAGCAAAGAGTATAAGATTATTGGTTATTTTATTTGTTATTATGATGAAACTTGGAGTTTTCTTTTGTTTCTTTTTTTTTTTTAATTTCTTGATGAAGAATATATCTATTTTTCAATATAAATACTATCTTATTATTAGTATTTGTTGAATAAAAGGGAAAAAAATGAAACCAGTGAGAGAAAAGATAGGACACCAAGACTTTGGTGGGAAGCCAATTTTCGTTGTTGCAACCGACAAGTAGTAGAGCTGTAATCGAAAAATTTAATTCTAATACATGGCTACTTGTATCAAATTAATAAATATTAATGGGGGAAGGTCTAGTTCACAAAACTATTACAACGGGGAGTCAGTCGTCTAACTGGTAGGTGTAGGTATGATTGGTAGAGGATGACTTTATCGAAGGAAAAATATGTGTTTATTGTTATTTTAAAAAAAAATTATGTAAATATAAATATTAAATTAGCATCTCTATATTCCTTATTGAAAAAAATATATAAAATTATACATATATATATCATCTTTGAAGCAGGATACGGCAACCTACGTTACAAAAGCTATATAAATTTATGTATCGCATATAGGGAATATGATATATGCAAAGCATCAGTAGTATATCCTATATGTGATACATAAAGTAAAATACTTATACTTTATGTGTATTATATATTATACTTATGATACATGTATCGCATATAACATATATGATACAAGAAAAATATTAATATTTTTCTCATATCACACATTAATATTTAAAAAAAAACTATATTGTATATCCTATGTGCAATATAATGATTGTATACTCATGATATTTTTTTATATAAATTATCTATGTGTAATTATTTTAAGAAAGATGATAAATAAGTAATAATCTTGCTTCCCGAATCTCTAAATTGTAAAGACAGATAAATAAAATTATATTTATGTGTTTGACAATGTGATGTAAAATAGAAACCAGCTGAAAGAAATGGAAATAAGACAAGAAAGAAAAGAAAGAAAGAGAAGAAAGATTATGCTTTTGTTTATATTATTAGTATGAGAAAGAATACGATATATTATTATTTTTTAAGTATAGCTCTATTTTTAAGGGTATTTCTGTAATTTGAAATTGTATTGCCTTCAGTTCCGTTACTTTCGCCCAAGAGTAGACAAAAACGAATGGACATTAAATTTCCATCCATTTCATCTAATTTCTGTTCATTTCCTTCTTGTTTTATCAACGCAGACACCACTTTTCCATTGACTTCCTCTGGTTTCTGTCGGTTTCATCCTTACCAAACACAGTGAATCTATCTGCCACTCTTCATCCGGCACAAATCTATCAAGTGCTGCTGTTGATTTTTGAGCTCACCATCCTTACAGAAGATTGGTTGATGCCAAGATTCACCAAGAAGTACCATCATCTTCAAAAGGATGGAAGTGGTAGGCTCTAACGTGATTATTATTATTTTTGTATTATTCTTTGTGTATCGAATTCATAAAGTTGAAATTTGGTGTAATAGGTACGAAGGAGAATTCATAAAGATGGTTGTGAGAAGGGTTTTTAAGGAGCTGAGGAAAGCTACCTTAGTTGTTTCAGATTATTCAATGATACTTAAAATAATAGGATCTCTTGGGATGGGTGGTATTGGCAAAATAAATTTAGATATTTTTTGAAAATTTTTTTTACGTTTTTAAATCCTACGAAACATCATCATAGCATGGGGGAATAAAAGTTTTATGATAACAAGTTGTCTAAGATATTCTAGAAAATAAATTATTGAATGAGATATCAAATGTTGATAGAGGGACAACTGTTTAATGGAACGGAGGTTCTCATTTTGCTTGATGATGTTGAGAATAGGATCAATTAAAGAAATTGATGGCTAATAATATGAATTAAAAGAGCATAAATATCATTACTACTAGAAATAAAGATTATTAAATTAAACATATTATTGATATATTGCACTGATTACTGGAGGGCTCCTTTAGAAATCAAGTATAGGTCATGAATTATGATAAGTCTGTTAGAGAAATTGAGAATAAGTTTTGATGTTCTTAAATATTAGGAGCAACACGTATTTTTTGTGTTGCATATCTTTCAATTAAAGACGGTTTAGAAATGCACTTTATATGTGGGATGATTGGGGAATTTATTCAGAAGAAGGAATTCATGTCTTTATACCTTTGTCCACAATAAAGCTGGATATTACAACAAATTGAGTATGCAAAATTAATTAAGAGATCTCGGAAGAGAAATTGTCGGTTTAGAAAGTTATCTCAAGTTGGAAAATGGTAGACCGTGGCCCTTTGAGGAAGCCTTGGAAGTGATAAAACCAATGAAGGTATGTGTATGTATTCATATAGAATTCTTGATGTTACTGGAATGTGTATTAATTATATGTATCCATATAGATTTTACTTCAGCTTATAGTCTCATTACATGTTGTAACCACAAAATTATGAATTAATTTATAAAATATTTGTCTGATTTGGGGGCAGAAACACTTTTCTTCTATATCTCTGTCTCAGCTGCTCATCTCTAGCCTTAAAATTTTTAGGTGTGGACATTCCAACTCCCACCCAACTAAAAATCTTTGTCCCAAGGATTATAACTAGTTTCACCATTAGATGACAACATATTACGCACCTTAGAAATTGTCTTGCTATGGATACAGTTTTTCCCTAGCTGTGCATGTACATGAAACCAGGGACATTAACTTAAATGAATGCAACTGATTTTTCAAGCCTATATAAGTGCACCCCTCTGATCTTGTTAAGCCTTTTCCGCTACAAAATTGGCTCTATGAGCTTCCAAAGATGGAAAGAGCCATAACTCTTGTGTTTCTCTAATGCCATACCTGCTCTTTCAAAACAATATGCACAGCATCATTAGATACTTTATTCGAGCCTTTGAAATATTCCAGAGTACCTTGATCAACCTTTGATAACTTTGCTAAGGGGCAGTCAAGTTTAGCCAATAGCTATCAGCATCTTCATACAATAAGAATAGATATCATTGAAACTGAAGACTCCTGAGAGAAGTTAGCCTCTAGATAAGTGCATCTTAAGGATCAAAGTTCCAAGATGATATAAAATTTAGCCCATGCATGGATGGAATGGGATTTTCCAAGATGATCCAACTTCAATTCTTGTTCATTAACGCCATTGTTTATCAAAGATAGTATTCTTCATATGCATGCTCCAATAGATTCTGTCTTCTTAGAAGTTTGGCAAGACATTCTGATGAATTAAACCATATACATTCTAAACCCATTTTACAGGCCAAGTGCCCATAGTTGTAACTTGTTGCAAAATAATCAAATTCTCTATGGTTTTCAACAATATATCAACTTGTAAACAGTTAAAGATGCCAACTCGATACCTCCATCAAGACACTAGTCTATTCCTTTTATTATAAATCTATCAAGACACTAGTCTATCCCTTTCATTATAAGCTTTTCAGGCTTGGAAAACTTTCGTTCATTATATATGCTGGATATGCTGTCAAAGTCTTATCCCTTTGTTATTAGTCAATGAGAGAGATTTTATGGTAATTTTTTTAGTAAATGCCATCAAAATACATGTCCTTTCCTAAGAATGGCATATAATCGACATGGCAGCAATATCAGAAAAGATTACTTGTTGTTAGAGTCACTACACCTCCTAATAAAATCAGCAACACACGGTATCATCTCACTTGCATTTCGTCCTTTGAATTTTAATTTCATGTCACTGTAGTTATCTATTTTGCTTAAAGATTTGTTTATATATTACCTGAATGTAGTGTCTTCTTTTTTATTATCCATCTCTAGAATTAGTTTGTGACACATCTTATTCATGGATATTCAATTCAATGGATCTTTTCTAATATATATTTGATTGGAGTAAAATTTTGTCATTTCTTCACCATGTGGATTATAATTGATTGTTTTACTATGTGTGTGTGTCAACATGCAACTTCATCTTCAAGCAAACGTTTGCATACTGTCTGCATGCTGACGAAACAAATAAACGTGGTTCTTTTGGTCCACTTAACACGATGAACTTGCTTCTAACCCAAGTGAATCTTCGTAGAATATCTATACATGCCATGATATCTTAGTACATATTGTCCTCAATATAGATATCACAATTGATTTACTATTTGATGAATATATTGTGTGTGTGTATACATTGTAGCTGTATATTTTATTAAATCATACAATGATGAGTTTAATGAAAGTCACAATTCCTGCTGTGCACTTTATAGAGATACACAGCCATAATTTTGTTTTTTTCTTCATGTAGAACAGCCTCCGTGTTTTTCCAATGTTTATGCCTTCTCCTAGCTTTTATTTTCCATTGCATTTCCAGAAAGAATTTGCAATGAAAGATCATCTTGAGTTATTGAACATATATTTAATATGGCAGGCATTGAAAAGTTCATGCACTCCATCTTGATGGTAATGACTGATGATGAGTTTGTAAGCGAAGATTTTTAAGAACCTTCCAAAATTGAGAATCTATAAAGCGCGAAAAACAATTTTGGTCGAGGATTTATGAATTCCCATAAGAGCTGAGACGACTTGTGTGGAATTGATTATCATGGAAGACAATATCACTTATCTCAGAGATTTTATTTCAGCCATTCACCCAAGAAATTAGTAGTTCTTCATTTATCATACGGTGAAGTAATTAAAACACTAGAAGAGTTGGAGTCAAACCAAGGTATTAGCAGATAATTACTTTTTTTATTTTTTTCCTTACAATATGCTTGGCAAGAATTTCATTTATATCTAACTTTTTGAATATAATGTTGAATTTATAGTTGGCAAGGAGGTGTAAAGTTCTAAATCTCATGAAGGCTTCTACTTTACCGTGATTCTAGACTTCTCAACATTGAGAGTGTTGGAAATTTTTACTTTTTCAGGGTGAAGAGTTTGAGAAAATTTCATACATCCATATGCAATTTGAACATGATATCAAAATCTTGTTGCTATGAACTTCAGGAGATACTGATAGAGGTAAGGAAAATGGAAGAATTAGGGGAACTTCTAATCAATGCAGCATGTACAAAAGAAATCCCTATCCCTGAAGTATCTACGATAAAACTCAAGACACTTCTTGCCAACGATCCTATAAATTCCGTACTCATTCCAGATACCATTGGATCTATAGAGAGATACTCATTTTATCATAAAAGGAGTGTAAATTATCGACAAAGATTCCAGTTGAAGAGCTAAAACCATTAGCCAAGCTTCACTTGGAATGCAGATGGGTCTCAGATTAGTTAATTCCACCGAAGATTCACATAGTCTGGAACTGTGCAATATGGAGTACATTCTCATAAAGATGCTACCAACTACCATTGGTATGCTGAGATACTGACAAGCTTAGATTACTGAGCTTGAGTTACCATGGAACCTCCCTGTAGTTTGACATCTCTACGGTTCCATGGGGATTCCAATGAAGACACCCCCAAATATTTCAACTTAACCAACTTGAAGGATCTCAAATATAGCAATGCCTTTCAGAGAAGAAACCTAGCTATCAATCTTGGAAAGAAGCTGGACTAAGTTAACAACTTAAGGATCTTTCAGTCAGTGACAGGAATATTTCACCGTAAAGGCTAATGGGAGGTAGTCAGCTTGTCATACTTGAAGACCCAGCTTACTGCTTGAATTTACCTTAAGTCTAGTGAAGCTTCAATTCCTAGAATGTCAAACTTTGTGTAATCTTCCCAGTCTGTTATATGTGAAAAATCTGTCCAGGGTCCAGCAATGTCATCTGTGATTCATAGTCCTTTGTCTTCTCTGCTGAAAAGTTAAAAGCTGCATGACGATATATAACTGATTGAGATTCTGAAGACTGGTTCTAGTTCCTACCATTTCATTACATGAAATTTCAAGAATACTATTTGATCATGCACGGGAAGACAGTCCTGACAATTTTATGGTGAAGTTGCTGATTGAGGACATAAGGGATGTTGGAGACCAATTTGGATACATTTGATGCCCCACATCTGCTGTAAAGATTAAACTTTCGTCTGCAATGGAAGTGAAGCCATTTGTTGCAAAGGAGTCCCAAATTTATCAAGGCAGATTTTGTTACTTTCGTTATTGTTATTCTTATATTTTCAATTGGATGCATTTTGTGGAGGTTTAATCTTCATGGATCTAAAGTCTATTCTGTTTTATTCAAAATACAATAAATGGATGAAAATGGTTAATGGTAGGGGGTTTATAGTCATAAATAGGTTACTCATATAATACGGATGGGTGACCTTGTAGGAATCCATAATAGCGGTTTTCTATACTAGTGGCTAAAGGTTATCACTATAATTATGATCTATATGTTGAGTAAGAAATTACACCATATTGTAAAAATATACGATTTTATGTTCATGATTTTATAATTTTTTTTAAATTAAGATGGATGCAAAATTATATATACAGACTTTAGATTAATTTTATGAGATTTTACTGATTTTATACATTCTAATTAATATAAAATCGCGATTTTTAAACCTGTTCTTATTATATTTCTCCTTGGATTATTGTGTAGTTCTCGAAATAAAAAACATAAAATGAAATATCTTTGAATCTTGATTTAATCTAACATATATATGTGTGTGTGCGTGTGTGTGAAATTGGAGACTAATGGAAACTCGAATAGGATTGAAAGGAGAAATTAGAATTATTTAGGATTCTGGCTGATGCTTTAAAGACGATAATTTTTGGTTGTTTGTGGATTTAGTGAAAAATCATATCTCGTATCAGTGCCGCAAGGGTCTCAGATGGATCTGGGCAAGAGCATGCGCTTCGAGGAGATGGCCGAACCAAGCCGGCCTTTTCCCATTTTTTTTGTGGGGGGGTGGGGGGCTGGGGTTGGTGTTTTTGGGGGCTTGGGGTGGTTGGCAAATTAGATGGGACTAGCCCGGAGGTGCGTATTCATTTCATTAATTTTAAATAATTGGAATATTAAGCATAAATTGAAAATTTTTACAAAAAGTATTGACATTTAGGCCATGTAATTTTCCAAGAATATATTTTGATACGTGATTTAAACATTTTAAGTTAAGAACTAAAATTTTGAGCTTACACAAATAGTAAGTATTTGTAATATGTTGTTTATTGGTTGTACTTAATAATAAAGGGAAATTGTAAATTGCCCTTCAAACTCTTACCTATGTAAGAATTCATTTCCAAACTTTAAAAGTGTAATTTTTAACCATTTAAACTTTCAACATTTTGTACAATTAAGAATAATTTATATTTTTCCATTAAAAAAAGTGCGATTTGATTTTTTTTTTTTTTTTTTTTTGAGGAGGGAAAAATATATACATAGATGAAAGTTTAGAAAACAAATTTACAAATGAGTGAGAGTTTTGAGGAAATCATTTGTAATTTCTACTTCTTTTTTTAAAAAAAAATGTCTATTTTGCTTAATTATATCAATTGTTGAAAATTTAGGGAGTTCAACATGCACTTTAAAAGTTTAGAGGGTGAATTCACATTTGGGTGAAAGTTAGGATGGTAATTTGGAATTTCTTCTTATAATAATCTATGTTTATTTAATGGTTTGAGCTATTTAATAAAAAATCAAACTTATGAAAAGTATTTTCCAAGAATCCTTGAAATTGTTCCAACCATGTTGATGCATCATATTTTCAAAAATTTCTAGAACTCTTGCACGACATTTTCATAAATGATATCTTCAGATTTGGTTGCAGCACAAATCCACATTTTATAAAACTATGCTAGGGTAGACTGCTCACGGGGGTCGGGTTCGAACCGTCTCGATGGGGTGGTTCTGAACCAGTGGCAGGGCCCGTCGAGGTAGCTAGTCCTTGCTGGTTCCCTATGTGGGATCCAATAGAATAGGCGAATGCAAACTGTTTGACAAAAAAAAAAAAAAAAAGTCAGCAAACGAAATTAAGAGCACATGGGAATGAATAGGAAATATTCCCTAGGCAAAGCATTGCAAAAGCCAACTTTAAGCACATGGAAATGAATAAGAAATATTCCCCATAGAATACATTGCAAAAGCCAACAAAGTTCGCACGGGGAAGCATCTTTTGTTGTTTGGGAAAAATTTACGGAAGGGAGGGTATTGTGTTGGCAATAAAGGAACAAATATTGTGGCAGAAGGGTGCTTTCATTCATAAGTTTTCAGCCTGATTCGCGAACGATGTCTATACGTTTCAAATTTATCAAACAGAAAGCAAATATTTTGAAAGTTCAAAATGTTGAATTTCTTGCGCTTCAGTCTAAAAAAGTCGTATAAATAGAGAGCAGCTGGTGTGAGATTTCCTAACATTGCATTTTCAAACGAAACAAAAATTGCTGTCAACTTACTGTGTCTAAGAAGCTTATATACAGAAAAAATAATGGTACCTTCAGTCATTGAGTCATAAAATTTTGAAAGTTAAAAATTTTATATACCTTTTCTTTTACTCCTAGTGTATAACACGAGTCTCTCGTTTGAAAAAATTCAAAAAAATTACTTGTATTTGTTGCTCGGTTCTCTATTTTTCTTGCAGTTGGACAGTTAAATTTTCTTAAAGGTGTGAAATGGCATCATTTTTCCGTTGTAGTTTCTCTAGAAAGAGTACTGACAAAGGGAAGGCCCTGACTTCTTCATCGCAACCGAAACCGGAACGTAGATGCCATGTCATAGAAGAAGATTAGGAGTTCTTTGATTTTTGCGATAATCTTGCTATAGATGAAGTGCAACCGGTTGGATACCCTGCTATCCCACTCGGGCTTAAGCAAAGAACCCCAATTTACCATCCCATTGGCGAAGATGATACACGGGAGCCGGATGATGCTAAAAATATAATGGAAAGGGCGGCATAAGAGAACATGAAGGTCAATATCGAGGACAAAGATGAATCAATTGCTCTACCTAATTTAGGTAAGCCACCACGCACTCTAAAATCATCTATTTTTATTGTGCATTTCAGGAAAGTGGAAGGTGCATATGGGATGATCCAAGGGTATTGCAACTATTGCACTACAAGTTACGTGTGACAGAGTGGAGATGGATATGATAGCTTCACGAAACACTTCCGAACCAAACATCCTAACGAGTACTGGATTGAATCGGGCTAACAACAAATTTCTATGAGCAGCAGTGGTAGTAAGAAGGAAGCGAGGCTCTTTCGATTTAATGCAGATAAGTACAAAGATGCCTTCACGAAGATGATTGGAGGCATGTATCTTAGCATGCTGTATAGTCAACATCCAGACTTAAGGCATTGCAATGAAGACACAATGAATCCATAAGCGCGACCCTATGGTGCAGCAATGATGCATCAACACATCATACAGCTCTATAGAAACGATAAGCTAGAGCTGAGGGGTATTTTCAATAACCTTGACATATCTGTTTCTATATGTCCTGACATTTAGACTGATGGGTGGAGTGAGAATTCATACATGGGTATCACTTGCTACTGGATAGATGACCAGTTGACACTTAACAAACGACTAATTGCATTAAAGAAAATGGATGGTGCACACACTGCACAAAATATATATTCAATTATAAGCCAGATTCTGACTGAGTATTTTTTAACAAAAAAAATATTTTCAATAGGCTTTGACAATGCATCAGCGAACATTTTGAGTATGAGTGACCTTCAAAACATTTGTCAACCTACACTTAGTGATACTTTTTTTTATATTAGATGTGCATGTCATGTCCTTAATTTATGTGTTAAAAGTGGTTTAGACTCTCTAAAAGTAAGGTACTTACCTATTAAATTGATCGTTGATTACATAACTGATCATCCATTATTAAATAAGGTATGGAAAAAATTTTGTTTATAACAAGGAGTGAAGCCTAGAAAATTTAAAAAGAATGTTGTGCACAGATGGAACTCAACGTATCAACTTCTCATGAGTACAATCGACTATAAAAATTTGTTGTGCCAATTTGCTTTCACACACATGCCAAACATGCAATTGCATCCTAACGAATGGCTTACATTTACTAATTTGCTTTCTTTATTAAAGGTATTTTACGATTGTTTGAAGTCATTTTCTCACGTATACACTCTTACTATACATCTTTTTTTGCTAGAAGCATTAAATATTGCAGGCACTTTAGGTAGATTCCAGTATAATGCAATGTTGCAGATGAGTGTGCAGGATATGACACGAAAGTGGCTTTCTTACTATTGCCATATCCCAATGATATATAATGTTGCATGGGTATTAGACCTATGCCACAAATTTGAAGATCTTGGTGGACTACTGGAAGAGTATTATAAACATATAGACACTTTATCTGAAGATGCGGACATGTACTTAATTAATTATATTGTTGTTGTAAGAGAGTCAAGATCTGTTTTAATTAGATTGTACAAAGAATTCAGTAAATGTATGGAGGTCAGTGATCGATTAATACCTCGGAACCATCATTCGAAACACCGACCGTGGATGAAGTTACCTCGGGAGATTTGTTCGTGATGACCCAATCACAAGCCCGAAAAAGGTACAAAGGTGGAAGCGGCAATATAAAATGGGCTGAACTTGCCCGATACCTTAACACCAAATTTGAGTTCGGTGATAATGCAAGCGTTAAGGACTTCAACATTGTGGAGTGGTGAAAACACCATAGAAGGATATTCCCAATTTTATCACGCATTGTGAGATAGGTTCTTGCAGCTCCAGCATCAACTGTTGCGGTAGAGCAGGTGTTTAGTTGTGCAGGTAATATATTGGATGACCACAAGGCACGAATAATACCAGTAACGGTAGAAGCTATTGCATGCATTGACGACTAGAGTAAAGCAGAAGGATGATTGTAAGAAATTGCAATTGTGACTAGTGAGGAAGATGAAAACTTCAGCGATTATAACTCTTCCGGAGGAAGCAGCGTGTTAGGTTCTCTTTATTTTATTTTGATGATACAAAAGAAGAATAAAATATAATAAGATTTATTAAGTGTGCAGTGCAGATTCTCAGACAGTAAGTCAGAAAGTAAGGTTCTGATCTTTTGAACATCAGACACTAAGAAAATTCAAGGGTGAAATATTAATATATCAGACGAAGGTTAGACTTTCTAGTTCTTCATCAGACAGTATAAAGAAGCTGTCAAGTTCAGATCAGTTTTTTAAATCGGATTTATTGGATTGATTTCTCGCATAAGTAATTGATTGAAGGCCTAGCTCCTTTATTAGATATTAAAGAGTATATCTAATACGTTTCACAAGGAGGATTTAAAATTCATGGGGATTTTGAACTTTCAAGATGTTTATTTTTACTGTTCATCTTCTTCAAGAAGCTTGCTGTTTCATACGTGCAATAATTTCTTCTAACTTCTTCATATCACGTGAATTGTATCAAGCTGAAGATTGTTGTTAAAAACTCTCTGGATAAGATACATATCTAAATCTCGAATTTTGTGGGAAGATTTGAATAAATTTCAAATCTGTTCTAAATCGGTAAGGATATGGATCTTTTCAAACTATGTGATATCTTTTTAGTTACAGCAACAACTCATCTTGTTGTTCAAGATTTTATTCCACAGTATCAGGAAAATATTCCAGCAAAGAACCTTATACGGAATTCTCTCCAGATTTGTTTTTCAAAATACGAGATAATTTCTCTTCTATCTATCTCTCTCCTCGTATTCTTTTACCAACCAAAAAATTGTATTTTGAAGATATTACGGGATATCATTACACTCTCCAACAGCAAATTTTGTTTTGATGGATAAGGATGAAGTTGTTGAATTCCGTTGAACTGAAGGAAAAAGACCAGGATATTTTATATCTATATATATGTATAATGTTTCAGGTGAAAAACAGAACAGAAGATACGAGATTGAAAAAACCCAGAATTACACGAGCTGAAATTTTACTTTCAATATTATTACTTCTACTTAATCAGTCGTTCTGTCAGACACTAGTCAAATACTAGTCAGACATTTTGTGCAAAGCTCCAAAACTTACTTTCTTCTGTGTCCTTGTGCTCAAATACTTAGAGTGTTTATTGTAACTCTTGATTGAAGATTCTCTACTCTTGTATTGAGTGTGTTGAGAGTTGTTACAAATAATCTTGTAGTCTTTGTTTAGCCAATGGATATAGGCTTGTGAGACAGAACAAGATTCGATTGGTGTTTGTAATCTCTTTTTGATTAATTGGATTAGTGGAACGACCCGGTTGGAAACCGGATCCCCAGCAGTGGAGCTGGAAGAGAGGACGTACTCGCAAGGAGGAACCTCTATAAATTTCTGGGCTCATTTAATTTTCTGCACTTTACTACTTTGCAATTTTCACTGGTTATAATTGTTTATATTGTTGTTCAAATCATTTTCTTTTTAAGTTCTACAAAGCAACAATATTTATCTAAGTTATAATCTGATTCTCTAAATTATTTGTTAAAAGAAGTTTCCAAAGTTTTTAATTTGTTAAGTGTTTTCAAAATTTTTAAAAAGCAAACAATTCACCCCCCTCCTCTTGTTTGCATATCTGGGACCAACACAGCGCAATGGGCACCCCTAACCAAACCGGAGGTGAATAGGTGTTATAATTTTGTTTTGATACAAACACAGTATAAATGTTGTAAACCCCTAAAGTTTTGGGATCGGTTTAGCTTAAACCCTAATTGGAAAGTCAACCGGAAATCCTAAAGTCAATAAAACCTTAGTTAGATCGGCAATCCCGAATAAGCAACCGTAAGAAAATAATTAGGAGATTAGTATGTAGAATACTTCGTAATTACATAAGGAAGTTTAAAAAGATCATATTAGTAAAACCAAGAATCGTTTTGAACCCGATCGGATACAGTTCTTGAAAAAACGTGTATCGGGACTGGGAATAGTAAAAATATTCTGAATATACCGTCAGACTCGTAAAATGTCAGGTTTTCAAAAATATCAGTTTTATAATTTTTTAGTAAGTAAGAATATCAGATATCGCAATTATACGCGTATTTTTTTACTACTGGTACTTTATTAGTCATATCGACTTTACATTACATTATTCATTATTATTCTACACTATTCTTTTCTCTCTGCTTTTCTAACACCTACTCTTACAACATCATAACCTGTTACCTTTACTTTTTACCTTTTCCATAACTTTATTTCACATCTACCTTACTTATTACTTCATTTAATTAACAAAAATACAAAAATAAATCTCTCTTCCCCCTCCATCATGCTAAGGCCGGTGCCACTCCCTCTCTCTCTCTATTTTATTTGATTTTTTTTTAATTAAATCACTCAAAAATCAGTCCACATTTTCCTATAAATACCCTCTTCCTCCTCTTTCACCTCTTTCACTTCTTTCACACAATTACTACCCACAAATTTCTATCAAATCTCTCTCAAATTTTCCTCTCAACACTCTCTTCAAATACTCTCTCAAAACTCTCTCAAAATAATCTCAAACCACCTTTTACATACACAAAACCCATAACCACATAATACTTCAAAAACCCTCTTTAGGTAAACTTTTCTTTATATATTCTTTTTCTCATGTCATATAACTTTACATGACCATAGTGTGAGTTTCCAAAAAATTAAATGTTATAGAAGCTACACTATGTTCATGTATTGTTCTTGTTCATGAATATCTATTTATGTTTATGTTGTTATTTTACTTTGTTCATATTATTATTGTTATTATATCTAAGTATTATTATGTATCTATATATATATATATATATTCTTTAGAGCATATAAGCTCACTTGCAATTTATTTATTTTCATGCAAAGTAATTTATTTATTTCTTCCATTGCAATTTATTTATTTCTTGTTGTTTTAAGACTAGTCTCTAATCTTAGACTTGTCTTCATCAAGTCAAAACAATTTTTCTTTATTTTATTTTATTTTCTTTTGGGAGTAGTCTACTTCTTAGTCCCGTGAGCCTTGAAGAAGCTAAGACTCCCAATACTTGACCTTATTTATTATTTATGCTATTTTTGCTTGTTATTATTCCTCATAATCATGCCCATTAAAATTGTTGTCCAAATTTTCCAAGCTCCAATTATATTTGATAATAATGAGATTTTATCACCTAAGAATAGTTTTACATGAAATATAAAATCTATGGTTAAACCAAAGTAAAATTCTTTTCCAAGCTTTAAGAAGAATTCACTACAATATTAAAAGCTGCTTTTGTTTTGAAAAAGCTTTTTAAATCCTTTCTATATTCTTGTTTTCTTAAAAGAAGATGATTTTGCTACTAAAATAATTTTCATAATATAAGGAAATCCCTTAAAACGAAAATAAGAGTTTCCAAGACCAAGATTTTTCAAATAAATAGTCAAAGAAAACAAATAGGAACAGTAGCACTAATGTTGAGAATTTAGAAAATAAGAAATCCATTTTATCAAAAAGTCATTTGGAAAAATAATAAGATGAACATAAAGTAATTCTTTGAAAACAAAGGAAATCAAAATATTCATTTTAAAAAATTTACAAAATGGATTTCTTGTGAACTATAGTTTTCTTAACTCTTAATTAAGATTGTTTTACCAAGAAACATGGTTGGACAACAAACACTTGAGCATAAATAAAATATGAGCTAAGTACCTATAAAAAAGGAATTTTTCAACTATATAGATAACTAAGTATTTATCAAACAATTTTTGAATGATTTAATAATTGAAACAAATTGCTTTTAGGTTAGAGAAAAATTCGTGGTGAATTTGATCACCACTGTTTTGGAGTTTAAATGACTTACTTTAAGAAAAATAGTTTTAGAAATGGATAGATTTTTCGAGTAGGTAGAAATCGATATATTATATGTGTAATTCCAAGTTAAAATAACCAAGTTATGCCCATTTTAAATTGGAGTCTTCCTTTATACGAACTTTGACTTTCTCATGACATTGTTTTGTCAAAATTCAAGAAAGTCATCAAGAAATACTCATTTTTTGGTACTTTCCTTGACTAGGTGATCCCAAGGAAGGATACCCATACCCCGAGGACTATTTCGACTTAGTGGAGTATGTGAACGACTCATCTTTTTAGAGAAGTATCGACATGGCATCGTGAGTTTATTTCGTTAAAATGCTTTACTTGATTATGCTTGTAGTCTAATCGCATTAGAATTAAGAAAAGACAAATGGATATATATGCAAAAAAATTTGTTGAAAGGATCCTAAGAATATCGAGGCCGAGATGGATTAAAGTTTGTTTTAGTATAGCACTTTATTTGTATGAAATTCTATGATCACCTTAAATTTGATAATAATGATGCTATGATATCATAAATAAATTGATCCATGCATACCATGAAGTGAGTCTCATTGCATTGGGTTATTGTCCTTGGATGAGAAGGATGGTAGCTCAGGTCGAAAGCAACACTTGGCGGATTGACCGAAAGCGATTATTTAGCGACATGGAATTAAATGATTGACGGAAAGTCCAGAAGCATGGCTCAATTCAAGCAAACTTAATATGCTTGACGGTATTGATCAAAAGCATAAATTTTTTTAACTAAAACTACTTGTTTTGAGGATACGTATTACCAAACCCCAAATAGAGGGTGTAAATCCATTCAACATATAGTTCCCGGAAAACTATATGCCTTGTTTGCCCATGTGTATGTTGCATTTCATTTGTCTACTTAAATAACTTGTTTGAATTTCATTACACAATAAGTTATTTATGGAAATAGTTCTCACTAAGCCTATTAGCTTATACCCCTATAGATATCTTTTGCAGTTTACCTATTTGTGGTTGAGGCCACGTGGACCTTGCAGCGAGGTATTTTTCTTTTTGAATTAAGGAATTTCTAGATGAAGTTTAGTGCTGGATAAGATATAGACTTCATAGAAATATTCTTGTAACAGATTATAGTTAGTTGTGGCTAGGGAATGCCCCTAAGATTTGTAAGACTATTGTTATGAATAAATGAATATTATGAATCCTCTTTTCTTAGTTTATTACTATATCTTTTTAAGCTTCATAATTCCATGTATGGTCCTCTAAATTTGTGAGAGCACGCCTTACCATAAATATCGAAACTTCTGGGAATGACTAAGATTGTCATACTTAAGCTTTAATATTGAGTGTGGCGGACTGTTATGTTTAGGGTACCCCTTGGGGCGTGATACATACTATAACGGTCTATTTTATAAATAAAAAATCCGTAATTTGTGTTTTCCAAAATAGATAGGTTTGTGAACAAATTTTGAAAAATTGCTAGACCCAAATTATATTTTCAACATTTGTACAAAATCATTAATCAGTTAAAGTTGATATAGTATTTAACAATTAAAATCAACAAACACACTAAAGATTTCATAAAATAAATTTTAAAAAATTACATGAACTACAATAGTCTGATTCCAAATTTCGGATACGTAGGCACCTCCACCCTGACCATAAAAAATTCAAATAATTCCTACTTTGCATTGTTTTTTTTTTTTCCAAAACACATGTAAGTGAGGTAAGATATAATATCCCCCTCACATCCAAAGATGTAATAAATTGTAGGAAAACAAGTGTATTGCATATGTTCAAATGTATTCATATTTTTTTTAGTGACAAATTAAGAAATTTTTCCTTAAAAGATATGTGTAATATAATAAACTTTTTTCAATACATTATATTTGCATTGAGTAACTAAAATTTTACAGTAGGTTTTTTTTTTAAAAAAAAAAAAAATAGTACCGGTTCAGAACCGTGAGACCCGTCCCGTGCATCGGTGGGTCTACGGTTCGTACCCACCTTGTACTATAGACAGGACAGTTCCGGGTCCGTAAAAAGTAGAACCAGACCCGGCGGTTCAAGTCATGGTTTGGACCCAAACCGAAACCCGAGACATTTATGCTGGGGTGCTCGGATGATTTATGTTTGCAAAACTATTAGGGTACATGGGTATAGTGATAATGTCGGCATTTTTTTTAGGATTTGTTGAAATCTGATAATGGATATATTAAGTGTTTTGATTAAGGTTGTGTATAAAAATAAAATCGCCCAAATTGAATCGAAAGTCATCAAAATTTCAATTCTTTTCATTATGATTTGATTCAGTGAAGAATAATGGTTTATGGCTTAGATCAAGATCCCAAACTATATCCTATGGCTCGAACCAAACTGAATCATTTTACATATTAAAAAAAATCACCCATATTATTTTCTTTCTTTTAATTATTTTATTAAAAAATTTAATTATTTTTCTTTTTTTAATTAGATATCTATTATTCATGAAAATGAAATTAGAATGGTCATATCATGTTTGATTTTTGTGGTGTGTCTACAAAAATGATAACTTTTAGATTTTAGCGTCTAGTGTTTTTAACTTTTATTTTCTCCTATGTTTTACTAATGAATTCACCGCTATTATTTAGTTACTTATTGGTTTATATAATTCATAATGATTTAGCTAAAAGTATAAAATGAATTAAAATTTAATTTGTGTCTCATATTAGGAGGATATATTCTTATTTTATCGAGTCTAGCATATCACTATAGTTTAGTATGAGTATAATTTTATGATGGATGAGATTTCTCTTCCACTATAAGCTTTACATAGTGATTTTAAATATTATTAGTAATATTTGTTTTTGATTTGAAATATATAATTAAAGTTTTTTTTATAAAATGTATATTTTATATTAAGAATAAAAAACTGTTCGAATCATTTTTTTTCAAGTCAAAAAAATTACAAATTGAACCCCATTGTTATGTTCGAATTTAAAAGAAAAATCAAATCGTAATATATAGCTCAGTTTGATTTGGGGGCAAATCAGACAAACCACACCGCGCACATCCTTACCCATAATAAATGAATTTATGTTAAGACTTGTGTCCATATTCATGTTGAGGCTTTGCATCTATGCTTGTATTAAGGCTTCATGTCCATACTCATACCCATCTTGAAGTTGAAGCTTTACGCCCATGATTTTTTCAGCAGAGGCTTCATGCTCATAATCATTTCTATTGAGGCCATGTGGTTATATATATTTATGGTTTTGATTGGTGTTTATTAATAGTAAAGGTTTTGGTAAAATGTTTTTAAAAAGTACTTTAAGCCTGGATCTAATGAATATTAATGATGATTAAAGTTAAATTTAAATTGTAAATGTTTGTTGATTTTGTATTGTTGCATTAGTTATTTAAGCCACATGTGGTGTGATATATTCGTTTGTAAGAATGATTCATATTATGTGTATCTATTTACTCTTTTCCTTTTAGATTCTAGTTAATTATGAGATTCCTCCTAATTCATGAAATACTAATTATATACATTTTGGATGGTAGGTATAGTGCCACCTCAGTGAATATTGGGTCATTTTGGTGTTAAGTAGCCCACTCCTACTTCAGACCACTCTTAACCCTTAGTATAAAAACTTTGCTTTCTCTCTTGAACACTCTTTTGCCCCTCTCCAGGTAACAAACCCTAACCTTAGCATCATCTTTCTTTTTCCTATTCTTTGATACTAATGTTGTGTGTTTATGTGCAAGGAACACAATGAAGATGCCACATGCAATTAATCTATTCGATACAAATCTAACTCTTAAGCACTAAGAGGCACTACTAAATTTTAGGCTTGCAAATGAGCTGAGCCGAGAAAAGCCAAGCTTTTAAAGGCTTGGGCTCTGCTTATTTAAAAATTATCGAGCTTGAGCTCAAGTCGAGCTTTTACTAAGCATGAAATCTAGGCTCGAACTCAGCTTATTTAGCTAAACTAGCTTTATTTTTAGCTCAAGCTCGGCTCATTTACTAATCGTACTTGAGCCAATATGATCTTTTATCGAGCCTAAAATTAAAGCTCAAGTTCGACTCATTTAAACAGCCAATTTTCTATTTTTTCAAATCTAAAAATAATACACGAGAGTTTCTAAATATACATATATTAAGTAAAAATTAGTTTTATTGTTTTAGTTATATATTGATATATCATAAATATAGAACTTATAAATTTGTTAACGAGCTTGTTAATGAGCCTACTTGCGAGCCTATCTGTGAGTCGACTCATGAGTCTAAATCAAAGCTTGAGCTCAGCTCGTGGGTCAATCCTAAAGTGAGTCAAGCTTAAGTAGCTCGCGATTAGCTCAGCTTATTTACAGCCCCACTAAATTTTAGGGAATAAGTGGCGTATCCCTTTCTTTGTTTTTTTTTACTATTTATATCTCTTCAATACATGATGTAGTTGTAGCTATCATGGCTAATTTGTTATATGTTACAATCTATTTTCCAATTATTATGCTATTGTTATTTTAGTTGCTACATAACTATTACAGTTATAAACCCTAACTATTTAATCATATACAGTAGTCTTCCATCTAAGTTGGTGTCTTCTTAGTCCTGTGATGTCTCTCTATAACAGATTCCTACCATCTTGAAAAACAACCTTGTCCTCAAGGTCAAAGTATGCATAAATCTACTTAAAACTGTTCCAAGTTTCCCAAGTTGAATTCTCAGGTTATGGTTGGTGTGTTTTAAAAACATTAAGAACAAAACACAAAGCTGAAGTTTTCCAAAAATTTATAAAAATACTAATAAATTTTTTTCAACTTCGGTTTAATCACTGTATTCTTCTAAGGAAGCAAAAGTGGGCCACCACAAAAAGACAAACACATAGGCAATCGCACCTATCGAAGTAGCATAGAAAGTATTGGGTCATATTTCTTAGGGATCATTAACATCTATTGTAATCACTCTTCATTATTATCTAGCCAGAAAAAAGATTTAGAAGAACATTATAAACATCAAAAAGCAAAGCTAAGGCTAAAATTAATTATATACAAGTTTTTAAGGTAAATAAAGAATATAAGTTTGTAAGTGCAAGATAAAGCTTAGGTGATGCAGCGTGAAAGCGTTAAAAACAGAAATCAATCTCACTGGATGATTTCTAAAAGCACACAATTGCAAAACTTGCAATTCCCCAAGAAAAAACTCTCTCAATTGTATTTCAAAATGTATAAAATATCATATATGAATACAAAGACAAGCCTAAAGGCCTATTTATACTATTACATGAGGAATTCTAAAAGATAAGATTAAAAAGGTAAATAATAAATACAATTAAATCGTTCACTAGTAATAAAAGCTAGCGGCCTATGATAAACGTTGGCGGTTTCAAAACTCAAAAGTTGAAATCGTCAGTAATAAAGTGGCTTCAATGCCTCTAAGACTTCTCTATCTTTAGATCATCTTGATTTATCCTATTTATCTCGTCGTTTGATCATGATTTGTATCGCATCAATCACCCTTCATAGATTAAAACTCATCCTTAAGTTTTCTTTTGAATTTGTTTGTGCCCAATTTAGATGGATTGGAGGGATAATTAGGCAATCGTTTTCCATGTTATATGAAGCAATAAGATAAATATACTCACTAATTTTGGCACTTCCTTTAGGTCAGGATGTAAGTTTTTGGACAAATCATTGAGCTCTACATCTTTAACCTCATTCACTAGTGCAATGAATGTGCTTGGAGTTTCTTCGACCTCCACCTTTTCAGTAAGTATCTACACTTACTCGTCAATCAACAAAGGCTTCTCCACAACGACTTCCTCACAACACAATCTTTGTAGGCATCATCTTCTTCCCTACTATCCTCACCATCACTAATCTGAGCACTGATCTTCTAGGATTGAGTTCTCACTTGTTCCACCAATTCCTCCTTAGGCGCTTCTAGAATTGGGTTCACTGGTTCATGCCTGTAGTATTTTTCTGAGGAAGGATTTGCTTGTAGTCTAGGGGAAAGAACTCCCGCTCCATCGAGTTATTCATCATAAACCAAGTTTCATAGGCTCTTACCCTTAAGGCTTCTCACTGTCATAAGTTTTTCCTACCAATATCATGCATCACCCCCTAAATGACTCTTCACCAACTCTATCATCATACCCTCAGAAACCCTCATGTGGTCAAGGAACCTCTCAACTTCTCAACCCAAACCCAAAACTCACCAAATTTTCAGTACCACCAAACTCAGAAACACCATATTAAACTGAGAAAAGATTTCATCTTTATACCTATAATTATTCTTGTCGTATAATCTTCTGCCACCATAACCTCTTCTATAGGCCAGATATTCTAAAAACTCATTTTCATCATCAAGTAATAGAACTAATCCTTGGATTGCCTTCCGGTTGTCTCCAATAATCCTGCCTACTACTGTTGGTATTGGATCAATAGATTAGGGCTTCAGGGCACTATTCCTTTCGTCAGATTTTCTAATCTATGGTCTCCTCTACCACCCTCGTACCTTGAACACCATCAGGAGTATAACTGCCTTCTATTTTGCAATCTGTCGACATCTTGCTAGATTCAATGTGCTTTGATATCACTCTGACGTAGCATGAAAGTGTTAAAAATAGAAATCAATCTCATCGGATGATTTCTAAAATCACACATTTGTAAAACTTGCAATTTCCCAAGAAATACTCTCTCAATTGTATTTCAAAATGTATAAAATAACATATATGAATACAAAGACAAGCAACCTATTTATACATTACATGAGAAATTATAAAAGACGAGATCTAAAAAGGCAAATGATAAATACAATTAAATCGTCGATTGGTAATAAAAGCTAACGGCCTATAATAAATGTTGGCAGTTTCAAAACCAAAAGTTGAAACCGTCAGTAATAAAGGCCACCTTCAACGCCTCTAAGACTTCTCTCTCTCTGTAGATCGTCTTGATTTATCCTATTTATCTGTCGTTTGATCATGATTCACATCGCATCATTAGGACTTACTTCACCAAGGCCTTATCATGTGATTTCTTAACAAACTTAAAGAGTTGTTTGCTAGGTATCTTATACTGTTGAATTCACTAATTAAGCTAAAGCCTCTCTCAAGGTCAGAGACTCTAGATCTAGGTAGACCACCAGAATCTCTTCGCAAGATATCAAAACCTAAACCCGTATATAGATTAAGAATCATTTGATTAAAATCCATTTTAATGAATTTAAACCAAGTGACAGAAAGTTTCACCTTATCTCTAGGTGATTATGAGCAACTTCATTAGCAGCCTAGATCTATTCAAAAGAATTATCCCTCAATCTATTTAGTCAAAATCAAACATGGATTTAAAAGGTACCATGTATTAGACCTATGAAGTTAAGTTCAAGCTACTAAATACAAATATCTAGTCAATAATCAATTAAAATGTGTTTGAAATCACACGAATCAGGTTTTGGATTCACAAACCTTAAGTTAAATTATTTTCACAAATGTAATTATTAAGCAAAGATTCAAGAGATATAATATGAAATTAAATATAAATATTACAAATTAAGCACAAAAATCTTCAAGAACAAATGTAGGTCCTAATGAATTTACCTGGAAACTTGAATCCCTAGCAACAAGAAAGATTTCTCTCACTACTTTATTACACGTTAGGAAATTTGTTACATATGGTACAATATATTATTACATGTTGGTGCACATTTATTTAGAGGTGACAGAGTATAGAAATCATGAAGATTTTATCACTGGCGTGGCATATTCTTTATAACGGATTTTGTTCTTATCTTAGTAGTTTAAATTCGGGCAACATGTTAATGACAGTAAGGATAGGGTCACTTTTCATGTCTCGGATCGCAAGTTTAAAGGTTAGCTACGATCTAAGTTCTGTTTTCACCAAAGGTACGATTTTATTACTAGTTTGAACTGCAGTGGAATCATGGGCGTGATTCTTGGGTGCAATTGGAGTTTCACAAGGCGTGGTTGTCTCAATTTAAACTGTGAGGTAAATCGAAGATGCATTTAGGGTGCGGTTGGGGCATGATTTGACTTTTGCTTGTTTTCTTGCCCTCAGTTGGGGTCTTTAGCAGCTGCAATTGAGTCTATCTTCAAATATTGTTGTTGTTTTACTCTAATCTTATTTCAATAACTTTGTTTCTTCTTTTTATGAACTTTGGAGCTAAAAAACAACATTTTCACGTAATAGCAAAACATCATAGGAATTTATCTGAAAAATAGATTAAGTAAAGTAAATTCCTATGAATAAAATAGAGTATAAAAAGACTTATCAATATCCCACACTTAAGCTTTTGCTTGTTCTCAAGAAAAACATCATTTCAGAACAACAAGGTAAGAGCTTCTTAAATAGGTGAATAAATCATGAATGAAATTTGACCAGATCAGTTAGACTCAATCACCGATAAACTCAGCACTCTATTATAGAAATAACTTCATGCAATCCTACCATATTGTATGCTAAAGTTACTTCTACCAAAATCACTAGATTTATCTAAGTAGATCACTTTCACCCTCATTGTTAAATCATAATCTAAAGCAAAAATTATTCAAAAGATTAAACAAATTAAAGAGCTCATTTAGTTTTATCCTCTTATATTTATAACTATACAGTCCTTTAGTTGTCTCTCTAGGCATTATACTTAAAAATGAAGGCATATATATCAACTCATCCCCTAAATCATTTTCCTTATCTATGCTTTCATTTCATTTTTATTCATTATTAATATACTTAAAGGTTGTATAGAGGAAGGTTTTTGCCTTCTTCTTTCTCTTTTCTTGGAGGGGTTTTTACCCTATCTTTTTGCTTCTTTTTTTATGGCTTATTTAAAATTGATAGAGAGGTCAAGAAATTGCTCTTCTGAGGGCCAACTGTCAGGAATTGCCCTAGGTTAGGTCTTGGGCAAAAATTAGAAAGAAACAAATGGATATCATTCTATTAAAAAGTAAATAATTATTTTTACACGACGGCAACTACTTTCATTATTTTATACATACATGATATCTCGAATTTTTTCTAACATAAAGATATAAGTACAAAATAATTTTAATTTAACATAAATGTATAAGTACAAAACACTTAGTTATATTTGTTGCAAGTTTGCTCTCAAAATAGGCCGGTCGTGATGGTACCTCTTAATCTTCTGCCATACCTGAGGATAAACAAGTATCCCCTCAGCCCATTGTTGATCTAAGTGTGTGGATAGAAAAAAGAATACACAACAAAATAGAAATACATATAAAAAAGACATATGAACGAATCAGTTATGCAATAGTTATATGCCATGCTAATGCACGTGACATGCATCGGTACCAACATCCGATCCAGCCTAGCTTTCATCCAGTTAGTTACATCGCGATCATGTGGATGAAAAATCCAGGAACATAGGGCTACAAGAAGTAGCCAGGGAGTAGGACCCCATAAATTAGCCTAGTTGACTACAATAGTAGTCGAAAATTATTTGCCAATGCAAACCCTGCCTAACTACTACAATAGTAGCAGAAATTGATTTGTCAATGCAAATCTATATGTCAAAATCCAACCTGACATAATCAAAATTTTGCAAATATAACTCATAGTCCTCTTTCATGCATGCCATGAATGTATCAACAATAAAGATGGCACAAATTTCATATCAACAAGGATTATAATATCTAAGTTATCCATAAATTAAAGTTTCAGTATTTTCACATGGACCTGTATATAAGGTTACACTAAGTGAAACCTTATAAGGTCAATCCTTTATAAAGGAAATTATCAAGTCACCAATCACAAATACCACTAATAAGAAATCACTCATAATTATTCAAACAGTAAAAACATACATAACTCAAATCATAAAATTAGTAGACAGAAGTGTCTACTGTTAGCAGAAGACAAAATCCACTGCCTTGGAGTCTAATGGCAATATATTTCTAATTCCCAACGGTGTATGTTCCTCAAGTAGTTCTCCTAATAAGTGATAAGCCTCATTAATATTCATTTTGTGATTTTTTTTTTAAATAGACAAATTGAGTTCTCATTAATATTTGATATATTTATATATGTATTATTATTTGTTTATGTGTTCATCATCGACATATAAAATTTGATCTCTTATCTTGAAAGATGCATGTATATATATATTTATTTATTTTCAAACATATGGAGGGCATTTAACATAATTGTACAAGAAAGACCAATTAATGGCAAGATAAATTATATATAATCAAATGCAAGCTTACCAGCTACCATCGGCAGCTTAGGAAAATTTTATTATTTCACTTTGCCTGTGCTTGACTTATTTGCTAGTGAATTTAGTAGGGAAAGATTTAATAGTGATTAAAGTGCATTTAGAAATACTTTATTTAATGACTCCATACTCTTCCATTCTTTTACGTGAACTCAGGAAAGTTGCAAGATTCAAAATAACCTTTTTTTTTTTTTTTTGTGTGTGTGTGTAATATATACCGAAAGGTAACTGAACCTTTTTGAGGAAATATGTTATATTTATGGAAAGAGGGAGGAACAATAAATATTTTTTCTTATAGAATCAATACCAACAATGAAAGAACTCCTAATAAGCTTTTTGAGGCAGAAAAATAGTCATGTACATATGAAGGATTTCTTTATTAGAATGTGCGATCACTTAGATAATAAATTTCCGCTAGGTTGGAATATATAAATTTTAATTATATTGTCAGAATGTTTTGCAGTAAAAATAATATCTGTAATTCGTAAAATAATGACGGAAATAATGACGGAGATTTTTGAAATTTATTTTTACAAAGTGACTCATAAAACAAGTTTAGAAATTAGCTTATATTAACAATGAGGTAATGATCTTCAAATTGAGTATGTTTGCAAACATCCTTTTATAAGTTGCCTTATATTACTAAATTTTTGGAATTTTATATCCCCAAACAATTATGTCCAGAAAAAATAAATAAATAAACGTGGAATAATTTATCATACGGTCTAGAAGCTTAATATATATGTGTATGTATATATTTTACTATGCCTGACGGATCCAAATTTTATTGCATGTCAAAATTTATATAATCTCACAGATTCCAATAATAGTTTACAAAATTAAAAATTATGATACCATCATAAAGTAGTATTTAGTACTTACTTGTAAATATATATATTTATTTTAAAATCGATGCCGCGGATTAGAGACTCCAACTATCCTTTGACCATCTACGAGTATAAGGAAAGCCCACAAGTTTCTCGGACAAAAATTCACAAGATTTAAATGAAAATTATAATCTATATATATGCTTGCCTAAAAATGAGCTAATCTCACTTCCAGTTTTTTATTTTTATTTTTATTTTTTTATTGCCGGCCCATGGTCTCTTTGCATTGCACAGATGAAACACACCTATTTATAGCGCAGGTGATTGAAAATTGCTTCCAAAGCAAGCAATTTAGCTCAAGGAATGACATATAAATATTTCTTAATTGTTATTTGATGATTTCATCTCAAAATTTTCAAATTTTTTTGTCAAATTTTTACCATTTCATTATTTTCCTATAATTATGGAGAGAAAGTGATCAATGATGCACATTTACTCTATTCTTAATTAATTATTAGTCTCAAGCCTTAATCTTATTTAATCTCTCCCTTATCCTTTCCCTCACACTTAAATTAAACGTCAACAATTAAAAGCGCAAAGCAAGTTTTAAGGATTAGAAACTTCTTGTTTGGAATTGTGGGTTGAGATTATATTTGAGACCATAGACTTAGTTATATTCTTGATTTAAGTTGTTTAATAGTAAGGAAAAGAGGGCAAAACATTAGTAGTAACCACGAGCTCAACTGGAGTCGGGATGGAAGGTGTGAAAAATTTTCTAAGTAAATCACGATCTAAATTACATTGTAATTGCACTTTGTTTACTTCAAAGAACCCTACATTAAATCAGTTTTATTTTGCTACAAAGAATTTTAATTATTTCAGGAAGAATAAAGAATTAACAAATAAAGAATAACAATTTAAAGAATATGAATAAGTATAGAGGAAAAGGTCTATGAACTAATTTAAAAATAACAAAGAATTATGAGTATTTAAAGAATATTAGAGAATTCAAAACTGTGAGAAAAGAACGCAAAATTTTAATTAAGAAGTTAGGATTTTTAGTCTTCTCCGAGCCAATATCTCTAACTTCTACTCCCTTCTTTTCTCTTTCCCCTAGGTACTCTGGCACCTTTATTTGCTTTCTATCCTCTAAGAGTTGTATTCCCTCTTCATTCACCTATGTGTATGCCACCCCCTTGGTATATTTCTGTAATTTCTATCCCTAGCCCTTCGTATTTTCTCTTGAAGTACCAGCCTCCTTTCTCCTCTGTTCTTTTTCCATCCTACAAATTTCCTCTTCTCTTCACGCATCGTCTCCAAGCTGTTGTTGTAACTGTAAGGCATAGAGATAGTCATTTTCTCCACGTTTGTCATGCCTATAGTGTTTTGCATATAACTTCTCATTTCTATAGCTTGTCTTTCTTGGAACTCCGCTTCTCTTTGTTTTCTTTCTCCTCATGTTTCTTCCTCGTTTCTTCTTCCTGTGCTAGGGCAAGTTCTCTTTCTTTTATTGTTTGCTTTTTAGCCTCTTTAAGGGCTAACATCTTATTTTCTGTCTCCCTTGCCCAGTGTTTGAAAGTTTCCTTCTTCTTCTTCACTTCTTCACTAGTTCTTTCTTTAGGAGGTTTTTCATTATTTTTCTGTGGTACTGGTGCTTTAAGATAGCCTTTTGTTCCTTTCTTCATTAGGGCACTGATGGGGAGTTCGTCATGAAAATCATCATCATTACTGCTCTCAAAGGATTCATTGTCATCTTCTTCCTCCAACTGTCCATCTCTTCTTTTGGCTTCTTCCATTTCCTCATTAGAGGCCAAGCACCATGCTAATGCAGCATCAGCTATTTTTTGTTTCCTTGGCTTGGCCTTCTTTCTACTATGATCAACCTCTACCTTCATTTTTCTTAAACTAGCTTCTCTTTTGGCCTTTTTCTTATCATTTCTTGTACATGCTTATTGGCTCAATGTTTTTCTTCAACTCCAGTAGCTATCTTCACTTCAAGTTCATAAAATTCATGTTTGCTTGGTGTTAACTTGTTTGCTCAGTTGACTCCCTCTCCATTGGTGTTTGAATTAGGTTAACGCCACGAAGAATAGTGGTATTTCCTTCCCCTTCAATAGCTGTCTCACTATTTGCATCAAGTGATGTCACTACATTTGCTACTATTTTGTCAATATTTGATGGGGCTAGATCTTCGGGTGTAGGAGCAGTAGGGTTTGCTTCCCATTTCCTTTCCCCATAAAATTGCCATCAAGGATTGTAGCAGGGTCTTCTTCAACGTTTGAGGTATAAGGAACCACCACCTCCTCTGTATGTATTTTGTATAGTCCCTTCCTTCTTTCATTCCTGAAGATTATGGAGGTCTTAGTGAGAATAAGGTCAGTGATTTCCAAGAAGATTATTTGAGAGATTCTTTTGTCTACTTCTCTCTTAACCTCCTCTCTTCTTTTTCTTTCCTCCTCTGCCTCAATTTCGGGTACTTGGGTGTTTAAATGTCTGCTACCCTCAGTAGTATCCCTTTCTTCTTAGTTGTCACCCTCAGCACCAAGAGCAACATCAATGGTGATAAGGGTAGAGTCATGCTCCACTAGCTCACCCTTAATGATGAACCTTTTTCTATAAGGAAGCTTTTAAGCATAGGACTTTACCCTTTTATCCTTTCTAATAAAGTGTTTAGGGTTTTGGTTGAACCAAGGGAATAGGTCTTCCTCTTCTTAGTGATGTGTTGGTGACTGAGATGATGATTTGAGTGAAGGTATTTGAGTTTAAAGCATGGGGGTAAAGTGGTTTTAGGGAGGGGTTCGAGAATGGAAGAGTTAAGGGATTGTGTTTGTGGTTAGACTTGTGGGGTATAAGGTTGTGTTTGAGATGGGCTATGTGTTTGAACTTATGGGGTATACTCAAAATATGGTAAAGGTGGAGAGTATGTGGTCTGCATGGAGGAAGCAGGTGAGGGTATGTCTATAGTGTGTGGTAGGGAGGGAATGTATGTAAAAGGTGAGGGAGGCCTGACGTCATTGTTAGCATCATTATCGTCATCACCATGATTTGACTCAACCATGGTAGGGTTAAATAATGGTTTCTTGGACTGTGTGGGTAGTTGTGGTGGAGGAGCATGGGTACAAATTGGATTATTGTTTTATACTTCTTTTAGATCCCTCATATCCTTATCATACTTCTCTTCGAATCCAGCTAGCTTCTCTTCATCTGCCAATTTAACGAAGCTTGCTGCTGAGTATTAGGTTGAAGCCTCTTGTGCAAGCACAACAACTAGTTCCTTTTTACATAGGTGCAGCAGATGGTCTTCTCTTGCTGCTCCTTCAGAATTTCGGGCCTTTATTTCTACTAGTCCCCAGCCTGAAAAGGCTTTCTTATTCAACTTCCTAAACTTGCATGCTAATCAACAAGCCCTTGTCTTGGCCATAATCTCATGTTCTTTAGAATTCTAGTGATTAGACCACCCATAAATATTCCCTTGCTTTGCATGATAGCCTAATGTCTGATCTTCCAAGCCACCATTAGTCTTACATTCATTCTCTACCTCTTCATCATGCTATAGAGGGGTTCGAGCTCAACTTCAGCTATTGTATTTGCCCCTTTTAGCTTAGAGAATATGCTGCTAACTAGCATGTAGTGCAAAATTCTAACACTCTTCTTCTTGAAGTTAGAGGCAGTTATTTTTTAAGGTAAGAAACCTCCCTCTATTACTTCAGCTATGAAATCTTAATCTCTTCCTCTAAAACTTCCACAGGAAGATTTCTAAATTCTTGCCCATCAATCTCCTCCTCGTTATCATATAAACCCATAGCTACTATGAATTGTCTCATGGGAAAATTTATGTATGCTCCAAAGGCATAGAAAGTTACAATATTTTCCATACTTGGCACCTGGTGCCTAGTCCTAAAACTTACCAAAAAAGCTAGGGTTACTTCCTCATACACTTCTTCCCTAATCTCAAACACCCTTTCCTAAGTCTGGTCGTCAAAATATTCTCTAAATTCTCCTTCTAGCCCATAACTTTGGAGCAATCTCTACTCCATTACAACGTTTGGCACAATTTGTTTCTTGACCTGGAAAATCTTATATTTTGCTTTATCATCAGTAGATAAACTTACTAGAGGCTGATTAGATACACTTACTTATGAGGAAGAAGGCCCAGACTCAGCTGACTTTTTTGGTTTTCTTTGGTGATTTTGTAGTTGTGTGTCTTTTAGGTACCATTTCTACAAAACAAATAACAAAACATAAACCTCTTGTTGAAAAAGAATAAATTTTTGGTCTAATTTTTTATTTAAACCTAAATCAAAGGTATTGATCATACCCGAAGAATAAACTTAGGGCATACTTCTTCCCAAATTTCCTTAGAGAATTTCCAAACTAATTTTAACTCCATTACTGTTTATTAAACTTGTATGATTATTAAGAAAAGAATCAACTTTTTAGAATAGCCCTAAACTATACAAATTCTTATCAAGTTTTTAATGAAGTTCAAAAGTTATAAAAAAGTTCACTGAAGATCATTAAGGTAAAGCCCTAATATACTCAACAAAAGAAGTAGAAAACAATTAGTTTATCCTATTTCAACCATCAAGAAAGCTTCTTAGCATCAATAACAATAGTTTATCAAGATTTTGTAAATTTTAAAACCTTAAAAGTAATGATATTAAACAAGTATCTATTCAAATATAAACTGTAGTATTGAATTAAAGAGTGAAGAAAAGTGCTTACCTTGTTAGTTTGATGACGAAAAAGCTACAAAAGAATGATTTTTATTGAGTTTGTAGAAGAAAATGTATTAAGGGTTTTGAGAGGGTTTATCGAGTTTGTTAAGTTTTTGAACAAGATAATAACTTAGAGGGAAACAACAGTATTAAAACTTATATACTAAACAAATCTTGAGTTCAACTGTAGGCTCAATTTAAAACGTGATTTATATTTTATTTAAAAAGAATTAAAGAATTGCAGCCTCGAATTAGCTTTGATTTATTCTAAAAAAGAATAAAGAATTAAGGAATAAAAGAATCGAGGCCTCGATTTGGCCATTTATTACTCCTGTAAAAAAGAATATTAAAAAACATTAAAAGAGTCAAAGAATAAAGAGATGAAATGACCTAAACCTCTATATATATTAGAATTGAGTTTATAGATTTGGATAAGTCAAAAATTATAGGATATAATTATACAAGTCAACATAAATAGATTAATGAAAATCGAATTTGAGATTTGAAATATAAATTCTCAAAAGTCATTAAAATGTTTAGAGGATTCCTAACCCCTTAATTCTTAGCCAAAACTCTAATTCCTAAATCCCCAAAATTTGAGTTCATTTGCTTAAAAATATCAGTTCTTAAACCCAAACTCAAATTAAATATTTTTCTAAAATAAATTTCTAAATTAAGTTCTCATATAGAGTTCTTAATTTCTGACCTATCGGTTCTAAAATTATCATTTAAATACTTCTAAAACTATAAATATTGATATGATAGTTTTAAACCTATACCTTATTTTTAAAATATCTTAATTTTGATTTTATCTTTTCCCTTTTATTCTTTCTCTTCCCCTGCTCTCTCCTTTGTCTCCTTCAGTTCCTTTTTTTCTTTCTTTCGTTCTTTCTTCCTTTATCTTTCTTTTGATCTCTCCCTTTCAATTTCAAATCCTAAACAAGATCAAGAAGAGAAATTAAAGCTAAGGAAGAATATAGGAAATAGGAATTAAACTAGAAGCGTGGAAAGAAGTTCATTTATGCATGTGTCTCAAAAGCTAAGTTTTCTATCTTGAATTATCTTTGTTTTAATTGTTATTTACAAGATTATAATTGATATATAGATGTTAGAAATGGGTTCAAAGTGTTGTTTACATATGTAAATGTTGGATTAATGTTGATCGAAGTTGGGTTTGAGAAGAAGATGATGAATAGTGAAGTTGGAATTTGTTGAAGTAGTTTGGTTGTGTTTAGTCTTGTGATGAGTATAGAAGTATTGTTTAGACTTAATATGAGTTGTATATAGCTTTTATGAGGTTTTGATTGAAGTAGAATGTGCAACAGTTTGATAAGATGAAGTTTAAAAGACAATGAAATTCGTAACTCAAGGGAAACATCAATCATGGGCATGATTAAGACCTTGGAAGGCTCGGGTTAGACAATTTTAGGCAATCACGGGCGTGATTTTTGACTTAGAAGCGATTTTTCGCAAACTTTCCATCAATCATGGCCGTGATGTATACCTTGCTAGCCTCGAGTTGGTCACAAAACTTTAAAACTCAACAATCACGGGCATGATTCATATAGCCCATAAGTCATTTTATAACAGCTTTCTAAGAATAACTGCCATGACCTAGGTCTGGTTAGCCTCGGGTATGAAATTCCCTAATACGATGATATTTTGTAATTTAATAATAGCTTTTTCATTCGACCTTCAATTGAGGTAATTCAAGTTACGTTGGAAAGCTTAAAAAGAGATCTACAACTTTCATGTTTTAAGTTTTTGCAAAATCAAAACGAATCAATGCTTAAATTTTACTTCTTTTTAGCTGATATATTTTCCAAACAAAGTCAAAACTTGTATTTGCTTTCTAAATGTTTGTTAAGTGTAAATGAATCTTTTTAAGTTAAAATGAGATAGATAAGTGATATTTGATGTGTTATGTGAGTTAATTGATGTGATTAAACATGAGTTAAGTAGATTTATAAATTTAACAAATAATTAGATTAAATCTAGAAGTTAGTTATAAAATGAACTTAATTAACAAACCTAAGTCCAACTTGACTAAATAAACTTGGATGAATTAAAATGGATTAGATTGTTTAACTTTAATCAATTTGGCTAGGTTTAAGCTAACTTAGGATTAAGTAATTTGAATCTTATATATATAATGCATTAGTAATTAATCTAAGTCCAAATTGGCTTAATGAACTTTACTAAGCTAAAATGAGTTAGATTGTCTAAGTTTAATCAACTTGACTTAGTAAATGACTTTAATGAATACTCTAATCAATTTGGCTAAGATTTAGTTAAAAGGAGTTAATCGTTAATAATTAGTTTAAGTTAGTGAGATAGGATAACCTTAGATTAACATAGTGGATATGTTGTTTCAAATGTGTGTTTACTTGGAAAAATGAATATTTTTGGTATATGAATTCTTTATTGATGTTTTTGTAATAAAATACTATAAACAAAGAGAAAAGAAAATACTTTGACAGACAAAGGAGAACTGTCCGTATTTTAACGGGGTGATCTTCGCAGCCATAACGAGGTTCCAATTTAGTGTCTAATAAAATAGGATTTAATAAAATGAGTTTGAGATGAATGGATAAATAGCTTAAGTTCTTATATGAGTTTGATGAAGTGGATGTTAGTTTAAGTTCTTATAAGTGGTTAAATAGTTTAGGTTCTTATAAGAGTTTTTCTTGAACCAGTGGTAGATATGAGAGATATCTTCTGAGATAGCTTATGCCCTACCTTCTGAGAATCCATTTGGATTTCGTAATTAAGGTACGCGGTAACTTGCATGATGATTGATAGGATAGGCATCCTAAATAAATTAAAAACTTAAAGACGGATTAATAATTGATAATTGATGAGTGCTTGGTTGTCTATTATACCGTTAATTGGTTCGAGGAGCAGCAACCTTATCATGATGCAATAACATGGTAGTTAGGCACTTAGGCCACTTGTCATGATACAATGGTGATTCTTTTATGGCTAAGCGGGTAATCAATAGGGAATGTAGTATCTACGTAACATTTACTTATTTTTAAGAAGTAATACGATTTGGTTCAACGTTTATAGGGACGTATGAATTGAATGATATTATGGATTAAGATGAGTGAAGTTGAGTAACGACTATGAGCCCTAAATAAGATTACTTATCTTGTTTAGATATAAGAGATATAAGTATTCGGACTGCTTATATCAACCCCCTAAGCAGCTGCTGTTAATTAGGATCGCTAATTCCTAGGCTTGTTTCGTAGTATGAGTGCTTCCGTGTTGATTTGATTACTTTAAATGAAAGATAATAACCTGTTGTTGATGCATTACATTTAGTTAAGCTTGCGTGCCACCTGTGTGTGATTGTGTTATTGTGTACTGAGCTTTGGCTCATTCTTATTGTTGTTGTTCTTTTTACAGGTGTCATTGTTGATGAAGATGGTGATGATGAGATATTGAGGATGATGTTGATGTTGTTGAGTTGTTATGGTTGATGTTGATGTTGTAGTTGATGATGATACTTGTTTCGAGTTTTTGAGGCGATCCAGAAGACCCATGAGAATGAGTGAAGTAGGCTAGGGCCGTTGAATGTCTGTATTTTCTTTTATTTTGATTTATTTAGTGAGAACTGGATTTATTTACAAATTTGTAATTCTTTTAATGGGGCTTGTTAATGCACATATGTTTTGTAAATGATAATCTACCCCTAAGAGTAGATTATAAAGTGTTTTTATAAAGTTTTGTTTCTTAGAAAGTTGGTATACTCTATAGGGAGTAGAGTTCCGTAAATTTTTTTCCGTTGCTAAATCCAGTTATTCAAAAATCTAATTCAACAATTTCATAACCTAAAATTGAGTGGCCATGTCAACATAAACAAAATCTTTTAAAGGAAGCCTGAGTATGTAATACTTTAGAGTATTATACGTGGCGATAGCGCCTTAGTCAATTTAATTAATTGGATTAAATTTTTAGGGCATTACAAGAGATCACTATCACAATCGTAGGTTTGATTCAAGTTGTGATACAGATTGTGACCAAAATTTATTCTTCCTTTTCTAATCGCGGGTTAGCTTACGACTAAAATTATTAGGTGGATTCCTACAAGAATACTTCAAAAACACATATTAAAGTGCATATTGAACCGTAGACTTGTTTGAATCCCTGTTATTCATTTCTTTAACAAAAATTTAATCAACAACATCATTCAAATACTTCAAAAACATCATCCATAATTATAGAACTTAAATAAAAACATCAAACTTCAATTAGATTCGCATCAAAACCTATCAATAGTCTTAAAGAGCATTCTCAAAACATTAAAGACATCACATATCTTCCTCCAAACATCCATCAAGATAGATCTTGAAAAACTTAGAACAAACCCAAAGGTATTTGAAAAGGAAATTACCTCTTCCACAACAAAATAATTGAATGAAAGGCTAGGATTAGTCATTCTAGGAGTCTTTCATCTTCACTTTCAACTTTTAGCTTTGTCCTTCGGGTTAGCTCTTGTGTTGGCTAGCAAAGTTCCTTAAGGTCTTTTTGATAAGAGCTTGGAAATCTAACTTAATTGTGTCTTCAAGTTTGAATGGCGGCTAAGTGATTTCTCAAAGTAGTATCATTCCTTACTGTTTAGCATTTGAGGCCTTGATTAATTGAGGAATTACGTCCTCCAAATAACTCTTTCCCTAAGACATAGATGACTTTTGAAAGTTTTGTGGAGGAAAACTTGGGTTTTGAAAATTTTGTTATTACACCTAAAGTTTGGGTAGTTCCTCCAACCAAGGTTGTAAGTATTACTAAAAGGATCATTCTTAGGTCCATAATTTCCAACAAACTCTACATTTTGAGAAGTCATACCCTCAAAACTTTGCCCAACATTTCCATCTATCATATGCACTTAGCTAACTCCCATGATCATACTATCAACCTTCCAAGATAGCCTTATCTTGGTGGTAAGGGATGTTACAACATTAGTTTAAAAACTCCTCCAGGCTTCTCCTTCCTAGCCTGATAGATGACCATTAATAATGGTTATTAAATATCCTCAAACAAATCAAGCACTCTTAGGGATTTGTTGTTCAGGCTTTTCTCCAATTGTTGCATCAATAAGCTATCTAATCCCATCATTTAGTCCATTGTAAAAGATTTGGATCGGTATTTATTCAAGTAGTTCATGATGTGGGCACCTACTTAGCAACTCATTCCACCTTTCAAAAGGTTCATAGAGAGTTTTGATTCCACCTAGTGGAATGAAGCTATATTTGCTCTCAACTTTGCTGTCCTAGTGGGTGGGAAGTATTTTCTCATTAAATTCCCAACCATTTGCTGTCAGGTGGTTATAGACTGTCTAAGCAAACTATTGAGCCATTTCTTTGCACTCGCCTTCAATGGAAAAGGAAACAACCTAAGGTGTATGGCATCATCAAAGGCCCCATCAATCTTAAAAGCATCACAAATTTCTAAGAACTACTAGATGTGAGTGTTAGAATCTTCATCTTGTGGTCCATCAAACTACACATAGTGTTGGACTATTTGGATGATATTGGGTTGCATCTCAAAGTTGTTAGCTGCTGCCTTAAGTCGAGTTATACTGATGTTTGCACCATCTAAGGTAGATCGACAAAAATCTAATAGTCCTTGGTTGGTCTATCTTAACAGGTTCATTTTTCCTCTTGCACCTCCCCTACAATCTCTAGGTCTACTCCATTGGTCATCTCCTCAAGAAAAAGTATGTGTTCCTCTCTAGCTACCCTCCTTGAGATCCTACCTATGCACCAAGGCTCTGGAGTAAAGGGAAACAAAGGGTAAGATTGACTCTTAGTCATAATCCTAAAGTTTTGTTACAAAATAGAATTAGTCTAGAACAAACCTTTATTACAATGGACAAACTATAAACAAAAACAGGTACAGAAATTATGAAACAATAAAAAAAAAAAATGATATACAACAACAACATATATATAGGAAAAGAATCATGAAAAAAAAAAGAATTAAACAAAAGATAAAAAAAAAAAACAAAACAAACAACAAAATTATATAAAAGAACTATAAAAACTATACAGGCATATTTACAAAAAAATAAAAAAATTATGTACAACAACAACCTAAAAATAGAACAAGATATATACAAAAATTACATATGTACAAACAAACAAGCAAAAATAAAGGGTTAGTGATGAATCATGAAAAGAAAAACAAAAAAGATATTCAGAAAAAGGAAATAAAACCATTTACAAAGCGATATTTATAGGAAAAAAACTAAGAATATGTACAAAACAAGAACAAACAAAAAGAAAAAAATTATCTACATTATCCACAGAGTTAGTAACTAGTTAAATAGATTCTAAGTTTTCATGTAGTGCTTTGTTGAGCTTCATATTCATGAATTCAACATCAATCCCCATCAATGGCGCCAAAAAATTACTTGGTTGGTGTGTTTTAAAAACATCAAGAACAAAACATGAAGTTGAAGATTTCAAAAAAATTATAAAAATACAAGGCAAGCACACTTACCGAAGTAGCATAAAAAGTATTAGGTCGTATTTCTCGAGGATCGTTAGCATCTACGATATTCACTATTCATCTATCATCTAGTCAGAAAAGATTTAGAAGAAAATAATAAACATAAAAAAGCTAAGCTAAGGTTAAAACTAATTATATATACATTTTTAGGCAAATAAAAGATATAAGTTTGTAAATGCAAGATAGAGCTTATGATTTGCTTCGTGAAGTCCTTATCATGTGATTTCTTAACTAATTCAAAGAGTTGTTTGCTGGGTATACTTTGTATGATTAGATTCACTAAGGTAAGCTAAAGTCTATCTCAAGGTCAAAAACTCTAGATCTAGGTCAACCACCAGAATCTCTGCACATGCATCAGCAACCTAGATCCATAAAACTCATTTTAGTGAATTTAAAACAAGTGATAGAAAGTTTCACCATTTCTATCTTTAAGTGATTATAAGCAACTTCATTAACAGCCTCAATCTATTTAAAACAATAATCTCTTAATCTATTTAGTTGAAATCAAACATGGATCTAAAAAGTGCACCATGTAATTAGACACATAAAGTTAATTTCAAGATACTAAATACAAATACTCAGTCAATATTCAATTAAAATACGATTGAAATCATATGAATCAGACCTTAGATTCATAACATAAGTTAAAATAATTATTTCTCCATAAATGTAAACATTAAGCACAAATTCAAGAGAAATAATATGAAATTAAAGATGAATATTACAGATTAAGCACAAAAATCTTGCAAGAACAAACGTCGGGTTCTATATGAATTTACCTAAAACTTGAATCCTAAGTAAGAAGAAAGGTTTTTCTCACTAAAAATTCTCTTATTACTCTATTCTACATTAAGAGATTTGTTACATATGGTACAACATACTATTACATGTCTGTGTACGTTTATTATAAGTGACAAGCATAAAAATCATAAAGATTTTATTCGTTGACGTGGTAGATTCTTTACAACATATTTTGTCTTTATCTTTACGCACTTTAAGTTAGGGCAACATGTCCATGACAGCAAGGACATGGTCACTTTTTACAACTTAGATTTGAGTTCAAAGGTTGGTCGCAACCTAAGCCGTGTCTTTTCATTAGAAGTACGATTTAGTGCAATTCGAACCGCAGGTGAAATTGCAAACGCAATTCTTAGGCACCATTGGAATTTTACAAGTTACGGTTGCCTCAATGTAAACAATGGGGTAAATAGAAGGTGCAGTTTAAGGTGCGATCTAGACTTTTGCTTGTTTTCTTACCTTCGGTTAGGGTCTTTGGCAACTACGATTGAGTTTGTCTTCAAACATTGTTGTTGTTTTTGCTCCAATATTGATTCAAATCATTTACTGCTTCTTTTTATGATCTCTAGAGCTGGAAAACAACATTTTCACAATAATAGCAAAAATCATAGGAATTTATCTAAAAAATAGAACAAATGAAGCATAAATTCCCATGAATAAATATAGCATAAAAGGCTTATTAGGTTGCAAATCCTTCCACTGTACTAAGACGTGTGGAATAGAGGCACCAAGACACATAGTATGTCTGGATCCTAGAATAGTGAGAGGAGTTAATAGTGCCTGAATTGTAGGAATCCTTAGGTAGAGATAGTGGTGTAACACCATCACCATGTGCCTTTTTAGGAGGAAAACATGTTGTGAATTTTAGAGTCATACTATCTAGAAAGGAGTCACAATGGTAATAGGGATTATCAAGTTAGTGCGATAAATTTCTACCATGAGTGAAGTCCTTGATTGGAGACATATTGTGTGAGTATGACTCCTTTCTAGATTGTATATGTAGAGAACCACCATTAATTCGATCTAAGATGAAATTAAACATTGTGAATCCTCATCAATAGCCTCCGCTACAGATGATCACCAACATAAGATAGAATTAATGGTGGTTCTCTATCATATACAACCTACAATGGAGTCATACTCACTCCTTCATGATAAGACGTATTATAGGCATAATTAGCCCATGGTAGAAATTTAACCCACTGACTTGGATAATCCATAACAAAACAATGGAGATATGGTTAAATAGTCCTATTCAACACTTTCCTTTGACGATCTGATTGTTGATGATAAGTCGAACTCATATCTAGTTAAGTAATACTCAATTTAAACAAGTTTTTCCAAAATTTGCTTAAAAAGATAGAGTTTCTATCAGATACAATGGTTATAGGAAAACCATATAATTTGACAATCACTGTCGTAAACAAGTTAGCTACCTTTGATGTCGTAAAATGGCTATCCAAAGCACCTAAATTGCAATATTAAATATATCCACTACTACCATGATTACCATAAAGCTCTTAAAGTTGGAAGACTTGTGATAAAGTATATGGTAATGTCTTCCCAAATTATAGTAACAATTGATAATAACCTGTTTCCAACATTACCCTCGACATTATCCTCATTACATTGTTCCAACATCACATTAAAATTGTCATCACTATCTTGCAACAACAGTAGAAACTTAAACTTATATTAATGGTTCTTGTGATACTTTTCATCACAATTAAAACATAAGCATTATCTCAATGTAGTAGCATTTCTATTACAGATAGTCTCTTTATTTGTAATTTCTATTTTTGAATTTAGGTCGTGTTTGGCTTAGTGTTTGTGGTTAAAGTGTTAGAGTTTATGTTTATGGCTGAAATACTATTAATGTGCTATTTATGAAGGTGATGCATATGATTTTGAAAAGTTGAACTGATCGTTATAATTACTCTCATGCATCTTGGCAAGCCAAATAACTTGCATGAGATTAATTGGTTTGACAATTTGAACTTCCCGTTTATATAAGAGTTTAAGACCTGATACAAAACAACTAAAAAGAAAAGATTTCGGTAAGCCAACAATTCTATTTAATAATGATTCAAACTGTGTTTGATATTCATCTATTATTCTAACTTGAGTGAGTTTTGACAGAGAACCTTGAATGTTCTCATACTCTAATGGTCTAAACCGAATTTCAATTGATCTTTTGAAATTTAACCAAGAATTGAGTAGCTTATTTTTCAACATCCACTTATACAAATCAAGCCCCCTCTCTTCCATAGCAAATGGGGTTATCATTATACGCTATTCATTAAGTATGGCATGAAAATCAAAGAGCTGATTGCCTTATTGATCCCTCCTAGTGCATCATTACTAGTAAATTTTGAAATCTCAAGTTTTCAATAAGTTTTCTATCATACTCCTACCATTAACAGAAGATGATAATTCCAAAAAACGAACCAATTGTTGATTAGCTATAAGGGTTTTATTTTGATTTAAAGATTGAAAATTCTTGGACAATTCATCAAATTTCTTTTCCATTTCAATTCATAAAGCTTGCAAAAGTATAGTTTATAGCTTATTTGCTAATTTAACAAACTGATCCTCCATTGCTCCATGCTTGTTGATGTAGCCATAACACGTGAGTACCAATTGTTAAATGGCCCACTCCTATTTCAGCGCATTCTTAAACCTTATAAAAACCTTGCTTTCTTCTTAAACACTCTTTCGCCTCTCTCAAGGTAACAAACCTAACTCTAGCCTTGTCTTTCTTCTTCCTATTCTCCAATACTAACACTATGCATTTATGTGCAAGGAACACAATGAAAACGCCACATGCAACTAATTGTTTGAGTTAGATCCAACTCTTAAGCACCAAGAGGCACTACTATAATCTAAGAATAAGTGACATACCCCTTTCTTTGTTACTTTTTAATATTTATATCTCTTCAGTACATGATGTAGTTGTAGCTCCTATAGCCAATATGTTATTTAACTACTATGCTATTATAATAGTTGCTACATTACTATTATAGTTGTAAACCCTAACTATTTTATCATGTATAATAGTCTTTCATTCAAATCAGTGTCTTCTTAGTCTTGATGTCTCTCTATAACATTTGGATTTGTAGCTGGTTGGCTAATTATGTTGTAGGTTTATATAGAACTTTGCTAGATTATAAGACTTTGAGTTTTGTATCTAATTTTGTAACTAAACACTATATATTCAATTTAATGGAAATAATTTTCTATTTAAGGTCAGTATCAATAATAATTACTTATTTAAGGTCAAAGTGAAAATAATTACCAGGATACAGCTTTGAAATTGTGACTTAGAAATGGGATATAAAAAAAATTATCTATTGTACATATATCACGTTAATTAAGCGTGATTTAGCCTTCTCTCGTGTGCTTATCGCGTTATGCCGTCGCGATGTACGGATAAATATGTGTGAATAAAAAGACGAGAAGTGAAGGGGACAAAAGGAGGGGAAAAAAAAAGAAAGGGGGCAATGAAAAGAGAGAAGGGATGGAATGATAGTGTACTATACCTGCGTCAGTTCTATAAATTGTAAGAAAGAGAGACAAAAACGAGAGAGAGAAAGAGAGAGGACAGGAGCGAGAGAAATAAAAAAGGGACAGATAAGATGGAGGAGAAAGAGACAAGGGGGGACAAGAGAGAGAGAAATAGAAAAAAGATAGAGGAGATAGAAATGGGTTTCAAATAGGAAAAAATTTTGGTGTTGCTAAATCATGAGAAGAACACGTGATATATTTGTAAAATCTACGTATCGCTTTTTGCAATCGCTATACAGGAACCATAGTCAAACTTGATATCGTAATCATACCCATGATTTGTATGTAAATTTTTATATCCTATTTTTTTATACGTGATTTAGTGACCTTATATTGGTAATTAAGTCCATATAACTTGTGTTGGTATTTTTTTTTTTTTTTTTGTCTACGAACAATAGACAGGACCCAATTTAATGATTGAATTATTTTTTTTTCTTTTAGAGATTTTACGTAACTTCATAAACTGCATGAGTTTCAATACATGCATACGGTAGCAACCCTATCTCGTAACATAACATTTACTTCATAAGATGTTAGTTATATAAGTTAATTTCACATATAAAAAAATCCTAAGATTAGTGGGTTTTTTTTTTTTGTCTTTTTCATTTTTTTTCCATCTTTAGAGGTTGGATGTATTAAAGATTAGTAATAATAAAATTAGGATAATATGCTACTAGGATTAGAAAAAATAATTTTAAAAATAGACAAATTGAAATTGTCTCTAAAAAAACGAGTTTTAATTATAACAAACTTGTCTCTTTAATAATCAAGTATAGTGTAACTATAATATACTCATTTCTTATTAACTGGTCTCTTTAGGAGAAATTTAAGAAAAAATCAATAAAATCATTTATTCAAGTGTAGAAGTTTAATATGACCTGAACCCGTCTTCTTAAAACCAAAACTTGTTTTTTGAAAGAAGAATTCAAATTGTTTAAATTTAGGATTATTTTTATCTAGTAGTATTTTTTTAATATTTTAAAAATATAATTACTTTTTTTCCCTAATAAAATGCAATACTGAAATGATTATTTCGTATAATCCCCCACACACACTTTACTGTTGCCTGTACATGAGATTAATAAAGTGTGATTCATTTTCAGATCGATTCTTGCCCGCGTCCCTTTTTACTTGTTGCTAGTTACTTATTGTTGCTTACGTTGTTGCTTACAGATATTGATATTGATCGCTAATTGATTATTGCTGCGTTAGGCTTGCTTACTACTACTCGGGCAGGACAGTAAGCGCCGCACGGTCTTATTGTGCTAGCGAAAAGTCTAGGACCATGGGAATTCTTTAAAAGTAAATAATGGAATTTTTATTATATAATGAAATGAATAATAATATTTAATTTTTAAAAATTTAAAAAATTGTAAGAAACAAAGCACTATAAAATATTTCCATCTGATTAATGTAATAAATTTTGTATCTTATATTTAATTTCATTGGACACAGTTTTGTTTATAAAAGTTTGAACACGATTTTAATACATAGGCACCAGCCACCACCGATTGATGGGAAAGGGAAAATGTTAAAAAAACAAAAATAAAAAATTTTCACGGAAAAAAAATCCTTGAACTTTTATATTGTTATTTATTTATTTATTTTTCTTTTTCCATCGATTGAGCGGCCAAAAATCGAAATATAAATGCATCGCCATAGTGTTGCTCCATTTGTGGTAATTTGCTAATTCGTCGTCGAAGGAAAATATGGATTCTCTGCTAGCTAACTATGCCGATGCTTCTTCCGACGAAGAACAAGAAGATGAACTATCGCCCCCGTCGCCGCCACCACCACCGCCGCCACCATCCCATATCGTAGAAGCTCCAACTTCCCACTCAAAACCTTCTCTTTTCTCTTCCCTTCCTCAACCTAAACAATCTTCTTCTTCTTCTGCTTCGCTTTTCTCTTCTCTTCCCCAACCCAAGTCCCAGTCCTCTCTCTCTAACCCTAACCCTAACCCTAACCTTAAACCTAGCTCTAAACCTCCAAATCCCAAAAAATCGTTAAATTCACACCTCCAGTCAACCCTTCCCTACTCAAGAAACCCTCCCAAGACGACGAAGACGATGAAGACGAAGATGAAGAACGTAACAGAAGAACCCGATCGCAGTCTTCATCTCAAGCCCCCTCGTACACTCTTTCTTATCCTCCATTCCAGCACCTAAACACTCTGCATCCACCTTGGGCGTCCTTCCCTCTTCCGGCTCCGGCCGCAGGTCCATTATCGAAACCAGCGGTCCCGCGGTCGGTCCGAGCAGTTCCGATGAACCTACTGCAGCAGAAGCGGCGGATACAGGAAATGGGGGATACAGTGATGTTAGTGCTAATGACGGGAATTGCGCTTCTGGTTATGACCAGAATGGTGGGAATTACGGTTATTATGACGGTTATGGGAGTTACCAGAACACGGGGTTCGACCAAGGGGCGGTTGCGAGTAGTGGGATAGTGGATCCGAATTATGATAACGTGGGTGTGTATGGGGATAATGGCAGTAGTTATGGTTATAGCTATGGGGATTATGGTTATTCGGGTTTTGGATCGCAGGGGATGGAGATGCAGCAAGGGAGTGGTGCAAGTGCAATGGCGGTATTGGGGAAAAGAGGAAGGAATAACAATGAGATTCCAGCTGAAATCGTAGAGGTGAAGCAAGATGAGTTGATGAAGGATAGGCCTCGAGAGGACCAGATGAAGTTGACTGGCATTGCTTTCGGGCCTTCTCATCAGGTAATTAATATAAATAACTTGAAAGTTTCTTTGGTCTTTTGGTAATCGGGCTAGCTGAATGAAGCTTCTATTTGTTTTTGGCTTGCGATTTATCTTATAAAGTATGCTTAGAAAGTCCAGAGGATAGCTACTTTGCAGTTGAGCTTTTTCCTATTATTTTTGTTAAATGGACACTTGTTAATGGTCAATAGAGTTTTTGAGTGTTTGAGACATTGACCAGGATTGCTCAAGTGATCTAGGCTTAATCCTCATGAGAGGAGCGATGCAAGGGAAGTCTGCTGTCCTTGTGAATTCTCTACCTGACCGTGGATTTGCTGTTTTAATTCATGGAGCCTCAAAATAAAAAATGATTTAAAGGAAGGATCATTTTCTCTTTTATTTGCTTTTACCTAGTGTTCTTAGGCAATAGACACCGAGAATGGACCCTTCTTATATATAACCTGTTTATGTGGACATGAAACGTGGATGTGGATTCATTTGCTAACTTTTTCCTTTAGTATGGAATAATCAAATTAAAAGATGGAATAGTTGATGATCACTATTTGAGTGAATATATATGCTCCTGCGATTTTCAACAGTTTATATGGGATCAAGTTGTCTTTCCTTATGTATGTAATAATCAAACTAGTAGAGGGAAGGGTAGATGATTATTAGTCAAGTGAAAATATGTGCTCTTGCAATTTTCAGCAGTTTATATGGGCATCAGCTTATCCAACATTCAGGTGAAGTTTTTGTTGAATATGCATTTGGATGTTAATTGTGATCCATTGTGGTATTAAAAGAACACGTGCAACAAAGCCAAATTCTTGAGTTCATATGCAGGGGAAAAAATCAGTAGCAGATGGCGATTGTTGGGATTAGCAATGGGTAGGCTAACAGCCAGTGATAGCGTGGTTCTTGTTTCTTACCACAATGGCTATTTGTTTTGTGCTTCGTATAACTCGGTCCAGAGCAATGGGATTTAAGATAAGTAGGTCTAGAGCAAGAATGGTCAGGAGTTTGACTAGTACATATGCCAAAAATGACACTCGGAGGATGTTTTACAACTGTCAAGTTTTCAAATTAGGCATTAATGGTGAAGTATCAAGGATAACATATGCAATTGCAACAAGAGAGCCGCAATTCTCTCTCTGTAGGAACAGGAAATTTAATGTGGTCTTCTCCCACTAGGAAGGGAGAGCAGACACTATCAGCTTGCACAGGAAAGCTAGCATGTATATCACTTCCTTTGAACAAGTCTTTACATAGCAGCAACTCCTATGGAGACAATTCCCAGTGGGTATGTAGTGTGAAGCACGTTGGTACAATGAGTGGTCTAATCTATTTGTTGGAAGATATATCTATGCCAAATCTGAAGATGGAATAGTGCAGCTAAAACGGAAAAACCAGGGGAAAAATCCTCTGAGGGAGGGATCAGGATACTGAGGCTCAAGCATCTTGGATGCATTCTGAACTATTTTAACCCTTGTGGGAGCTGCGATGACAAAGGTATGGAGAAGATGTTGAGATCATGACAAGCTCCTGTCTTGCCTTATGTTTCTATTCTCCATCTACATGGTTCTAGGTTCTATCTGTTTTGTGACATACTTACCTCCAAGGATTGTTGTTCTAAATATCCTTTCATAGATACTTTTTCAGGTGTCAATAGTTATCGCTACATAATAAAATTCAAGGTCCCTGTTCTTTCCATCAACTCAACCTTTTTTATCAGTTGGTTTTGGATTGAATTAACTTGTCTAGAGACTGTCATTATCAGCTGGTATTCCTGCACCATTGTCTAACCTCCAATTGATTGTTTCACCAGCTTTAATTTTTTGGCTAATAAGTGAGACTTGAGAGATTACTAAATTATAAACATAAAACTAAAGCACTTCCTATGGATTTAAGTTTTTAGATTGTCCATTTTAGATCTAAAGGTAACCTTTAAGTTTCACTTAATTGGTCCAACCAACCAATCGACCAAGTTGAACGGATTATTGGGTTTCTAGTTTACTCAGAAGCCAGAACCATATATAGACCGTTACATGTGTGCATGACACACACTCGTTATGATGTTGCTCTATTGAGTGTATACATGCAAGAAAAAAAGGAGTCTTTTAAAGTCTTGCTATATTTGCTTATTCACGCAATCTAAGGGACATGTGTTTTATTGTCTGTTGTTCACTTGTCATCATGAATATGTTTGTTAATGTTGTATTTGGATTACCAAATTGTGTGTGTATAATCAGAGTAGGGTCCTGCAGTGGGCACTTGTGGCAGTTGTAATTTAAATAGTGGGGCAAGTATTGTGGAGTTATGTGTAGCTGTTATGTAACTCAAAGATCATCATGTACACTATTTAAAGGAGTTAAAACTCTAGAAATGAAATGCTCGGTTTTTGTCTCAAAATTGGTTTCTTGACCTTAGATCACTGAGTTCTGTCGAACGAGCCCAAAACCAACATTCAAAAGAGGGAAGGGCAGAAGAAAAACTTTTTAGCCTTTAAGTGAACCTGATATGTTGTTGAACAGGCCTAGCGTGAGTAGTGAATACTGAATGGTGATTGGCAATCCTATAGCATACACCCCTGAGACAACATAGACATTGTGACCCAGTTACCTTTTTTGCCCTTGTGCATAAAGCTTTCTATTTCTAGTAGTCCTGTTAGGCTTTCTGGACAAAATGTAAGCTTTTGGCAGCAATGTTAGCACATTTGATCATGGATGGAGCAAGACCTTCTGGATTATACATACGTGTGTGTGTATTTATTATTGTTATGGTTTATTGAATCAGTAAATAGACGGTGTGTGTGTATTTATTATTGTTATGGTTTATTGAATCAGTAAATAGACGGATTTGATGCACTCTATGCTTTTTAATCAGGTTTTATGGGGTCTCTTAACTTTGTGTTACTTTTCAGCCTGTTTCGGCTAAAGGAAAGCCTTCCAAATTACACAAGAGGAAGCATCAGATTGGTTCATTATACCATGATATGAAACAGAGGGAGATGGAACTTCAAGAGCGGCGTGCAAGGGGTCTTCTTACGAAAGCCCAAACACAAGGGAAGTATGGATGGTGATCTTGTATTTTTTAAACGCCCCTAGAAGGTAGTAATGTTCCCCATTAGCAAATAGCTGATGATGGATTATGCAGATACAGGGCAACAGGAAGATCTGACATGTTTGATTTCTGGACATAGTTTTTATTATTGTATCGTTCATAACTGCAGTTATACCAATGGATATCTACGGTTTCGAGTCCTTCTGTTGGGTAATTGTACCATATAGCTAGGTCACAGCGAGTTTGGGTTGGATAAAAAGCAGTTTGATGTCTACAAGAATGTACTTGTTAAGGATTTCTTCTGAATCTTGGGTTCCGATGAATTTTGACATTATTGTGTGAAATCAGCAGATAATGTCACCAGAAGTACCTGAATATGCGAATCTTTTTTCTCTCTTCATTATCAATAGCTAACATTTATTTATTTTCTTTTCAAGTGTTTCAATGCCTCAACTTTTCTATGGGTCTATTTGTTTAGTTTTTTTGGATATATATAGATATTTTTTTTAATTTTTTTAACAAATTATTTATTAAGAAAAAAATATAGATGAAAAAAATTATAGTTCTCATAAAAAGTTCAAATAGATCAAATATAAATACAAATTGAATATATTTATACATATCATTTTGATATAAATATAGATACAAATGAAAAACAGATCATCTAAAGAGATACTGATGTCCTCACATAAATTGTAATAATAGTACGATGGTCTCATCTTTCATTTTATAGATAAATAAATTTCTTTCATAATAAACTTTGCATAGATATTAAAAAAAAAAATCAATAGATAAAAGTACATTTGAAAAAATTGAATAACAAGAATGAAATAAAATATTGAAAAATTAACAAATGAAAAATTGAAAATGGAGGCATGTCAACAAAATAATCTCCGCTGTTGCCTCGCCAATGCTTATTGGGCTCTGCATCAGTTGAAATAATCAGGTATCAACCATTTTCCAACTTTATCAAGGTTATTCATTCATTTCTTATTTTACGTGCTATTATGATATTTATTTTATGAAAATAATAAAAAATACTATTATGATATTCATATGATAATTTATAATAAATTAATATTACATAAAATAATGATTAAAAATTCATATCCTACTTCTATAAATTATCATTCAATGATTTATTTTTCAATCTTATCATATATACCCATCTTAAAAATATTACATATATAAATATTTTTTTTCTAATAAAAAAAAATATTATAAATATTTTACTCTTTACTCTAATAATTACTTGTTCAATGTTTTTCAATCAAATGAATATTACAATAGTCATTACAATCCATTAAATTCTTATTAAATTAAAATTCCATTCCCCTTTATTCCATACAGCGAAGTAAATGGGGAAAAGGAATAAAATATTAATATTTTTAAAAATAATTACGGAAATGCCATCGGGAAAAAATTATTCCCGATTTTAGACAACATGGCCTCGTCTCTTCAAAAGACGAGGTCATTAGTGACTGACCTCGTCTCTTGAAGAGACGAGGCCTCAATTCTATAGTGACCTCGTCTCTTCAAGAGACGAGGTTGCTCCGCGTATGACCTCATCTCTTCAAGAGACGAGGTCATGAGTGATTAACCTCGTCTCTTCAAGAGACGGGTCATCGGCTTAAATTTCCCGCTCGCATCTTCTTTCCCATTTCTCCCATTGCAGACCTCGTGCAAACCCTAAATCTCCAAATTCCCAATTCTGAAATCGCGAATTGCAGTCGATTTTTGGCGCATCAAATCCACAAATCGACCGTAATCGCTCATCCCCGATTTATTCAAAGTTGATTGTGTAGCGATTGGTTGGGTAGGAGGATCAAAAAGAGGAGATTTGAAGCGAGATCACCAGCGGCGAATGGCGAACTTTGAGGTTGGATTTCCGCGTGTTTTCGTATTTTTTTTCAATCATTCATGCTGCATTGGTGAATTAAGATTGTATGTGTTGTTAGAATAATTTTATAGCATGATTCGTACGCCGACGGTATATTGCTACTTTACTATTATGGCGCGTTTGCTTAAAAATAATAAAGGAGAAATGAAGTAAACATAATGACATTTTCAATTACAATCTTAGTTTAATACCATAATTAATAAACCGAAGTATACATCAGAATACATATTCTATGTAATAAGATTTAAACGAAATAAATACTAAAATGTGTCATTCATACTTAGATATATGAATATGTGATGATGCTGACATGTTATTTAATAAGTTATCAACTTGTATCAATGGTAATTAGATTAATGATATTCGGAACTTAATAGTTGTTTAAGAACTACAACTCGTCTTCTACTACAAAGACTGGTACATATTAAAACTTACACATATATACCCATCGCTAAGTCATATATCAACCATGCGAGTATAATAAAACTTATCTTCACATAATGTTGGCATAGGGAAGTGTTATTGATTATGACACAGTCGTTCGGCAGTTCTGGGGGGAGATGGTAAGAGTTGATTTCAAAAGATAAAACTTCGGTTTTTTTTTTTTTTTTTTTGCTTGTCGTATGTTGTATAGAGATGTATATGTATAATATTTGCTTTTGAAAAAATTAAGTCCTAAGTAGTTATTGTTGGATAATTATTTTGGGAAATTGAGGGTGCATAAAAAAATTGAAAATAATTTCAATTGTCGTTAACGGGGTGTACTTAGGACCTTAGCATTGGTATGGCGATTTAATATGGCATGAAAAAATGCGATGAAAAAAGAAAATATTTGTAAGAAGCAGAAGAGATTATAAAATTAAATTTCAACTTTGAAAGTGGAGGTGCAGGTTTAGGAGTTATGTTAAATGTTACGAGGAATGCAATTCATAAGTGTGATTTTTTGAATTTGATATGTGGAAGCTAATTTTGATGAGATGGCAAGATTTGTGAGGAAATGGATAAAGCGAAGTTCATACTATACACTCATGGGAATATTGTGCAAGGGGATGATGATTTTGGTTATGATAAGCGGCTTGTTGCTATGGTCAATGTTAGTAGGAATTCAACATATGAGCAGATAGTGGAGATTATTTGCAATAGACTAAAGGTAAATAGGTGTACCATCGGGTGGAGCTATCATAGGGTAGCTATTGGAGATAGGATGCTCGTTATGATATTATTCCAGTGACCGATGATGATGCGGCACAAGAGATGTTGCTATACACAGAAGGCTCAATGGCTGGTTATGTACAGATTTTGGAAATTGAATTGTCACAGGCACCTGCAGGGGAAATGGGCAATGATAGAAATATTGGAAGCCAGGGGTTTGTAGACTCCAACTCTACTCCAGTTCAGACAATGGGCAGTGCACAAGTAGAAATGGGTCACTTTGAATTTTGTGTACCTACATCAATAGGTGGTGATGATATGGATGCTGGGCAAGACTCATCGGCAAGTGCTTGGATGAAATCATGGTGGGTGGTTTCATATCACTAAATATGAAGGACCTTACACTTGCTCGGATGAAATCACTGGACAGGATCACTCTCAGTTGGACTCCACCAGCTTGTCCAGGGCCATAATATTGGAGATCCGCAATTCTCCAGATGTGAGGGCGAAGGATCTCCAAACGAATATATTAAAGCAGTTCAGTTATAATGTTCATATCAAGAGAATTCGTGAGGCAAAACGAAAGGCCATTGAGCAGGTGTATGGAAGTTGGGAGTCATCTTATGTGGAGCTTCCGCATCTACTTAATGCAATCACTGAGGCAACTCCATATTCAATAAGCAAAGGCGTGAAGCCAACGATGCCATGAGTATGGGTAAGTTGCTCACAGAATACGCTGCGAATAAGTTTGAGCGATGGAACAACATATCAGTTCCCATAGAGTTACTTGTTTCGATTACCAAGAAGGATTACGAGGTTAAACTGCACCACGTCAACAATGTATGGTCAGAAAGGGGACCATACAAAAAGTGAGTTAAGATCATGTAGATTACGTGTAACAAGTGGCAAACATATAGAATTCCATGCTCGCATGCAATGGCAGTGATGGGGACAATGCACCTGGATTGTGTTGCTTATGTAGGACAGTGGTATGGTGTGGGACCACCACTAAGAGTGTATGGTGTTCCTTCATTCCCGCAGCGATAAGGCAAATTGGACTCTGTTGGATTACCAAGTAGCACCCTAATCCAGGACTTATTAGAAAAAGGGGCCGGCTTAGGGAGAGAAACGATTCCAAAATGAGATGGACATTCGAGAGGGCCCCCGAGGTTATTCATGCGATTGTTAAGGGCAGCAGGGCCAACATAAGAAGTTGTCCAAATGCGGGATCGGCGGATAGACTAGTTACGGAGCAATCGAGTCGTGGTGGTAATGGAATTTCTTTATTCTCATATGTTTTTGTTACTGCACTAATGAGTCATGATTTAACGTATTCTTGTTATGCTTGTGTTTAATCAACATGTGTGGACTTTGACAACATCTCTTTCTTTTTCCTTCGCAGATGGATCCAGGACCGATCGATAGCTCATTACTGACACAGCAGCCTGTACACAGGTCCATTCTAGCCTGGGATGGACAGGTTAGTTCATTCTTTCAAATTCAGTGATTGCAGATTTGATGGCTAAGGTGAGAGTGGTCTTTAATTAATGCGATAACTTTATTGTAGGAGCATGAGGTTTTGCATTATCGGCGGCGAGAGGCGAGGCTCAGGCGACCAGCAGGAGTACCTACAGAGGTTGACGAGCGGCTGTTGCCATTCCTATCTCAGGCAGGGTTCATAGGGGCAGCCCAGATGCCTTTCATTCAGCTAGATTGGCATCTGCTTACAGCTTTGGTCGAGAAGTGGCGACCAGAGACACATACGTTCCACATGACCACGGGCGAGTGGTCTGTGACCTTGGAGGATGTTTCTGTCCTTACGGGCCTCCATGTAGATGGATTGGCAGTGACGGGCACCGCTAGGCTTGATTATCCTGATTTATGCGAGGAGTTGCTAGGACTCCGGCCACAGCCTGGCGTTGATATGGATGGTGGTCACCTAAAGATGTCGTGGTTGGATAGCCACTTCGGCGACCTACCTGAGTTTGCCGATGATCAGATGATCAGATAATACGTTCGAGCATACATTTTACTGCTACTTGGGGGATTCATTGTCGCAAACAAGTCCTCTAACTATGTTCATCTCATGTACCTACAGTTGCTCCGAGACTTCAAGACGGCCGGACAGCACGCGTGGGGAGCTGCCTGTTTGGCATGGCTATACAGGCAGCTATGCTTGGCTTCCCACATTGACACGGGGGACATGGCAGGACCGTTAGTTGTCCTGCAGATATGGGCATGGGAGCACTTCCCCCACATTGCCCCAGTTCGTCGCCTGCACACATCAGTTACCGCGGGCCGCCCGCTCATCAGCCATTAGGGTGCGACTTTTGACGTGACTCGAATATCGACACATCTGCTGATTGAGTACCGCGCATCTTTCGATCGACAGACGGCGCATCAGGTATGACATCGGTTCCCTCCTATAGCTCAATTGTTTTGCAATGACTTTTGTTGTTACATTGCTATGGTACGATGGTTTGTTAACGCAATATTTTACTTTTCCTATTGCATCAGGTGGTGTGGGACCCATATAGTTCGATCTTACCCTCCCTGTTGCCATACTGCCTAGCAGGGAGCAATGTGTGGCTTGCACGAGTCCCCCTGGTATGCTTCTACCTTGTCGAGCACTACTACCCTGACAGAGTGCTCAGACAGTTTGGTGGCTTCCAGGGATTCCAGCTCCCCCTACCGACATGAGACCCCTCCATGAGATTGACATGAGAGGACGTTCAGAGTGGAACTGGTAGGTGGAGCATGCCAGGTAGATAGCTGAGTGGGATACTCGGTGTGATTGCATAGTTGAGCTGCCCAATTTGCCTGCTAGGACATCTGACGATTACTTCCAGTGGTATCATGCGATCACCCGACACTGGATCGGACGCACGGGAGCTATCATACGATACATGGTAAGATAACTGTCTCTTCAAGCTTTTATATGGAGTTGTACTGGCTTGGCAGCTACTTACTGATATAATTTTTTTCTATTATTCACAGGCTGATTTCATTTATAGCATCCCAGACATGCCCCCAGAGCTCACTCCATCCACTGCACGAGGTGTCTGTCGTGTGGTGGAAGAGTTTATGGGGTTGAATTTCAATGATCCAGTGCCACCAGCTTCATCATCACCTGTAGCACAGGATAACCCACAGTCTCATACCTTACAGAGACGATAGACTCCTAGAGAGAGGCGTGGGCGAGGACGAGGCAGGGGTCGAGGACGAGCTCGAGCACCGGGTATACAGATCAGAGATGAGCCTGAGCCGTCCGATCTACCTTCACATGATGAGCCTGGACCTTCCCAGGTCATTCAAGACGAGGCTGGCCCGTCGTCGACATCTTACTATATAGGGGACACCCCCATGCCAGACCCGTCATACTCAGAGTTCCATACCCCCTTGGCTCCACAGAAGAGACGACCATCGCCATCACATGATATGGGGGAGGGGCTCACACAGGTCGAGCCAGACCCTGTCCCGTTCCACCAGTACAGTGCTACTACTGGACATGAAGATACTGCAGTTACGGATATTGTTCGACCTACACAGCATCCACATCTGCGTACCCCGTTACCCAGGACGTACGTGAGGCGAGGTAGAGGCCGAGGACAACATAGGAGGGACACACATCAGCAGCAGTAGTAGATGATAGATTTTCTTTATTTTCATTGTTGCATATAGCTTCTTATTTTATTGTATTGTTTTTGTATGTATATTGTGCTCCTTTTCTCTTGTACATTTTAAAAGAACAATGAATCAGCATTTCGTTTCATATTATCTGTTACGAGCCAACAAATTCCCATATTTTCATTGCACTGTGCTGACAAACAATCACAATACCGCTGTGATTGAATGATTCAAATTGAGATTCAGCATGTATTTTTAGGCTGAATGGTATTATAACCGTGTTAAATTTGTTTAATGGCTTGTATAGCCATTTATATTTCTACTTGACAGGTTTTATATATAATTTTTTGGGTTTCTTGAGTAATAGACTTAGTTGGGAGGAGGAATAACTGACCTCGTTTCTTGAAGACGAGGTCATACGCGGAGCAGCCTCGTCACTTGAAGAGACGAGGTCACTATAGAATTGAGGCCTCGTCTCTTCAAGAGACGAGGTCAGTCAATAATGACCTCGTCTCTTAAAGAGACGAGACCATGTTGCCTAAAATCGAGAATAATTATTTTCCGATAGCATTTCCGTAATTATTTTTAAAAATATTAATATTTATTCCTTTTCCCAAGTAAATGAGCCATAAGCCAATGAAAACAATCCGTGCTATTTAATAATAATAATAATAATTTTTTTGTGATATAATGCTCGGAAAGGTTGAATATTATTCGTAATAGGCATGTCCGGTTAAAATGTTAGAACTTGGAGCTTTTTCTGTGTTATTTAATTCTTATTTCAATTTAATATAGTAGTTTAATATTATCATATTAATTTTTTTTTAAATAATTTTTATAAAGCTGGAGTCCGCAAAAGATAACGGCTGAGTGATTGAAAAGATTACTGCAACCATACAAGGTGGCTAGCTACTTGGTAAGTAATGTCTGGAGTAAACCAGTTCGTAGGAGAAGGAGCGAAAAAACTAACTTTCATGTTTGCAAATGTTCTCCTCCTCCTTTAAACTTACAAACCGTAGAAACTGAACCCAGCAAATTAATGCCAGAATTTCTATATTTACAATTTCTTAAAAAATAAAATTTTTCTTACAACAATAAAGCTACCAATCCTTCAGCAGCTCTTCTGCAACATCCTTGTAGCTAACTTTCCTCTTTTTCGGCAAAACCTCACTGGGTTCAGCCAGTAGTTTCTCGTCTTCGACATCCTTATCAAGAGGAGCGTTCGCATTCTGATCCTTGACCTCCCGCTCAGAGGTTTCTACCTTCATTCCAAGACTTGGTATCATGTCAAGAAGCATAGCATGAACTGGGTCGGTCATAATTTCAAGTTTGTTGAGTTCCTTTTCATCAGGACCATCATGTTTATCCATTGCAGCTTCACTAATATTGAGTCTGCCTTCCCCCAAATCTGTCAAGGTTCCAGCTTCAGCATTTCCACCTTGTTCTGATAAATCAAGTTTGTAAATATTACTGTCGTCTGGATCTACATCACTGTTTCCTTTTCCTTCCATTTTGTTAGTAGCGTCATCTTCTATACTCTTCAAATCTTTGGCCAGTGTTTCCGCTGAAGAACTACCTTCATCGGATGTATTTTCTGAAATTTTTAAAGCTTTCTTCCCAGTACGTGGACGAGACCTTGCAGCTCGGGCACCACCACCTTCTCCTTTTTTTCTGCTGATACTAGCAGGTCTACCTTTTTTCCTTCTACCAGCAGTCCCAGAAGAGGTAGCACTGCGATGGTCTTTGAAGGTTGCTTTGCCTTTTACATGTTCTTCCTTGTTGGGAAAAGTGTGTGTCTGGTTGTTCTCTTCAGCACTAAATATGGGAGAAGAAACCTTATCAAGAAACTACTATATAAATTTTGGGGGGGGGGGGGGGGGGATAACCATGGGAAAATTAAAACTTCCAACCCTTCAGATAATTTACTCTGACTAGAATTATTCAATACACTGTTTATTCCAGAGGTACATTAATGCACGAGTTACAATCACAACCCCCATCCACGTCCAAGTATTGCATGTGTTAGTTCATAAGACTACAGTAAAAGGCAAACTTTCCCTATCAATGCATGATCCCAAGCATCCACCATCATTATCTTATTTATTTATTAGAACGAGAGTCAGGTAAAAAATCTTGGGACACATCCTCACTTCTACTAGCCACACCCACGATCTTATAATATACAAAGGTGAACCATATGTTAATGCCATTGAAACAGCTGTTTGCTGTAGTAGCTCATAAATAAAACCTGCCACTTTTTTCATCAAAAACTAGTCCACTCTATGTTAATACCATTGAAACATGCTGTTTGCGATAATAGCACATAAGTAAAACCTGTCACTTTTCATCAAAAACTAATCCACTCTATGGTACTTAGGCTGCAAACAAACCGAGCTATTTGTCAGCTCAGCTCAAGCAAGCTCAATTAGTAAACGAGCCGAACTTGAACCCGAAGTAAATATTGTTTATCTAAACGAGCCAAACTTGAGCTTTGATTTAGGCTCCCGAGCCAACTCGTAAATAAGCTTGTTTAGGCTCGTGAATAGTCCCAAGTTGACTCGTTAACAGATTTATGAATTTTTTATACATGATATATTATCTACAACTACATAATAAAAACAATAAAAACTAATTTCTATTTAATAATTATTTATATATATTATAGAAATATTTATATATTATATTTTAGGTTGAAAAAAGAAAATGGCTATCAAAATGAGTTGAGCTCAAACTTGAACTTTAAGCTCGAAAAAAGCTCATTAGACTCGATAAAAACTCGGCTCGGCTTGGCTCGAATTTATTTCATAACCGAGCCAAGCTCAAGCTCAAATTTAAGCTCGTTTAACTAAATGAGCCAAGCTTAAATCCCAATTTTCAAGCTCGATAAAAAGTTCAGCTCTAGAGCTCGCTAAATGCTAAACGAGCCAAGCCCGAGCCTTTAAAAGCTCGGCTCGGCTCGGCTCGGCTCGGCTCGGCTCGGCTCATTTGCCGCCCTAAAGGCACTATGGAAGTGTCAGCTTCCTATTTAAGGCTTTTTCAAAAGTTATTTTTGCTTATTCATGTACAACACTATTTTTGAGAATGAGTAAACTTTCTTTCCTCCTCTACCTCTCAAACTTGAATGATGGTAGAAATTATACTTTATCCTCAAGAAGAAAAACTCAAAACATTAATATAAATCATGCAAGGAGATTCATCTATGCATATAGGGGGAGGGGGGGGGGGAGAGAGGAGGACATGGTGGGAGGGGGGAGGGGGCTGTGCTAATCTAGGAAAACCTTGACTAGTGTTCATAATGGAACAGATTAAAAGAATGCATACTATAGTTATTACCATTTAATCTAAAAATTTAAACTTATAGATATATGCAAAATACTATATTTATTATATAATACTTCCACTCGATTATAAGACAGAAGTTTTAACTAAGACCCATTATGTGAACAAATTTAATTAAATAGGGATTGAAATAAGTGTGCACAATAATGCAAAATTCAAAAACTCCACTATAGTACATATTAATTTACTATCGCAACTATCTGATCTATATGTTTAAACTTTTAGGTATAGAGTGGGTTATCATGCTTATTATGTAATAAAGCAAGCATCCAGCTAATCAAAAGGTGGTCTAAGAAGCACAAATGATTTATGATACATCCTTAGTGCTGAAAAAATTATTTATTTATTGTACCTTCTCCTCTTATTCAATTAAATTTTTATTTATTTACCAAAAAAATTATTTATTTATTTTTGTTACATATCACTAGGGCAAAAACTCAGGGGATTGAATTCAAAATTAAATTTCCTTAAATATTTAAAAATTTAAACATCCTGAGACAGAAATGAAACATGACTCTTTTTTTATAGTGCATTTGTTTCCATAAATATATTTTGTAGCACCCAAATAAATTTATCCTACACGACATTCAAACGAACTGAAAGATACTAACATAAGACAAGAGGTCTTCACATAACAGTATTCTGTAGACAGAACTATTATGTTTTTCACTGCTTTATTGCTCCTACTCTTAGACTAAAGGGCATGTCATCATTGTAACTTTTTGGTGGTTATCACGCTTTTGCATTATCAAAAAGAGCTGCACATTGTCCTACAAAATGTCTTCCAAAATTAGTATGCGAAATGAAGTATGATGAGACGGTTCTTACGGCACCCACTGCACAAACAGTTGAAATGCTACAAAATGTCTTCTAATTAGCATGGAAAGTAGAGTATTATGGGACAACTCTTGCAGCACTCACAACAGATAACCATAAAATATAAGCTTTGGAGATGCTAGTAATAAGAACCTCCATCTCAAAATTCATAACTCAAGAAAGATGTATTACACAGGGCAAGTTCTACTGACCGTTCTTCACCAGATGACACATCATCTCCCATGATTATCAGTTTGTAAGGATCCTCTGGAATGCGCTGATCCTTCTGCAAGCAGTCGTCCAACCATTGAGAAGTGACTATACACAAACTTTCTTTTTTATGAGGCGTTTGTCTGCATCGCTAAAGCTGCAAAAACAAATTGAAATATTCCAACTCGAGAAAATAAGTATGTCATTATAAGTATTCAAAATGGAAACTTGACCAAAAAAGACAATTATCTGAACCAAGTAGCTTTACCCAACCATGTTATCAAGACCACAGTTTTTCCAAAACCAAATGAATATGACACAGCACAGACATCTAAAATCTTAATCCACTCCATGTGAGTGAGGTTTCATATTTATATTTTAACTCTTTCTAAAGCCGACACATTGATCAAAGCCTCTATAATCAATTAAGTGAATCAAACAAAACTGCTAGGATTTGAACTACGGAGCTCCTGCGCCAATACCAACTTAAACAAGGACTAAAGCCAACTACACTGAATGCTCAAACTAGTACATACCAGTTTAAAATTTCATCAATTGTAATGCTCATGCATAAGTTGCATTCATGCCAATCTCGTAATTAAGCCATTACTTACAAGAAAAAATTAACTAGGTCCTTGGATATGGAAAAATGACTTCATAACCTTGAAAACACATTTTAGTATTTGTAAGGACAAAAGATGCTTTTTATTCTTTACACAGTTCTATAGTTCCAACCATAACTAAAAGGGGCCTACCTATTTTTGGCACACCCTTAGAGGGAGTTGCCACATAGGAATGTGGAACCGCTTACAGTACCGCATGTGAGACCACTACGGTACCGCATGCCTATTTGCCACACCTCAATAAAGAGTATTATCAAAGACTACCTACCTTTCTTTTTTTCTCCAACCACTGATGTATCTACTGAGAGAGTACGATCTTTTGGCCTCAAGCCATCAGAAACTAAAAAAAGAAATATAAATTGACAAGTTATGCCTCATAACTCCACATATGATGGAAGTACCTTTGTACAACAGAACTAGATTCCAATGCAAGTCCAGGAACTGTCAGAATGACCAAGTGTGTAGCATGTGAAAGATCTTCAGAGATTTTGCCACCACCCCAGGAGACTTCAAGTTTTAGTCTCTTCAGAACTAGCCTCAAAAGAACATCCCATTCCGACTTCTTCATGGGATTGGACCAAGTACATATTAAAAAAAAAAAAAAGGCACGAGAGATGAGGTGGGGGGGAGGGAAGAAATTAATATATTGAAAGAGCGATTGAATATTGGTATATCTTACAATTTCTGTGAAGGGGTACAGAAATAAATGCAGCATCCTTGAAAGCGTGACCATTTCTCTTTGGGGAAGAGCTTTTTCTTATAGTATTCGATTCTGCTGGGCTCTTCTGACCTTTCCACATTATGTAAAAGCTGGATATAATATATACAATAAATTATTCACGAGGTTATCCAACTTCACACCATGAAATAATTACCAACTGATCAGAGCAGTATTTGGAATTAAAAATGGTTTTGATCACGATTTCCAAGCATTATGCAAGTTAGCAATACATACCAACTTTCACCAAACATACTCGACACCAATTACCTGCCTAATGTCAGAAAGGTCTAGGTCCCAATAGTAGGAATCTGAATATTCATCAATTTCTTCTTGCAACTTCTTCTTCGATGGGTCAGAAAGGAACAGGAAATATCTTTTGTATGAAAAAAGAAAAGTTATTCAGCCAAGAATGAAAACTAAGGTCCTAGAAGGACATAATTCTCCAACAAGTTAAAAATATACATACTTTGGTAGCAAAGGGAGAAGCCTTTTTTGTGAAATACAGTCAACGACCCATGAATAATGGATGATATCCTTACTCCGTTTTGCTGCCTGAAATTTGATCCCTGTCACATTATATTCATCTTTCTATGGTCAGCTCAAAAAAGGACTACAGTGACAATCATCAAAACAGAGCAGAGATAGTAGCCCATAAGTATTAATCTCGTATTAGCTCTCCAGATAGATGCACAAGTGCAGTACGTTCAATATATAAATAATATACAAACAATGGCCAAAGGGAGACAAGCAGGAGAGAAAAAGATAAAGAACCTTTGCTTTCAGCTGCAACACAGTGGGTAACTGTCGAGTTTAAATTCATGGAGAAAGTCCCACCATTCTCGACAACCATTTTATGCAAAGAATCAAGAGAAAGATCCAATGGAACATTGACAAAATCTGACATATATTCAGGAAAAGCCATACTTAAAAATGAAAAAACAACAAACAAAGAAACCAATTCAAAGAACATAAGTGATGCCCTAGCTCCTAGGTAATTGAAACAATCCTCAGCACTGGTTCAGCAAAGTAAACATGGAAACCTCATCCCATCCGGTTAGTTAGCTACACTAACAGCATAATTTTATGCAAAAGCATTTTAATGACCACATCTGATTTTCTTCACCAGCCCATCAAGAATTAAAAAAAGAAGCAAAACAATGACATAAAGGATACAGAACATCATATTCGAGAACAACTTTGTCTCTCCCTTAATCTTAGACACATCAGTCCGCATGAAATGAGAAGGGACAAGAAGCAAGTTCTTTTTCTCCTGCTTTCCTCTATCAGTAGATCTCTTCCGCTGTATCCCACCATTTAGTTGATCTTTGTCCTGCCCTTTGTGACTTATGCCATTGCTCATATGCACCAATTCCACAAAAGCTAAATATAAGAAAAGACAAGAGAAAGTGAATAGAACCAAATATAAAATCAAGAAAAGTTCCACCAATCTAGAATGCCAAATACAAAAGGGATCCAGGATCAAGTCAACCAGTCCCCTTACATTGCACATCAAGACACTCATGCCAAGGTTTGTCCCATCTTACTCTATCAATACGTGGAAAACGTAGACTGTAAGGAGCAGCAAAGACCTATGTGGGCAAAAACAAAGAAATGACAATCCCCAACAGAAAATTCATATAAAATTACCAACTTGAAACAGCTACTTGGAGACAACTAATATTGACTCTGTGTTAAATCCTTAAATCAGCATATTTAGACAATCCTATGAGGGCAAACCTCAGAATTTATAGTCCGGATGTCACTGGTAATTGAAAGGATAATGGATCTGCAACAAAGAGGGAAAAAGTTACAAAGACCAGCAAAGGTTTTCTAACAACTGCAAACTTGTGATTACAAGACACAAGATTGACTATTTCAAAGCAATATGTAAATTTGCCCATTGCTCTTCCATAATGTATAAGATGATGTTCCTTGAAGATATGATCTCAGAAAGAATGTATCTACTCACTTTTCAGGGCTTTCAACCCAGACATCTGGTCTCTCCTTCGAATGATTTGTTACCCGATAGAAACTTGGCGGTGCCTTCTTGGGGTATTCATACTTTCTAAAAGAAAGACAAGATAAATTCAGATTATGCAGGAGAACAGAAGGAAAATTCTTCTATTTGCTACACGGCTAACATAAGCTCTCCTCCATATAGTTAACGCAGCTTCTTGAGACCACAAAGATTGGCTTTCATAATGGCTAAATAATCTCCCTTCTCAGCAGCAAACTCTTATTACAATCACATTTTTAACAAATGAAGTAAATAAAAGCATATCAAAGTAAATAAGTAATAACCACGTATTAAAAGTGGCTACTTCCACCGCAAAAAGCATCAAGTTTCAACCACTATTTCACCATTTATGGCATAAAACAATATGTACCTCATGTGTGGCTTTAATTTAGTACAACAGCATCTAGCTCATTATGAGAAAGCCCAGTACCCACTCTGCAGAAGGAGATGAATCTGCAATACATTCAACACAGTTGGACACTTAGACTCGTATCTATTTTTATTGTCATTAAGAAGGTTCACTTCCAGCCTATCACCTCAAAATTCCATCGACACATTGTTACTCTTTTAATTCATTAACCAGGCCTATCAAAACCAGACACCCATCACTGCTGTTAACGTCTCAAATTCATTTGGAAAGGAACATTGAAGCTAGATCAACATGTACCACACAAGATCCCAAACTGTGCAGGTTTATACTGCTTGTCAGTGAAGGTGTGGGTGCTTATTGCTTAAGTCCTTGTATCGTAAAGTAAGCATATATACAAGTTGGATTGTATTGTAAAGTTTCTGATACCACGTATATACAATGTCACCCTAGTTTGGGGCGAAATACGTGTATACCGTTCTTACAATAAATAATTACCAATATATAGTTAACAAAAAAAAAAATTACCAAATTACATTACGAAATCGCGTTTCTAAGTCAGGATATGTGTAATTAACATGTAAACCACGTCTAACAAACATGATATCATATTTTCATACCATAGCCATATTGCATTACACAGAGAGGATATGGTTTTTTTACAAAAAAAATCGCAATTCTATATCACGATATTCCAAGGGGCATATTTCAAAATTCAAAAAGTCATCTATGTTTATCTGCTCTCCCGTCTCTCTCCTCCCCCCCCCCCCCCCCTTTCCCTTTTTGACACATTTTGTGCCCTCTCTCTCTCCTCTATCCTCCTCTGCTCTCTCCTTTCTCTTCCTTTTTGTTTTTTCATCCTCACTTACTATTTTGTTTTTTTCCACAGGATATCACGACTATTAAAGGCAATACATATACGAATGGTACATAATTTTTCGTATATCTCATGTATAAATTGCGATTTTGAAGCTGTATATTGGTAATTATTTTCATTTTAGCCGTAAATAAGTAAATATTATTAATATTGACCCTAAATAGAAAATTATTTCCTCTAATTTGTATTGTTCTTCTTTAAATGTAATTACTTTCCTTTTTGAATGTTAAAAAATTTTATAGGTGTTGCTTTAGATGCCATAAATATTGCTTTAGTTGTTGTATTAATTGCTAAATGACGTACTTTTAAATGGCGAGATCTAAACCCTGAAAAATAAGAATCTTCTCACAAGTAATTTAAAGGATAATAGTACATTTATAAACATTACACAAATTAAACATGTTGCCATATAATTAATACACCAACACGTATTGGAATTAGTCTGCATGCAAACATGTGGCAAACTAAAGATAATTACTCGTTTTGGGATTAATTTAAAAGAAAATAAACAAATACAAATTATATAAAAGATATTATATAAATACCAACCTTGTATCACATTTTAGACATGCAATACAAGGATTTCAATCATATCACATGCCAAAAATGATAGACAAATAAAGAAAGAATGCATTGTACATTCAACATGCGATATAAGTCCAATTAGTGGTACAAACAAACTGAGCTTTTAGAGGCTCAAGCTCGACTCGTTTAAATATTATTAAGCTCGAGCTCGAACCAAATTTTTTATCGAACCTAAAATTAAGGCTTAAACTTAACTCGTTTAGCTTAACGAACTTTATTTCAAGCTCATTTAGTTTACAAATCAAGTTCAAGTTCAAGTTCAAGTCAAGTCAAGCTTTTTATTGAGCCTAAAATTAAAATCAAGCCTAAAATTCAGGTCAGTCAGCTTTTTATCGTGCCTATTGGTTTTTATAAAGCCTAAAATTTAAGCTCAAGCACGACTCATTTAGATAGCCCGTTTTCCAATTTTTTCAAACCTAAAAATGAAATATAAAAGTTGCTAAATATATGTATATTAAATATAAATTAGTTTCTATTGTTTTAATTACATATCAATATATTATAAATATATAACTCACAAATCTTCTAACGAGCGTGTTCACGAGCCTGCTCACAAGCTCGAATTGAAGTTCGAGCTTAACTCGTTTAGATAAACGAGCTTTATTTTAAACTCAAGCTCGCTACTTGTGTTGTGCTTGGCTTGTTTACAGCCTTAGATCCAATCATATATCACCATATGAACATGCAATATGAGGCCTCACCCCCTTAAACTTCAATTTTTTTTCCCTTTCATTTGTCCTAAAATACCATAAAATCATGAACCCTCAATTGATTATTTCAATCAATAATCAACTCATCACTTTCCAGAATTATAAAAACTCACTGCTAGTCATGAGCCCCACCTCGGCTTCGTCCTCATGCTTAGCCGCAGCATCTCCTTCTCCTTCGTGCTGGAATTTCCTCTGCATGCTGCTCCTATTAATCTGAATGAAATAATCTAACACCTCCATATGTATGCAATATATCGATTCCTATTTCGACTAGAGTATACATCTCGTTCACATCCATAGATGCCCGTGCCCGTATATCCGTGCAAATGTGTTTGACAACACAATCATAAGTTAGCATAATAACATATTGTATGTTAAAATGTATTCACTGATTTGAGATAAAAGATTTACTAATTCAACAAATAATACTAATAAATGACCGATATACTATTGAATAACCTATAATAGTTGGTAGAGACCATGGTCAGTAATGTATCATCATGGTAGACATTAACAAGTCTATGTCATTTATTGTCCCATTGGATAATAAATCTAGTATGTTTGATCATCCAGTCCACTTCCGACTTCCCTTTGAGATCCATCCTATGGATATGGTCTGAACCTGTCTCACATTTCTATGGGATCCTTTGAACCCCACCGAACTATCACATCACTCTGTCAGGAAGATGTACACAACATAGAAGTAGATCATGGGTAGATCACTCCCTTCTCAATAAATACTAGGCCAAGACTCCTGTGCACAGTATCCAACATATCTGTAGAAAAATATGTGCATGTCAGTGTGTGACAGATATATAAAAATTCAAATATTACAAATGACAAATATAACACACCTATGCAAGTGTCTAATGATTAAGATCCTCTCAGTACTATGTAAGACAAAAAAAACGTGTAGAAAGTCTATCCAACATCAAAAACATCATCTCATTTGTGGGCGAGTGATCATTCTTAAGCTAGTACACATATCTGGGTACTACATGGGACTATATAAGGAATTTATCTTGTGCCCAGATTTGTAAAAAGTAGTAGTCTCTCTTATCTCATACATACATGTCTGCGTAGAAGTCTGTCTGACATCAAAAACATCATTCCATTTGTGGGCGAGTGATTATCCTTGAGCGATACATGTCTCCAGGTCCTTCTTGGGGCTATATAAGGAATCTATCCTATGCCTAGATTTGTAAAAAGATAGTTGTCTCTCTTATGTCATATATGCATGTCTATGCAGCTCTACATAATCATTTGTGTAACCATGAGAAGTCTTCTATCAATATTAGAAATATTAAATACACCAGGTTAAAGAGGATATATCAAGAAAAAGAATGACACCCATCAACAGTTATATAGAACTCTTGCATAATGCTGGATGGTGATCTTATCCGCATCCTCTAGTAAATATCTTCACTCTCAATCCGCTCAAGTGTTGGTGCTTCAGTCTAGCTCCCATTAAGCGTTACATTAACTATACCAATCATATCCCGTGGGCCCGATCACTACTTGTCCATCGATAGGCAAACCGCACTAGTTTGTCTTATAGAGTTAACCCAACCTACCCATGTGGCATGCACTAGTCAAGAGATGGAGACTAGAGACCCATAACTTCCACATGCCACATGGAAGGTTGGGTTAACTCTACAAACATGACGATGCAAATTGGCTTACACATTGATAGGTAAGTAGTGGTAAGGCACACAAAATATGACTAGTATGATTCATGTCAACACTTATTGGGGGTCAGACTAGAACGCCAACACATGAGTGGATAGAAGTGAAAATAACTTGGTTGAAGAGCTTACATACTACTGTTGATGGGTGGGGTTCTTTTTTCTAATACATCCCCCAACCTGACGTACTTAATGATTCTATGATTGATAGAGGACATCCAAGTTGCTATGGGATGCAGTTAAAAATCGGCCTGCCTAGCACAATTGTATGGATACTTACGCAGAGTTGCACAAGGAAGCACATATCGGATATGAGGGGTAGTTATCATTTTACAAATCTGGGTCTGAATAGATCCCCTTGTATAGCCCCATGTAGGACCCAGAGATGTGTACTAGCTAAGGTACAACCTCTCGACCATATGGGATGTTTTTCATGTCAAACAAAGTTCAACACACGTCTTGCATCAATATCGAGAGGATCTCAACTATTACTTGCATAAGTATGTCATACTTGTCACCAGTAATATTTGAATTTTTATATATTTATTACATATTGACGTACATCTATTTTTCCACAAATATACTAGACACTGTACACTACATAGATGATAGTGTCTTGGCTAGATACTGTAGAGGGGGAAGCAATCTATAATTAGCTCGAGCATTCATTCTGCTTACATGTTCTGGACATCTTCTCAACAAAGTGATACGAGGGAACTGGGTGATAAAGCACATTACATTTATTATCCAATGGGACAACAAATGGCAGAGACTAATTAATATACACCACAACAATATTCTACCAGCCATGGTCTCTACCGATTATTATGACTGATATCATAGGAGCACTTAGCGATATATATGTCATTGAAGAACATTATTAGCTGGATTGGTAAATCTTCTATCCTAAATCAATGAATATGTCTTAAAATGATTGTGCGGTCAGATACATTTACACAGATACAGGTATTTATGAATGTAAATGAGAAGCATACTCTAGTCTATAGACTACATAAATATTGAGGTGTTAAGCTATTTCATCCAATCAGTGAATATGTCTTAATATGATTGTGTAGTCAAATACATTTACACAGATAGGATATCTATGGATGTGAATAAAGCATACTCTAGTTAATACAGGGATCCATAGACTATATGGACATTGAGGTGTTAGACTATTTCATCCAGATCAACAGGAGCAACAGATAGAAAATATTCTAGCACAAGGGAAAAGGAGAGGTCAGGTCGAGCTCATGATTAGCAGCCACAATGATGGGAATCGAGATGAGCATCTAGTTATAGGTCAAATTACAGGGTCAAGAACTAAGGGTTCGAGGAATCTCGTACTTAAGGTACTTGAAGAAAAACCAGAGCCTAGAGAAGTGCAGATAATTTCTTCTACCAGCATACATGATGATTATACTTATGTTGAAAGAAATTACTTGGTTTTAAGCATGAAAGGCAATGGTAATTTCTCCACAAGTGGCAACATAACGTGAGTTGAAGGCCATGCTGATTAGAAGTGAACATGCAAAGGATAGAAGCTACTGTACGAACAAGACCAAAGTACACGACCCATGCTCTTAGCCATGTAAATCTTCTGAGCTCAACATGAGGAATACACGCCTATGCTTGGGGTTGTGCACAAACCAAATTCGTGTGTTTCTATGTTATGTATCAAAGTACACAAGTGACCTACACGACCTATGCTAGGAGTAGTGTTGAACAAAGACACTAACTTTTCATATTTTAAATTATTTCATTGAGTCTTTAATTAGGATCATTATTAGGGGTATTTCTCATTTATTGTATTTTATCATTTCTTTTAGACAACCATAAATAGTTCTTTCTCCATCATAAACACTAGATTGGTTTTTGAATAAAATTACTTCCCTTTAAGAGTTTTCACAATTAAAACCGAAAAAAATTTCTTGTTTACTAACGAGCTAAAAAAAGTTAAACAAATAAAAATTAGATAAAATTAATTACATAAATGTCTTCGTTGTATCGCATCTTGAAAATGTGATACTGAATTTTTTTTATACACATGTTGCAAGTGCGATACTCATATAAATATAATATGTATCACACTTGTAAAATGCAATATATAAATGAACTATACTTTGTGGATATTGCCATATCACACTTGAGAGATGCGATACATGTAAATGAGTGTATCACATTTTCAAGATGTGATATCTTGTTGACATATATATGTATATTTTTTGGGAAAAAAACAATAGACATTTAATTCATTCCTTAAAACCCTACTTTTATCAATCAAGCTTCTTGATTGTGGCAAGTGCAATACACGAGTTGTTGTGCATAATATCAATTGCTTGCAAGTGTTGTATGCATCTTTGCTTTCTTAGTGTGTACTACAAGATAAGTAAAGATTATACCATTCTATTAACAAAACTCTAATTATCATTTTAGTATTAGGGATTCAATTGCTCCAATTGACTAATTAATTCTTCGATACCCCAGTAATTATCTTTTTGCAGATGCTGCTCCAAATCGTCCTCCACATCATCCTGCAGATGATGCTCCAGATCCTCACTCACACCCTCCTACAATAACTAATTCTTCAACTAATGTAGACGTTTCATCATTTGATCCAATGATCATTTAGATACTTGATGAAGACCATCACAGTCAAGCACTGTTAGTCCACTTGCCCTCATAAAACTCAGTCGTCCAACACCATCAGATATGGGTGAGGGAATAACATAAGTATATCTAATTAATACCATATTTCTTCATTAATATAGTTATAATGTATAATAATTTCTAATATAACTAAATAATATATTGTAGGTGCAACCTCATCACCTCATCATATGACAATAAATGAAGAAAGACCAAGTAATCCATTGCTAGCCGACGATCAAAACAGAGAAAATGTAGAAGTACATTCTTTAGAAAAGGGAAAAAACACTTAAGATTATGTATATAATTTAATTTGTGTAGACTGATAATTTGCAAACAAGTATTGAGTACTTAGAGTTATGTATGTGATTTGATTTGTATACACTGATGATTTGTTGATACTATTGATTACTAATGATAACGAAACTCAATGATAATCGAGTCTTGTAGTTCTGGAGAGTAATAATCTTTATTGGAAAAAGTGATTATTGAGTTTTGTAGTTCTGGAAAGTGATAAGTTGATGATTATTGGCTAAAGTGATCAATTGATGATTGTATGAAGTAGAAAATGTAAATTATGACAAGTTTTTGAATTGTATTTTGGGACAAATGGAAGGAGGGGGAGAGTGTGTGTGCGCGCGCGCGCGCAAAACTGAAGGTTCAAGGGATAAGGCCTTATATCCCATGTTCAAATGGATGTAGGACCTTTATCATACTTTGAATGTGAGATACAATGTTTCTTCAATTGTATTACATTTCTAACATGCGATACAATTGAAATCCTTAAATCACATGTCCAAAATGCGATATAAGGTTAGAATTATATAACATCTTTTATCCAATCTGTATTTGCATATTTTTTTTTAAATAATTGCTAAATAAGAATTAATCTCCAATATTTGAGGTGTAGTTGCCTGAGCCATGATTGTGTGCTCCTTAGGCATAGAAGTGCCATAATCTTACTTCAAGAAATAGTTGTTAAAGGCATGTCATAACAAATGCCTTAATAATATCTAAGAGCTTCCATATCCTGATCGGTATTGATATTTTTCAACATAATTTCTTAGTAACCCAGACCATAAATTGATACATGCGTATGATACATTTCAATAGTGTTTATCCTAAAATCAATTCTCAACGTTTCACTATCATGCTCAAAAGCCCAATATAAAATATCTACTCTAGCTTTTATATTCCTCAATGGGCCCCCTATCATAATACAGTCCGTCTTGACCTTGCAAAATCTTTCTACTGATAGAAAAAAAGTTCTGACATATTCCGTCATTGTCAACAAACAACAACATAACATATATCAACCATGTTAATGGTATAATGTAAGATAAGCAAAGTACATATGGATATGCACGGTTACTCCATTACTCTCCAATTTCCAATCCAAATAACTTATTGGCATGCCTCTCAATATAATACGCACCATGCTAGAAGGGAATTTCTACATGACTTCCATTAATCTATCGTAATGTTTTTCTCACCATTGTTTGAAAAAATACCACCAGGTTACAGCAAATTCATATCACACTATTCAAGCTAAGGAAGACCAAATTATGCTAAGAATAAAACAGAGTCCAAGAAAGTGGAGATTTAACTAGAACTTCACAATTTACAATTAAAACTGTAAACTTGCAAGTTATTCAAGCTCAACTCGGTCTTTTAGGTTTGTTTGACTTGACCTCAATATATAAACAAGCCAAGCCTAAGCTCAAAATGAGGCTCATTTAGATAAGCAAGCCAAGCTCAAAATTTATAACAAGCTCGTTTAGGCTCACAAGCCTGTTCGTGAGCTTTATAAAATATATATTAAATATTTTTTTCTTATATTAATTTCATATTTAAATTTATATATATAAAGTGTAAACAATTATTGATTACATTCAAATAATTAATATTTAAATTAACTACAATGTTGCAGGGAAAATAAAAGAAAAAAAATTAATGAAGAACATCTTTTATATAGAGAGAGAATTGAGTTGCTTTCTTAAATTTTCCATGTAGGACACATGCAATTGGAGTTATCCTTGTCCCACATTGGTTATTTGAGAAAAGAATTTGTGCTTTATCCTCTATAAAACATGCACTCCTCATAAGTTTGCATCAAGTTGGTTTCACGCCTTCTGTGATATGCCCTGTACGACATGCCTCCCAATTTTGCTATGTGATACAACCATTGAGTTGGTATATTAGCTAGCCATCAAGTTTTTATTTTGAATGTTTCCAAATCAGACATTCTTATTCTTTGTGCAATTATAAAATTAATTTGCACTAGTCTCAATGTTTATATAACACACTTATCTCTTATGTACCATTATTAAAATAGATTCATGGGCTCTCTTTAAAGGTAAAGCTACATGTTTGCACGTGAGCATGCTCGGCTCTTAATGAACAAAATCTAGTGTTTTCTTAAAGCTCGTTTGGCTTGGTTAACAAGCCAAGCTCCGGCTTGGTTTTCTTATTGAGCTCGAGCTCGCTTGTATTTTTTTAGGCTCGGTATAAGTTCGGTTCATCTTAAACTCGATAAAATTTTTATCAAGCCGATCTCGAGCCTCTAAAAGCTGGATCAGCTCATTTACACCCTATCCACAATACACTCTAGCATACTAGTACATTTGTAAAGAGAGTGCTACAAGCTAGTCACTTGTGAACTATTTGAAATCTTCATCCTAACATGATGACATCCGTAAGTGCCTTACCAAGAGAAAAACTAAACTAATTCTCTGGCATGATATGGCATCAGAAGTGGAGAACCAACCATTTGAGGCATTTAATTTATCTGTCAAAAACAAATTAAATTATCATCAATTTTCCCTTTCCTTAATTTATGATTTCCTCCATCTAATCTTAATTAATTATCAAATAACCATAACTTTCTTAGTAATTCTACAGATTATATTTGGTATTACTTTGTCTATGATTAAGTATATGGTTGACATACACATATCTCAACAGCCAAACACATACGGGTTACAAATGTTACCACACATTTGAGGCCATAATATATAGAAACGAACAAAGTAAACAGGCCATCTCATCCAGACTAGGCCCAATTCTGCCATCTACATGGAATAATTAGCGCACGCATTTTCTTTCATACATGCATCTTCATGCAAAACAATCAAAAAACAAGATAAAAAGGGGCAATTTTGATTTGGGAAATTTTTTCGAACAGGTGGTCGATGCAAAGATTTTGTACAAGATTAGAAAAAAAAAATCTGCTTAATTTCGATTAGGGAATTACCTAATGTATTACAGAAGAGGCAAGCTCAAGTGCACAACCAAGAAATCAATGAAAATCTAAAATCTTAGTGAATTGAAATCAGCAAAGAGAAGTGAGAGAGTGTTTGTGTTTGTGTTGTTCGCACGAATGAGAAAGGAAAAAAGAATTTTGATTTTAAGGAGGATGAGTCGTATTGTATAGCTTAAATTTGATACCACTTAGTGATACACACCATTTGGACTTATATCGCAATTACCTATTGCGATACATGTGTAATTTTAGTTGTATTGCTTGTCTCAAATGCGATATAGCTCATCTCGCATAGCTTAAGAGCGATACCACTAAATGATGCCCACCATTTGGACTTGCATCCAACCACCTATTGCGATACACTTGTAATATAAGTTGTATCGCTTACTTCAAATGTGATATAAGTGTAATATTGTAAGGTATATCGCTGTATTGCCTTCCTCTCATGCAACCACCATTTGGACTTATATCGCAACTACCTATTGCGATACATGTGTAATTTTAGTTGTATTGCTTGTCTCAAATGCGATATAGCTCATCTCGCATAGCTTAAGAGCGATACCACTAAATGATGCCCACCATTTGGACTTGCATCCAACCACCTATTGCAATACACTTGTAATACAAGTTGTATCGCTTACTTCAAATGTGATAGAAGTGTAATATTGTAAGGTATATCGCTGTATTGCCTTCCTCTCATGCAATATAAAAATTGTATTGCTTTGGACACATGCAATACTAGTAAGAGATTATTGATACTATATCGCTTGTACCATATGCAATATATGTTTTTTGCAGTTTGGTGTAAGTACTTTGTTGCATCTCTTTGCAGAAATGCAATACACTTGTGGATCTCCCATATTGCAATCACCATATGTAATATAGGAAATGTTAAAAATTCACTATTGCACATTCCACATGCGATATACGTTCAAATTCACTATTGCACATCCGTTATACGATATAGCATTGGTAATTGTGTAATTTTTTTCTGCATGATTTGTATATAAGGTTTTTTTTTTTTTTTTTTTTTTTGTTTTGTGTGTGTTGGGGGGGGGGGGGTGTGGGGGGAGGGGGGAATATTGCAAAAATCAAGGGGTGTGATTTTAGCAAATATGGGTGTATATTCCGGGTGTATTAGTTGTCAATCATGTTATAGCTGTCAATCATGTAAATTAGGAATTAGCATTTATTTCCTCGTAATTTAGTTTTTCTTTCCTAGTTTAGAGCCTTCATAACATAGATAAAACCCTTAGCAATTTAACAATTATATTATCCCTGCATTTACCTCTTTCAATTTGATATCAGAGCAACCCTACCCTTGTGTTGTTTTTTTTTTTTTCTTTTTACCCCCCTCTCGTTTGACCCCTCCAAACACCATGTCAAAAATATTGAATCAGACTTCCCCAAATATTGACACCCAAAACCTAATCTCCAACACTTCCTCTGTGCTTGCTCCACCAAAAATCAAAAGAAGCAGTACTGAATCACACCATGTCCAGATCACCACCATACGCTTGCATGGTGATAATTTTCTATGATGGTCTAAAGTTGCGCATATGTATATTCAGGGCCATGGAAAAATAGGCTATCATATTGATGAGAAGAAGCCTCCAGCAGGAGATGATGCTACGTATGTACCTAGGGATGCAAAGAATTCGATGGTTATGACATGGCTAGTAAATTCTAAAGAAGATATCAGTTCTAACTACATGTGTTATTCAACAATAAAAGAATTGTGGGATAACGCCAATCAAATGTACTCTGATTTGGGAAATCAATCTCACATACTTGAACTGACCTTGAAGCCTGGTGTAATGCGGCAAAGAGAGGACAATGTCACCAGATACTTCAAACTCCTTGAAGCGCATATGGTAGGACTTGGACCTATTCAATACTTATGAATGGAAGTGTGCAAATGATGCTCAACACCACATGAGGGTGGTAGAGGATAACCAAATTTTCAAATTCCTTGTAGGGCTTAACGTGGAATTTGATGACGTGAGGGGGAGAACATAATCAGAAGACAACCTCTTCCCTTAATGAGAGAAGTTCTTTCTAGAGGCTAGAAGAAAGGAAAGCCGTAGAAACGCGATGCTCGGCAAGAAGGGGCAAAGCACAGCTATTGAAGGCTCGGCTCCAGCTACAGGATTAGGTGTTGGAAAAAAATTCTCAAACCGACAGCAAAATAATGAGAACCAACATCAGAATGATGAGAATTTTCAGGTTTTGTGTGACTACTGCCACAAACCACGCCACACCTGGGAGACGTGTTAGAAAATCCACAGGATACCAACAAACTCGAAGAATAATAAGGCTGTTCAGACGATTCCTACTACCAACGAAGCTGAAGCAAGTAGTCCCTTCACTAAAGAACAGGTTGATCATATTCTCGCTTTGCTAAAGTCCAATTCAGCGTCTTCTAGTACCCTCCAATGTGTCCATGGCACAAGCTGATAAGGAAATAAGTATACTCTATCTTGCTACCTAAATTCCTTTGCTCCACGGATAATAGATTCAAGAGCATCTGATCATATGACTAATTCCTCAAAATTATTTGAATCCTATTTTCCTTGTCTTGGTGATAAAAAGGTTAGGATCGCACATGGAACTTTTTCGCAAATTGCAGGCAAAGGTTCAATTAAAATCTCTCGAAGAATAGGTCTTAAAAATGTTCTTCATGTTCCCAAACTTGCCTATAATCTCCTATTTGTAAGTAAACTTTCCAAGGATTCTAACTATCGTATAACCTTCTTTGAATCACACTGTTTTTTAGGATAAGAGTTCAGGGAAGAAAATTGACAATGCTAGAATGAAAGATAGACTTCACTATTTTAGGATAATCTATCTACAAATAAAACAGTTCAAGGCTTTAGTAGTGTTAGTGCCATTTCTATTTATGAACAAATAATGGTTTGGCATTACAAAGCTTTACTTATTTGAAACATTTATTTCCATCATTATTTAAGAATATCAATCTTAAATCTTTGCAATGAAAAAGCTGTTTTTTTAGAAAGAAGTCATCAAAGCAATTATATTCCTAAATCTTACAAATCTTCAACACCGTTTTATCTATTCCATGATGATATTTAGGGTCCTTCAAAGGTTACCACTATAATAGGTATGAAATGATTTGTAGTTTTATAGATTATCTCACACAAATTCGTTGGATTTATCTGTTGCATGAAAAATCTGAAGTAGAAAAGACTTTTAAAACCTTTTAAAATATAATTGAAAACTAGTTCCAAACAAAAATTAGCACTGGATAATGAGACTATATATTTCAATAAGGTTTTAAATGATTTTATCCAAGAAAAAGGGCATCGTTCATCAATTCACTTGTCATGATACCCTAAACAAAATGGCATAGTTGAGCGGAAAAATAAATATCTTCTTGAAATTGCTTGAGCTATAATGTTTTCAATGGATGTACCAAAATATTTATGGGGTGATGCTCTTTTAACTACAACCTACTTGGTCAACCGAATGCCAACAAAGGTTTTGAAATATATTACCCCTCTGAAACATTTAAAATCCAAGTTTCCAAAATCAAGGTTGAATTCTTATTTGCCTCTAAAAATTTTTGGTTGCACAATCTATGTTCACCTTCCCCAACAATTTTGCTCTATATTAGATCCAAATGCTAAAAAAATGTGTTTTTATAGGGTATACCCCTAATCAAAACGATTATAAGTGTTTAAACCTAAACACAAAACGATATTACACCACTATGGATGTTACATTTTCAAAAAACATTCCATTTTTTTACAAAAATTCCCTTCAGGGGGAGAAGTCTACTGAGGAAGGAAATTTTTGCAAACGAAGTCCCTTACCTAATGTAATCAATCCTAAGCCTCTTACTACTCAAAATCCTGATTTTTTTTTTTATCAAAATAGGACAAGTTGAATCTCCTCCAGAAAATAGTCCAAAGGAAAAAAATGTTCAAGAAAGTAATATTAGACCTCAATCTGTTAATTTTGAACCTAATTTTGTTCAAATAGGAAAGGAAGCACTATAGGAAGAAAATTCTAAATCTGATCTACTTGTTTATTCTAGGAATAAGATCTACAAAAAAACGAGTCCACTCTCTTGGTCCAGCAAATGATCAAACGCATTACCTGAATGACGGTCAATAAGATAATGCAAGTAACTTATCTCACCCTACTCTATCTAAATCCATTCTTTTTTAACCCAACAAAATCTTAACTCCGATTCTTGATTCTCAAACTGAAACTTGATGCTCCCATTGCCCTTACAAAGGGAAGAGGGAAATGTGCTAAATACCTCACTGCCGATTACATGTCCTTTGCTGAACTTTCCAAATCCCACAAAGCCTTTACGTCCAATATTTCCAAAATTATTGTGCCAAGAAACATACAAGAAGCATTGGAAGACCCTAATTGGAAATTAGCAGTACTCGAGGAGATAAAAGCCCTAGAGAAAAATGAGACTTAGGAGGTCGTGGATTTGCCGAGGGGTAAAAAGACTAGGTTGTAAATGATATTTTACAGTGAAATGTAGAGCTGATGGGAGTATAGAGAGATATAAGGCGAGATTGGTGGCAAAGGGCTTTACAAAAACACATGGAATTGACTACCAAGACTAAGAGACATTTGCTCCTGTGGTAAAGATAAACTCTATCGAGTATTATTGTCTCTTGCAATCAATTCAAACTGACCCTTACATTAGTTAGATGTGAAAAATGCATTCCTCAATGAGTCGTTAGAGGAAGAAGTTTTCATGAGTCCCCCACCAGGGTTTGAAGGAAAGCATGGAGCTAAGAAGGTGTGTAAACTAAAGAGATCTTTGTACAAGCTCAAAAAATCCCCTAAGGCTCGGTTTGAACTAGCAAAATAGTGAAACGTCTTGATTTCTATCAAAGTCAAGCAGACCATATCATGTTCTACAACCATTCAAAGGAAAGTAAAATTGCCATTTTGATTGTTTATGTTGATGATATTGTCCTAACAAGGGATGACAGCGTGGAGTTAACAAGGCTAAAGGAGAAACCCTCTACTGAATTCAAGATTAAAGATATTGGTCCATTAAAGTATTTCTTAGGCATAGAATTTGCTAGGTCTAAGGAAGGAAATATGTGTTGGATCTCCTCGAAAAAAAATAGGTATGTTTGGTTGTAGGACAGCTGAAACACCAATCAAACCCAATAAGAAGCTTAAGGTCGCAAAAGATGTTGGGAGAAAGCGCTACCAGAGGTTAGTGGGCAGATAATCTACCTGTTACACACTCGACCAAACATTGCTTACGAGGTTAGCATGGTTAGCTAGTTCATGCACCTACCAAGACCTAAACATTTTGAAGCGATCTACCGAATTTTGAGGTACCTAAAGGGAACACAGGTAAAAGGGATACTTTTCAAGAAGTGAGAACATGCAGATTGAAGCTTATACTCATGTAGACGGGCTGGTAGTGTAATAGATCGCAGGTCAACATCTGGCTACTGCACTATTGTGGAAGGTAGTTTGGTTACCTGGAGAAACAATAAACAAAATGTGGTCGCCGAAGCAATGCAGAGGCAGAGTTTAGGGCTGTAGCTCATGGCATTTGTGAAATTATCTAGATTAGAAGATTATTAGAAGAACTTGAAGTTTAGATTACTTTGCCTGTGAGATTATACTGTGACAACAAGTCAGCAATTGCCATAGCTCAAAACCCGGTTCTTCATGATCGTACAAAGAATGTGGAGATAGAGAAGCACTTCACCAAAAAGAAAGTTGACAGTGAACAAGTGTGCCTAGTTTACACCCCGACTATAGAACAGGTTGCTAATATGTTCACTAAAAGGCTACACAAGAAACAGTTTAATTGTTTAATAAGCTAGCTATGCAAGATATCTCCAAACTAGCTTGAGGGGAATGTTGGAAATATTGCAAAAATCAAGGGATGTGATTTTACCAAATATAGATGTATATATTCCAAGTGTATTAGCTGTCAATTACGTTATAGCTGTCAATCATTTAAATTAAGAATTAGCATTTATTTTCTTGTAGTTTAGTTTTTCTTTCCTAATTTAGAGCCTTTGTAACATGTATAAAACTCTCAGCAATGTAACAATTGTATTATCCCTGCATTTTTTTAAAAAAAGTGGCAGATATGTTCTTCACCCCAGCAAACTGTGAACACTATAATAGTTTGTATTCTAAAGCATGTATTTGCATTAAGTACTACTTGTGACACAATAAATCAGCACCAATGAGTTTTGCTCAATTAGGCTGTTCAATGAAAACAAGTGAGGGAAGTTATATTGAACTGGCATATTTTGTTTAATTCCTATGAAGGAAAAGGCAAGACACACCCACATATTGTAAACTTATTCATTCAAATTGTCCCTTATGACACATGGTTTATTGAATACAATGCTCAAGCCAATTTCAACATACCTTGTAGGGAAAACATTTGGAGCTCGACGCTCAGCAAGACCAACTAAGAACTGTGCAACCTGAGCTTCAGGTAAAAATCAGATGTTATACAATCCAGATAAATGAATACAAAATAGACTAACCAAAAGAATTACAAAACCTACCTCTCCTCCATGCCGACCAGAACCATAATATCCCCCTGCTAGGACATGGCAACATGGAATGCCTCTGTGTGAATAAAATTGCCAGCTGTAAATAGGAAACATCTAACAAATAAAAGAATACTCACCTATGATAAGAACGTCCAGATCAGAACTAGGATGAACATAATCTGGCTTGAGTTTTAACCACTTTCCGCTGCGGTCACCTGGCTCCCACTTTGAACCAATGTCTTTTAAAACAACACCTTCATCTCTAAGAAGATATTTGTATTTCAGTTACTCCAATAGAAATGCAAAAGCCCTATTTAGTAGCAAACAAAAGAAACCAAGTGATCTTTATTCAGAACTCAAGGACACTTTTCAAGGAAACATGTGGCCCCTTGCCATAAATAATCACCTTGAAATAAATGGCAGAAATTACCAAATACAACACAAACTTACCTTAGTAAAAGACATCAATTTGTTTGCAAGTGCAGATGTGTCATTATTGGGTTAATATATCATGACAGGCTACAACGCATACTAAAATTTAAATCTAAAAATAATAAAATTAAAATTAAAAATAAATAAATAAATTGTAGATAGAGAAGAGGAGAAAGCCAAATATCATGTTTCATTTATTGGTTGTGTTAACACTTACTCCAAGTTCAAAGATCATTTAAAATTCTGTCTTTAAATGAGAACCTACCTTCAACTCTTCTTTATCATACAAAGTAAAACTATCCACTACCACATGATCCTCCTTAAATAGTAATCTATATGGTTGCTAAGTTTACTTGATATGAAATACGCATTTTCAAATATCAATTGCACATTTTCAAGTAAGAACTATATAATGAGAGATTTTAATTCATTGTAAATAAAATCCTCTTTGTAAATATGCCAATACAAGGAAAAGAAATATTTTTATGTGTAATTATAAAATGGACTCGAGGGAATGGAATTTAAAATAAATCCACCATCTTTCTGCTAGAAAGATAGCTATTATTAACATTAATTCGATAACAACACTTCACCAAAGCTTCCTGAAATTTGTGAATGTGATGACAAAGTCAAGCCCAAAATTTTCCAAGAAAACACAGCCAGTGAAACAATAGCACCAGAATCCTTCCCTCTCGCTGAAAGTATAGAATATTTACAAAAAAGAAACATGATTGCCTTAATCAATCCATGAAAAACTTCAGAATGTTAAAGATGGCTCTCAACTTCTCCAACGTATGTTCTGTATATTGCACCCAGGTGACCTCTATTCACGTACTCAATAAATTCTTTCCCTTTTAAGAAAAGTCTCCTGAAAAAAAGGAAGAAAAAGAAAAAGAAGAGAAAGAAGAAGAAGATAGCTACTTTCCAAGACTAGTACACAAATCAGTAGATATCTTTGCCCACAAATCCCTCTGCAAAAACAGCTCCAGATGCACAAAAAGATTTCTATAAAGCCAATCATAACTGCTACGATTCTAAAGATTAACAATAGTCCATTGAAAGCACAAAAACATAAAACTCGAACTTACTGAATAAATGATGTGAATTATTATTATTATTATTTTTTTTATGGATGAATAGCTGATGCAAGTCAGTACTGAAACTAAAGTTAAAACTATAAAAAGACTAATTATCAAACACCTTGGAAAGGAAAAGAAAAAACCAATGATGTAACTACCACACTATTTCTGACTCAAAAATTCAGCAAAGCTCTATAAAGAAAATGAAGAACATCATAAGCATAATGGGGTTTAGATCATTACTCCTCCTACCAAACAAAAAAAGACTAACTGCTCACCGGTTTTCAGTGGTTTCTTTAAAGAACCTTTCAACATCATCCAGTGTGTGTGCAACAAATGAACAACAGGGATCTCCTGTACGATGAATATAGTAAGCCATCCATTGCATGGGCACTTTATTGAAAGGAAGACAAACATATCAATTTCACCAATGTATACCAGGAGCTCGGTGAATATTAAGACCACCATCAGGTATTAAAATTTCCAAACGACCCTTCAAAGGCTTCACATATTTCTGCAGAAGTTCATGTCTTTCCTTCAAGCTTTGGTGAATAACACTAGTGTCTCCAGCATAAAGAATATCAAATGCAACATCTGGTCATGGGTAACGTCAAGGATAACCGAGATTGCTATAAATTTGGGTCCAGAGACTAGAATTTCCTGATTACTAGAGTTCCTCATCAACGCCACACATGAGGATGCATTATAAGCTATCAATAGCTTTTAGATTCTTCCCGCATTATGTATTGCAGGATTTCTATTTTCCTCGTAGCAAAATATTCTGAGCTACAAGAAGAGTCAAGCAAATTAATTGCAGAAGACGATAACAACCATGTAGAGGGGAAATATTTTCAGGTGAAATATACAGTTGAGGCTATAAACCACTCAAAATGGTTTACACTATTATAATATGTTTAAGTGGTGTTTTTTTTTTTTCTTTTTTAGGCTGGGGTTTTTTTTTTTTTTTTTTTGGTTTTGGGGGGTGGGTGGGTTGTTGTTTGGGTGGGGGTGGGTAGGTGGGTGGTGTGTTTGGGGGGTTGGGGTGAGTGGGTGGGGTTGTGTGTGGGGGTGGGGGTGGGGATGCGTATTAGTGACAAGCACTTGGGAGTGCAAATCCAGCCAAATCGTGTAGAGTCATGGAGCAAGATATCTTGCATGTATAAGTGACTTTATGGGCACGAGCTAAAGGACTGTTCTCCAAGAACTCATGTGACATGCAACAGCATGAAATTAACTCAGGCAATTCATAAACCCATCTGATGGAAGCTACAGCCATTCTAAATAAAAGCAAGTCCAACTATTGGAAGGCATTTTAAAGTGTGGTAATATTACAATAACAGCTTTGATATGTTAATGGAGAATGGTTTAAACTGTAAGAAGTAAAGATCAAGAAACTATACAGTTGAAGAACGGAGAAGGCAAACAAAGCAAAACTTGTTGGGACAAAAGACCTGACAAGCAATCCCAATTGACACAAACTAGTTACAACTCTTAGAAAATGAGATAGCCAAACAAAGTTAAAATCTGTTGAAATAAAATAACCAAAGGAGTGACATTCCTCAAGGAGTTGATTCAAAATATTAAACTGCCAAGGATGTTTGTGAACAACTTTAAGGGAGAAATAGAAAACCGATAGACCTAGACCTGAATTCAACCCTTGTGCATTTATAATTGAAATGAGATGACAACGTAGAAGTATCAAAAAAAGACCCAAATAGGATAGAGGCTCAAAGGTAATTGCTCCATACTAGAGAACGGGCAGGAAATTTTGCTGTAATTTTAAGTACTCCATTTTACAGAAGAGACAACTACCAATGATCGTCTAGAGTCATGGAGCAAGATATCTTGCATGTATAAGTGACTTTAAGGGAGAAATAGAAAACCGATAGACCTAGACCTGAATTCAACCCTTGTGCATTTATAATTGAAATGAGATGACAAAGTAGAAGTATCAAAAAAAAGACCCAAATAGGATAGAGGCTCAAAGGTAATTGCTCCATACTAGAGAACGGGCAGGAAATTTTACTGTAATTTTAAGTACTCCATTTTACAGAAGAGACAACTACCAATGATGTGGGACGATAAAAGAAGCAACCTCCAACAGAAGCAGTCCAGTTCAGACTTGCCTTAGACAGAGTTTTCAGAAAAAAGAAAGACATGGAAAATGCATAGTCTGAAGCTGGTGGCAAAGTAATGAACCCATCTTAAGCTGGTGGCTAAGTAGGATCCAACACATGCTGAGGCATCACAAATAAGTCTATTAACCAAGTATAGATGCCATTATCGATGGATATGCCATGTAAGATTAACATCTGCATGAAGTGCCTTACCATGAACAAAGGGATCCTTCTATTTTTACTTTATGTTATTTTAATTTATTTTATTTTTAGAGGCTGGGATGGGTTCTTGGTAACGGTTTTCCCGAAAGTGGGTTTAGACAACAGAGATGAAGTTATTGCTTTTTTACAAGGGAGGTATACAACAAGCAAAGTCGTCGAAATAATTTGGTTACTGAGCCATTTTTTGCAATGAGTTCACTGTTCAAATCACTATGTCCATGAAGCTTAAACAAAGAATTATTTAGCCCTAAAAAGGAGTGAAAGCACCTTCGACAAATTATTCCAATAATTTAGCATCTTTTACAGACAACTGTTTATAGAATAGCCATAATGAAAGCACTAGCACATGGGAACAACTTTTACCTCAAAATGAGATCGAAAGGATACAGCATAGCTGCAGCAGAGGAGAAAAATGAATAAATAAGATGAAAAGGAACTATCATGGAAAAACTGAAGAGCACTGGGCATGCAGTACCTGTCTTTCACTTTCTAATCCTTCCCTTGCAGCCTTGGCTGTTTCAATTGCAAAAATAACAAAAATAAAAAAATGTAACTTCAAAATCAATTGAAGTTGCATGAGATGCCGGCAACTAAACAAACTGAAAAATTAAGAAAGCATGATATCACATCAATAAGATTAGGATAAACCTATCTCTTGATTTGAGCCAAACTCAGCAAAACGATTCAAAGACCTGTCCCAAACTAGCATTTCACCATCAAGTATGCACCTGATAAATAATTAATGATTACATGCAAGTGGTAGTCAACATAAAAATAGATGCAATACTTCAAAACACAAAAAATTTCTGGCTTGCAATTATCTTTTTATGCAAGCCACATTTGTTCAACAAAATTGATAGATATTGTTAAGAATCTTATACTTATGTTCCATATCATCAATGAACCATAAACCGTACCAGTACACCTATTTTCAAGAAGCCTTCATTCTTTGACCTCAGTAACATACACAATCCCCACTTCCTCCAACCAACAACCCCAAACCCCCCCCAAAAAAAAAGATATACATATATATAAATGATGACATTGATAATCACCTATCAACCAAAACATTTTGTATGATAACGTCCGACATCCCATGTTCATATTCAGAATGATCTAGAAAGTTCCTGCAAACAATGAACCATGTATAAGTACAAAATTTAGGATGCAGGACATTATAGATTCTTCACACTGCAGAAAATAACTAGCAAACAAATGGAGTAATCCTATTTTCCAGGCAAGAAATAGAAGGAGAAAACAAGGCTTCAAGTGAAATTCCACTACATTTATAAGTTTCAGGAATAGAATGAACCGATAACGCACTTTATAAGTTCATAGCAGCATGCCCTTTATTTAGCAACTTTAAATGGACTTATAAATTATTCGGAACCTTCCTATTACATAACTTGATTGATCAACCACGTAGGTGCAACATGTTCCATTTGATAAATATATCATTATTGTCTCGTAGATACAAATTACAATCCATGTAAATTTCTCCTCAATGACAAAGGCTCATAGCATATGGCAGTCAACCTTACTCTTCCTGTAGAACATTCTTTACTCAATACGGAAATGATAATGCTCCCAAGCAGTTGAAATTGTGGATGACATACCGGGAGAAGAAATGTATCTCAGCTCCATTTTTATGAACTTGAATGCGATCACCATCAAATTTGCATTCCACGACCACTTCTTTCCCATGAAGCTAAATGCGAAAATTCAGATAAGTGTTACAAGCACACACACACAATTATATATGTATATGTATCAAAAATTAGCTGAGTTAATCATTTAAAGAAGAAAATCCAAGAAATTTGATTTAGCAATGAATATTGTGCTTTGACAAAACTCGACTATATAAGCAGGACCATCATTTTCTTAAAGTAACTGGAACTATGGAACTGGGAAGGCTTTAAGACATCTCTTTCCAGGAAAAAAGGGAGAGAAAAAGAAACTCGACAGAATTAACGAGTGAATCCCAACTGAAATTAATAAATGATATAAGATAAGAAGAGCAGGGGGGAAAAAAGGAAATGAATAAATAAAATATATGTGCGTGCGCGCATGTGTGTAAAAGGCCAAATTATATACTATCTTCATGAAACCATATTACAACCTGTATAGACAAAAACAAGTCAGTATCAAATCATCCAGAGTCTCACTAATTATGGCACAACCTTTTTCCATCCATTTGCTGCATTGGCAACTCTCATTGCAAGTTGAGGACGCACAGGTTTTCCAACTTCTATGTCCTGCACAACAAACCCATGTTATGTATGTTCATTGTTTCAACATAATAAATTTTAAGTCCATGAGATAAACAAGATTAATAACAACCCAAGCTTTATTCCCACCAGGCAGGTTGGCAACAAACAAGCTTAATCGCAGCATGAAATAAAACTTTATTGGGAGAGAGAAAAAGGACCTAAAAACATGACGCTAACTTTAAAAGTATTTTATTTTGCTGATGTAACCTTCTGGGAAATAAACCCCAGTATTCTGCACTGCTGTTTGATGTGGATAATTATATTTGTGCTAACACCATATCAAGGAAAATCCACCATAAATAAAACTCATAAAGAATTTTGCGAGTTTTGTAAGACAAACATGCTCCCTTCGTTATTATGATTTTTAGTATAGACCATGTTCTAATATACTTATACAACACAATTCATTACTATCTCATGGCAACATTTACAAACATAATCAAGTGAAAACAGGTATGAACACCATCGTTTGAGTCAGATAACCAAAACACAACCACCAAAATTACTATTGTACAAGTTACTGGCACTAATACCATCAGCTGAAATCAATTCAACATTCCTCAGGTAAATGCAATTACACAGCAGCAACATAATGAAAACATCTTGACATTACTTTTTATTAAAATATTCATTCGGATTTTGAAATCTTCTAGTCATGTAAATTACCTGGCGCTTATGTCTTTGGCTGCGATCCCGCAATTTTTCACAAACCAATTTCAAATCACACGTCACATTAAACAAGTCCTCAGCATCTGGATGAAATTCATGAAAAATGCTCTTTTCACTGACACCCAACTTCAGATCTGCAGTAAGACATGCCATGATCTGAGAATATAATGATGAAAGACAGTTAAAAGAGACTGAAGAAGAAAATGCCAGGGAGAAAGTTTGTGCCTTTAAGAATAATCATGATGATCCACTTCATTTCCTGGGCATTTGTCTTGTTGATCAAGATAGCTAGAACCGAAGTTTTGTCTGCCCTGTCAAAGGAGGAGGGGGGATGCTCAAGACAATGAAATATAACGACCATTGACATGATAAGGCATTCTCTAGATAAATTACATATGTTACTCTAATGGAGTGCCCCATGCATTGGGATACCATGCATTTATTCTAGCATAACGCCCCTCCCCCACAGATAAGTCGTAATATCTTCATGCAAGCTGATTTGGACAGGGATTGTATCTTCCTGCTCAGGGTTTAGCCACTTGGGCCCTAGTATCCAGTACAAATTACAGATATACCAGATGCCCTTTTCATGAAACACACTTTGGTTTTTAAATGATACATGAAGAAGAGACTCAGATACTCGCTAATCGGAATAACCAAATATTCAACTTGTAATACTTGCTAAACGGAATAAATGAAATTAATGGACAATAAGAGTGGAATTTTGCAAGAGGAAGGCTACAACATGATGGATTGACTAATAATTACAAATCAAATACAAGTAAAGGAACAAAGCACCTTTCAGAACAATTACATTACAGCACAACAAAACACCCTTAACAAGTGTGACATTACAGTACAAGATTCTACGTTGGGAATGCAATCTTGAAAAAGCAAGCTTAGATATAACATAAGCAAAGGCCACATAAGTTTCATGGACAAATAAAATCGCATATATTGACCAAATATGTACAAGAGAAACATACAAGATGAGGAAAGGAAACCTACCGGCTTTCACTTGATGCCAAGCGATCAAGCAATTCATTCAACTCCTTGATTGTTAATCCACCTGACGCCATTCCCTGCCTTCGTTGCAAAACCTACTCCACAGAAGTTTCTATTGCCCTAAATCAATTTTTCCACCCCCAAAATCATTTTTCGGTTAAATAAAAAATGCATTGAAATTGAGGTTTTTCCTAAAAATGATTAATGCAACGTCATCACCAACTTTGGTTGCACAAAAATGTCTTTTGGTTCCTTTTCAATATCTGTTACCATCAACTATTCAAAATAATCAGCAAATGTTATACTGGCAATCAAACTAGCAGTCTCAATGTCAATGCTAGTATTAAAAGAAATTAAAAAAAAAATCCATTTCTTATATGTGTGTGTGTGTGTGTGTGTGTGTGTGTGTTGTATTCTTTTTTCTGAAAATACAATTTCATCCAAACAAAAGAAATTTTTCGTTCTTTTGTACTTTCCAATAGCCATTTTCTACTCATATAAGAACGCAATTCAATTTAGAAACCTAAAAAAAAAATTCTTTTTTTCATACTATACCTCAAGGGCTACAAGAGCGAAATTGCCAGCACTGGCGCCGGTCTTAGGACCACCACGGCGCCAATTAAAGAGTCGGACGGCGTCTTCGGAGTCACGCGACATGCCGAGGGCATCAACAAGGCAAGTTGCGAGAACGGACTCCTTGAGTCCATAACTGCCACGTTCTCGGTCGAGCGCAGGAAGGATGAGTCGAATGGCGTTGAAATAATCCGAGGGTTTACAGAAATTGTCAAGAAACTTCCTGAACTTGGACCGCTTTTGAGCCGACGACTTGCTCTTCTGCATCCAGTTGAAGAGACTCACCAGGACACTGAATTTAGCATCCCCTGACATTGTTTTTCGGTTTATCGTTTCAGTGATCACGTGGAAAGTTAGGGCTGCTTTTGCTTAATGACGAGAGAGCTCGTCAGTTTTGTGTTCGAGAGAGGACAAGAAGGCAAGGGAGTACAACGGCTAAACTGCACTTTGAATTGTACAATGGTGTCCAGAGATAGCTTCCACGTTACACATCGATTTTCAGTGTTGGTTGTTGGGAAATGGAAAAATTAAAAATTATGTAAAGATACAAATAAAAAAAAATTAAAACTAAAATAAAAAAAAGGAAATAAAGAGAAACATCTATTATTATTTAGGGAAATGAAAAAAAATATTAGTATTTTTAAAAAAAATTATAAATTTACTATCAAATCAAAATAATCGCAATTTTAGGTAACTTGACCTCATCTTTTCGAGAGACGAGATTGTGCAGCCGGCTACCTCGTCTCTTCAAGAGACGAGGTCTGTGAGAGTAAAACCTCGCACGATCTCCTTCTTCTCTATTTCATCTTCCTCCTCACCGTTACTCGCTAAACCCTAAGCCCCAAATTGAAAACCCTAACCCTAATTTCGAATTTGTTGTCGATTGAGTGCAATTAGCTCCGTCAACTTGTGTTTTTGGATCAACTGGTGTTGAGAAAGAAGCAATTTGTTGGAGAATAGTGGCATAGGCACGAGAACGAAGGAGAACAACGAACGGCGACGATTTATGGTATCAATTTGTAATTTTTAAAATTTTTGTTGAATTATTGATGCTATATTTTTTAATATTCGTTGTATGTGTTGTGGGAATTAGATGTTGTAAGATTCCGAATTTTTGCATTTTTTTAATTATAGATGTTAAATGGTCGAATATTGGTTGTGTGAAATGTGTGCATATTTGTTGTAAGCAAAGTTCAATTAAAGTGATACAAATAAAGTATAATTTATTATAAATCTGTAATTGATAATAGAAATTTACATTTAAAATTATAATTTATTAGGAATTAGTGATTTCAATTTTATATGAATTGGATTATAAATTAGTGATAGAAATCAACATTTATAATTTTACGTGAAAGGATAAATGAACTTTAGATAAAGTTATACAAATAAAATAGATTAGAAATTAATAATATTAATTTTAAGTTTAAAAATAAAGCCATATTATTCACTTCTTTTGCTGATTTTGTTAAAACACCATGTCAATATACTATTGGAAAATCGGGTTATATATAATAGCATTAGGAGTTATGTTAAATAAAAATGGGAGTTCAATTCATAAGTGTGAAGTTGCAAATTTCATGCAATGAAGTTATTTTTTATGAGATGTCAGGGTTGGTTAAGGAAATGGATAAGGTGAAGTTTGTCCCGTACGTTCATGGCAATATTATACAAGGGGAGGACGATTTTGGTTATGATAAGCGACCGGTAGATAGTTAATGTTAGTCGAAGTATGAGCAAATTGTGGACATCATTTGCAATGGACTGAAGGTAAATAGGTGTACACATCGAGTGAATCTATATCATAGGATAGCTATTGGAGATAGGACGCTACGTTATGATATTATTCCAGTGACAGATGATGATGCTACACAGGAGATGTTGGTGTACACGAAAAGATCAGTGGCTGTTTATGTGCAGATATCCGAAAATACATTATCATAGGAACCTACAGGGAAAATGGGCAATGATAGAAGTATTGGAAGCGATGGGTTGGTAGACTCAAACTCCACTCCAACTCAAACAATAGGCAGCGCATAGGTGGAAATGTGTGCACCCGCCTCGATGGGTGGTCATGATACAGATGCCATGCAAGACTCATCGGCAAGTGAATTAAGTGACAACCATGATGATGATGGAAATCATAATATCGAAGCTTTTCCCCAACAGAATGCTTCTCCCAAGGTACAACCAAGGAGAAATGATTGGTACCGCTTCATTACTCCTACTGACGTTGAAGCAGTAGGGAGCTCAGTGCCAGTTCCGTTTTTCCATGCTGAAGTTGGTAGTGTTTATACTGCATATGATGATGAGCATGAAATGATTGCTGGGAATTAGAGCTTCAGCGATGAATTCAAGGTCGGGATGCGATTTGAGACAAAAAATCATCTCATACGGGCTGTTAAAATGTGGCACATAATGAACCATTACAAATTCAAGATGGTGGACTCAAACCCAAAATCATGGGCAGTTAAGTGTACCGATACGCATAACGGAGGTTGTAAGTGGAGACTCAGAGGCAGTTATGAGAGACATGGTGGGTGGTTTCGCATCACTAAGTATGAAGGATCGCACACTTACTTGGATGAAATCACTGGAAAGGATCACTCTCAGTTGGATTCCACCAGCATGTCCAGAAGCATCATATTAGAGATCCGTAATTCTTCAGATGTAAGGGCTAAGGATCTCCAACTAAATATCTTAAAACAGTTCAAGTATCATGTTCATATAAAGAGAATTCCTGAGGTGAAGAGAAAGCAATTGAGCAAGTGTATGGAAGTTAGGAAGATTCATATGTGGAGCTCCCTGACTTACTTCATGAAATAACAGAGGCAAATCCAGGAACAAACCTTGAGTGGCGAACCATTGATTCAGATGCTATAGGACACGTGTTCCTAGACAAGCTTTTTTGGGTATTTGATCCTTGCATTGAAGCATTCCGGTACTACAGGTATGTTTATTAAACGTAATTGATTTATTTATATAAGATTGATATCAGCTAACTAACAGATATCTGTTAATTTATTGTAAAACCGTGATTACAGTTGATGGCACTTTCTTATATGGAAAGTACAAGCACAAACTGCTTATTGTAGTTGCAATAGATAGGGTAAATCGTATAGTCCCACTGGCATATGCTCTTGTGGATGAGGAGAAAGCGGACACGTGGTGTTGGTTCCTTGCGAAGGTGTTGAAACACGTTATCAAAGACCGATCAAACATCTGCTTGATATCGGACCGGCATGCCAGTATTAGGAGTGTGGTAGAAGGTGAAAATGCTATGTGGCCCAGAGGTTGGCCTTGGTGCTAGTGTATCCAGCATGTTGCCAGCAACTTCAATTCGAAGGATAAAAGTAAGGGATGTAAGGAAATAGGACAACGAGCAGCTTACTAAACCTAGAGTAGAAAGTTCCATGGATACTTCAATGTAGCACTTCAAAGCAATCCTTGGACATCACGATATTTTCGCGAATTGCCTCCATATGTGGACTTTATCGTATGACAAAGGTGTAAAATTTGGAATTGGTACAACAAACATGGCCAAAAGTTACACTTCAGTTATAAAGAATGCTCAATGCTTAACCATGGCAGCATTGGTGAAAAAAACCTTTTACAATTTTAACTCTATATTTAATAAGTAAAGGAAAGAAGCAAGCGAGGCAATGAGTGCGGGTAAGTTGCTTACCGAATATGCTGCAATGAAGTTTGAGAGATGGAACAACATCTCAAGTTCCTATAGAGTTACCTGTTTTGACTATTAGGAGCGAAAATTCGAGGTTATAACTGCTCCACGGCCTACCATATATGGTCAGAAGGGGGGCCACATACAAAAATTGGAGTTAAAAGCATGCAAATGTACCTGTAACAAGTGGCAGACATGCAGAATTCCATGCTCACATGCAATGGCAGTAATGGGTACACTGCACATGGATTGTTTTGCCCACGTAGCACAGTAGTACAGGTGGGACAATCAGCTTAGGGTGTATGGCCATTCCTTCATACCTATAGTCGATAAGGCCAATTGGACTCATTTGGACATAGTGAAATGGCACCCTATACCAGGACTTATTAGAAAATGGGGTAAGCCTAAGGGAAAACGCTTCCAAAATGAGATGGATATTCAAGAGTACCCACAAGGTTACTCATGCGACTCATGTGGGCAGCCAGGGCATAACATTCGAAGTTGTCCAAATAGGGGGTTGCTAGTAGAACAGTAACGGGCCAGTCCAATCGTAGTAGTAATACTTTGTTCTTATATACTTTATTCTACTGTAGTAGTGAGACATGCTTATATCTTATGTTTGATCTGCTTGTTTTAATCTACTTATGCCTCTATTGATAATAGCCCTTTCTTTCTCCTTTACAGATGGATCTAAGGCCGACAGATAGATCATTACTTACAAAGTAGCCTGTTCATAGGTCAAGAGACGAGGTCATTAGTGCCTGACCTCGTCTCTTCGAGAGACGGTGTATTTGCCAAGATGACCTCGTCTCTTCAAAAGATGAGTCAAGTTGCCTAAAATCGGGATTATTTTGATCCCGATGGCAAATTTGTGAATTTTTTTAAAAACATTAATATTTTTTTCCTTTTCCCTATTATTTAGTCAATCTTGTTTATTAGTTTCAAAGAAGCTATTTTTGTAGTACAGTAGTTATTGTATCATGTTGATCTGTTATTACTGTCCCTCTTTCCATTACAGACCATCATTATTCTTTTTTCTTTTTATTTTTACACATCCACCGCAGTGTGTTTTTCTCAAGTAATAATGAGTTCGGAAAAAGAAATTATAAAATATTACAATTAAAATGTGTACTAAGGGAAGATTCACCCACTCTGCCCATTCAAGTTGAAAAAAAATACAAAGGTTAAAGTTTTGACTATAAATATAATATTTGTTGTTATTGAGAGTGGAGTAGATTATAAGATAATTGTCTTACAATTAAGAAAATGTGGAGAGAGAGGGGAGTGGAGTATAAGATAAAAAAACTGTTTAATCACAAAAAAAAGCTATCGTATTATAAAATACTCTATAAAAAACTTATAAAATATTATGATAATTGTTTTCGCATATATTCTTTTGTTATTATAGGTATTAAAATTTGATAGTTAGTTATGATGTCTATTAAATATAAATAAAAAAGAATTTACAAACAATAATTAATTAGCAAATACAATAGATAACAATAAGAAAATGAAAAGAAGAGGATGAGTAAGTTTCATTCATAGTATTTAAATTTTTTGTTTGTAACAGGAATATACCTAAGAAAAAATTTGTAACACAAATGTAGCTAAACTTTTAAAATCTTTCACCTAAAATACTTACGGCCAGATTCTGACCTTCTTTCAGCCAAAAGCTAACATGGCAACCAGGAATGATTAAAATAATATTTTTTATGCCACATTAGAATATTTTATTTCCTCTCTCTCTCTCCTCTATCTTTCCTTTCCTTTATTCCCTCTTCTTCTTCCTCCCTTCTTTGCCTACTTCTTCTTCAATTGAAAAAAATTGAATAACAAAAAAGTTTTGATTCATCTTTCTTTTCTCTCTTCGTTCTCTATCTTCTTTTATCTTTCTTCTTTTTCTTCCTTCCCTCCTCCCCCTTCTTGTTTTTCTTCTTCAAATAAAAAAAAATTAAAATAAAATAAAAAAAGCTTGAATCGAAAAAGGAAAACCTGAACGACAAAAAAATGTCTTTTCCTCCTAATCAAGCTCCATACGTGGGAGCTCCATTCAAGCTCTAGAAATTAGTGATTCAAGCTTTTTCTTTTTTTCTTTAAGAAGAAGAAGAAAAGAAAATGGAGAGAGAGAGAGAGAGAGAGAGATTCCAAGCTTTTTTTTCCTTTTTTTTTTTTCTTAAAGGAGAAGGAGAAGAAGAAGAGAGAGAGATGAGAGAATGAATACAAGCTTTTTTTTTCGATTCAAGATTTTTTTGCTTGAAAAAGAAGAAGAGAGAATGGAGAGAGAGAGATGAATGCAAGTTTTATTTTTTCGTTTCAATGTTTTTTATTTATTTGAAGAGGAAGAAGAAGAGAGAGAATGGGGAGAGACAGAGTAAAGAGGAGAGGTTTTTTTATCCAAGCTTTCTTTCTTTTCATTTCAAGTTTTTTTTTATGAAGAAGAAGAAAAAGGACGAGGAGGAGGGAAGAATAAGAAGAAGAAGAAGAAGAGAGGAGAGAGAAAAATAAATTGATAAATATTCCAATGCTGTAGGAAAAAATTATTTTAATCATTCTAGGTTATCACATCGGCTTTTGGCTAGAAAAAAGGTCGGAATCCTGCTGTAAGTATTTTAGGTGAAAGATTTTAAAAGTTTAGGCATTTTTGTGTTACAAATTTTTTTTAGATATAACTCTGTTACAAACGAAAAAGTTTAGGTATCGTGAATGAAACTTACCCCACAATTAAAATAATATATGGAATTCATACTTGTAGCTCGTTAATTAGTACAAATAAGAAATATGTATAAAGTAAAAATGAAAATAAAGAAAAAAAGAATATATAATCTAAAGTTGTTATCTCATCGCTATGTGTAAGTTTGCAAATCCTAACTATTAGCTTAAGGCGATACCATCTAATCAGTATTGAGCTGAATTATACGATTTATGTGTTGTCCCTAAGGAGGAGTCACATGTGTCAAATACAAAACAAGCTTGATTTGTTTAAGTCTCTCTACCATGTTGTTGCCTGGAACTATACTTTACCTCTTCTACAAAGCTAAACGAGTCAAAATGAAATCGTTGAGGTGTTTAAAATGGCACTAACAATGTTCAAATAGACTTACCCTATGACACTTTAATGTTACAAAAGCAAGTGTTGCATGAGGTAATAACTCATGATAAAGTGGTGGATCTTCTTTGATGTTCACATGAGCACATCAGTAATTTCACCTTCACTTATCCTTGTGTTTGTCGCTAGCTTCATGCTTGAGGTAGTTAAGATGGCAATGATTCGTCATATCCAACATTAATAGGCTGTGGGGATGCTATATTATTTTGAGTAACACTTAAATCACCAAACCATTGTAACTACCTTTGGTATCTTAAAAATAATTTCAACATGTAGCATATGAGACAACCGATCGATAAAATCAACTTATATAATAGGGGGAAAAAAGAACTAAAACAGGATAATGAGTAAATTGTTTGTGTACCATATAACTTAGTACAACTCCAATATGAGCAGTGTATCGCCAAGCAATGTGTCGATGCTCAATGACATAGTCATGATTGTTACTTGGACATTACTAAGCTAACGAGTTACTTTGACTAAATGATCTTATCTTGATGTCTCTTTGTGTTATTATAACGCAGTATGTGTTGGAGGCCTCTAAACTATTAAGCGATTTGGTTCAAGAAATAAAATTTCATGTTGTGAAAGCAAATCAGTAGCACTTGTGCTAGCCATGTCTCAATACAACTTAACAATAACAAGGGTAAGCCAAAAAAAGGTAAATTACACTAAAAGGTACTAATGTTTAAAGATAGACTTATTTATAATATCAACGTTTTAAATGGTTAAAAAAAATCAACATTTAGCAAAGCAACTCAAATGAGGTATGTAAACCCATAGATTTTAGGGTAAACTCAAAAGCAAATCTTAAAGTAGATACCGGAACCGAAACCCTAAAGTCAAACCAAGTTAATCTTAAGCCTTATAAATCATAAACTCGCTAAAATATAATTATAGAATCCTAGAATGTCACATGAAGTAGAAAAAAGTGAAAACCTTAAAAAGAAGACGAGTAGAAGGTTTATACCCTAAAACGATAAGAGTTTCCTAAGCATTAACCTCTCCGGACCTTTTTTGATAACAGTTTTCATTCTTGATCATTGATATGCAAATCGATGCAATATAATCTGACAAACAATAAAAAATAAAATAATATTAATTTATCTTTATAATATCATATATAATTTTAACGGTTTATAAAAACATTAGTTAAAACAACTTATTTGCGTATTTTATCTTCTTCTGGTAAACAATTTGTTGTTTTCAAATACTGTTCATCACTATTCACATCGATCACTTTTTCCTACACTCCTATATATCTATTCTTATACTCCTACATACCTTTTCTTGCATATATCAAATCTATCATTTTTTATAATGTTTTTCTTTAATCTTTTCTTTTATTTCTCTTCCCCACCAAGGAAAAAAAAAAGGCACTGGCCACCCCCTCTCTCTCATCTAATTTCTTTTTTTTTTTCAATTTTATTTCATACTTCAATTAACACTTTTCTCTCTATAAATGCTCATAACTTCTCTCATTATTCTTACTTTACATCAACCCTCTCTTTCACTAAAATTGTCTCATTTTCTTCTCTCTCAAAACTCCTCTCTTCTCCCCCTTCTTTTCCTTGGAGCCGTCGCACCCCTCCTCCTCACCCCCTCCTCTTGCGTACACAACACCTTCATTACAATTTATTTAATTAATGTCACATCCCAGGGGTACTCTAGTAGTATCACACATCTTATGATGCTGTCTTATGCCTTAAAACTTATAAATACAATAATTGAGTGACATCACATAGTTTCATATGTGTGTGATAATACTAGTTACACCTTGGAAGATGACAGAATTCAACAAAATAGGATCTTTTTGGTTGCTTGATAAGAATGATGGACACATATAAGTCACGATATAATAGATAAAACCACTTAAACAACTGTTTGAATAATATAGTATCACTGAACATAACTATCATACAAGGTTTCAAAACATAAATTGTTGTCTAGTACAACTTTTTAAAACAATACTCTAAAAGTAAAATTAATAGATAGTATCCTGCCCTAAACCATAATCATTCTAGCTTTGAAAACCTTACCAGTGCAAAGCTCTAGGAAGATATAAGTCATGATCGGAGGATCATCCTGAAAAGGTTATAGGGATGTGAGCACAAACCACCGCTTAGTGAATAATCGGATATACCACACATCAAGAAAATTATCAATCAAATTATTAGCAATCATATGTAATACACTAGTCAATCATATGCTCATACATAAGCTTTGATAACCTGGAATCTAAACATGATAAAAGATTTATGCCCTCTTATCGGGGTCGAAGGAATCTAGTCTCAATGACCCATCTACTTAAGAGAAACTAAACATATAAGAATCACAACCATACTCACTTTAATTATCACTTTAGTTTAAATGTGCATTACACTCATTTCCTATTTCGAAGGATTAGAAACTCTATTAATGTTAGTACTTTCACGTTGATAACACAGGTAGTGTCCTTCGTTTACCACTTAATTCCTATGGAACCAAACAAAACAAATGTAATCTTGCAAAGAACTATGGACATTTCATATAGAAAAACCAAGTACAATCACAGAACCAAAATAATAACACGTAGCAGTCTATTACATATCTATGCAAATATGCAATATGTGCAATGCATGAACAATTAATTTAAGAGTCAAATAATCATTATTCAATTTTTAGGTAATCAAGCATTACACAAACATTCATTAATGTGTATCCAACAAGTTTCACAAGCATAACTATTATCACTTTATCATTGTAGTTTTCACACAATAACAGTTTTCATACAACATACATTACCAAAACTCATAAGCATATCAATTTTATTATTTGTATTATATTATTAGTGTAACTAAGTTATAAACACAAACAATGTAATAAGTCCAAGGTACTTACCTGCTCATGTTGACTTGGTCATAGTAGTCAACTAGAAAGTCTTCAATTGATTCAGGATCACCTACTAGATGAATAATTCCTTCGTCAATTAGACATGTAACTATATAAATAAGTCATAATCAATGTATAAGTGTCATAAACTCAATTTTTTTTTCTTTTTAGTATTGTTCTATCATTCCTAATGCAAATCCAACTTATGAATAGTCTTTTTAAAGCGCATGAGGTGTTCTATTTTCTAATATTACTATATAATTTGCATAAATGGACATTTATTATGAAAAGTGGCTTAAATGATTTCGATTATTATCTTTTATCGCATAGTCTTTAATTGAGCCTATAATACTCATTTAAATAAGGTATTTACATATAAAATAGACATTGGAAATCTCGTTTCGAGTACTATAGAGTGGTTGACTCAGTTTTCACAATTTGTGATGTTTGTTCCTTTTACCTGTGGATGTTGATAGGTACTATAGGGTATTCATATGCCTTGCTTTGTCTTTTAAGTTCTTTCTTTTACTAAATGTCCTTATTAACAAGTTTTTAATGTTTATATGGTCTTTTAGTGTGACAACTTAAGATAGTTGATATTTACTATGTAATATTTATTTTCATTTTTCTTTTCTCGATTTTATTTTATATTTATATCTATTTTAGAGTGGTCACGTTGTTCTATATTTCCTAATTTAATTTCACCTATATTTTACATTCTTTAATGCCAATTTTGATAGTGTAATTTCAAATATTATTTATTTTGTTTGTCAACCTTATATCCATGTGTAGGTTGAAATTTCCATCACTTATAGGGTCATATTCCTAAATATAATCTCTCGTTCATTTTTCTAATATGTTTATGAGTTCATATAAGTTCTACCGTGCATTTTAAACATGGTTTGTTATTGTATACACAGGCATAGCCATAGCCGAAACTCCCAGGTTTGCTTCCTAAGGATGTTATAGCTTGTTTAAATCTTTTATTCTCACTTTCAATTATGTTATTTCATTACAAAGTAACTAGGTTACTTGATTACACACTATGGTACCCTGATTTACTAAAAGGCTAAAAATCACTATAAGTTTGCTAAGGCTCATGTTAGTTAAATTTTTCTTCATGGATCATATCCTAGAGTAGTTTCACTAGGTTAAACTAAGTTAAATCATAGAACATGCATGATTAGTTCTTTTTTCCTATATGAACCGAAATATAGGGTATGGTAGTCTTGTTGTTTAAGTTACTTTTCCATAAAATTCATTACGAAGAAAGTTGTCTAACTAGGATATCGCATAAATCAAACAACGAGATAAGGAAATGGAGTGAATGCCCATAAGTTCTTGATGTGACCAAAACATATAGGAGCTCAATAGCTATTCAACTCTTTGATTTTCCTAGTTTTCTATCCATAAATGTAATATAGACTTAGAAATAGCGTAGATGGTACCTTGTTTGGATTGAGATGGAATGACAAGCCCTCTCTAGGGAATCAAAACCTAGGTTTAGAGACAAAGGAATAAGTTCTATATGTTCTAAGAATAAACTAACTTGGAAAGAGACTTTTGTTACCTTAGACTTTGATTCTTGAATCTTGAATTTGTTTTTAAATAAATGGAGTCCTCATCGAGGGGTTTATGGTTTGGATGTGGAGAAGAAAAGTGATGTTTTGTTTTTATTTGTGTTGTTTTAGATGAGGTGAGGTTCATGTGGGATATGGGGAGAAAGTATTTTTTTTTTTGTCCTTTAAATTTAACTTATATATGAGTTCAGGAAAGTGGGTCATGGTTTAGAAATTAGGACGAAATTGTCTTTGTTCGTTTGTTAATTATATGTCTTAATCATTGAGTTGTAAATGAAGGTTTGACGTTGATATGTGTGCAAGTGGGCTAAAATTTCGACAACTTGAAGGTGAAATAGAGTTGTTTTTGTTGAGTAATTCTACATCTATAATTCTCTAGAAGAAACACAGTTTGAAGGGTAATAAAGTTGTATATGTTAGCTTAAATTTGTGCCTAATTTCTATGTAGATCACGGTGAAATGGCGAGAAGAGTGCCAACTCCATAGGCAAACTTGAATCACCATCCTTCATTCAATGCATAAGCTAAATGGAGATTTGCTATTTGATGGGTCTAGACACCTCATTTTTGCCCTTGAAAAAAATAATAATAATAATGATAATAATAATATCATCATTATTATTATAAAGTACAATGAAAAAAAGGTAAATAGGATATGGTTCAAAAAGTATAAAAACAAAATTTATATAATAAATAATAAAAAAGAAAAAGAAACAATAAGAATATGATAAAATGATTAAAAAGAATTTAAAAAATTAATTAATCACATTTTTTAGCTCGGTCCAGGTCACTTAAATATTATTTGAGTGACCAAAAAACAAAGGCATAAGCCAATAGCTATTGAAAAAGATGTACGTACACATACATGAGGTCTAGGGTTCAATCCGTGTGAGAGGTAAGGAAAATTTTTTTTTATATGGCACATGTAAGACACGCGCTAGCATTACCGTTCACGGGGTGCGCATATTATGAAATAATCTAATTTATTCAATAATTAAATTTTTATATGAATATAATATTAGTTCTAAATATAAACTTTGAAGTAATTTTGATATATGAAAATGAATGTGCAGAAATAGGTTTGATGTCCTATGTTTATTAATGTAAATTATTAATATATATGAGTATGTGTAATGAGATTAATATTATTGTTTTGTGTATATTAATGTGTGTATAGTATAATTAATGTTTGTATCTTTTATGAATTAATATGTATGTGTTATGTTTAAAATTATCAAAACAACTTTTGAATTGCCTAAAATTTTCTTAACAGAATTTTCAAGAAGTTAAGCCTATTTGTCAAGCTCAAATTAAATTCAAATTAACCCAAGTTAAGCTAAATTAAGCCTAAGTCATATATACCCCAAAAGTCAAACTTATGATAAATATAAGTCTCAAATTTAATCAAATAGGGCCTCTTTTGGTAACCCACATTTTTCATACGAATTTTCCACTCTTCATTTCCTTCTCTTGACCTTCTTTCTTCAAAACATAAGCCCTAAACCTTAGCAAAAAACAAGCTCTTGAATTCAACAATTTCTCTAAGCTAAAGCCTCTTCATGTAAGTTAATGCAAGTATAAACTCTTTGTTTATTTTCTTTCTTGTGATATAGATGTAGAATCCATGTTAGGATGAGTTTATTGTCATATGACTTTGAATGGTGTTATGTATTGATAAATGTTAGGTTGTGTTTTATTGTTATATGAACTTGTTTATGTGTTATGGAAGTAGGGAGAAGTGTTGATGAGGATTGAAGTTGATTTGAGTAGTTAAGTTTGAAGTGAAGAGTAGGAGAGGGTTTGTTGTGAATGAAGTAGTTTGATGTGTTGTTATGATGTCTATAGTTGCTAGGATTGGTTAATGTAGATAGAAGATAGAGTATGAAGCTAAATATGTGTTTGAAGAAGGATTAAAAGTGTTATATGTTATAAATTTTCAAAGTGTAAAACAGGGGAAATAAACACTTTTCGAATAGGTCTGCTCTTGAGTGTACGCCATTTGGTGCTTCAACACCGCTGGCATAGAGGCGGTGTTGAATGTGATCAGAACCAATTTTTCTAAAGCTGCTTTAAACACTGCCGGCTTTTGTAAAGAAATTGGCCAACGTTTAATTTTCAAATCGTACGCAGGCCACTAGGGCTTCAACGCCGCCGGGCTTCAATTGGTGTTGAATGCGAATAGAATTGATTTTTTTTAACATCAAGCTTAACGCTGCTGGGATATAATTCCAACGCTGCCGGCATTCAGCTCAATTTTGCCTGTGTAAATAGGCCGCGTATCCCTGAGTTTTTACAAATTCAACCTTTTTCAATTGTTATTCTTTACTTCATATATGGTATTCTAATGAATCTATAAGCTATATAAACATGTTTTAAGTATGAATTAAATGATAGAACTATTTTAAGTTCAATGAATCTCCTCGTATAGTTAACTTAGGATTGTGTTATATGTGTATATATTATATTCTACATTCGATTATTGATTTGTTTTGATATTTCTTATTTCAGTTAAAGGTTCTTTAGTTAATTCCCCTCCGAGTGAATATAGTGATACACTATTGGGTACAGGTACGTGATAGCTTGTTTGTTGTATGCTAGGAATAGGCATTACTAAATTTGATTTAATTCAATCCGATTTAATATTTTGATGAACTGGATGTCTATTACGCTGTTTAATCTGGTCCGAGGAGCAGCAAACCTGTCATGATACAATGACATGTTAGTTAGACACTTGACCTAAGTCATGATGCAATGACTTTACCATGATGCAATGGTACGCTATGATGCAATAGCGATTCGTTTTTTGTTAAGCGGATAGCCAATTGGGAGAATAGTATCCGAGTAACGTTTTCTTAAACTTAGAGGGAAATGCCATGGTTTAGTTCAAATTTTATGGGGACTTGTGAACTAGGCTCATGTTATGGACTGAGTTTAAGTAGAATCGGGCAACGACTTTTGAGCCCTAAATGAAGCTATTTCTTTTATGGAATAGATGTAGGAGATGTAAGTATTCAGACTGCTTATATCAACCCCCTGAGCAACTGCTGTTACTCAGGACCCCTAAATTCCCAAAGCATGATTCCGGGGTTTGAATACCCTACTGTTGTTTTGTTAAAAGAAAACTTAACAAGATAATGACTTGATCGTTGATACATTTCATTTGATTTAAGTTTGCTTGATAAATTATTTTTGTAAATGTTATTACGTGCTGGGCCTTCGACTCACTTTTGTTGCTTTGCAGATAATGAAGATGAGTTGTATGATGATCTGGGATACAGGTCAGATATTGAGAGGTTCATGGACGAGTGGGATGAGTAGAACTCGAATGCCCTTGGATTTAGGAGAAGTTTTTGTTCAAAGCATAATTCTTTATATAGAAGGCTTGTTAAATAAGCCTAAGTTGTAAAAGACCTTAAGATTTTTTGGATTATCTTTTGTACCAAGAACAACTTGTAATTCTGTAGTGTCTTAGATTGATACTAAAATTTGTACATATAATGTATATATGTATGGATTGCTTTTATTAGCAATCTTGTTTTGTTAAAAGTTGTTTAAAAAGTGTTAGTAGATTTGATCAAACAATTCTCATAAAATGTTAGTTTTAGGACAACTTTACATATAATGTGAAAATGTTATATATGGTTGGGGACTCGATACTCTAAATCATAGGATTTAGTGGGTCGGGTCTTTACATATTCGATATGCGCATCTTCTTCTTCCCCAAGAACAACAAATTTCCACATGATATGGCCTTTTTAAGCTCATTTTTTTACCCATTTGGGATGCTTTTTTTCATCAAATTGATGGAGGGGATTTGAAGTAGATATGGGGTACTTCGGATTTGAATAAAAAACTAACCCTAAAGCTGATGATTTGGTGTTTGATTTTGGATCTAAAGTTCGCAAAAAGCTTGTTTCTACGTGCGAAGACAAATTTTTGAAATTCAAATCCGACCTACCCTATCTTCTAGAAATCTCTATCTGAACTCATTGTTATCCTTCCAGAAGTTCATTAAAGCTCGAAATCTGCAATACACATTCTAGAAGCTTGAATTCACGTGCGTTACTTACCTAATTCTTGAATGCGACCTACCTAATTCGACCCCTAAACAATATAAACAGGGGTCGAGTTTACTGTTCATGACATCTAGAACCGTCAATTCCATTCAGAAACAATAAAAAACACTTCTAAAGCTTTGAATTAAGCTTTGAGCTCCTAGGGTTTGATTTTGAATTTTTTTTATTACTCTTCATAAAGATTAAATCGCAACAAATCAAGGTTACAATGGGATTCAAGGGAAGTGAAAGTTTTAGCTAGTAGCTTTCTCCTTCATTTTAAAGCCTTCGATCGATCACAACTAATAACCACCACCAACCGCCGCTTGTAGGAGTTGAACCACTAGCTTTTAGCCAATTTTGAACCAAATCACCACCACTAGACTACCCATCACCCTCCTCTTGATCGTTCCGACACAATCTCGTCCACCTAGAGCTGTCGGAGCATCACCAACAACTTCCGCTGGTCATCTCTTTCCTCCCCAACCCGATAACCCATATCCAACTCGACCCGACCAAAAACCCGATCTAGACCCCGCTTCGATCTTACCGAGGTGAGTTCATGTTGTTTTCTTTTTTACTTTATTTTATTTTTTTAAATAAAATAAATAAAGAATATATGATAAAAAATAATAATAAGAAAATATAATATAAAATCATTTTCTTGTAATAAATTTAATATGTGTAATAATATTAATAATATATATTAAATACTATAAACGTATTAATGAGTTAATATGATAAAAGAATAAAAAGCATATATAAAAATTATTTTTGTCACGTAGAAAGTTATATTTTGTAAAATTAAAAAAAATAGTTTGATAGCTCATAGGCGCTCACATAAAAAAAAATCATTTTTATAAAAATAGTAAAATTTAAAGAACTTAAATGAAACATTGTTCAAAAAAATAAAAACCAACACATTAAAGTTTTTCTTAAAAAAAACTACATATTGTTTGATCCTGATAAGCGAGTACATAGGCACCTCTGAGGTGACATAAAAAATGAAAAAAAAATTTGTTTTATTATTTATTTTGAATTAATTCATTATAAATATTGTAGGCTTTGATTATAAATATCATAGTCTGTACATTAGCAAAATTTATTTTGAGTATTAAAAGGATAAATCTTAAGTTATGAATTTTAAATGGAACCATGTTGTTTTAATAGGATAGCCTCCAAATCCAAAAATCTCTAGTTTAATAAAGTTGGTTCTAAATCAATTTTTTTTTTCGCAGACCATTGGCTAAGCTAAGATCAACTAACCCATTGATCTTAATTTACAATTTTTTCCTAATTTTGATCGAGTGACGACTCCTAAAATTTTTTAAAATTAAGTTTTTTTTAGTTTCTAGTTGAGGATTTGTATCAAATGGGTTAAGGTTTGGCACAAATCGAATTAAAAGAAATAAAACCGAAAAATGAAAAATCCAAGCTCAATAGTGGATTGTTGCTTTTATTTGACTTCAATTGGACAATTTGATTCCACTTGAGAATAGAAGTGGCAATGATGTTGTGCAATAGTGTATGACCGGTCCTTAAGCTCTAATTTGTATCAATTATCACATGTTTATTTTAGTTAACTATTTATATAAGTAAATATCTAGGTTATCTCTTAAATTATGGGACCATACGTGTATAATTATATTAGTTATATGAGGATTTTATCTTTAAAAGTTCACTTACCTCTATATTATTCCTAGATTATTCTTGAGTTTAAAATTTATGCGATTGAGTAATCTTAAAATTTTTATCTTATGCTATTAGGATTTATAGGCCTTATAGGTCAAATTAGGGTTTAGTCTTTATGGACTCAAAATTCTCTAGCATAATGTTGTGATCCAAATATTTATTTGAGATATAGATTTATAGCTATGGATATGTTTTTATCCATATCACGTATTTATAACTCTAGCGTTTTATCTTTAAGTTATTATTTTATAGCCAACAAGCTCTATAATCTAATCATCTTCTAATACACTTGAAATCTAGAGCTAATTGTGATTACGTATTGGGTTTTCGACTCAGGTTACGAAATTTTGTCTTGGGTATCTTTTAATGTCTAGGGAATTTCTATTCCTGTCTTAAATTATAAATAAGCTCATGACTACTTATAGTTTCATTCTAGGATTTTTATCAGTTTATAAGTTCACCATCTATTGTGTAATTACCATTCTAATATTTACACTAGCATAGGACATTCTCGAGGAATATGGGTAAAACCTTTAAACACTTGCTCTATATTATGATCATGTAGATATTCATGCAAAATCCTAAAGAAAATTTTCCCCATGATGCTCAAAAGCTAAGGATGGAAAAGCATGGATATCATACGTGACTCAAGTCTCGGTTATATCTATGTTCATTTATGTTTTTGTTAACTAATCTAACTTTTATATAAGCATTTTCATGTATTATTATATCTACAAACTTTAGAGTATATTGCTCACCAACCTAACTTATTTCATTTCATGTTCTTTACATTTCTAGTCATTTATTTTCATGTTTAAGATTTGTCAATTTCAAGTCATAACAAGACAAGTCAATTTCTAGTCTTGGACTTGTCCATATTCAAGTTTGAAAGAGACTAAATTATTTCAAGTCTCGGGAAGCCTTGTCTAATATCTTGGACTCCCACTTTATTTTATTTTGCCTCGTTTTATTTTATTTATTTTCTTGGTAATTGGATTATTTCAATTCCCAGCGAGCCTTAAATATAAGATAAGACTCTAAGTTATATTTTGCTATCTTTTTATTTTTATTATTAACCTTGTCAACTTTTTATTTTAATTTTATTCAGATATTGCAATAGTTTCTAGTTAAGTTTTATATTCATGTACATAAAATACTCATGGTGATGTTGTTTTAATACCAATATAAATTCTTGAACCCCACATATTGACAATTATTTGTTATGCAAAATATTTTCCTTTAAAATTTACTTTCAATGCATGGAAAAAATTGTTCATTAAAAGAAAATTTCGGAAACAAAATCAATCATTCTCTTATTTTCTTGAAAATGTTGAGATCATAGGCATGAATTTTGGAAATTTTTATCACTTGAAATTCCTTTCTTGAAAACACATAAAAATCAATGTTTTGCCAAATAAGTTTCCCAATAAAAATTGAATAAAAAATTATAAAGAATAAAACAAAGTATAATACCTCATTTCGGGTTTGAATCACCTATTTGTAAAGTTCTAGGAAATAAAATTTCACTACATGGTTTCAAAGTTTATTACCCATTGTAGGATTTTTTAGATTTTTTATTACCCGATCAGCGTTTCATTTTTCCTGTTATATATTTTTTATTTTTTCCTTTTATGGTGTCAAGCCTTTTATGGAAGATTCTGCTAATCTTTTTCATAGAAGATTCTACTAGCCATTTAATAGGTGATTTATTTTTTCCTTCTTTGTATTTTGACCAAGATTTCTTTCCTTTCTTGACTAGACTGTATACTTTATATATTCTTCCCTCCAACAGATGAATAAGAGTATGAGAGATTATTATCTTTAATTTTTCATGGTATTTGAGCCTGGTCAGTTTCTCTCCTTTTGTCGACTAGGGTAGAATCATTATGGATGATTCCACTATGAAAAATCAGTCCACCACACTAGGAACCAAACTTAGGTTTGGTACATATTCTAGTGAAGGTATAATAGAGAATACCAAACCTACAGTACCATCAATTCTTGATCAACATTCTCTCAAAATTACCTAACATAAATTGAATGGGGTAAATTTTAGAGAGTGGTGTCAATCAGTAAAATTAATGATTCGTGGTAGAGGAAAACTGGGCTATTTAACTGGTACTACCAATGCTCCTGATCATGGTTCAAACGAATATGCAACATGGGAGGCGGAGAATTCCCTTGTGATGGCATGGCTTATAAATTCTATGGAGCCACGAATTGGAAGAACATACTTATTTTATGAAATGGCAAGGGAGATATAGGAGAATGTGCAAGAGATTTAGATCTAGGGAATACATCTCAATGTTTTGAGATAAGATCTCGCCTCATAACAACTATTCAAGGTAATATAAAGTATAATAAGATATTTTAATTTACTGATGGAATTGTGGCAAGAAATGGATCTCTTTTATGAGATAGATTGGAGATGCATGGAAGATGGAGCAAAATATAGAAAGATGCAAGAAAAAGAGAGGGTTTTTGATTTTCTATAGGGTTAAATGTTGACTTGGACGAAGTGAAAGGTCATATACTTGGGAAGCAGCCATTACCAATAATTAAGGAGGCTTTTGCAGAAGTTCGTCGTGAGGAAAGTCGTAGACAGGTGATGTTGGTGTCAAAGCTAGATGATCCCAACAATGATGCTACAACGTTGGTTGTAGATTCCTCTCATTCATTACAGGTTGGAGATTCTCATCGAAGAACACTTTCACAAGAAAAGAGAATGGCGTGATTATTGTCGCAAGCCTAACCATACAAGAGAAACTTGCTGGAAGTTTCATGGCAAGCTAGAAAATGAAAAAAATAAGTCACGTAGAAAGGGTACCAAGGTGTTCGAAATGCCCAAATGGTAGAGGCTGCTCCTTCAAGAACTTTAGTAGTAGGAGTTGTTCCTTTAAGAAGTCCAAATATAGGATTGAATTTGATGCCAGATCAAATAACTCTCCTTCAACAAATATTGGGTCAGACTCAAATTAATTGTGATGATAGTAAGATGACCGAGTCCTCTTCAATAACTATAGCCAAACAAGGTACTTGCCTGTATCTCTCTAATAATTTGAAAGTTGATACTTAGATCTTAGACATAGGAGCTTTTGACCATATGTATAATTTTAGACAATACTTTGATAATCTGAGCATGTGTGATAATTTGAGCAAGATATTTGTAGCTAATGGAGATTTTGTAGTTGCAAAAGGAAAAGAATAGTGCACTTGGTTGGTTTGAAATTAAAAGATACATTATTTGTTCCTAAATTGAAATATAACTTGTTATCTATAAGAAAGTTAGTTAAAGATATGAAATGCTAAGTGTTATTCGCCTCAAGCAATTGTATTTTGCAGGACAGTGTTCAGGGAAGATGATTGCCAGTGTTAAAGAACATAATGGTCTTTACTACTTAGCTAGAATAGAACTTAGGTATGGTTGTAATTCTGAGTCCAATTCCTTTGTTTCAATCTTAAATGAACCTGTAATAATGTTATGGCATAAACATTGGTGATCTTAGTTTTCCATACTTAAATCGTTTGTATCCAAACTTATTTGAGAATAAAAAGGTGGATAAGCTTATTTGTGAATATTGTATCATTGCAAAACTATCAAAATCTCCATATCATATTAAACCATACAAACCATTAAAACCTTTCTAGTTGATTCATAGTGATATTTAGGGACATTCCGAATTTCCACTTATAACGGTTATAAATGGTTTGTTACGTTTAGCGGTGACCATTCACAGGTTTGTTGGGTGTTTCTCTTGAAAGAAAAATTGAATGTCTTCCATGTGTTCCAGCAATTTCATAAATTTGTGATGAATGTTTGAAAAGAAAACATTCAAATACTTCGTACGATAATGCTAAGAAGTATTTCTCTAATGAATTCTGGAACTATCTTAATGAGAATGGTATTGTACACTAAAGCTTATGTTCATACACTCCTTAGCAAAATAGTATTACAAAATAGAAGAATAGACATCTTCTAGAAACTGCAAGAGCCATGATATTCACTAACTTCATTCTAAACACGTTTTAGGGTGATACGGTGTTAATTGCTGCTTATCTTATCAATCATGTTCCTTCAAAGGTCCTTAATTTCAAACTCTTTTAAGTGTACTTCTAGACACATATCCCACATGTTCCTTATTGAATTCTTTATCACCAAAAGTATTTGGTTGTACTGTGTTCTTTCTAAACAATACTCCAAATAAACATACACTAGAATCTCGTGCTCTTACAGGGATATTTATTGGTTAATCTCCATCTCAAAAGGGGTATAAATGTTACCATCCACACACAAAATGTGTCTATGTTTCTGTAGATGCTTTTTTCTTAGAAAATCAACCATGCTTCAATTCAACTAATCATAGGGACTTAAAAATACAACAAGGGCAACATGATTTACCTTTTTTTTTCTTGATCCGGTTACTTCAACTCTGAGTTTTTTATTTCTAAACCTAAGTTGTCGCTACCAAATACTTCTTAGCTACCAAATTCATCACCTGACATTATTGATCAGCCGCAACCCAGCATTGATCATGCTTATCCTTTAGAGAATGATCAAATTCTGGAACCCTCCAAACTAGAATCTATTCAAGAAAAGGATGAACTCAAAGTTTTATACAGGGAGACAAAAAATTTCTAAGCATAGCCAATCATCAGACCTATAACCTCTAGTTCAATCAAATGAGGAGGATAAGAGTCAGCATGTGCCATAAAGAGGACGATCTTGATTTGCCTATAGCTTTGAGAAAAGAGAGACGGGTTTGTGCTAAATATTCCATCTCAAATTATGTAACTTTTTCAAAGTTATCTCAAAAGTACAGAGTTTGCTTAGCATTGTAAACAGTGAGATTATTCCTAAGAATATTGATGAAGCTCTAAGACATCCAAGATGGAAGGAAGCGGTCCTAAAAGAAATGAGAGCTTTACACAAAAACAATACTTGGGAATTAGTTGACTTGCCTTTAGGTAAGAAAACGGGTGGAAGCAAATGGGTATTTAATATCAAGTATAGATCTGATGGAAGTGTTGAGCACTATAAGGCATGATTAGTTGAGCACGGATTCACATAGACATATGGAATTGACTATGAAGAGACATTTTCTCTAGTTGCAAAGTTGAATTCCATTAGAGTAATACTATCTCTTGCAGCAAATTTAATTGGCCATTGCATTAGTTAGATGTAAAAAATGCTTTTTTAAATGGGGAATTGGAAGAGGAAATTTACATGCAAATTTCCACCTGGTTTTCAATCTGATAGCGACAAAAGAAAGGTATGCAAATTGAAGAAATTCTTTTATGGGTTGAAGCAATTTCAAGAGCTTGGTTTACAAAGTTCAGTAATACATTGTTGCAACTGGGGTACAAACAAAGTCAGGCTGAACACGCTTTATTTTTCAAGCAAGAGAATTCTGGACTCCAGTCAATTTAAATAGTGTATGTGGATGATATAATCATCACTAGTAATGATATAATGGAGATAGACAGTTTGAAGAAGAAAATCAAAGAAGAGTGTAAGACAAAAGAGCTTAGGGAGTTGAAATTTTTCTTAGAATGGAAGTGTCCAGGAATCGGAAGGGAATCTTTTTAGTCAACGGAAATACATACTTAACTTGCTAGAAGAAACAGACAAGTTAGGGTACAAACCTACGACTACTCCTTTACCACAAATTGGAAAAGTACTTCTGTTCCAGGATGATATTCTAATTGATAAAGGCCAATATCAAAGGTTAGTAGGAAGGCTAATCTATTTATCTTTGTCTAGACATGATTTGGCTCATTTTATTAGTATGGTTAGTCAGCAATGCATTTTCCTACTAAACATCAAATGGATGGAGTAAACCATATTCTAAGGTATTTAAAAGGTACTCCAGGTAAAGGATTATTTATTCAAAAGACACAAAAATGGAGATATTGAAGTCTTTGTTGATGCTGATTGGGGGGTGATATTGTTGATGGAAGATCTACAACTGGGTAATATATTAAAATCTCAGGTAATCTTGTAACTTGGAGAAGTAAAAAGCAAAGTGTTGTGGCCAAAAGTAGTGTAGAAGCTGATTACAGAGCAATTACACAAGGAATTTGTGAAGCTATTTGGTTCCAAAGGTTCTTACATGACTTGGAATAGAGGTTAAGAATAGTCATTTATACAATGATAGCCAATCAACATTGAATATTGTGAAAAATCTGATACAACATGATTGCATGAAACATGTGCGATTGAATCGACACTTTATTAAGTTTAGATTGAAGATGAAGGAATAAAATTACATCACGTGCCCTCTCGAGATCAAGTTGTTGATGTTCTTACAAAGTCATTATCAAGTAGTCGCTTCACAAAATTCTATGCAAGCTAGGAATGATAGATATCACTTCCTTAGCTTAAGGAGGGGTGTAGGATCTTTTAGATTTTTTATTACCCGGTCAATGTTTCGTTTTTCTTGTTATATATATTTTTAATTTTTTCCTACATGGTGTCAAGTCTTTTATGGAAGATTCTGCTAATTTTTTTTTATAGAAGATACTGCTAGTCATTTAATAGGTGATTTATTTTTTCCTTCTTTGTATTTTGACTAGGATTTCTTTCTTGTCTTGAGTAGACCGTATACTTGTATATTTTTTCCCTCTAGTGGATGAATAAGAGTATGAGAGATTATTATCTTTTATTTTTTTCACCCATGAACATAAGTTTCCTAACTTCTTTACAAATGTTATCTTGATAAAAATTCTATTTTCAACAAACATCACTAAGATTGTGCATGTACTGTGAATTATTAAGTTTTATTATGTTTGAGTATAGGAATAATATATATGCTTGCCTTAAAGAGTATATAAGATGAAACTTGCGAAGTGTCAAAATGAGCTTGAGTCAAGGTTTGGACATAACTTGACCCTAGGGATTCCAAGACATAAATGACATTGAATGTTTGGAAAAAAAAACCTTAGAAATTGATATTACATTCGAAGTAGGTAGAAACTGACTACTCATATGCAATAATTGAAGCTAAAATGGGAAAGTTATGAACAATTTAAGGTGGAAGCTTAGTAACTCGAAATTCTACCGACAGTTAATTTATTAGAATTAAAGTTTAAGCAAGATTAACAAGAAATACTCATTTAGGGTATTTCTTTTGTTCAAGTAATGAAGGCAACAAAGTGCTCTTCCTAGAAGACTATTTCAATTAAAGCTTTTTGAATGGCTAAGTGAGTTTATCTTTACTACTTTACATATATTGTTTGTGCTTATGAAGTAGAGCACTAGATTTTAGGGAGAAAATTAAAAGTAATTTGCATGTGTTATCATTTCATGTTTCTTTATGCTTGATCAATGAACAATAAGCATATCGAAACCATGAAAGAATGGTTAATGTACTTTGTTTTACTTTCGTTGTTTCGAATATGATTACTTTTATGATTGCCCTTAAATGTAAATTAATTTGGTTGGGAAATTAATTAATAAAATGATCATACATGGCATGTGTCGGGTCGCATATATTTTCACTACTACTCTTACGCGTAGGACCGGATGAACAAGGTGCCCTGCTCCATCATAAAGAACTAAGTCGTTCGAGGAATACAACCTCATGAAAGAGTCATGTTAGATCAATCGCTTTAGGCAAGAAGCCTAGAGACTAGTAGTGGTGGTTGCTTGGAACCCAAATTTTGTCTATCTAAGTTTCAGTGTTCATACAAACCCTTTTTCAAAGCATTCCCTATCCCTTAATATGGAGGGCGTAAATCCATTATATATATATAGTTTCAAGTTATTCATATGGATATTGCATTTTGTATGCCTAATTAACAAACTTGGTTGATTATATTTATATACCGGTATGTTATTGCGGAAGTTTACTTGCTAAACAAGTTGTGCTTATATTTTTATAGATTTTTATTGATGCAGGAATACCTATGGTTGTACTCATGGGGATTTTGCCTCAGGTAACAACGATTGAGATTGGAGCTTTTGAAGGAAGTATACAAGAAGATTTTAGAGTAGCTTTCCATAAAATCTCTTTTTGTAGTAACTAGCTCTTTTAGGATAGACTTGTTTCTTTTTATAATACTTGATGATAGGTAATTCTTAAAACTTTGACAGGGTTATGGCCCTTTAAGATGTAACATTTTGATCTTTCAAGATATATAATTTATGTTTCAGAATTCTTGTATGCTATTATATTGCTATCTTCTTAAATTGCGTAACTCCACCAGCATCCCCTATTATTATGAAAGTATGTCTTGCATGTAATATCAAAACTTTTGCATGGCAATTTATCTTTCCTAAGCTTTAGTACTATGTGCAGCGGGTTGTTATATTTAGGGTACCTTTGGGCCGTGATAATATATCAATATTTTGTAAAGTTCATTAAGGTTATAGTAGGTGGAAAATCACCATCATAAATTTAAGGGATTGCAAGCAAAATAAGCAACTAATGGTATATCGAAGGGTACTTCAACATAGACAGTCTAATGCTTAAGTTAATTGTAGGCCTTGAGAGAGGATACACCAAAGAACACACACACACAGAGGTTAAATAAAGAAATGAGTAAGTACTACATACCTAAAAGTTCGATCTTTGCCATGTGCCTTAAGTCTTATTTATAGGCAATTGTCATACAAAAATGGAGGCCCACATAATATTTCTTATGCACGTAGTACATTCCTAAAGGAAAGAAGAATAAGAAGAGTAGGGACCCCTTGTTAGAAGTTAACTGGGACCCAAAGTGGTTGTAGTAATCATCAAAGAAGAGTGGCCAAATAAGTGGAGAGCAATTTCATTAGAGTACTCCTAAGGAGGTTTATAAACCCTCCATAGAAATATGGTGAGCTGGGGAGGTGTAAGATACCTCCATGGAGATATGGAGAGCTGGGGATATGTACTTATAAAAAGAGGAGCTCGATGGAGAATGACCTTGGTTTATATCCTTAAGTAGACTAAGGAGAGGTGATACGCTATGAACCACACCAACATGTGACGAAACTCGATATCCAAATCTAGAATTAAGTTAAATTCCTAGATCGTCTAAGAATAGATGGAAACCATGACCCATTGCATATAATGAAGCAAGAACCTTGGAATAGTGTGAAGACGCCATAACCGATGATGGCAAACCAATTGATAAGTCGGTGAACACCATGAGAAATTCCTAATAAGTTAAAGACAAGTTCTTTCCATAACTCAAAGAGGGGAAACTCTTAATTTTCATTCATCATAAACTTATAAACTGAATCAAATGTTTATAACCAAATAAGTTTTATAAACTAAACAAGGAAACCTGAAAGACAAAACTATAAAAACCGGTGGCCTATATTACACATTGGGTTGTCTAAAACAAAAACATAAAATCGAAATAATTTGTCGAAGCAAGAAGGCTAGTGGCTTTTATATTTATGTGGTGGCTTTGGCATCAAGGACGGTGGCCTTTAGTGTCGTGTACAGGTAATTCTTTAAGATCTATTGATTTCAAATCAAAGCTGATAGTGGCAAACTTCTAGGCCGGTGGTTTACATAAAAAACAACTCCCACACTTAATCTTTCCTATTCCAAACTACTTTATTAGCTTGCTTGATTCACTTGACTCATGTTTTTATCATTAAAACTCCAATCACTGAGTCTCTAATTCCTTGAAATATATAGTTGGACTTGGAATTAGTCGACTCTGAACTTGATGCTATCTAATTCGCATCATTCGCTTCTTCTTTGAAAAGATTCGTCCTCGAATCTTCTTTCTTAACTCTTCCAGCTGATTAGTTTGATGATTAATTCCATATTTCAAACTCCAAATTTCATCGAACTCTTGCAGCAAATCTTTCAAAGGTTGTGTTTCATTTGGAATTTTCTAAGGACACAAATCCTTGATTTATTGCAGTGATGAATCAATCTCACTACAAAAAGAAATTAAAATCATTAGTGGAAAAACAAATATCCTCACTTGTTTTATTAATGTCACTCTCTAATGTTTGTGTTTCACACTCTAATTCTTTTCTCCCATTGCTCATTAGTGTGTTTTTGTCATTTTTTTTCCACAATATTACTCCTTTCTTCACTCTCAATCTTTTTTGCTCTCTCATTTTCTCTTATTTTTTCACTCTCCTTGTGTTTTGCAAAAGATTGCTGAAGTTGCATAAGATCCTCATACATCTACAAGGCATTGAGAAGTGTTAAGTTCACAAGTCTTTGGATTAGAACAAGGATATAGTGATTCTTGTTTCCATCAAACTAGGCTTTCCTATCAAAATGCCATGGTTGTCCGAAAAGAATATGACAAGTTTCCATTGGTATCACATCACACGATACTTCTTCATGGTACTTTCCAGTAGAAAAAGAAATTTGAACCTGTTCAGTCACCTAGATTTCTTCACACTTTTTTGACAATTGCAATCTATGAGATGTTTGATGCTTGAAAGTTTTCAATTTCATCTTTTCTACTAGCAAGGGGCTAGCGAAATTTGTACAACATCTATAGTCAATTCTCAAACTGCAAACCTTGTCATTCACATAGCATCTAGTATAAAATTTAGAATCAAATGAGAATTCATCAACATTAATCCTCAACACATATGCATTCACTTGTGTTTCGCTCATTTTTTTTAATCAAACCCTAAAAAAAACCCTAGTCAAACAACAAATAAAAAATCCATTCCTTTTCTTCTTTGTTTTTTTATACGATTTTTTTGCTCTTCTTCTTCTTCAATAAAATCCTATTTAAACCTAAAACACTTTTTTTTCATGAATTTTCTTCTTCTTCTTCTTCTTCTTCTTTTCTTTTCTTTTTTTACCAAAGACAACAACAACTATCAAATCCTAATCAAACAAATCCAAAACCAACAAAAGATAAAAGGAATATGAACGATTTGAGTTATCTCTAATCGAACTGGATATGGATTCTTATAAAACCTCCATTCTGATACAAATGATATAATACAAACCGTGCCAACCTGTGATAAGATTCCATATCTAAATCTGGAATTAAATTAGATCCTTAGATCGTCTAAAAATTGATGGAAACCGGACCTATTGCTTATGACGAATCAAGACCTTGATATAGTATGAAGACGACATAACTTATGATGGAAAACTGATTGATAAGTTGTATTGAACACCACGGGAAATCCTGATAAGTCCAGGAACAAATTCTTTCTAAAATTCAAAGAGAGAAAACTCAATTTCATTATCAATCGGTTTACCATCACTAGTTCTGGCGTCTTCACACTATACCAAGGTTCTTGCTTCGTTATAAGCAACGGGTCGTTATTTCCATCTGTTCTTAGACGATCCAAAGATTTAATTTAATTCGAGATTTGGATAGTGAGTTCGTCACAGGTTGGCATGGTTCGTATTGTATCATTTGGTATCAGAGCAAAGGTTTTCTAAGAATCCATGTCTAGTTCGATTAGAGGTAACTCAAATCGTTCATATCCCTTTTGTCTTTTTGTTGGTTTTGGATTTGTTTGATTAGGATTTGATAGTTGTTTTTGTCTTTGTTTCTTTTTTTTTTCAAGGAAGAAAATTCATGTAAAAAAAAGTGTTTTTAGTGCTTGAATGAGATTTGGTTAAATAAGAAGAAGAGTAAAAAAAATGTATAAAAAAAGAAGAAGAAAAATAATGGATTTTTTATTTATTGTCTAATTGAGGTTGTTGTCTAGGGTTTGATTAAAAAAAATGAGCGAAATATGAGTGAATGCAAATCTGTTGAGGATTGATGTTGATGAATTCTTATTTGATTCTAAATTTCATACTAGATGCTATGTGAATGAGAAGGTTTATAGTCTGAGAATTGACAATAGATGTTATACAAATTTTGTTAGTACCTTATTAGTGGAAAAGTTGAAATTAGAAACTTTGAAGCATCAAACACCTTATAGATGGCAATTATCAAAAAAATGTGAAGAAATCCAGATGACTGAGCAGGTTCATATTTCTTTTTCTATCGAAAAGTACTATGAAGAAGTATCGTATAATATGGTACCAATAGAAACTTATCATATTCTTTTAGGACAACCATGGCATTTTGATAGGAAAGCTAAGTTTGATGGAAACAAGAATCATTGTATTGTTGTTCTAAACTAAAGACATGTGAACTTGACACTTCTCAATACCCTGCAAATTTATGAGGATCTGATGCAACTTCATCAATCTTTTGGAAAACACAGGTGTAATACTCCAAATTTTTGGCTTAGCTAGAATTAATTTGTTTTGATTGATTAGTGTAATATATGAATAGTTTATTATTTATTTTATTGAATTTGAGTTTAATCTAGAATTTAAATTTTGATAACTTTCATTAAATTAAGTAATTTAAACAATAGAGTATAATTAGGTAGATAAACATAAACAATCAATAAATAAATTTCTTTAACTTGAGATTATAAATATTCTTTTCACTTTTATCCAATTGTTCTCATCACATATTTTATGAAACAAAGTCTTCAATTTGAAATCCCAATCCTTTCAATTGGTCTATATTCTATAATTATCTTTTTCAATAAACCAAATTTCTCATCATCTTAATAAATTTTCGATTTGAATCCTTTCTTTTCAATTTCTAATTTAAAACCAATTCTTAAAGTTCAATCATCAAAATTTTGATAATAGACTCTATTTAGTTATTTGAAATAAAAACCTATTTTCTAAATATCTATTAATTTTGGAAATCGATTTCTCATTTACAACTAATTTAAATTTCCAAATCTAAACTAAATAATCAACTTGGTTTAGATAACCTTACATCAATTAAAGTAAATTATATCATATGATTAGATAAATTGATATAAATTAGTAAATAGATTTAAATTGAAAATTAAGACTTTAAATATTCTTTTGAACTATATAATGGTCACAATGATTTTTCAATGAACCAAATCATGCAATCTTTTTCAACCATGCATTTAGACTTCTTTTACCCTAATTTTATTTCGCTAAACATTTAAATAAGTGATTTAAGTATTTTACAACGTTCCAAGCCTTTGAGCTTTATTCTAAATCCCATTTCCAAAATCCCCAAAAATTTTGAATTCATTTGCTTATTAAAAAATACCAATTTTAATTCCAAACTCAGAATAAACATCAAGTTTTTACAAAGTTAAATTCAAAAACTAGATTTTCATTTCTAACTAATAATTTCTATGCTATAAATTCTAAAATCATGTCCCAATTATTTTTTTATGCTTAAGAAAATCATTTGACAAGTTAAAAACCATTCCTTTACGATTAAAAATCTTTTAATCCTTATCCTTATATATTTTATTTCTTTTGACTTGCAGGGCTATTTTTCTATTCTTTCTCTTTTCTCTCCCATCGGTTCCTCTTCTTTCTTCTTCTTCCTCTCTTCATTTTCTTTCATTTCTCAAATTTCCTTTCCAAAAATCCTAAGTTTAGGAGAAGATTAAAAGATAAATGGAAGATAGAAACAATATAGAAGGTATAGATTATGCTTGGAGTAGCTACAAAGACCAATAAGAAGTTGTAGTGATAAAGTTTTGATGCTTGAGTTTTTCTTAAAACATATAAGTTCTTCTTTTCCTTTGTTTGATGATTAGTTGTTCATGTAGATGATGATTTATAGTTAGGATGAAGTTGGGTTTGTATTAGAAAAGGATGACGATGCGAGCATGAAAGTTGAAACCTAAGTAGTTTATATATGTGCGAAGTTAGGATTTGATGATAAAGTTAAATATGTTTTTATGAAGTGAAGTGGGATTAAAGTGATGAAAGTTGTGTTTATATGTTGTATGTTACTTTCATGATGTTGTAGTTGATGTTGGAAGTGTAAAAATTGTGAAAAAGATGTAAAAGAATTCGTGATAAAGGAAAACAGCAGATATACGGGTCGTGTAAGGGGACCATGACTGATTAGAAGCTTCAAATGAAATGTTCCAATCGTACACTATCCCCATACAAGGGGGTCATGTATATATACACTATCCCTGTACATGGGTCATGTATATCTACTCATGACTCCATAGAATTATCTAGAGCATAGATATACACTACTAATGTATATGGGTCGTGTATATTCCCCTACAACAATATGTTTTTGTAAATTGATCATAACTTTTTCATCAAAACTCGGATTTAGGTGATTCAAGAGGCTACGAAAAGGTTAAAAAGAGATCTACAACTTTCATGTTTTAAGTTTTTGAAAATTTTAAAAGTTTAAATTTTGGTTAATTCTAGTTGCTATATTTTCCAAACAAAGTTAAAAAACTTGTTTTGCTTGTTAAATGTGTGCAATTAAGTATAAAATGGACTTAGTTAATAAACCTGAGTCCAACTTATCTAAATAGACTTTAGTAAACTATAATGAACTAGAATAACTAAGTATAACCAACTTAGCTAAACTAAGTTAATATTAATTGAACTTGTAATGACCTAGATATAATCATAATATATTAATTCTTAGATATTAAAGGAAATGAGTTGTCTTAAATATGTGTTTCTAGAAAATGAGTTAGATGAACATAAATATGATGCTTCATGTTATTGAATTTGTTTTAATAGTAATGCATATGTTTATAGGAAGTACTAAGCATGTTAGTATGATGTGTCCTATTGTTGAATGTGTTTTGATAGATATATGTATGTTTGCATATAGCCTTAAATATAAGTGTTAATGCTTGTACTACGTAAAATTTAGACTAATAAATAGTAAATAAGGTTAAGCTAATGAAATATATTTAATTACAATTTAAGTTAATAGGCTTAATGAATATTAAGTTAGTAAAGAGATAAAGTATATATTAGTATATAATATGAAGTTATGAGTTATTATTATTTTTTATTTCATAGGAGAAATACACATGAATCAATATTTGGATTTACTAGAAGATTTCTATTCCTTAGCTTGGATATCAGGTGAGTGACTTTGATCTTATTGCATTGATTGTGGTTGTAATATAGTAGCATAAGACTAAATTATAACAATAATTGATTGTGTATGGAGATGGGTATAATGCATGTTGTACAATGATTGAATGATAGAAAAACTTTAATAACAAAAGTTAAAGTTGCTTGAATTGTATTAATTAAAGAATGTATAATGTGGATTGTTTAGAGATTGATTGGTCACCAAATAATATGACATAAATCTTAACCGACCATTAAATAAATCGAACATGCATTGCATCATAGCATACCTTGCATTAGAATGGTATTCATGTCACGTATTAATATTCTGATTATGTAGTAATGCTTGTGAAAGTCTAGTAAATCTGGTAGGCTACTATAGGGTTGTCGGCTTTACCAGAACTAAGCAGGCATAGAAGGTCGTTGCCCGTGTTGGAGTCGGCTTTAGGGATTAATACTTAGGGAAGTTCTGTGGCTTAAGGGAAGTGGTGGATATATTGACTGTAAAAAAATGTTTTAATCAATGCATAAAATGAGTTCAAAGTGAAGTCCTCCCTCCTTGGTTTTTCTAAGGAGAAGTAGATACTATTTATGATAAAACGAGTTTCAAAGAAAATCCTCCCTCCTTAGTTATATCTAAGGAGCAGTTAGAGTTTAGGTTTGTTATATGAAATGATTTTGTGCTGAGATAGTTATGAGCTAGATACTCTAAAATAAGAAAGCACCATTTTCCTTAATTCACAGTTCTACTAGGCGTGAATGACTTGAGCAGTCATTCAACCCCTAAGAGAGGGCGTAAATCTCTATTGGTTTAGATTCCAGTGATCTAAATTGTGCATTTGCATATGGATGAATGTAGCATTACATATATTTGATAATTAAACTTGTTTGTATTGCTTAAAATTTTTTAAGATCTAGTTACTCATTGAGCTAGTTGAGCTCACACTCCTATTTGGTTGTTTGATTTCAGGAATAAAAAGAATATGAAGCATAATTATAGGATGAGAGATTTAAAGTTATTTGTAAAGAAGTTTGATAATTGTAGTTTAGATGAAATTTATGATGCAATGAATATAAGTTTCATGAAGTGTAATTCTTGTTTATATCTTTTATATATATATATATTTAGTTTTTCTTATTCTATTGGTCTTGTATAACTGTCCATGCCACATAGTATTTTACAAGGGTGACATTTATGTATTTCTCTAGAAATCTTAGACGAGTTTATTACCAATATTCGTGGCTTTAGTTTGATACATAGTGTATCCTACTTCTAGGGTACTCTATAGGGTGTGACAATAGGGAGAGTGAAAAATTAAGATAAAATAAGAGAGCAAAAGAAAAAAAAAATTGAGAGTGAAGAAATGAGTGAGATTGTGGAAAAAAATGACAGAAACACACTGGTGAGCAATATGAGAAAAGAATTAGAGCGTGAAAACACAAACATTGGAGAGTGACATTGCTAAAACATGTGAGGATATTTGTTTTTCACTAACGATATTAACCATTCTTTTTTCTAGTGACATTGATTCATCAATGCAGGAAATCAATGATAAAAATTCCAGATGAAACACCACCTTTGAAAGATTTACTGTAGGAGTTTGATGAAATTTGGAGTTTGAAAGATGGAATTAATCATCAAACTAATCAGTTGGAAGAGTCTAAGAAAGAAGATTCAAGGATGAATATTTTCGAAGAAGGAAGGAATGATGCGAATAAGATAACATTAAGTTTAGAGCCGATTAATTCCAAGTCCAACTATACATTTCAAGGAATTGGAGACTCAGTGACTGGAGTTATAATGATAAAAACATGAGTTAAGTGAATCAAGCAAGCCTATAAAGTAGTTTGGGATACGAAAGATTAAAGTGTTGGAGCTGTTTTTGATGTAAGTCGCCGACCTATAAGTTGTGCACTGCGAGCTTTGATTTGAAGTCAATCAGCCTTGAAGAATTATCGGTATGCCAGCACTAAAGGCCACTGGCCTTCACGCCAAAGTCGCCGGCGTAAATATAAAAGTTACCAGCCTTCTTGCCTTGGCAAATTATTTCAATTTTTTGTTTGTGTTTTAATCCGCCCAATATGTAATATAAGCCGTTAGCTTTTATAGTTCTATCTTTTAGGTCTCCTTGTTTTAGTTTATAAAACCTATTTGGTTGTAAACATTTGATTCGGCTTATAAGTTTGTGATGAATGAAAATTGAGTGTTTCCTCTCTTTGGGTTTTGGAAAGAACTTGCCTTGAACTTATAAAAGATATTTGTGGTGTTCACCCGACTTATCAATAGGTTTTGGGGACTTGTCTTTTAGGTTTTCTTGTTGATGCTATTTGATTCGCATCAAGAGGAGATTAAATTCTGACTTGGTGAATGACTTGCAACCTATGAAATAAGATAATTGATGTGCTTGATAGGTTTTAGGGACCTTGTTGCTAGTCTATTTTACTGGTGTTGGGCCAATCATATAAATCCTATCGACAATGGTATAAACATTTAGATAGTTTTTTATTAATTTTCCTCGATTTTTCCTGATGGATATCTTGCTTGACTCATTTTTTTCGAAACTTTAATTCTTTTTTTTAAACACTAAAAACATTAATATATTAAATAAACTTATCTTTAAACATTACAAGTTATAATGTTTAACAATAAAAAAGTTGTAAAGATGCAACCACACAAGAACATGGCCTAAGTACCTACTCAGGGATCTGCCAATTAAATACATCATGATATTGTATCTCTACATGTAGTGGCAGCTGGGTAACATCAAAGTCCTTTCCTTATGAACAAAGGAGTTATTGGCCTTCAAGTACCTACCATATACTTAAAAAGAGGGGTGGGCACAATTCGGTTAAACACTCAATCACTCATCTTTTTTAAACCAAACTGAAATGATTGATTTTTTAATATCTTAATCCTAAATGGATTCATCATTAATGGTTAATTGTTAAGATAGCTAAACATTTTTTTTTTTTGGATTAGTTTTTTAGTTTTTAACCATTTAATATAATGGTTGATTAAAAGTTGTAGTAAACCGTATTCTCATTTATAACCATGAAAAAGATCCCTTTGCTTCATAATTACATTAAAAAAATTGCAAATAACAATAAAAAAAATTAAAAACATAAGTCTAATACTAGTTTATAAATTCAATACTGACATTATACAAATTAAAACTTAATTTCTTTTCAATAGTCCAAATTACATCACAAGAACAACACAATAATTAAAAACCCATTTAAGATATAAGTTTTATATATATATATATATATTTTTTAAATATCAATTATATTTATATTATATGTGCGTATATATTTTGGACTAGTTAACCAAAATTGTTAGTTTCTATCGGTTATAAACTAAAATAAAAAACATTAAAAAATTTAACCCCAAAATCGAAATCATCATATTAGAAAAAAAATCATATTTTTTGGATGGGTTTTTCAGTTTTTGTTCAATTTTTTTGTTTCGTCAGTTTTTTTTTTCCACACCCTTATTAAACAGCAAAAAGAAAAAAAATGGGATGAGGAAGAGCGAAATACTTGGGATTTGTGGAAGAAAAATAAGGGATTCCTAAGGGCGCTGAGAGAGTGTTAGTGTGTTTGAAAATAAGAGAAGAAGAGAAGTGGGGTGTTTTGTAATATCTTATACCTAGTGAAGGCACTGTTTAAGATAGAACCCTTAGTGTAAATATGAATAAAATAAACAAGCTATTATTAAAAGTGCCCATAATGTAAATTTAAAAGTGTTATTAACAACAATGCCTTCCCTATCTATGTTCGAAACAAGTTTTGTTTTTTTTACCATTATTGGATTTTTTTCCAAATTTGTATTAAAATGGTATGAAAACTGGCTTGTTTCGGTGTGTGGCTTTATTGCCATGAAGTTTCAGAGAGAGAGGGATTAGAAAGAAAAAATACCTAGAAAAGAAGATGGAGACCTACGAAGGAATCTTGTTCTCTTCTAGAAGCTCTTTATCTTTTTTGTTATTATCATATTTTATTTTATAATCCTCCTCTTGGTTCTTCCATTAGATTTGATAAAGATCTTAGTATGTTCTTTCCAATTTTTGTTTAACCTTATATAAATATTATGTATAGTGATACTTTTATTTATTTTTGTGCAAATTTACATAAATTTTTTATATAAATCACAAAAATTCGAATTTATTTGTCTATTATTTTTTCTCGTCTTTCTCAACCTTTCTATCCTTTTTTTATTCTTTTTAGAAGTGTTTGAGGTGAAAGATCATGCACATGCTTCACATTCATGTCTTGGAGTCCTAAAAATATTAAAATCCGTGTTAACGCTCTCTCAAACCCATGATGTAGCATACAGACACCAACTAGAGTTGTCCAAATGGGATTTAGCTCGCGAGCTGACCTGTTTGACCTATTTTGAAAACAGGTTAAGACAAACTTTTTCCAACTCATTTATAAGCAGAAAAATTTTACTTGACCCTTTTAATTTGCAAGGCGAAGTAGGTTGGCCCATAGGTTAAATGGGTTGGTCTGCTAACCTACTTGTATAAAAATAATAAGATAATAGTGAACTTTTATATTTGAACTTAAACTTATGTGTGTTTGTTAATAAAGGATGAATTGATGCACATACGTCATAATATATATCTATTGTTTTAAATGAAATACCATATCCAATAAATTATTTTAAAAAACTTAATCTTATATGCAAGTAATTAAATTAATAATAAAATTAATTATTAATATATGTAAAATCGATCGAGTCGGGTGACTCATTTTACCTACTTGTGCACCTCAACACCAACACCCTAAGTTGTTTGGCCTTCAATTACTATCATATTTTATATTTACATGCATTTAAATGTGACATGAGCCAAATTTGAATGTCCAAATGCATATGTGTTATAATGTCTCTTCAATAAAATTTAATTATGGGTAAATTATATTAAAAGATATCAATGTTTGGTGGTAAGTTCATTTAAGATATTAATGTTTTAAGTTGTTCAAAAGAGGAATCTATATTTGAGGATAAATTGATTTTAAGGTATCAACATTTTGCAAAGTGAGTCAAATAATATATCAATAATTGATCATAAATGAAAACTTAGGTTACTTAATTGAAAAATAATTGAAATGTTGATACCCTAAATAAATATTGCAAAACATTAATACATCATATGATTCACTTTTTAAACGTTGACATCTATTTTTATCTACTTCAAACATTGATACCTTAAATGAACTTACTCGTAAATGATGATACTTTCTAATGTAATTTACACAACTATATTTGGTTAAACTATGCCGTTTGTATTAAACTCCATTGAAACTCTTTATGACCCTTAGAAATGCTATTTAACCCAATTCACTTTTATTATTTTTTGTCTTTGTTGATCTTTAATTATTTTTATATTTTCTCAATTTTTTATTTCTTTTCCTTTTTTTTTTGTTTTGTGCAAATCTAGCAAAAGGTAAAAAACAAAATGAGGCATGAATGGGGTATATATGATATTTATTCAAGCATGCACAAAATTTCCACTTGTAGCCTTTTATTACTTTATTCTAGATGGAGGTATTTTGGTTGAGCCCATGGGATCCTTCTATACTATAGGTGAAGTTGGTTTGTAAATGAGGAAATGTGATCTAAAAGGCACTAGTGGTAGTATTAGCACTGGCATTTCGATACTCGAGTAAGTGAAGGATTTGAGAATTAAGGGAACATAAGAATGTAGTAGCGATTAGAGAATGGTTGAGAGTATGGATTCTTAGAAGAGACAAGATACCTCTATGGTGTAAACCTTAGGGATATTTATAGGAGAAAGGTAGATAGATATTGGACAAGGGTCATGTTTGCCTAATCATTTGCTCTCTTCTTGCAGAGTGGTGAAGAGCAAATCTTGCAGGTGAAATGACAGGATCAAGTAGTTATTAGATTATGCTCCCCGATGTGTTGTCATATTTTATACTCTTGTAAAAGTAGCTCCATTGGTCGGCCTTGGGCTTCAAGACTCGATTAATATGAGAGCATTGTCAATATAACCCTTATCTTAATAAGCACATCTTATGGAATAAGCTTTCTTATTTGACTGAACCAGAGCATATGGTAGTTTAGAACGTGATCCGTTTCATTGCTTGTATCAAGTATTCTTTCTTTTCAAAATGCATACACACCTTGAATTTATCACCGAATCTCCAATTTTCATCAAATACGAGTTGCTCCTCTTCAGATCATATATATTCTCCACCCACACTTATTATAAAGAATACATAGGCTTTTAAATTTTTAATAATATCCGCATCTATTGAAAACCCACGATGCCACTTTTTCTTCCTTCATGAATATGAGCCTCATCAGGTATCTAAAGCTAATCTTCTCTTTCCTTACTATCGTTATTGTATTTTTATCATTGGAATATTCTCAAAAGGTTCTTAAAAAGACACTCTAGTCTTATTATTAGTCTCTCAATTAGCTTTGCTTAAATAAAAAAACAAATACTTAAGGGAGCTATAATCGCTACTTTGTCTTAGAGTCGTATGAATAAATGGTGTTTGTACACTTGGGGTTCAAGTGGATTAACATAGTAAGTACTCTATCCTAAATCATTCTTAAATGTACTAAGTAACTTAATTTCATATATTTACAAGCACAACTCCACTAAACCACTAACCTTACCACATCCTTGTGAAGACACAAACATTTTTTTGCATATAATGATCATTATTCATAGGCACAATGCATAAGTAATGCTTATCAACTCCTATAATGGAGCACCTATAGATCAACTCAACCTAGTAGGTCATCATATCAATATAGAGACAGTTGCATGTGATACCTAACAATTGCTAAAAAACCCAAACCATTACTGTCGATCATTTATTGAAGCTTTTAGTTATATATGTGTATGGATGTTGTCGTTGTGTTAGTGCAGGTTATCAATTCCTTTTGCATATTCCTATTTCCATTAGCATTGGGAACTTAACTCATAAATATTGAGTGGAGGAGACCTTGCCCAGTTTGTTTTAGGGGATATCTATAAGGTCATGTAGATGTAGGGTTCTTCCTAAGGTGGTCTCGTGCCTTACATGTGACTTTATAGCGTTGATAAGGAGATGACACTTGATAAAGTGATAGCTTGGAGAGAATGACAAGAAGGAGGAACAGATAGCCTTAGTGTCTTGAAAGCACAAATAACGGATAAGGGAGCTTGAGTAGACTTTGTGTATCGACTTTATAGTTCTCGAGCAAATTGAAGTGGTAATACACTTTAATTGCATTTGATCTTTGTGAATGAAGCCCTCCTATGGAATGTCATTTGTCTTCTATCTCCAAAAGCTCTGAAATGAAGAGGAATGACTGAGTATTTATAGGCACTTGATGTGGATAACAACTGTCAAATCATTTTTATGATTGGCAAATAAGATAGAGCAAGCTTCATTTATGGTTATCCTAAATGAGCTCCTCATGGGCCAAGGTCAATAGTCATTTTCATGTGTGCATGTGTTTGTCTAAGAAAGGTTGGATGCGGTGAACCAGTCCAATGATCCTGTTTTAAGCCCACCAAGCCAAATTTTCCCAAGTCATTCCAATAATTGAATTGGACTCACTAAACCTTCTCACATAGCTCATAAGTCAAGCCCAGATATATAATAATATATGTAATTTTAAGCCCATTTATGTTTTGCCCCTGACCAAAATTCATTGGATGGAATTGATACTTGACGCAAGTAAACCATGGAATGGCATTGTCGCTGCCAAGTGCTTTGATAGAAATGGAGACTTCACTGCTCATGGAGGTATCATTATGTAAAAATATAGCACCAATGCTGCAACTCACACTTTGTTGTATATAATTATATTGTAGCGTGCAAACTCGTAGTACCACTCAAGTTGCGCACATTACAGTATGCTTCTTTAAATGATTTTACCCTCTAAAGGGTTACTTCAATAAATAAATCTCCTTCAGCAGATAATAGTTTTTGTGTGGCATTACTATATCTTGTGAATGACTTTGTCTCATGGAGTTTAATCATATATATATATATTTGTTTTTTTTTTTCTTCATGCCTTTGCACAAAATATATTGAGAAACCAAAAATCACTTTATAGCCGATGGGGTATATTTATAGCATCTTGTTCTAATATTTAGTCCACAAGCCACATAACTACATTGGCATGATTTAGAGCTACGTAAGTACATTAACATAATTTTTTATTTCTTCTTTAAATAACCCAATAGTTTCTTACTTTGAAATGTAAATGTGCCCCTCCATAAATTGAATGACCAATCACAACTCATACCATTATGCTCATTGCATTTAGATAAGACTATTTCCTTGGGATGTAAAGAATGAACAACTACCTCTCTAATAGGAAATTTCAACACTCGATGTCTTGCCTTCTGTAGGGAAATAAAACAATCAATATGAAGTAAATATGTCTCAGTGATTTTTTCTCATCCAGCATATCTGAAATAGCCATAATTTTAATATATATTAATGCATGCTAAATTTGATAATTATATGTGTGTATGTGTTTGAGTGGATTAGTGTTTGTAATATTGGGTGTGTTATAACATATGTGATTAGATAATATGCTATGGTAAATACATCTAGGTTGATAGTTTATTCATGTTAGAAATTATCATGTTAGTATTAATTGTTATTGTAATGAATTATATGTGTTAGATTTAAACTTGTTTTAAGCCTAAATTAGATCCTACACTTAGCAGATTTTTAAAGCCCTCTTAAGCCCAAACTTAAGTCCAACTCCAAGCCCAAATAAGGCCCAAGCCTTCTCCAAATCTGCCCTCCTCAAAAGTCAACAACATTTAGATAAACATAAGAGTTTAATTGAGTCATTAGACAACCCAAAACAGAGCAAAGAAAAAGAAAATTCGTAACTCAAGAAGGCCAAAATTTTTCAAGATCCAAATCAAGTTTTCTTGGAATCAACACACCACAAATCCTTCCCCAAGCCTTATATATATATTGAGGTAAGTTTATTTGATGTTTAAGATGCTTTATTTTCCCTTTAATCCATGAAATATGCATGTGTAGTGTAATATGAGTAATTGGTAGACTAAATTCTTGTTGAAGTGTTGTAGAGTTGTTAGGAAAGTTTGGAATGCTTGAGTTGTTGTAGATAGGTTGTAGTAGGCTTTCATGTGGTTTGGAATTTAAGTGTTGAAGTATGATGAGTATTAGAATTGTTTGAAATGAGCTTGGGTTGGTGGAAGTTGATGAAAAAGAGTTTGATTCTTGTAGAGTAGTGTTTGAATTTGTTTGAAGTTGAGGGGTGGAGATCACTCTTGTTTTATGATGTTGAATGTACAAGAAGTGTTGTATGAAGTTTGTATAAGGTTTAGGACATGTTAAGAGTTGAGAAAAGTTGAGTTTTGAAGTTAAAACAAAGGAAAAGTGTGAAAAGTCGGAAACAGGGGTGACATCACGGGCGAGCTAAGGCCGGTGATATCGTCTGATTTTTGTAAAAAATTTCGTCAGGCAAGATATCACGGGCGAGGTAAAGGGCGTGATTTAGACTGATCATACCTTTTTCCTTAGTCACGGGCGAACAAAAGGGCGTGATTTGGTCTGTGACAAAATTTTTCAAAATCACGGGCGAACAATGGGCGTGATCCGTCCCCTGCAGCAATATGTTTTCGTAAATTAATCATAACTTTTTCATAAGAACTCCGATTTAAGTGATTCAAATTGCGTTGGAAAGCTTGAAAAGAGATCTAAAACTTTTATGTTTTGAGTTTTTACAAAATAAAAACTTATCAAGGCCGAATTTTCATTTCTTTCCAGCTGCTCCATTTTCCAAATAAAGCTAAAAACTTATGTTTGATAGTTAATGTAATTTTTTGATTAATTATTGAACTTGTATGGTGTTGTATGATGATTGTCTGATATATATAAGTCATATTATGACTTGAATGATTTTAATCAAGTTCCTATGATTTCCTAAGCTTTAAACTAGTAGATATAAGGTTGGCTTAGGATAGTATTGTTAATATGATTTGATTTATGTGAAACAGAGATAGATACTCAGTTGGAGACCCTCTTTTGAATTCCGAATCGAATAAGGTACACAATACTTTGATTGATTGTTGCTTAGGATAGGCATATATCAATTTGACCTTAATCAAAGATTAATGAAAAGATATTGAAATTAGTTGTGCTTCACGTCGTTGAATCCGGATCCGGGGAGCGACAACCTTGTCATGATGCAATGGCACGGTAGTTTAGGCGCTTAGCCCAATCTTTTGTCATGATGCAATGACTCAAATCCATGATGCAATGGTTCACCATGATGCAATGGTGGTTTCTTTATTGGCTAAGTGGGTAGCTAATAGGGTTAACTGTATCGGTATATCCTCTACTTAGGCTCGGAAGGAAATAATATGTCTTAGTTCACGGGTATGGGACCGTTGAACTAATTGATATTATAGACCGGGATAAGTGGATTATATAAAGGAGTGTGAACCCTAGATGAAGCTATTGTTCTCTATCGGTTAGATATAGGAGATATAGGTATCCGGTCTATCTATATCAACCCCTGAGCAGCTGCTGTTACTCAGGACCCCCAGAACTCCCAAGCTTGAGTCGGAGTTTGAATACTCCAGTGTTGTTTTATTCACTTAACTAAAAGATAATGAAGTTGTGGTGATTTATTGCATTGTTTTTAGTTAAGTGAGCATTGCATATGTATTTGTTTGCATTATTGTGTACTGGGCCTTTGGCTCATACTGCTATCTTGCAGGTGACTTTGATGACGAGCTCTATGACGATATGGGCTATGGAAATGATTGGGAAGACTCTATGGATGACTAGGAGAGAGGCCTAGTATATGCTTAGGATTCCTTTTGATGAAATTTCTTTTTGAAGTGTTTAGGCTTGTTTGTTAAGCCTTGGAATGTAATTTGTGTTGAAGTGTATTTGTAATATAGTTGGGTTGTAAGTAGGATTTCTATGTTTATATGTTCCTTGAGAAGTTGTAATGTATAAATATATTATGTATGGCTTGTATATAGTTAATGACCACTACCTATGTAGTGGTAATGTTTTAATTCAAAGCATATGAATGTTATATCTATTTTAAACAGGTAGCCATTACAAACATCTCTTTTTAAGACGACCTTACGTATAATACTTGAATATTGTTCCTAATATTTGGGTATTATGCGTGGTCGGGAGATTTGGCACACTTAATAATTGGGTTAAGTGGGGGTCTTTACAGTTGGTATCAGAGCCTTAGTTTGTATGACTGCTTGTTTAAATGAGATTGCTAAATATGATTTGACTTTAAGTGTAGTGTGATTTGTTTAGGATAAACTTAAGTTGATTTGAGTAATGCGGTTTGTTGATTATTGCTTTGATTGTTTGTTGATTGTTAATTGAGTGACATTTCATTAGGATTGCATATTTAACAAGTGCCATGCATATATTATATGTTGTTTATAGATGGATAGAACTCGGAGACAAACTAGACAACAGTCGGAACGGAGGACATGCCACCTCCTCCATCATCATCAACTGCTCAAGCTTCTATTTCATCATCTATTCCAGCTTCTACTACTACTCCATCTCCTGCTTCTGCTTCTACAGCTCAAGCTCCACAACCACCTCCGATGCCCCAAATGCCTTCTTTTCCTCCATGCCACCAATGCCAGAGATGACACAAATGCCAATGGGAGATCCGAATGCTATGTGTGCGATATTCAGAGATATGTTTGCTATGATGCAACAGTATCAACAAATGATGTACCAACACCAGCAACAGTTTTACAACAACATACTCCTCAAGCGATGGGTCATGGAGCAAATGTGCAAGGCAATGAGAGGAATGACCAAGTTAAGTTACATGATTTTGTCAAGATTGTGCCAGAGTTTGATGGAACAATTTCAGATCCTACTACTGCTGAGCATTGGGTTGAAGAACTAGAGAAAGCCTTTGCAGCTAGTGAAGTTCCAGAGAATAGAAAGGTTGACTTAGCGGTTTATATGCTCAAGAAGGATGCAAATAATTGGTGGAGATTGACAAGTCAAGACATGGTGAGACCGATTTCATGGTTTAGATTCAAAGAAGCTTTCTTTCTACAATATTTTCCCAACACGGTCCGAGAACAGATGATTTCAGATTGGCTGAGTCTCAGGCAAGGCAATAGAACAGTTGAAGAGTATTATGCAGAGTTTTGTAGATTGCTCAGATTTGCTGGAGGCATATACAATGATGAAAGGATGAAAGTTCAGAAGTTTCAGATGGATTGAATAAGGAAATCAAGGGAGAAGTTAAGATGTTTCAACTTCCGACTTTATCAGATGCTGTGAACAAAGCGAAGTTGGCAGAACAGATTCAGAATGAAAATAAGATCCAAGTGATAGAAGAGCTACATTCCTAGGAAAGAGACCTGCACCCTTCACTTCCTACAAGAAGTATGATATTATGGCAAAGGGAAGAAACCATTTCCAGGAAAGAAATTGAATTTGGGATCTTCTACTAAGACTTCTACTCCCTTCAACACATTTGAGAAGAGATGTCCTAGATGTTTCGGGCCTCATGATCAAATTCAATGTAAGTGGACTCCGGGAGCGTGTTTTGCTTGTGGAAAGTAGGACACAAAGCTTCAGAGTGTAAGGATCCATGCTACAACCTATTTTCTGTGCCTATTGCAAACAAAGAGGGCATCATATAGCTAATTGTACAACCAAACCAAAGAAGATGGTCCTAACCCCGGGAAAGGAATGACAGCAGCTAGGATCTTTGCTTTACAACAATGTGAAAAGCTCCATCAGTAGATACTCTAGCAGGTACTATAATGATTGCAAATCATCCAGCATATGCATTAGTAGACACTGGTGCAACTCATGCATGTTTAGCTGAAAAGTTTGTGAATGAGTGTGGTTTGAAATTTGAAGTGTTGACTGATAGAGTAATGAGTATTAATACTGCTTTGGGTGTGAAGTCTAGACAGCCTTGTATTTGTAGAGAAGTTAATGTAAGAATTGCTAATAGTGATATGCCAATTGATATGATGGTTTTGCCTATGGTTGATTTTGATGCGGTTTTGGGTATGAATTGGTTAAATATGTATAAAGTAATTATAGATTGTAATAAGGCGGAGATGAGTTTTGATCTAGAGAGTGGGAAGGTTACTCATGTCTTGGAGAGGAAGAGACCTAAGAGTATGTATACAATGGAGTTATGGGAGAAGACTTCAGAAACAGTTGTAAATGGTGAAGCTTGATATTGGTGTAGTACCTGTGGTGAGAGACTTTGTAGATGTTTTCCCTGAAGAATTACCTGGGTTACCACCAGATAGGGAAATTGAATTTGGTATTGAAGTGATTCCGGGAACCACTCCTATATCAAAGGCTCCTTATAGAATGGCTCCTGCGGAATTGAAAGAATTGAAGATTCAGTTGGAGGAATTGCAAAAGATTGGTTTCATAGACCTAGTATTTCCCCATGGGGTGCTCCTGTTCTCTTTGTGAAGAAGAAAGATGGAAGTCTACGGATGTGCATCGATTATAGGGAGTTGAATCAAGTTACAATTAAGAATAAGTATCCTTTGCCCCGTATTGATGACTTGTTTGATCAATTAAAAGGAGCGACAGTCTTCTCAAAGATTGATTTGAGGTCAGGTTACTATCAACTTCGAATTAAACCGGAAGATGTACCAAAAACGGCCTTTCGCACTCGATACGGACATTTCGAATTCTTAGTTATGCCGTTTGGTTTGACGAATGCCCTGCCGCCTTTATGGATCTTATGAATAGGGTATTCAAGGACTACTTGGATTGGTTTGTGATTGTATTTATAGATGATATCCTAGTGTATTCGAGAAGTGAAGAGGAACATGAAAAGCATTTAAGTTTGGTTCTTCAAAGGTTGAAGGAAAGGAAGTTATATGCAAAGTTTAGCAAATGTGAGTTTTGGTTGAAAGAAGTTGCATTTTTAGGACATATCATCACAAAGGATGGGATATCTGTTGATCCTGAAAAGATTAAGGCAGTATTGGAATGGCCAAGACCTACCAATGTTACTGAAGTGAGAAGTTTCTTGGGTTTAGTAGGTTATTATCGAAGATTCGTTCAGGGATTCTCAAAGATTGCCACTTTGTTGACAAAGCTAACCCGGAAGCATATGAGATTTGAGTGGGATGAGCAATGCGAGAGAAGCCGACTTGAAGGAAAGATTAATATCTGCACCTATCTTAGCTTTACCCATTAATGGAAAGGAATTTACAGTCTATAGTGATGCTTCAATACAAGGTCTTGGATGTGTTCTGATGCAAGACAACCGAGTGATCGCCTATGCATCTAGACAATTGAAGCCACATGAGAAGAATTATCCTGTGCATGACTTGGAACTTGCAGCAGTGGTTTTAGCTTTGAAATTGTGGAGACATTATTTGTTTGGAGAAAAGTGTAAGATATTCACGGATCACAAAAGTTTGAAGTATATCTTTACTCAGAAAGAATTGAATATGCGTCAAAGAAGATGGCTTGAGTTAATCAAGGATTATGATGTAGAGATTCTATATCATCCGGGAAAAGCTAATGTGGTAGCCGATGCTTTGAGTAGGAAGAAACAAATGAGTATGGCGACCATGATTACGAGTCAAAGAGAAATACAAGAAGATTTGCGAAGATTAGATATTGAAGTAACTTTGGACAAAGTAGAAGTGATGATTGCAAATTTGACACTCGACCATCTCTTATGGATTTGATTAAGCAAAGACAACAAGAAGATCTAGAAAGTGTGAAGATAAAAAGTGCATACGAGGGAAGAAGAAAAGAGTTGAGACTTGATGAAAATGATGTTATCAGTTTGGAATAGAATATTGTACCAGAGACGGGGGAATTGAGGAGAGAAATCTTGAAGGAAGCTCATACAACGGTATTCAATACATCCAGGGAGTACGAAGATGTATAAGGATCTGAAGAAGAATTATTGGTGGAACAATATGAAGAAAGACGTTGCAGAATATGTATCCAAGTGTGTAACATGCCAGCAAGTAAAGATCGAACATCAAAGACCTGGTGGTGAGTTGCAACCATTATCAATTCCGGAATGGAAGTGGGATGATATAACCATGGATTTTGTGAGTGCATTCCCTAAGACCCCTGCCAAGAATGAAGTTATATGGGTTATTGTGGATAGATTGACCAAATCATCACATTTTATACCATTGAGAGTGGGTGTTCATTGGAGAAAATGGCATGGATTTATATCCAAGAGATAGTGAGACTCCATGGTATTCCGGTATCGATTACATCAGACAGGGATACTCGCTTTGTGAGTCGCTTTTGGAAGAGTTTACATGAAGCACTTGGTACGAAACTTCAGTTTAGTACGGCTTTTCATCCTCAAACTGACGGGCAATCCGAGAGGACAATACAGATATTAGAAGATATGCTTAGAGCTTGTGCCTTGGATTTTGGAAGAAATTGGGATGATTATTTGCCTCTAGTCGAATTTGCTTACAATAACAGTTATCAGTCGGCAATACAAATGGCTCCATATGAAGCACTATATGGAAGAAAATGTCGATCACCTCTCCACTGGGATGAAGTAGGTGAGAAAGCTCTAATTGGTCCAGAATTGATTCAACAGGCGATAGACAAGATTCAACTCATTAAGCGAAGATTAAAAGTTGCACAAGACCGATACAAAAGTTATGCTGATCAGAGAAGAAGACCGTTGGAATTTGAAGTTGGAGATCATGTTTTTCTTAGAGTCTCTCCAACCAAAGGAATAATCAGATTTGGTGTTAGAGGAAAATTGAATCCGAGATACATAGGTCCTTTTGAAATCTTGGAAAGAATTGGACCATTAGCTACCGGTTAGCATTGCCACCAAATTTATCGGATGTACACAATGTATTCCATGTTTCACAGTTGAGGAAGTGTATATCAGATCCAGATACTGTTATTGTACAAATCACCAGAAATTCGACCTGATCTGACCATAGAGGAAAAGCCTATTAAGATTTTGGGGAGAATGGATAAAGTGTTAAGGAACAAGATAATCCCTATGGTAAAGGTTCAATGGAGTAACCAATCCGAGCATGAAGCGTTTGGGAAGTTGAGAATATGATGAGACAGAAGTATCCCGAGTTATTTGAATCATGATTGAGGTAAGTTTCGAGGACGAAACTTCTTGAAGGAGGGAAGAGTGAAATAGCCATAATTTTAATATATATTAATGCATGCTAAATTTGATAATTATATGTGTGTATGTGTTTGAGTGGATTAGTGTGTTTGTAATGTTGGGTGTGTTATAACATATGTGATTAGATAATATGCTATGGTAAATATATCTAGGTTGATAGTTTATTCATGTTAGAAATTATCATGTTAGTGTTAATTGTTATTGTAATGAATTATATGTGTTGATTTAACTTGTTTTAGGCCTAAATAAAGATTCTAAACACTTAGCAGATTTTTAAAGCCCTCTTAAGCCCAAATTAAGTCCAACTAAGCCCAAATAAGGCCCAAGCCTTTCCAAATCTGCCCTCCTCAAAAGTCAACACATTTAGATAAACAAAGTCTAATTGAATCATTGAACCCAAAACAGACAAAGAAAAGAAAATTCGTAACTCAAGAAGGCCAAAATTTTCAAGACCCAAATCAAGTTTTCTTGGACTCAACACACCAAAAATCCTTCCCCAAGCCTTATATATACATTGAGGTAAGTTTATTTGATGTTTAAGATGCTTTATTTCCCTCTTAATCCATGAAATATGCATGTGTGTGTAATATGAGTAATTGGTATGCTAAATTCTTGTTGAAGTGTTGTAGAGTTGTTAGGAAAGTTTAGAATGCTTGAGTTGTTGTAGATAGGTTGTAGTAGGCTTTCATGTGGTTTGGAATTGAAGTGTTGAAGTATGATGAGTATTAGAATTGTTTGAAGTGTGCTAGGGTTGGTGGAAGTTGATGAAGAAGAGTTTGATTCTTGTAGAGTAGTGTTTGAACTTGTTTGATGTTGAGGAGTGGAGATCACTCTTGTTTTATGTTGAATGTACAAGAAGTGTTGTATGAAGTTTGTATAAGGTTTAGGACATGTTAGGAGTTGAGAAAAGTTGAGTTTTGAAGTTAAAACAAAGGAAAAGTGTGAAAAGTCGGAAACAGGGGTGACATCACGGGCGAGCTAAGACCGGTGATATCGTCTGATTTTTGTAAAAAATTTCAGTCAAGATATCACGGGCGAGGTAAAGGGCGTGATTTAGACTGATCATACATTTTTCCTTAGTCACGGGCGAACAAAAGGGCGTGATTTGGTCTGTGACAAAATTTTTCAAAATCACGGGCGAACAATGGGGCGTGATCCGTCCCCTGCAGCAATATGTTTTCGTAAATTAATCATAACTTTTTCATAAACTCCGATTTAAGTGATTCAAATTGCGTTGGAAAGCTTGAAAAGAGATCTAAAACTTTATGTTTTGAGTTTTTACAAAATAAAAACTTATCAAGGCCGAATTTTCATTTCTTTCCAGCTGCTCCATTTTCCAAATAAAGCTAAAAACTTATGTTTGATAGTTAATGTAATTTTTGATTAATTATTGAACTTGTATGGTGTTGTATGATGATTGTATGATATATAGTCATATTATGACTTGAATGATTTTAATCAAGATCCTATGATTTCCTAAGCTTTAAACTAGTAGATATAAGTTGGCTTAGGATAGTATTGTTAATATGATTTGATTTATGTGAAACAGAGATAGATACTCAGTTGGAGACCCTCTTTTGAATTCCGAATCGAATAGGTACACAATACTTTGATTGATTGTTGCTTAGGATAGGCATATCAATTGATTAATCAAGATTAATAAAGATATTGAAATTAGTTGTGCTTTACGTCGTTGAATCGGACCGGGAAGCGACAACCTTGTCATGATGCAATGGCACGGTAGTTTAGGCGCTTAGCCCAATTCTTTGTCATGATGCAATGACTCAAATCCATGATGCAATGGTTCACCATGATGCAATGGTGTTTCTTTTATTGGCTAAGTGGGTAGCTAATAGGGTTAACTGTATCGGTATATCCTCTACTTAGGCTCGGAAGGAAATAATATGTTTAGTTCAGGGTATGGGACCGTTGAACTAATTGATATTATAGACCGGGATAAGTGGATTATATAAAGGAGTGTGAACCCTAGATGAAGCTATGTTCTCTATCGGTTAGATATAGGAGATATAGGTATCCGGTCTATCTATATCAACCCCCTGAGCAGCTGCTGTTACTCAGGACCCAAGAATTCCCAAGCTTGAGTCGGAGTTTGAATACTCCAGTGTTGTTTTATTCACTTAACTAAAAGATAATGAAGTTGTGGTGATTTATTGCATTGTTTTTAGTTAAGTGAGCATTGCATATGTATTTGTTTGCATTATTGTGTACTGGGCCTTTGGCTCATACTGCTATCTTGCAGGTGACTTTGATGACGAGCTCTATGACGATATGGGATGAAATGATTGGGAAGACTCTATGGATGACTAGGAGAGAGGCCTAGTATATGCTTAGGATTCCTTTTGATGAAGATTTCTTTTGAAGTGTTTAGGCTTGTTTGTTAAGCCTTGGAATGTAATTTGTGTTGAATTGTATTTGTAATATAGTTGGGTTGTAAGTAGGATTTCTATGTTTATATGTTCCTTGAGAAGTTGTAATGTATAAATATATTATGTATGGCTTGTATATAGTTAATGACCCACTACCATGTAGTGGTAATGTTTTAATTCAAAGAATATGAATGTTATATCTATTTTAAACAGGTAGCCATTACAAACATCTCTTTTTAAGACGACCTTACGTATAATACTTGAATATTGTTCCTAATATTTGGGTATTATGCGTGGTCGGGAAATTTGGCATACTTAATAATTGGGTTAAGTGGGTCGGGTCTTTACAATATCTTATATTATCTTTCCCTTATATGATAGTAGTTGTCTATATCCATCAAATCTTTATTAAAATACATTATATCTATCTCTTCAAGTACACACCATGTGTTCACTCTAAATATATATTTAACCTTGGCTTCTTTTCCATTCATTACTGTAATAGGAATGACAAATTCTTGCTTTTCTCTCTCTTTTTTTGCATTTTTTTAAAATTTTTTTATGAGTATTCTTCTTATAATTTGGAGAGGCGACCAAAATCCTTCTCACTTTTATGATTGGATTCCATGCAATATGTCTTATTAGCCTTTTAAATATCAATAATTAAATGTTGGCATGTGCATATAAACCATCAATAGCAAACAGGATATTATTCAGGCCATATATATATGCATATTTTATGGTTCAATAATCATATTTCACCCTATTAGGTCTCAATTTCCTTGAAATGCCAGTCTCTTAGATCCTTTTACCATAACAAGACTTCACTTGTATTTTCTCAATTCCTCGTACTTCCGAGTCACGAATATGTATATAAATGTATAAGTAATTTCTTCTCTCTCCCTTTCTTTTTATGTGTTGAAGTGAAGACCTCCTTGCATATAAACCACATGCTTGCTATCATAATTGTCACATATACCTTTTTCTATAATAATCTCTTCTCGTTTCCTTTTTTTTTTAGCAGGCGTTGTCTCGTAACTAGCATCACTTCAAACTAACCTTACATGCTTGTCGAAGCAAGCATAGGGAGGAGAACAACAACCAATCCTGGTGTATTGATGTCACCAAATAGACTAAGAGTAATTAATTTCAAGATCTTAAAGCTGCTAAGTATAAAGCATTGATGAGTAATCAAACACAAAATGTTGAAATCGTCAAGCAGAAGGAATCTAGTAGCAAGTAGAGAGAGATAAAGAGTAATCAAGTGCAAAATGTTAAAGTCATCAAATTGGACTTGTAGGTGTACCAAGGTGGGAACTTACCATAGATCCAACGTCCTTAAGACTAGTAGGTAGATGTCGTTAATTATAACGACACTTTTTGGGACAAAAGGCTCTCACCTTAAGCTACATGTAGCATTTTTTGAGGCGTATTCGCTTGAGAGGTGGGAGTAATGGTTAGTTGAGGCAAGGAGGGGACACTCTGTTGTGCATTTGGTGTGGGTCTTAACAAGGTTGCATATTGGAGCATAGCAGCATTGACAGCCATTCCAACAATTTTTATGTCACTTATGGATTACTTTCTTGTATGGCGTGCATTATCTATGCATTGCCACATATGACACTTCGTGCGCCGGCAACAATGTTGGAGTTGACGTATTCCAATGCTAGCATGTCTCAATCGTTCATACTAGGATTAGTGTTATTGGCATTTCAATTTGTGTTGTCACCAATGTTAGTTTGCTTTCTTCTTTGAGGTATCATCGCAATTATGTCAAAATCATCAGTCTCTAGTTGAGTTGCCTAATTGTAGATGTAGGGTTCTTCTTAAAGGGGTCACGCATGCATCACGTAAATCTCGTGCCATGCACATGACTTTAAAATGTTGATAAGGAGATGACACTTAATGATGGGCTGGCTTGGGAGAATGAAGGAAAGGAGGAATAGGCAGTCTTAGTATCTTGAAAGCACAAGTGGTGTAAAGGAGCTTGAGTAGACTTCGTGTGTTAATCTTGTAAGTCTTAAGCAAATTGAAGTGGTGATACATTTAAGTTGACTTGTTTGATCTTTATAGATGAAGCCTCCTTTATGGACTACTGTTTGTCATCTCTCCACAAAAGTTCTAAAATTAGGAGGACTAACTAGGCACTTAATATGTATGGTGACCTTTAGATCATTTGCATGATTAACATATAAGATTGAGAAAGCTCAATTTATGATTATCCTAAATGAGCCTCTCATGGGCCAAGGTTAATAATCATCCTCATGTCTGCATGAGCCTACCTAAGAAAGGTTGGATGCGGTGAATTGATCCAATGATTCATACTTTAAGTCTATAAGCTAAATCGCCCTAAGTCATCCTAATGATTAAATTAGACTCGCTAGGCCTTGTTACTAGCCCATGAGTCAAGCTCAAATATATAATAATCATATATGTAATTTTAAGCCCATTTACAAGTTGTAATCGAGTCAAGACAGTATATTACTAAGTTCAAGCTAAAGCTCAACTCATATTTTCAAAAGTCGAGTTTGATAGGTTTTAAAATATTAAGCTCGAGCTAGAAGTGATACTATATAAGCTTGAGCTCGACTCAATTAAACTCGTTTAGAATTGACTCATTATAAAAAAAAAAAATTTCATTTTAATTAACATAATGTTAATATCTAAGCTTGATTAAAATTTATGTTCAATCTGAATTTGATTAAGTTTGAGAACCAATTGAGCTAAATAGAATAAAGCTTTATCTAAACTCAATAGACTACTTGAATAACTCGAGCTGGGGCTCAATTTGACAATCTTCAAATTGAATTCAGGTGAAAATTGAGTTGAGATCGAGTAGTTTATGAATCAGGTTAATTTGCTTACACTCTTAGTTGTTTTAATATGATGCACCATATGTTCATCACCAAGAACTCGATTACGACCGTGGCTATGTAATTTATATTGCCTAACAATGTGATGAACTTAACAACTTTGGTTGGTTCATTGTTGAAGTTATAGATGTTACAATCATATGATAGGAGCCATGATGTTCGTTAAGCCACTAATACTAGCATTTTATGAACTTCATAGTTGACAACCATAGCTTTAATTACTAAGGGATCGTTGTGTGTGGTAGAGACCTTATAAGATCCAGCTTTGAGAAGGAGTGATTGTAGCTCTGAACACTAAACACTTGTTAACTTTTATTACGCATAGCACAAGTTTTAACTTAGAAGTTAGTTTGCTCCATTCAGAGAATTAACTATCCTTGCAATTTCTGTTTGCTTTTTTACTTTGATCAATCAACATTTCAAAGAAATGAAAAGTAATGAGGAAGACATAAATAAAGTAATCACAAAAATTGCATGTAATTTTGCAATATGTAATCCAAAACGTGGTACTATGCTAATTTATTTTGAGAGATAATAAGTTATTTCTTTATTGATTAGATGTGCCATTATCATGGTAGAATTAATCTATGAAGAGTACAATTTGCTTGTCTTGGGACTAAGGACAATAATAATATTTTTCATAAAAAATCTCTTAAGTTTAAATTCATGATATATAGGCATTGAAATATTTTTCTATGTCTTGATTTCCAATGCTATTTAACATGTACTAAAACTTTAGTACATAAAAAACGAGTTGTTATATCAAGCCCTAAATTAAGGATAAAGCTTTATTTTGTAAATGAGCATTTGGCTATTTCCACAAAGCTATCTATATAATGTGAACTCCTTTTTCTGTTAAATTAAAGTGAAAAAAGATCATAAAACATACAATGTTCACCCATAATAACATAATAAATTTTGTTACACTTATCGTGATAGCATATCTAACCACCTTGAACTACTGTCATGCATATTAAAATGTCAAAGGGGAGAAGTTCAAGACATTGATTAATATAGTCATTATGTTGTTCAAGACATCGATTAATATAGTTATTATGTTTGGAATCATAGATTACTCTAGATTTCATAATGTTAGATGCTTCCATTATATATTTATCTCTATAGAATATTGGTGCTATTGCATCGTAATTATGCATGTGGTGTGACATAAGCATGCGTCTACTTACTTATTATGCCTTGAATTTCATTGTTCATTCATTTGGAATTAACTTTTTAGGTGATAATCAATGGCATTATGTTGAGCTTAACTGCATCAAGAATGAGGTTGACCATAACTAGTATGCTAACGATATTTAGACTTTTATTATTTTCATACTTAGTTAGAATTAACTCTAATTTTAGACGTTATGGACTTTTACATTTTTTAATTTTGATACTATATTAGAATGTATTTGAATTGTATACTTTAGATTGTTTATATCTTTTAAGCCTTATAAGCCTTGGACTTTTATATAGAATTTATATGTTATGGAATTGATGGATTTTTAATAATACGATTCATTTAATCTCAAAATTAATGAACAAACTTTAAATGTCAAAATTGATTAAGGACCCATAAAATGTTTGTCAAAGCTTACCAATCATTTTTGAATATAATAAACTTACTTCGTCAATTAATATGGTTGAGCAAGCCTTATCATGTTTTACGCAAGTATGATACATGGCGAGTCATCATTGTCTTTTAGGTTTTAGGGAGTTTCTACGGTCCCATATCATCTCACTGTTAATCTAACAATTAAAATAAATATAGTAAATGGAATATTAACTATTTTAGTAGGGAGCTTCTACGGTCTCATACCATTTTGATGAAATATATTTGGAGTGATGAAAACTTCCAAAGTGATCAAAACTCCAGAACATGAAAGCGTGAAAGAAAATGAAATGAATAATTTAGAGATCATAATCGAGTTTATAAATGTATCAGAAATGGATTAACAGTTTTTGAGAATTAGAATTAATGTGCTTTTCCTAACTATCCCATAATCCCAGAGGCAATCCAATGGTTTAGACTTATTGACATATATCTAATTCTCAATCGATGCATGTCAATGTGCAGTGTTATGCACCAAAATTTAATTCGACAAACTTCTACTACAAGCCACTACTAACTTCCTATGACAAGTCATGATCAAATTAGATTGACTAAAGACATTGAGAATTTTCTAGAGAACTACCATAACTTAGCTCGATCAACTCAACTAATCTCCCCATGTACCAATGCAAATACAAAGCCTCACTCAACTTAGGTTACATTTGCCTTAGTGGTCTCCTAGCCTACATTTTTTATGGTCTTTAAGAAGTTCGACTCGAGGAAAATGTTAACCAAAATTTGGATGTAAGTTACCCTTACTCATAAAAGCTCGGTTATCTTCTTTCCGCTAGATTTAGGTTGTTCGCATCAAGATATCCATGATTCGCTATCAACTCTACCAATTCATCCTCAAACCATTAGGATTAAGGTTATTTAACTCAAACATCTCAGTAGTCGACTTTGAAAGCACATATTGAAAGCTTACTCTCCTTACTAAGCTTTTATAAAGAGGATGGGGAGGACAAATATTGATGGGCAAATTTGGTCATGGGCTTCTTAAGCCTAAGTCAACCTATATAAGACATATGTTAATCTCCTTAGCCTCAGATTTAACCAATAGGCTAAGTAGATATATTCTACTCACATATAAGCTTGGTCTTTCTGTTTGCCTTATCGTTTGTTTGACTTGACCACCTACTAACCCTTAATAAACACTGCTAGCGAGAAAATTGGTTTGTAGCTCAATGACTTGACTTCCACTTCCTTAATAACCTCTATGATCCTCTACGTTTACCATGATGCAACACCCCTCAATGCAAACATCCCAAGTCACTCTTCTATGAATACTGCACCAGACATCTTCAATTATCATCTGGTATAGTTAAGTTTACATTCCCTTACAATTCTTTTTCAACTCTCTTAGTATTCTACTGGCTTCATCATTAGAGTAACTGTATTGGATAACCCTAATGTTAAATGACTTGTGTGTTTGTTTTGTGACTTTGATCCAATTAACTCTATTGGTAGAATTTTGACAACATATATTATATAACTATCTATGAACAAATTCCAAATGAGAATATTACGTATGTCAAGCAAAAATATCATATCAATTATTGACAAATCTAATTGTAATCATATATATATTTTAAATATTTACATGCAAACGTTCAAGTACTCATCAAATCATTAAATACAATTGCTCCTAAAAAAAAAATAAATAAAAAAATAACTTATATTGATTTATAGATATAATATCATATTAGATTGGTTGTTTTTAAAAAAAAAAAATTAATGTATATGGTGCATCGATAATAAGTAATAATTTAATGTTAAAATATAGGGATATTTATGGTTATAGAATTAGTGAAAAGGCCTAATGGTTTAATTTTTTTTTTGTTTCAAAATATTAAATTATATATAAATTTTTTTGGGCTTTTGAAAGCACTAGCGTATGATTCACCTGTGCTGCATGTGCAAAAATAAAATAAAAAAGAGTAGAAACGGTTTTTATTAAAAAAATAAAAGGGAGAAAAGAAAGAGAAAGAATAGAGTGAAGTATATAAAAAATAATTGTCAATAAAAATTAAAAAGTAGAAGAGAGATAATGAAGAAGATAGGAGAGAAGGGGGTTTAAAAGTATTTTTTGATATGGATAAAAACTTTTACTTAATAATAATGCGAATAATAATAGATAATTATTTTTTGATATGATTAAAACTTTCGCTTGATAAAAATGGAAGGTTTTCATTTAATGTTGATAGATAAGTATTTTTTTATACTAATAAAGGTCTTCGTTTAATAATAATAATAATAATTTTTCTGTCCAAATATGGATATATTGTCACAATTCATTTTGCGCAATCTCTTAGTTAATCATCATGACTTAAGAGTAAATGGAACCGGTTTTGAAGGGGCCCAATGCCCCAGACCCCACTGCACAGGCGGCTCTACATCTAAAGACGACAGAAAAAATCTAGAAGCCCAGCCGCGAGCAAAACCTTTATCATTCCCTCCCTCTTTCCTTAAGTAAGTTCTGCCGGATCATTTTCCTTCTTTCCTTTATCTAAACTCACCGACCTTAGCAGAGATGGTACTTATAGAACCCGAACCCGAAGTCCCCGAACAGAAGAAGACCGTCGGCGATCAAAATGCGTCAACCAGTGATCTCTCACCGAGCGCCGACTCCGACGGCTACGAAACAGCCAGCGACGGCGATATCGATGACCGTGACGCCGGAGAAGACGATAATCCGCGCCAACATCCGCGGCAGAGCAGCGGCGAAGTTGTTCCCGAGCAATCTACGTCTTCTGCGGGCGTCACCGACTCACACGAAGCTGCCGTAGTTGATGAGGAGGCGATTCAGGTCTCTTTCTTTCTCTCTCCCTCTCATTCTCATTCTTTCTGTCTAACTATCGCTTGAATGATTGATTCGCGTTTGTATACATGGATGCAATAGGGTATGAAAACAGGATATTAAGATGCTGGTAGTTGTAATTGATGGAGTATTTTGGTAGAATTCGTGGTAGAATATAGAAGTTTTGTGATTCTTTTATAAGGGTTTTACAGTGAGAGATATCGGTCTGTATGATCAGACTTATCACTGATAGGTGACGTGACTTATTAATTAGAACAAAAGGCAAGATATCGGAAGACTACGAGAAAAGCTGTGGCTGACCTTGTTCGGACCGTTTAGAGATCCATGAGGTTTTGCAATGGGCAATCTGAGTATAACTACCGTGAACTGCTTCCTCGCTGAAAAAAATATTTCAGAACGTCAAGTGTTGTTTATTCATGAAGAAAGCTTACATATATATAGCATTACAGTCCTGTGAATCAGGAATAAATTTAGCATCTATAAAGGAAAGAAAATCTCTACCTAATTAAGAAAATATATTTTTCTTGCTTTATAAGACTATACATTTAATATGCAGAGATTTATTTCCTATTATAAGACTATACAGCTAATATACAAAGATTTATTTCCTATTACCCCTCTCAAGTTGGAGCATGAAGATTAAGAATACCCAACTTGCAAAGAAGATGTTCAAAGTGACGACCACCCAATGCTTTTGTGAAGATATCAGCTAACTGAGAACCAGTGGGAGTATACATTGGTCGAATAACGCCACAATGAACTGCATCACGAACAAAATGACAGCCAATCTCAATATGTTTGGTGCGTTCATGGAATACTGGATTTGAGGCAATATGCAAGGCTGCCTGACTGTCACAATATAAGTGTACAGGTGCTGAATAATGTACACCAAGATTAAGTAACAAACTTTGCAACCATTTTAATTCACAAGTAGTCATAGCTATAGAACGATATTCTGCTTCAGCTGATGACCGAGAGACAGTCTGTTGCTTCTTGGTCTTCCAGAAAATGGGAGAACCACCAAGTTGAATATACCAGCCTGTCAAAGACGACGTGAGAGGACAACTCGCCCAATCAGAGTCACACCAAGCAGAAAGATGCAGATTATTCTGTGACCATAGCAATATACCTTGATCAGGTTTCCCTTTCTAGTAACGAACTACTCTCAAGGCTGCCTCCCAATGTTCTTTGCGGGGTTGCTGCATGAACTGAGCCAACACATGCACACAATAGGATAATTCAGGTCGGGTGACCGAAAGATAAATAAGTCGACCCACCAACCGCCTATAACCTTCTGATTTAGTCAAAAAATCCCCTTTTGCCATTGCCAAATTATGATTTTGTTCCATTGGGAAAGAAACTGGTTTAGCACCAAGTAAACCTGCTTCGGAAACAATATCCAAGGCATATTTCCGTTGACACAAATAAATTCCTTTAGAACTACGTGCAACTTCAATGCCCAAAAAATACTTCAAGACTCCCAAATCCTTCATATGAAAACAACTACTCAAATATTGTTTAAATATTTGTATAGCTGAGTGTTCGTTGCCTGACACAATAATGTCGTCAACATAAACAAGAACATTGATTTGCACTTTGTTTCCTTGCAAAGTGAAGAGAGAGTAATCAGAATAAGATTGCCTGAAACCATATTTCTTTAAAGCAGAAGCTAATTTCGCAAACCAACATCGAGGAGCCTGTCGTAGCCTGTACAAAGATTTCTTCAAATGACACACCATTCCTGGTTTGTGAGCATAAAAACCAGGAGGCATGCGCATGTACACCTCTTCTTGCAAGTCCCCATGAAAAATGCATTTTGCACATCCATCTGATGAAGTTCCCAATTTTTAGCTGCAGCAACTGTAAGAAAAGTACGGACAGTGGTCATTTTGCCACAGGTGCAAATGTCTCATTGTAATCTATTCCTTCAACTTGCCTATTTCCTAGAACAACTAATCGAGCCTTGTAACGTTCAATTGTTCCATCTGCATTATACTTTATGCGAAACACCATTTGCATCCTATTGCTTGCTTTCCCGGTGGTAATTTCTTTACTGTCCACGTTTTATTGTCTTCCAAGGCTTGTATTTCCTTTGCCATAGTATCTCTCCATTGTTTATCTTTGATAGCTTCAACAAAAGAATTAGGTTCAACTCCTGTAGTAATTGCTGCCAAGAAAGCACGGTGACACAAAGAAAATTTATCACAGTTCACATAATGTGTAAGAGGATAAGGACTACCTGAGGAATGCTGATTGTCAAGTGATTTTGCAGAGGGGCTCATTACTTTCACAGTATGTAAGACAAAATCCCTTAAAAACATTGTCACGTTTTTCCCTGTGACCACGGCCAAGCATCTTCGGGTTGCAAATCTTGACTTGTTTCAGTTTCAGTCGTACCCCCCCTGGCTGTAGTCATATCTTGATCTTGCTCATTGTTGGACTCAATTACTTCTTGATCTGTTCTATTATTATTCTTTTGTTCAGGCATTTTATTGAAGAAATCCAATTCTTCTTCAGTCAAAAGATTATCATTTGTATTGTTAGTCATTCTTGGTTCATCAGATTTTTGTATATAGGGAAACTGATTTCTACAAAAATCACATCTCGAGAGACAAACAAGTCACCTGTTTCAACATCATACAAAGTCCATCCTTTCTTTCCAAAAGGATATCCAGCAAATACGCATTTGGCTTCTACTAGCAAATTTATCTCCTTCTCGTCGTTGATTATGAGCATAAGCCAAGCAGCCAAATACTCGAATATTTCCATATGATGGAGCTTGACCATACAATAATTCATAAGGCGTTTTTCCTTTTAACAACATCGATGGAGTCTATTAATTAAATAGGCGGCAGTCAACACACATTTCCCCAAAATTCAATAGGCAAGTTTGCCTGAAAACGAAGAGCACGAGCTACATTAAGTATGTGTCGTGTTTTCGTTCTACTCTTCCATTTTGTTGAGGCGTCCCAACACAACTTGTTTGGTGCATTATACTATTTTTTGCAAAGTACTCATGTAAACAAGTAAATTCAGTTCCATTGTCACTACGCACTATTTTCACATTTCCATTGAACTGTCTTTGTATCAATGCAAAAAAATTGTGAAGAGACTGCCTCACCTCAGATTTATTTTGTAACAAATAAACCCACACACTTCTTGAAAAATCATCAACTATCGTCAAGAAATAATGTGCACCACAAAAGTTGGAGTTTTATAAGGACCCCATAAATCACAATGTATCATTTCAAAAATGCTAGAAGCTTTGCTATTACTAGATAAAACTTTCCTCTAATCTGTTTTGCTCGAAAACAAATTTCAACTATCACACTTATCACTACTAACATCAACAACAGGCAACAAACTAACAATCTTATTGGAAGGATGACCTATCCTCTGATGCCAAATTCCGAAGCTGTCATTTTGCACCTTTTTCAAAGCCATAGCACTCTTCATTCCTCCAATTTGCTTGAAGTAATGGAGCCCTCATGCTTCTCACCCACACCAATCAGCATCCTCGAATTGTGGTCTGCATTACACAAAATTTATCAGTGAATAGAACTGTGCAATTCATTTCCTTAGTCATTTGTGATACAGAAATCAAGTTACACTTCAAATCAGGAACATATAAAACTTTATTCAATTTTAAATGTTTATTCAACATCACAACTCCTTCTTTCTTCACCATAATCTCCTTTCCATCTGGCAATCCAATCGGTACAGAATGAGCATCTTTCACATAATTCATCAATTCAAGACTTCCAGTCATATGGTGAGAAGCTCCGCTATCAATTATCCATTTTATGGTGTTACACGTACCATTCAATCTTCCTTGATTTCCATCTTTTTGTGCATTCAAAAGATTGATCAACGTGTTCCATTGCTCACCACTCAGTCCACTCAATCCTCCTTTTTTTGCATCAGTTGCATCATTACTCTGTCCTGGCGTACATGTTGCATTAGCTCGAATTGATCACCAGTCCCCTACCAGCTGGGTTTGCGGTCTGTTTTGATCCTCCTGTCCACGACGTCCGCTGCCTTTTGGCCTATCTCCCACAATTTGGATAACCAACAAGTTGGAAACATGACTCAGCATTGTGGCTCGTTTTGTTACAGTTGGTGCAGACTATGGACTTATTTTCAGTTCGTCCTTTTGATGTCGAGCCTGTTTGGACTGCGAAGGCCATGTGCTCCCTTCATTGTTCCTTTCCACGAGTTATATTGCGACCCGTTCTTCTTGAACCACTATAGCATATGCTCGATTCAGATTCGGCAATGGTTCAGTACTCAAAATGTTAGAACGTATTGTTCCATAAATTGAGTCATCTAATCCCATTAAGAATTGATGCAGCCTTTCTTCCTCTCGTTTCTTATCCAATTCTGCAGCGATATTACAATTGCAGTTCCCACATCTGCACACTGGGTTCTGCTCATAGTTTGCCAATTCTTCCCATATCATCTTTAATCTTCCATAATAGTTCACTATTGTCATTCCTTGCTGTTTGCATTCTACCAACTCAGTTTTGAGCTGATGAATACGTGGTCCATTCCCTACAGAAAATCGTTTTTTAATGTCATCCTAAAGATCTTTTGCGATTTCCATATATGAGATGGTTGATCGCAAACTTGGTTCTATTGTGTTTAACATCCATGAAACCAACATGGAGTTAACAGTCCACCAATCTTCCATCTCTGAAGAATCTTGTGTAGGCTGTTTTATAGCACCATCAATGAATCCATATTTCTTTTTGGCTTTGAGCGCCGTTCTTATCGCTCGTGCCCATTCTTCATAGTTATCTCCTTTCAGCTGAACCTGTGTAATGATATTTCCTGGGTTATCATTTGGTGAAAAAAAATACGGAGACATCATCAATCTGGTTGAGACATCACTGCCCCCCTTTTTATCACCACTCCCGTCCCCACTCATGGCTCTGATACCATGAAAAAAATATTTCAGAACGTCAAGTGTTGTTTATTCATGAAGAAAGCTTACATATATATAGCATTACAGTCCTGTGAATCAGGAATAAATTTAGCATCTATAAAGGAAAGAAATCTCTACCTAATTAATAAAGGAAAGAAAATCTCTACCTAATTAAGAAATATATTTTTCTTGCTCTATAAGACTATACATTTAATATGCAGAGATTTTTTCCTATTATAAGACTATACAGCTAATATACAAAGATTTATTTCCTATTACTCGCTGTGGAAAGGTTTCCTTGCTTGGAAAAAATTTAAATGATATAGGGATGTCAGTACATAGTCGGTATGTTAGTTTATCTTATGCTTTGTGGGAAATGCGTCTCTGTTGATGGAGCATAGAGCTTGTAGTTTTGAGTACTGTTGAAATAGTTTGGAGGTCAATTCTCAATATGCTTCCCCCATCTAATCTATTAGCAGTGCAGGACTACATTTGGGGCAGTTGTTATAGATGATCAGAATGATCATTGCTGGATATAAGAAAAGTAAATGCCAAAGACAATGTTCAATAATCAGACATCTGGACTAGGAAATTGACTAAGTTCTGATGGCTGGTCCAAGTGGAAATGCAGGGAGGGTTAAAGCATGTAACATTGGGCTTGTGGTTGAGTTTGTGTGCGATTTATAGTGCATTCTTCACTAATCAAATCTTTTAAATCTCTTTCGCTAGCAACTAGGGCTAGTTTGGAAGAAACCTAGATCTCAAGGAATAAGAAAGATTAAATTTCTGGAAATTCAATGTCCATTTCTTTTGTTTGGAATCTCCTTATACAAGTAACAGTTTCATCCCTGAAGAAACAGTCATCCTTCTTTACAGCTGAAATACAGAGACATTTGGGTAGTGGAGAGCTTCCCTTCATACCCATAATAACAGATATTCAACAATTACAACTGACACACAGTCTTACATAGCCATATGAACTACCCGACCACATCAGAAAACTGGAATATATAAAAAGAGCAGGACTGCTGTGGACAAGACAAAACAACATGATCAAACACTGACACACTGAAGAATTAAAACACAATGCAAGACGTTCAGCTAATTAATTTCTTTGGAGTCATAGCACTTTCTTTCTTATTCTCTCCCTGTACATATGGGCGTATGGTTCTAGTGTGATCTTTGGAGTTATAACAGAACAACTTTTAAGTATATGGAATTTTTGGTGATGAAGCTGCTAAAATTTGGGTGACTTTGTGATCTTTGTCTTTCTTTTTGTTCATCTTTCTTTATTTTGATTCTATTTCTTCTGCTGGCTTTTAAGAGTGATTGCAATTTGCTTTTATAAATAAACAGTGATGTTATTGATGTAGCTCTGCCCTCTTCGTTTATTGGAAAGAAAACAGCTACAAGATATGCATTCTTTCTTTTAAATTATAATTATTTTGTTATTGAAAGAAGTTTATTGTTCTTTCCTCCTTTTTACAAGCAGAGAGCCTTATCAGAAGCAAATGAAGCAAAGTTGGAAGGTAACAAATTGTTTGGAGAAGGCCAATATGAGGAGGCTTTATTAAAATATGAGCAGGCCTTACAGATTGCTCCAGATGATCCCTTGACAGTGGAAGTGCGATCCATATGCCATGCAAACCGGGGTATATGCTTTTTGAAAGCGGTGCGTTGCTTTATGATCTATTGTCAGCCTGTATTTTAGTGTAGTCTCCTGCACTCTGGATGCTGTCTTAGATTGTCTCTATTGTCTTCCTGTGTCCTGCCCCGCCCCCGCCCGCTGAGATATGCACAAATATTCCCCTATGGACGTTGTTGATTTTTATGGCTATATGTGATATCAGGGAAAGTATGAGGATACAATCAAAGAATGCTCAAAAGCAATAGGATTGAACCCCTCATACATGAAAGCATATCTTAGGAGAGCCGAAGCTCATGAGAAGCTTGAGCACTATGAGGAAGCTATTGCTGGTATGTATCTTTTACCTCCAATTATCTTATAGGATTAAATCCCTCGAACTTTGGAATTAAGCATTGGATTGTGAATGCTCTTTGAGTTGAATATGATGCTCTGTAGAAGCTTGACTAATATTCTTTTTATCTCACAAAAGTGGGCCACTTATATATCAAACATTGAATTTTGAACTTCCTTTGGGTTGAATATAATGCTTTGCCGAAACTAAGTTAATAATTTCTTGTCTCCTCACAAAAGTGGGGCACTTATACACACACGCACTTACACGCGCACACACACCCCCACCCACCCATACACACACCCACCCCACACGCACATGGCTGTGTTTCTTCTTTTTTGCAAATAGTGACCTAAGTTTTTTTTTTTTATAATTATTATTATCAACACAAATAGGTGACTTGAATTGTGTTATTATGTGTTAATAGTAATTAGTCTTATTAAAGGGACAATTGTCATTATCCTATTGGTCAAAAAATAGTTTCTTTAATAAAATAAACTATAAGAATAAATTTTAAAATAAGCAAAAGATTAAAAATTATTCTAAACGGGTAAAAACATTAAAAAGAAACCACAAAAGGGAAAAAAAGGTAAAATGGATCAGATTTCTTGTAGCTGTCTCCTTTAACACAACTCAACGCCAGTCAGTTATGCATGCCAACTTTGCTTCATAGGTCAGGCCTCAAGTAGGATTGCAGATCATAATAATAACAAAGTAGAGAGCTGAATCGAACTGGGTTGGTGCGTCATCAGCCAGACAAACACTTCATACACAAACATGGAGGCACTCAAAACTAGAATGTGGACTCAATCCTTTCTTCCTCGCAGACACATCTTTCACTCCGCTTCTTCTTGCTCCTCTTCCTCTTCTTCTTTCTCTCCTAAGCACTTCTTCCTCTGCCTCTGCTCTTCCTCCACCACTACTACTGCTACTCCTTCCTCAGTCTTTGCTGCCGCTTGCTTTCTGTGGTAGCTGTAATTGGCATTCTTCTTCATCTAGCTCTTCTCCTCTGACCGTGAAGCTGTTTGCTTGAAAAAGGTTAACACTTGTTCACTCACTCACTTTGCTTTTCAAGAATTCGTAAGTGTAAATTTTCAGTAAGTGAAAAGGTTTGAAAAATTTAGGACAATGGAGGATAAAAGAAGAAGTTTTTATGTTTTTTTTTTTTTTTTTTTTTTTTCAAGGTGTGTGGTATATATAAGAGATGTTGAATGAAGAAGATGAGCCTTCATTGAAGGAGATAAGGTTTGCCACATTCCATGGAGATAACACACCAGAAAATTGAATTCCAATCTTCAATTTATAATTGTGTGAAAAACTAGATTTAAAGGCTAATGTGTTGGTCATTGATTAAGATCAAATGTTTGCTGAAATCTGAGTAAAAGAAAGAGCCTGGAAATGGATATGGATGCATTTCTTGTGATCCACAGTTAGAAAGCTACTATACTTTATTTTTTGTTTTTTTTTAAATTAATTTTTTGCATTTTTAAAATAATTTTTAATATTGTACTTATTTTAAATTTATTTTTATAGTTTTCTATTAAATAAATTATTTTTAACCAATAGAATGATGTCACTTATCCTTTAATTACACTAATTACCATCAACACATTATCACAACTTAGGTTATTCATTTGTTATACAAATAACTTAGGTCACTTGTTTGTATACAGGCAAAATCACATTAAGTGTTCTATAATTTACCCTCTCTGTGTGTGTGTGTTTGATTCATCTTATTTTTATCCATTTCGTATTGTTTTGTCTTCTGATCAAGTGCTAAAAGAATGAACATAGTAGTACACATATGCTGTACTAAAATTAAATATCTTATAAGTTCCTTTAAAGTTGGACTTCTTTACCATTTACTTCATTCTTTCCAATAAAAACGCCAATTAAAATTTTCTTTTGTGATGTATAAAAAAATATTTTTGAAACCTTTTTCCGTAGAAAAATGTGAATTTTTGTATTCCAATTCCTGGACTCCAATCATCACCTTTAATGTAATTATGAAATGGAAACAAATGATAGTATAGTTTCTAAACACTACACTTTAAATAGATATAAATAAAATACAGAATAGATATATTTTGGATACAGATAAAATACAGAGGAAAAAAGTCAAATATATATGTATGTCTGTATATATTTTGCCAGGTAGTTTTCTTTTAAAATGGCAGTTAACCTACAAGTACCTTTGGTGCTGAAGGGAATCAAAGTGCTTAAGCAGAGTTGTTAAAATCATCGGATAGAGTTATCAAAAAGAAAAAAAAAAGAGGGGAAAAATATTTCATCCTTCTTGAACTGGGGAGGGGGGGGAAGGACTTTGTTCTTAAGAGTTCTGTGGGTCATTAGGGAGAATATCTGACTTTTCCTCTCCTCTTGGGTTAAATCTGATGCAATAGAGGAGCTTGATAAAATATTCTTTTTCCTTACATGAGTAGACCATTGGTGTCTTAAGCTTGGTTATTTGATGCATTTATTAAGCAAGCTCGTCCTTTACTTGATTGAGACTAGGATGGGTTATTCTCAATTAATCAATGACATTGATGGCTATCTCTGCTAAGTTAGGGTTTTTTCCCGTCCCTCTAGATGAGCAAATTTTGAACTTTGTGCAAATGCATATTGCTTCTCAATACAATGTCATGAATTGCTCGTATAGTTTCCTGGTCCCTTCTTCTAAACATATATTTATGTGTTTGCTTGTTTGATCATTAATGTAGACATGAAGAAGATTCTGGAATTAGATCCATCTAATGCTCAAGCCAAGAAGACCATTGTTCGATTGGGACCGTTGGCTGAAGAGAAGAGAGAAAAGATGAAAGAAGAGATGATTGGTGAGCATAGTGAATATTATATTGTGCAATTGTTGCATTTATCTCTCATTATTGAACCGGAGACCAAGCATCAAAATTTCTTGGAAACTTCTGCAATCCTAGTGGAGAACAAATAGTCAAATGATCTTTAGTTTCTGGCTTGTTCATGGCTCTTTCCAAGACAGAGCGAACAGAGCTTGCCTTGAATGTCTCTCCCTCTCTAACTCTGTCACATGTGCACTAGTGTACGCAGACTAGTGTGATGATGCCAAAAGGGGCAGAAAACCATGTCTAAGCCAATCTTCTACCATCTGCTTATTGCTTGTTTCAAGATTGATGTTGCCAAAAGGGAGAGAAAACCCATGTCTAAGCCAATCTTTCAATATGTGTTTATTGCTTGTTTCATGTGCAAAATTTTTCTACAATTCAAGCTAGTTTCATGTTCTATTCATGGGCTGGAGGCAACTGGTTTCTACTGCATAGAGAGACATATTTATGGAAAAACATCTCTTATTTTGTAAATATGCTGTACATGTTGCATCTGGTACATGGGAAAGAGTTGACTGCATAGAAGAATGACGGATAATTGGCTAGGGTATAAAGAGAGAAAGCTTATTTCAAATATAAAAGTGTACGAATCACTGCTTTGCTGGCAAGTAAGCTCATTATAGTCTGTTTGGTGTCATTATCTTGTTGATTTCTGCAGTGTGAGACCAGTAACTGTTTGCATCTTATATAATTGCCATTGTGTTCATCATCGGAGGACCATGCTTAACTAACTGTATCTGAAATTTCATTGTGCAGGAAAGTTGAAAGATATGGGGAACTCCATTTTGGGCAGATTCGGAATGAGTGTGGATAACTTCAAAGCCGTGAAAGATCCAAACACAGGGTCGTATTCCATTTCCTTCCAAAAATAGAAATCAGGATGGTCCTTGGAAATGATTGGAACAGTTATGAAGGATTGATTCTAGAGAATGAGGCATGGTTGTCGATATAAAAGAGGTTGTCTAATGTCATTTTGGAGTGTCTTCTAAAATATGGGATGATTTACATATATTGGGAGACATCAAATTATTAACTAGTTTATGTCGGTTTGCATTGTGAAAATTTGTCGAATTTCTCAATGAGATCCGTTGGGTATTTTATGAATTTCCTTTTTTCCCACATAATTATTATGGCCACCTCTGATCTAAATGTGCACGGTCACCGATGAGTAAAGCAAGAAAGGAAAAATGTGATTTAAACCAGTCACGTTATAAAGAACGGAAAATGTTCCAGTATTGCCCTTTAGTTGGCGATTAGATAGTGGGGGGCCTTTGTACGGAAATATGGAGGTTTTTGAAAATAATTATGGAAATATTGCACAAGGAAAAATTATTCCAATTATAGCGAGTCAAAGGTGTATCTACTACATGCGTTTTTGATAAAAATTTATTTAACGAGCCACATGTGTTTTCCCTCATAGAACCCACCTGCAATGAAAGTAATTATACATGAGTATTTTAAATATATATCGATGTTTAAACTTATTACAATCAACAATTTCTGTAGCTCTATTTCATTCTTGTATCTAGTTAAGATATTATTGTAGTTATAAATTTTCATCCCATTCAATCAATATTCAATCAAACATCATTCAATTTCAATTAAAGACACAATAGAATCAAGTATAAGAAGTTTGAAATTGTTCTAATAAGTATAATGTTAATATTATAACACTTTTTTTTTTCTAATATACTTTGTAATTATAAATATCTAGTCCTATATATTTTTACATGAGCATGTCTTATGATTATGACCTTTTTTCCTACGCACACTGCAATTAAGCGTATTGAGCTGGCCATGAAGATCCGTTTAGATTTTTTTATCGTGTTCTTCTTGGCTTACTCTTTCCATGTGTAGCATTTTGATCATGTACTAAAATTGGGAAGCTTCCAGGAGTAGGCCTATCAAATTCACCAAGAGGAAGGAAATGAGCATTATAAATCTACAACTGGTTAGACCACCTGTACCAATGCCTAACAAATTAATTACCGTCTTCTCTTACATGATCACTTGTAGCTATAATTAGGGGTGGGCACGAATCGTTTTGGTTCGGTTTTTCCAAAACCAAACCAAATCATAATTTACGGTTTAGTTTTTTTTTTTTTTTTTTTTTTTCCATCTCAAACCAAACCATTAAGTAACCGTTTGGTTTGGATTAGATTTTTTTTTAAACCATTATATACCGGTTTGGTTCGGTTTGGATTACGGTTTAAATAAAAAATCTGACTAAACATTTTCTTTGTTCTAGTTTTTTTACACTTGTGTAGATATTTAAATATTTATATCATTTTACAAAATTTATATTATAAACCAATACAAAATACTTAATAAATTCATCATACTTTTAATCTATAGTTCTCTATAAAATTAATTATCCACCAATAAAATACATTTATTAACCAATACATAGTAAGTCATAATTTATAATTTTTAATAGAACAATCATATCAATTATCTACCAATAATTTAGCTAAAATAAAAAATCATCTATCAACAAAATTCATCAATGAATAAAATGATTCGTTGATAAAATATATGAAACAATTGATACATAATGAGAGTTTATAACTGAATAAATAAATTTCATAATTTACAAAGTTAAAAGCTACTAAAAAAAGCAATAGTTCATCGTTAACAAAAAATTACATATCATGAGCTTAAAAAAAATTTAAAAATGAACAAGTTAATTTTAATCAATATTCATCAAATAATAAATATCAAATGAAATCATATAAACATATAGTAAAATATTATTATATTTTTTTAAAACGGTTTGGTTCGGTTTTACGGATTTGCTTGGTTTACCTTCCAAACTAAACCATAAATTTACAGATTGGTTCGGATTGAAAAATTTTCAAACCGAACCATTAAAAAAAAATCATATTTTCGGTTTGGATTGATTCGGTTACGAATTGGTTTAGTTTGGCTGGTTTTTTTGCCCACCCCTAGCTATAACATGTAAGCAAGGAATCTAGTATACTTGTCATTTGTTGCAGTCACATGTATGATTGACAATGTAAACATTTTGTGTCCGTCCACCTCCCTTTAGACCATACTCAACACGTTTGCTTCTTGTGTAAATTTCAAAAAGCCCTGTGCTGCGATGGAAGCTTGTCACTTGATGTCCACTAGCTTTATTACTCCATTTGTTTAGCATTTTCACTACACAAGTAGTGAATATTTCTTTCCTTTGAATACCCACCATGCCTTTTGCATGCATGCTCTCCCAATTTATAACACAATTGTAGAAAATTTTTTTAATAAGTGCAGCTACTAGTAAACCCCTAACATCAACCAATATAGAATTGTATGCTTTGGCAATATTACTTGTCATATACCCAAAGCGATAGAAACTATCGTATGCTAGCGTCCATTACTCCTTTTCTAAACACAAAGAGCCATCCTGTTCTGTTTGGTTAAACCACTCAACTACCTTTTCACTCATATTTACTAGAAGTTGCATGAAATTCTCAAATTTACGAGGCTTGGCTTAGAATGCAACTTAAGTCACTATGTTCCTCATTTGATGGTTCTTGTACACCTTATTGAAATTACTCACTACATGTCAAATGCAAAAGCTATGGATTGTGAAAGGTGGAAGCCAACATTTGATGGATCCTTGTATGCTTGAATAATTCCTTTTCCTCTATCGGATATTAGGCATATTGTCTCTTCTCCTCGGTGGCCTATTACATAGCTTTAATTTTCGTAAGAGCTAAAAACTAGCTCCAAGTTTCCTTTCATTCTTTTCGTTTCAAGCAAAATCCTAACAGGATGATTTGGTTGGCTCCATCGATGCCACAGGCTACAAGTAGAACACCTTTGTATTTTTCGTAAAGAAATGTCCCGTCCACACATACAACAGATCTATAGTGGTTGAAGGCTTCCGCACATGGACCTAATATTCAAAAAACACATTTTAAGATTGACTCTTTAGGAACAGGTGAACCTGTCCAACCTTACTCGACTTGGGTTCCTGGATTTGTTGCTTTCATGGCAGTGAATAATTTTGGAAGATTGTTGTATCCCAATCACCATAAACTTGTGCTATTGTTTTCGCTTACCGTCCCATACTCTTTTACATGATACCTTGTACCCAAAAACCTTCTTTGCGTGGGACTCTAGTGTCTTAGTTTTTGCGTCTGGCTCATTCTTCACAAAGTTTAGAAACTCTTTTACCATGACATTTGAATCTATTTGTGAGTAGTCTCAACTTATCATGGCATTAACACATGAGTGGGGCCTTCCAACTTAGTGATGAAAAATAAAACATATAGCTTTTTCTTATAAGCTTGAAGCCTCCATGAACTACTAGCTTCTCGCTTAATGCTATTATCTCAGCATAGAGCCTCCATGAACAACCGTCATCCTATCGTGACTCACTTGACAGGCAAATGACAGAAGAGGTAATGCTATTATCTTAACTTCCTTTTTTAAACAACTTTTCTACACAATAGTAACTCATGTTCCATTTGTTATGATTGCAGGTAGAGTGGGAACCATATCCTAATGACTTACTAGAACGCCTTCCTCCCGTTTGCCACGTAGGCCAGCATATATTCGGGTACGGGTACTCTTATTTACTTATGGATTATCGAGTGACACCTCCTAAATCGGGTATTCTGCCAGTTTGGTGGCTGTTAGGGCATCCCACTAGAAGCTAACATAGATGTGCAGCACCATACCATTGAGTTGCATGGGGCATTTGACATGAATTGGTCAATATTACATAGAGGCTACATCAGGTGTGGAATGATTAGGTGAATCGTGCAGTCCCTATTGAGATGGGAAGAAGGAACATCTAGATTACCCCGGCTGGTATCAACGTATCACACATAGATGCATAGGTCGATCTAGAGCTTTATTTGGTTGTATGGTAAGTATAGTTGTTTTAGTTCATTTATTATTAAATAATTGATAAATAGAATGTATAAAATAAAAGAGAGGGATAGAGAAAATCAAGCCACAAATATAACGTGGAGTTCGGCCATTTGCCTGCTCTCCACAGTCCACCAAATGCCTTTTTTGAGATCTTCACTACGCTTCAAGTAATTTCAAAAGTTGGTTAAAGATGAGCAATATTACACTTACAGGAAATAAAATATTTCCTTGCTCTCACTAAGTGCTCTAAAAGAAACAACAATTAATATTAACAGAGCACTAGAGTGTATTTTCTCTCTTAATAATTTGCAAATATTATGTACAAAAAAACAAAGAAGAGGAATTTGTTTGATCGCAATTAATGAGCTCATAAAATAATTTGGCTCTTTGTTTCTCTGTTGAACCCAGGACTTTGTATATAAATAGCTTTGAAGTTTTAAAGTCCATTTGACATAAAGTTTATAACTTGCCAAACATTAAATGCACTCTAATGGCTCTTTTTCTTTTCATATCACCCTCTGACTTTAAGACGTCAAGCCTCAAATACCCTTCGCGCCTCACTTCATCATGCTTTGATTTTGCCATTGATAGCTTCTTATATACACGTTATGTCAAGCTTCAAAAAATGAATTGCTGAGCCCTAACTCTTAATATGTCGAGGCCTAAATTTGACCATTGATAATCACTTTGATATTTACCTTTGTAGAGTCTTTGGTTTTGGGCATGTCGAGCCTAAACTTTACCCTCAACATGCTTCTATTTTGCCTTCGACATGCTCCTATTCTACTAAAAATTTGCAGAAAAAATCCACAAACATGCATAAAACACACACATATATTCATGATTAATTAAGTGTAACTTACAACAAATAAAATGTTATTTGTGCATTATATTGTCTCATCAAAATTCATATAAAACACTCAAGTTCAATAGGTACGGAGGAAGAAGAAGTGCCTTAGGAGCAATTGAACCAAAAGTCTTCAGCCATAGCTTGCTTTGGTTGGGCTGTCTTCAAAAGGAGAGAGAAGAAAGGAAAAGAATAAAGTGTACATATTGTAACTATTCCAAACCAATGTTATTTGAAACTTATTGTTAAAACAATTTCAAACTTTTTGTACTTAAGGTAATTGTGTCTTTAATTAAAATTGACTGCCGTTTGATTGAGTATTTATCGAATGGGTAGAAATTTGTTACTAGAATAATATGTTGGCTGGATATAGGGATGGAATAGAGCTGCAAAAGTGGTTGATTATAGTAAGTTTGAATATCGATATGTATTTAAGGGACTTATGTATAGTCGCCTGCATTGCAGGTGGGCTTTGTAAGGAGAGCGCATGTGGCACATGCGTCATCCTCGTTAAATAAATTTTGGTAAAAGGCGCATGCCTTTGAACCTTATATTTGGAATAATTTTTTTTTGTGCCATATTTCCGTAATTATTTTCAACAATCGTCATATTTCTGTACAAATCTCGATACTGGGATAACACAAGATAAGAGGAACGAAACATGTAACACAAGAAGTGCTATGTAGTTTGGTTTGGTTCATCATACTGTTATTTCAGTTCAGACTATTTGTTGAGAAATAAATATAGATAAAACTAGATAATTTTACTCATATATAGGTTGAACATATCAAATACAATAAATTGCATATCAGATTCAGATACAGATCAGAAAGTTTTACCTTGTTTTAGGGATGTCTTTGTTTTTTCGACGATAAAAATATTGCATCACTTTTCTTATGGTACAAAATTTTTAAGACTCATTTTCTTTGAAACAATTTTCTTAAAAAATAGTATTTTTTTTAGAGTTTAGTTAATTTTATGAAAATAGTCTTCGTTGTTTCTTTTAAATATTTGGATAATGAAAATATCTAGATAATTGATAATCAAAAATATTTTTATAAAAAGAAATAAGTCTATCTAAAAAAATTAAAAAATTAATAATAAATGTCGCTATAGTAAATAATTGGTAAATAGCGCTCATAAGTCTTCTTATCTTGTTCTCTCTCTCTCTCTCTGCCAATCCAAGTGTTATATCTGCTGATGGTCCAATATAGAACATGAGCCTCCTAAGCTGAACCTAACCCTTGAGTTGACTAGGTCGGCCACTTGGGCTAAGACCTTATCCACACCGGCCGCTATTTGGGGCCCCACCACAGTAACCATCACATTAGCTTAACATTTGACTAACTCCCTCAACGCTTAGTAGGCATCACGTTCAACATATCTCGATACACTCTCCTTAAACGAGCTTGGCACGTATGAAAGTAGATTAGTAGGCTTGCCTCATGTCCATTGTAATCATCACCAACCACTCACTTGCCACCCTCCCATGATTTCACTGCATACTCAACCACTAGGGATTACTCAGCTATAAATAACTCTTCCCTCCATGGGAATTTAGGACTATCTTTTACATTCATAATCTACTTGTCTATCAATATGCTTGCTGATTTAGACATTATAGTGGTCACACTAGGCTCAAATCTGCATGCCACTAATTGTGTTTTGTTTTGCAAGCCCATGATTCTTTCCAATCCAATTCAGATTATTAGCATTCAGTCTCTACCGGATTTGAATTAACGATAATATCTATATTTCATAATCAATAACATGTTAGTCCGATTCATTTACAATTATACGAAGACATGGTAATACACAAAATACTCAAGGGTTGACAATTTACTCAACAGAAAGGATGAAGGGATGTTTATAATTTACTCTACATATCCAATGTGGATGGTTACTTCATTCAATCAGCAAATGGCTTCGATATAGTACGATAAATAATCCTATAAAGAAGGCAAACTTATAAATGATTAAGTCACATGATTTTTAGCTCCACTTTTTTATGGCAACGTTGCTCCCGCTCACTTAGAAGGTTGAACCATTTTCCTATTTTTTTTTTTTTTTTTGGCCATCAGAAGGTTGAACCATTAAACCCAAAGAAAGATCTCTGCACAAAACACAAAAGGAGATAAAAAGATATGATCAGCAATTCTCCATCCCAAGGTAGAGATTAAATTGCATTCACCAAGAAAGAAGATATTTATCGCCTATAATCAGCTAAGTTTTGAGACAAAAAATTTGGAAAAATGCCTTTGTTTTTCACAAAGGTTCCATTATCAGGTGCTCTAAAACACTAATTTATCACTCTTTGATCCATCTTGACAAGATGATACATGCATAGCTTGCAATCATGCTCATGCCTACATTAATATTTCAAAACAAGTATAAAAAACTATACATGAAAAAAAAAGGGACTCGTGTGGATTTTTTCCCCCCTATTAATCACCAACATATGAAAAATGTTAGCTTTATAAGTTCCAATAGTGGGTGTTTCTAGAATACTTATTAAGCAACTAAGAATTTCAATAGCAGTCTCATACTTTATGATATGATATCAACAGGTGTTTCGAGGTATGTATTAATATATTCCATTACATAAAGTAAATGTCCTGCCTATTTTTCTTTGTTTCCCTCTTGGATCCTAATTACAAAGATGGGTGGTAATGCTGTGTTTGGTGATGGTGGAAATGTGCGGAAGCACAAGGAAAGCAGAAGAAGTTGGTAGAAAGTGGCTGAAAACGTATGTTTGACTATGGTGGAAATGAAATGATAACATACGAAAAAAGACGAAAATGGTGGAAAATCAAGTCCCTTATTTTCTCTCGAAAACTGAGGAGAAAGCAGCGGAAAAGTGAATAGTATCATGAGATTCCGTTTCTCTTCTTGAAAAGTGAAAACTTGAAATAAGATGATAGGATAATTTTATCAATCACTAACTCAATTTCTCTTCTTTTCCTTCCATTTCCTTCATAAATTATCAAACATAAAACAAATTTTTCACTTATTTCCACTTGCACTCATTTCCATTTCCACTATTTTCTTTATGCTATTTCCACCCATTTCTACTTTCAATAAAGATGCCAAACACAGCATAAGTATTATAGAAGTTACAAGCTTTCTCATCAACTCAACCGAGAAGAAACCACAGAAAGAGAAAACAGGCCATGTATCAAGCCACCGAATTACAAGGTATTGCCAAATTGAATGAAATCGAATAAAATCGAAGTAAAAAAGGCATCCGAATGTTACATCAAACCATTGTCGAAAAGTTGAAAAATTAAGGAATCCAGTTATAAAACAGTGCAATTATATAAAAATGCACAAATATTATGGGCAAAAAATTGCTACTACTAAAGTCTAATTTCCGAAATGCGTGCACATTCGAGCTTTTAGGCTCTAGCAAAGACTTTTCTCGTTAGTGCAAGCTCGAGTCCAACTCGGTTAGAGTTTGTTTACTCCAGTACGTTTATGAAATATGCCGAACCCATATAGTAGGGATAAGCTTAAAGTATTGTGGTGATGAAATTAAGGTACTAACCTCAACGTCGTAAAACTTGATGTAAAAGCGGTTACTATCCACAGAAAGCTTAGTTTGGAGAATCTCAGCAATGGTTGAACTCAATTTGCCATTCACAGCGGGACCAAGACCTCCAATCGAAATCAACTCCCCATAAGCAGCTGGTGCTTCACTCCCCGCAAATGCGATTGGCACGGATCCATTCAACACGATCATCACGTACTGAATCACCAACAAGAAACAAAATTTTCATACAAAAGTTAGGACACTTCGAACAGTAACCATCCAGACAAAAATTTAACAAATTTGCTGAAGGAAAAAACAGTTGCGGTTTTCAGTCAGGAATATCATCGAACACTTTGCGAACATATGAGAGAAGAAGTGTTTTTGTATAAGGAGATGGAGAGCGGTAGTGGTACTTAACGGACTCGGGCTTGCCGATGATCTTAGCAACGGCCTTGGTAGCATCTCTGAGGATGTCGGAGGAGGTAACTGAATCTACCGGAACGTTGGTGTACAGCCTCAGTGTCGGCATTTGATTTCGTTGCAGAAGACGGTGATTATTGATTGATGAGAGCTAGCTTTCAAGAACGTACGGCTAGTGTAGTGTGGTTCTAGCTCAACGACCAGCGAGAGAAGATAACAAAGTTCAGCATCCTAACATAGCCCGACCAATGTCAATTTATCTTATATCTAAAAACATATATTCTGAAAAATGAATTTTAATTTAATCTTTTTTTTTTCCTTTTAAATTTCTTTCTATTTATCTATTTAAGATTTTGCCACATTAATAATGTCATAAGATGTTTTAAAAATTTAAACAATTACAACCATCAATTAAAAAATGGAGAAAAATAGGAAAAAAGAAGAAGAAAGGATTCAACACCTATGTACTATATATGTTTGGTATTGAATGAGGGGTTATGGATGAAAATAATATTCTCCTTTTTATTTGTGTATAAATTATAATAGAATAAAATAAATGGAAGAAATAATTTCATTTTCTTCTCTTACTTGGCTCACAAGGAACCTAGATGATTCATTTCATATTCATCTTTTTGATATCTTTCTATTATTATTTTAAGTTGCATGTTTACGTAAATAAAAACATAGAAGAGAGTTAAAATGAATTTAGAGGTTTTTGGTCTAATAGCAATTTTGACCTGGCTCCTTTAGCTTGTGTTTGGTTCTAAGAGTTAGGCATGAGGAATATTTGATTCATGCATTAAATAATCTCTCCATTTTTTATTCAAGAGAAACCCATAGAGGGATTTATCAAGAAAGGGACATCTTGATCATTAGCTACTAATGCAATCTAACATATGTTGTTAAAGCCCAGATCTATGAATACACAAAAGAGTTCATCCTTATGGGTTGATAAACACCGATATGTTGCCAAACTATTATTATAAAAGATCCACCAAGACATAGATGAAGAATACATTACTTTGCTTTAAAAATGATGGGGTTGATTGTATATAGCTCCATCGCTATTGCTTATGCATTTAAAACTCTGAATCACCCATTCCTCTTCCCTGCTTTTCTTTTTGAGTAATTTCCCACTAGTTCCACATCATTCTTTTAAGGCCATCTGAAGTACAAGACTTTTGCTTCAGCATTTACTTACTTCAATTGGAACTCTTTATCTATATTTTGGTAGCTCCATTAAGGAAGAACAAGTTGGTAACTTAATAATGTACTTGTAAGAGGACAACTTGCCCTGTTGATGATATGACTCAAGAGAAGTAAAAAATCAACTTTGAAGTTACTACATAAACAATGTTAACTAAGGGATGCCAATCAAGGCAACATCACATGGGAAGGTGTTTCCAAGATGTTACAAAAGACACATGCTACAAGAGAATACCGAAACCATGAATCGGTCTATGGCTATGTTCTCCCAACTCATTAAATGGATATCTACTAACATTGCTAACTGAGTGTGGCTTTACTAGATTTTAGTTACACAACAAGGTGTTGCCCACCAGCTAAACTACTAAATTGTCTTGCTGTTGATGAGATACACCTCATGGAGGTAAGTAATAGGTCCCTACGCTAGAGCTTATAGTTGCATACCACCCAATACTTAAGTTAAGAAATATGCAAGTTAAACTTAGAGGCTCCTCATCTTCACGCACTACTTCTTACATTATGTTTTGCTAGATTTGCTAACTACCTTATTCCTATTCTTGCTCATTAGCAAAGGTAATGATTTCTACCTCAAGGGTTTCCTTTATTGCAAAGGAGGATTTTGGGATGACTTTAACAGAGATGTAAGTGAAGTCAATTGTGGGAGTTTTGGATCTTAAACTCTCATACCATCATCATATTGCTACAAAAACATACCTTAAGAACCATGTGAGTATGAAACTTCTATTATACAATCAAAAGAAAGGAAGTGCCATAGAACATTGACTAAAGGTTATTAAGACTTTGTAAGGATATGGCATGGATGATGATCTTCACCTAAAGGAAGTTTTTGAGTCCTTCACGTAAAAGGCATGCACTCAATATATGAATTTGCCTCCTCAATTAGTAGACTCTGGGGGTCATGTGTAAAGTATTCTTGGGGAAGTTCTTTACCTAAGAATAGCTCATGATAGCTAAACGGGACAAATTTGACATAAGACACAAGAAGATCTTATAAAGTACATTAAGTGATTTTGAAAAACATAGCTTGGACATCAAGAATATACAATTAAACGAGTTGTTAAGGATTTGTATCTAAGGGATGTTCTTAGAGCATTTAATGCACTTCGTAAATCTTTTTCTACATTCTTTTGTTATATCATAAAGAACATGTGATAAGCTCAAAAATGGATAGCTTTTGTGTCCTTAGTTCAAGGCGAGATAGTAAGGACTTGAAGAATGACATATAGAGAAGCTTTACAAGAGATCCTTCATTTCCATGTACAATGAGCAATGTATATTTATTCTTGATTGTTGGCTATAACATAGAAATCAAGTTGTCAAAAGTTGAACACCAACATATGATGAACAAAACGAGCACTTCTTCAAATTTCCATGAAGCTTATCCCATTCCTTAATACATCAAATATAGACCTTAGTTGTCTACATGACTAGCCAAATCTCTATAATATACTAGAATATCATCAACATACACAATAATACACTTAACAAGAAAATTCCTCTATTGATGACATTTTCCCTCAACAGATCCCAAAGTTCATCATTCCGTAAGTCGTTAAAATAAGGCCGCATGCTAAGTAGCAAGAAACTAGAGGATGTATAGTTACCCTTGTCCGTCTATGCATTCTTATGTTCCATGATGATCACATCACATGCATACTAGTATATCATGAAGAAATGTACTAGACACTCAATGAGAGCACACTTTCTTGGTATAAATGCTCAGAAGACGTATGAGAAAGGAATTCTTTACTTATACCAACCTGGAACATCTACAGTTAGTCTTGTATACCCATATACTGTTGTTGTTATGGTTCTCACAACTCCTACAAGAGATTTCTACTAAGCTGAGCACTAAAGTTGAAATACTCCAAACACCCACCTAGTTAAATAAAAAATGATTTAATTGAATAACATAATTGATACTTAATTATGGTAGTGAATTTGAGCTTAGTTAGAAATTTATCTTAGATAGTTAAATAATTCAAGTAAAACAAACAATGAATTATGTTTAGATAATTTGATATAGTTAAATTAGTAAATAGATTTGAATTGAAATTGAGATTCTTAAATGTTTTTCTCAAATTATCTATTCTTCGTAAATAACTTTTCATAATAAATCAAACTAATCGATTTATACTCAATCCTTCATCTAAACTCTTTTTACTTTAAGTTCAAAAACCTAAATCTCAAAACAAACATTTCAAATGTTTTGCAAACTCCTAAACCCTTTAATTTTAGTTAAATTTAATTTTCTTAAATCTTTATAATTTTTTAAATCAACTGCTTGTTTTAAAAATATCAATTTTTAAATCCAAACTCAAATTAAATGTCAGTTTCTTGTAAACTAAACTTCTAGATTATGTGTGTAAATCAAGTTATTAATTTATATAATATAGATTCTCAAATTACTTTCTAATGAGTTTTGATACTTAATATAATTATCAGAAAGGTTTAACCAAATTCCCTATCTTAAAAATATCTTTAAATTTATATATATATATAGTCATTTTTTCCTTTTTCGTTTTGCTTCTACCTGTCTCTCTCTTTTCTTCTTTCTTCTTCCTTTTCCTTCTAGACTTTTCTTCTTCTTCTTCTTCTTCTTCTTCTTCTTCTTCTTCTCCTCCTCCTCCTCCTCCTCCTTTTCCTCTTATTTTTCTCTCAAAATCAACACAAAATTTTAATCTTAAAAAGATTAAAGGGGAGATTATAGTTAGAAAAACAAGGTAGAAGATAGAGTTTATGCATGAAGAAGCCACAACAACTAAGGAAGAGTAGTAGTAGAGAAGATCAATCTTCTTGGATTTGCTAAAAAGATAAGTTTAGTTGTTTCCTTAGTTTAATTGTTGTTTATGTATGAAAATGTTGAATTAAAACTAGGTAGATGTGGATCTTATGATAAAATTGATAAGCTAGTAATACATGAACATATATGCTAAAACATGGATATGTAGATGCATGTGTAGATTATATGTTTGATGAAACGATTTGTGGAAATATGATATAGAAATATATATAAAAGTGTTTATAGGATAATATTAGACATGTATATACTACTAACAAGTTGTGTTTGTTGATGTATGTTGAAAAACAAATAGTTAAAATTATAGTAAAAGACAAAAGAAAAATGTAACAAGTTCTCCCTGTACATCACAACCAGTTATCCAAGCGAAACATAAAATCTAGGGTGATTACGGACGTGATGAAGATTGTCATCTCCTCTGATCATGGATTTTTGAAAATAACGGCCTAGATAATGACCGATGATGAGGGGCATGATCTCCTCTGATCAAAATGATAACCATCATGACCTTTATCATGGGTATGATGAGGCCATTGATAGGGATCACGACTCCCATCATGGGCATGATCTGTCCTCTGGAGCTATTTATAAAAAAAAAAAAAAAGAAAAGAAAGAAAGAAAAAATAAATTAAATAGATGAATGATAGTTAAAATACTATGTTAGTTAATTTATATAATTAAACATGAGTTAAGTGAATTTATATATATATATATATATATATAGTATATAATTGGATTAAATATAGAAGTGGGATATAAAATTAACTTAGTTAATAATCCTAAGTTCAGCATGGCCTAGTGAACTTCAATAAGCTAAAATGAATTAAATTGATTAATTTTAATTAACTTGGTTAGGTTATGATGAAATAGGCTTGATAAATTATAATTGTCTTAAATCAAAATGTTAGGTTAAACCTTAAATGATAAGATACATAATTTCTAAAATATGTTGATTAAAGCTTTGCTTATTAAAAGAAATAATTTGACATACAACAAAAAACTGCTCGTATCTTGGCGGGGCAATCTTCACAGTCATGGCAGAGTTCCTATTTCATGTATGATCAAATGAAAACTTGCAATGAATGTTTAAATATGAAATTCGATGTAAGTTAATAAATAATTCAATTGCTTATAGTTTAATTTGCTAGATAGATGAATGGATGGTTGATCTAACCTTACCTTTGTTTTGGATTCCAGATTTTATGAAAGGTACGCAATAACGTGCTTGTTGTTCATTAGGATAGGCATACCTGATAAACTAAAACTTAAAGATGACGTAAACAAAAGAGTATTGCCTGTGCTTGTGTCATTTAATTTGGTTTTAGAAGCGACAACCTTGTTTGGAGCGGGCACGGTAGTTTAGGCGCTTAGGCCAACCCCATCATGATGCAATGACATTTATAAGTAGCTCAGTGGATAGTTGATGGGGCAAATGGTATCTGCATAACGTTAACTGAAGCTTGGAGTGAAGTAACATGATTTGGTTCACATTTATGGAAATGATTGAACTAAACGATGTTATGGATTGAAATTGAGTAAAGAGCGGATAACAGCTGTGAACCCTAGATAAGACTATTTTCTCTTTCTCGATTAGATATATGAGATATATGTATCTGGACTACTTATATTAACCCCATGAGCAGTTGTTGTCACTCAGGACCCCTATGTTCCTAGGATTTTTACGAAGTGTGAGTGCTCCTGTGTTAACTTGTTTACTTTAATTTAAAGATAATAACCTATGACTATTACATTGCACTAGATTAAGTTTGTGTGTTATCTCGTGTGTGCTTGTGTTTTTGTGTACTAGGTTTCGGCTCATTATTGTCGTCGTCGTCTTTTTTTTTCCGGTATTGCATGGATGATTGATGATGATTGTCTCGGGTTATGGGAGTTATGGGAGGATGAGTGAATTTGAAATAGGCTCGTCAATTTTATTTTATTTGTTTTTGTATAAATGACTGGATTTATATTTTGTAATTTATAATATTCTTTTGAGGGCTTGGTAGAGCTTGAGTTTTGTAATTTAAGTTTTTAAAGTTTTTTTTACCATCATGAAAGTTATATGAGATACCTAATGGTACGATTTCATTTTTGATAGTAAGATCTACTCATGGGAGTACAATACATAAATTTTTTATAAAGTTTGATTTTCAATTGTTAAATCCAGTTATCTTTAAAATCTAATCAAATGATTTCAAGATATAAATTTTGCTAGCAAATATTCATCATAAACAAATTTTTTTAAGAAAGCCTAAGTGTGTAATACATGATGTATTACACGTGGTTGTATATGCTTTGATTAAATTTTAGGAAATTTTAGGGCGTTACAAAAGTACCTGTCAAGATGACCTCTAATGCCTTCGTAGTTCATGTTTTTTCTTCATGTAGGTCTCAAGTGTAAGAAGACATCCCCTATTAAGGAATACCACTGTTAATTCAAAGTTATACAACAATATTTTTGTGTTTAATGCCTACGATATCAACACCACCTAGATAACTAGAATGCTTGACACTAAAAACACCAAACAACCAACAACTCACAATGTTAGCTAAACTAGTAACATTAATTAGCTTCCATGTGAGGAGCAACAAAACTTTTAGGAGCAACTCAAGTTCTTGCAACAATGCATCATCAATGCTTAAAAAATGAAAATAACATTCTCTATGAAAGGTTCTTTAGTGTTGTAAATAATCAGAGCACCACAGTGAATAACTCTAATAGGGAATAAGAGCATTGAGTCCTTGCTAGAAGTTAAAATGCTTACGTTATCTCCTATAATCGTAACATTATCACCCTTAGGGTTGAACTTTTTGAAAACAAATCCCAACAAAATTGCATAAAGCAACCCCATAAGAACTTGATATCATCAAGATGCTACAAAATATAAAACAAAATAGGCAATTTAACCCTTATGATGGTATAGCATTGGTAGGCTTCCCTTCACAACTGTGATATGAGAAGAAACTTTACTGGTTCATGTCAAAATTCCTCAACTTGAAATGTATGATGACTCCATCAATTAAATGGGGCATTGAAGTTGCTTATGCTCCTAGAGGAACCTACTTAAAACACCTAACACCATTACATATAAGGCTTTCTTATGATACCTTAAAAAAGAAATACACACATGGAATTAATGCCTCCAATTGTGTTCTATTTCAAGCTTCATAGAGCTCAGTTGGTTATTTATTTTACACTTCAGTATGAGTAAATAGCCAAAAAGGAAAAAAAAAAAACTCTTCCTAGCTAAAAATCATAAACAACAATGAGACAAGACTTTGAGAGTATCTGTTACTTGCTTGTTAATTGTTATAATTGAGATTTCAAATGTCAACTCAAAACTCAAACATAAAACTAAATGTAATGCTAATGAGCTTCTCAAGATATCTTAATAAGGAATTCTGTTTTAATCTCACCTTTAGATCAAAGCTATTCTATATATCAAAATGAATCTCTCTAACCCTTGGATGTATACCTTGAATCTCCAAGTCAAAATTTGACCTTCTCGAGGAAGTTCCAAACAAATTCACTTTCAACCTAACGCATACCATTAATAAGCATCTAGATATTACAACAATAGGGTAGACAAAAACCATTTCGACCTAAAGACTTAGTTTGTACAAAGCTTGTGGGATAGACTTACAGGAAGTCAAGGCAAACTAGCTCTTATTAGAAAGAGTGAAATGAGGGTAAAAGAGGATGTTAAGCTGGGAGCCTATGGATTGGAAAGACTCGATAGTTAGACCTTTATAGAGCTTAGAATGTTAATGATCTCAGGCGATACTTTGAAAAACTCCCTTGTAGTGTCAAGATTCTAAAAAGTTAATGAAATGTATTTTCATCTACTCATTTTCTCTACTATTTTTTCAGTCATACCAAAACTTAATGATACTTGAGTGACCTATACATTCTTATAAGACCTTAGTCTATTAACAAGCAAATAAAGTCCTTGCCCTTAACCTACCCATAAGTGAACAAGGCACAAAGCTACATCTCTACCACTAAGAAACCAAATGAGCTAAGTGCCCTCGCCTAATATCAAGTGATGAAGCCAATAGAGACTAAACAAATCACAACTTTATAGCTTGGTTGCCAAACAACAAAACAAGTTAACTGGCATCCTGTGCTTAATAACAAGCAAATAAGATTCCTACATACGCCCGAACCAGGGGTAAGTAGGGCACAACATTATAATTCAAACTTCAAACGACCTAATATTATAAATAATTCCATTAATATTATGTAAAAGAGTTGTGTGTAAATATTTCCATAAAACTAAAGAAATTGGTCTGTGTATATAAACATATACTTTGCTCTTAGTTATATTGTTGGACTAATGATGCTTTAGAGTAGGTTATTTGCCATACCTTGTGCATGTTAAACTATAATAGAAGCCAATCTATTAGCTCCCGTTATAAGTGGGTGTACTACTACAGGAATTTTACGATTATACGTAATCAAGGTATGCTAAAGTACTTACCAATATTCCACATAAAGTGCTAATATGACCTACATATCATCAATAATGTGCCTATACCACACTATGTAATCTAAATAGACTCCCCATCCAGGCACTATGTGTAGTAACTGTTGATGATGCTTGTTCCACAAGGTTATAAGGACCATGTAGTTCTACGAGTTTATGTTAGTTCTACCCTGAAGGTCAATTTGGTAATGATAAGTTTCTATATTCACGAGATAAAGGTACTAGAAGTGTCTGTACTTTCAATTTTTAGTAATTTAATACTTAAACTTCCGATTTGAGCTATTTAATGCTTGTTTTTTCATTTTAGTGTCCCCATTAACAGAAAAATTGACATAGCTATATTTCTTTGAATTTTGATGTCTGTACTTGACTTTTAATTGTTCTTTGGTGCCTATACTTTAATTTTGATACACTTTAGTGTTTATTCACTAATTAATTTATTAAAAATTAATATTGCACTTTTCTTAAGTAATTCATTACTTTAAATCTTAGAAGAAAATTATGTATTAATTTATTGAACATTAATTTTAGATTTTCAATTGATATATTATTTTAGAAATAACAAGAAGATTATTTATTATGATAAATTTTGATCATAAATAACTTTTCACATGTAATTTTCGATTTTGATAAAATCTTATATCATAAAAAAATTCTTAACATCGATTCTATTTTAAAATAAGATCTTACTATGTGTTCCAAGATAGCATGGATAAGGTAAAGTTTGAAAATGATTATAATCTGTAATTCAAGTGTCATTTGTTTTATAACATGAATATCCAAACTTGTTGAATAATACACCTCTATATATTAAAACATTTCTTTAGATTTTCTTTTGTAATGTGTGCTCCTAAAAAACCCTCGTGAGATTATTAAAAAAGTCTTCCCTTGATCTAGACACATGAGCAAGTTAAAATAAGTCTTTCAATCCCAAGATCTATGAAGGACTCTTTGAACAATTTCATAAGGATTTCTTTTGATATTACAAAAAACAAAAAAAGCTAAAGAAATATAGAATATATAGATGTGCACTATTCAACAAGTTTGAGAATTCATGTTATAAGGAAAATGATACTTGATTTATTAATTATAACCATTGTAAAAATTTACCTAATCTTTATAATCTTGGAATACATAATAAAATCTTATTTTCAAATAAAAGCTTTCTAATAATATAAGAAAACTCTATCGGGGTGTCTTATTCAACAAGTTTGAAAATTCATGTCATAAGGCAAATGAAACTCGATCTACACATTATGACTATTTTAACTTTACTAGGTTTATGTCATGTTAGAACACATAGTAAGATCTTATTTTCAAATAAAATTAAGGGATAATTGCAAATTCACCTCGTAAACTTTAAGGGTAGTGTGGATTCACTCTCTTAACTTTCAAAATGATGTTTTTGACCTTTTAAACTTTTAAAATTTAGCACCACAAGGACACTTAATTATTTTTGAGGGGAAAGAGAGGGGGAGGGTGGGGGTGGGGGGGGATGGGGGGATGAAGGTTTAGGGGGGGGTGAATTCACACTTTTTTCTATTTGTTTTAATGAAAATTGTGACGTACTCTCAACTACGCATGCAAATAAAAGTTTAAGAGGTTAAAACCACACTTTCAAAGTTTTTTTTTTGTGTGTGTGTGTGTGTGATTGGGGGGAGGGGGGTGGATGCGTGGTTTTCTTTTTACAATTTCTCCTAAAATTAGTGTGATGAACTTCTAATGATATAAGATTTTATCAAAATTAAACATTACATGCAAAAGGTTATTTGCGATTAAAATTATCATATATAAATTATTTTCTTTTTATTTTTTTAATAATATATTGGTGAAAAGTCTAAAGTTAATTTTCTATGAATTAATGTATAACTTTCTTTTAAACTTTAAAATATTTGATCACTTAAAAAAATAATGTATTGATTTTTAATAAATTAATTAGTGAATAATGACTATAGTATATCATAATTAAAACTATAGTATAGACCCCAAAATACAAAATAAATGTAACAATGTTAATTTCTTCATTAACAAAGACACTAAATTGAAAAAAAAAGCACTAAATCATTAAAATTGAAAATTTAGACACTAAATTGTAAAAAATTGAAAGTATATGCACTTCTGGTGTGTTTAACCCTTATCTTCACATTTGTTTGATATCTACTAATAATTACTAAACTGGCGTATAACATAGTTCTAGAAGCACCGCTTCGATAGGTGGAAGCAAAAGGTGGCACTTAGGTTATCTGAATCTATCTTCTATCATCACAAAAGGAAGGGAGAGCATCTATGATATCGCCTAGATACGGTTGCCATTCAACTTATTATTTAGTGAACATGAGTTAGTGACAAGAAATATAAGATCATGTGAAATTTGCTCTCTCTATGTGTGTGGGCGTGTACTTGTTGTGGTGTCTATTGGTCAAACACATCATTTTAAGTCTATATCATGTGTGTAAAGTGTTGTATTTCACTATTTCCTCCACAGTACGTTAAGGACAACCATTCATCACGTACATGCCAAAATCGATAGGATGAGCTAAATGTTGGAATCTATCCAATGCCTGACTTAAAGGAGAATCACTATGCCCCTCTCTTTTTGATCTCATGAGTAGTTGAAAGTGATTCATGGCATAGCTGTTGGTACAATCATACCAAGCAAGTTGAGCCCGAATTGTACAAGCTTGCAACCTTAAAGTCCTTCAATAATGGCAGAAACATATGGTAGACCAACCTACTAGATTTGTCAACGAATTTGAACCCTCCCATAAGCATTAGTATATATGTGTGTGTGTGTGGTGCATAACCTCAGCATCATTGGCTTTGACTCTTGATATCTTAAATTGGCACAACAATCATGTTAGGTTCACATGACCTCCCTTAATTTGACTTGAAGCAGGTCTCATGCCAAGTAATCTAAGGGATGTTATGTTGCTTGCATTGAGTGTAATGACCTTGAAGGACGTGATGCGGGCTTATCATCTATAGTATTCTCATGAGTCTCTTCATCTTCTTTGAAACTCCCCTTATCTTCTTAAAAATTTCCCTCTTTGTTGACTAAATCTCTTTCTTTGTCTTTGCCAATAAAGTAATGATCCCTAAACATCATTTGCAGCCATTTGTTGTTAGAAAACTAGACTAACTTCTTCTCAAATTCTATTTTTAATATTTTTATAATGCTTCATTCACATGCATTAGATTAAATTCATGATACACCAGTGAATAGCACATTATTTCTTGCCCTTATCGAGTGGAATAGGTAGAAGTGTATTGGCATTGAGTAGTATAAATTAAAATGTGTGGTTGCATTTACGAAGAAGTGTTTGCTTACATTATGTATTGTAAACTCTCTACAAATATTGACATGTAACTCTTATATTTGACTTTGCCTTCTCAATATTTTTATTATCCACAATAGGCATCAACATGTATGTGACACCACCATGGTAAACATGAGGGTGTCTATGTATTATTTCAGCTCAAGCAACCTTAGGTTCAATTTTGATGCCTCCAAATATCCTACTTAGAAATTCACTATAGCTAGCATTGTTTCTCTTTTTTAACTTCTTAATTAAAATTATGTTATACTCTTGCCTTGCATTACCAGTCCATGATGTTCCCATGAGTATAAACAATACATTTAAGAAAACCACCATTTTGAACTATCAATATAAGATGTAGCAAATTATTTTGTGTTAAAAAAAATATTTTTGCTTGTGCTTTAACTGAAAACCCCCAAAGTTTTATGATCGGTTAAGCTTAAACCATAATCGAAAGGTTAACCGGAACCTTAAAGTCAACAAAACCATAGTTAGACGTAACAATTTAAGTCCAACAATCCCGTGTTTGCAACCCTAAGTGAGTAAGCAAGAGAATAGTATGTAGAATAGTTCGTAATAACATAAGAAAGCTTAAAAATATCAGTTTAGTAAAACTGCAATCCGTTTTAGACCCGAACGGATACCATTCTTGAAAAACGTGTCTTGAGGCTCGGAATAGTAAAAACATTATGGATATACCATTAGACTAGTAAAAATATAAGATTTTCAAAAATATCAGTTTTATAATTTTTCGGTAATTAAAAATATCAGTTATTGCATTTATACGCCTATTTTCTTACTACTGGTACTTTATTAGTCATATCTACTTTACATTACACTATTCACTTATCTCTACTTTTTCTAACACCTACTTTACACTCTATACACCTATTATCTTTACTTTTTACCTTTCTCATAACTTTATATCACATCTACCTTACTTATTATTACATTTAATTAACAAAAATACAAAAAATATCATCTCCTCTCCCTCTCTCCAAGATGGCCAGTGCCCACCCCCTCCCCCCCTCCCTTTCCCTTCTCTTCCTTTTTTCTCTCTCTCTCAAATTTTTCTTTATTTAAAATCACTCAAAATTCACTCCTCATTTTCTTATAAATACCCCCTCCTCTTTCACTTCATTCACACATTTACTATCCATAAATTCACTACCAAAACTCTCTAAATTTATCATTTCAAAAGTCTCTCCACATACATGCTCAAAACTCTCCCAAAATACTCTCAAACCCCTTTCCACGTACACAAAACCCATTCACATATATTACTCCAAAATCCTTTTTAGGTAAAATTTTCTTTATATGTTTTTTCCTACCATGTCATGTAACTTTATATGATCATGGTATGAGTTTCCTAAAACTTAATGTTACGGAAGCTAAACTATGTTCATGAATATCTATTTATATATTTATGTTGTTATTTTTACTTTGCTCATATTGTTGTTGTTATTATATCTAACCAAGTATAATTAAGTATCTACATATATATATATATATATATATGTTTTTAGAGCATATAAGCTCACTTGCAATTTATTTACTTTCATGCAAGGCAATTTATTTATTTTCTTTCTTTGCAATTTATTTATTTCATGTTGTTTTAAGACTAGTCTCTAGTCTCAGATTTGTCCTCATCAAGTCAAAACAATTTTCTCTCTTTTATTTTCTTTTCTTATAGGGACTAGTCTATTTCTTAGTCCCTGGAGCCTTGAGAAAGCTAAGACTCTCAATACTTGACTTTATTATTTATTATGTTACATTTGCTTGTTATTATTCTCATGATCATACACATAAAGATTGTTGTCTAAACCTTTAAGCTTCAATTATACTTTTTGGAAAAAGGAGATTTTATCACATAGGAATAGTTCTATATGAAATTTAGAATTTATGATTTAACAAAAGTAAATCTATTTCTTTTCAAAACTTTAGGAAGAACTCACAATAATTTTAAAGCTACCTTTGTTTTGAAAAGCTTTTTAATCATTTCTATATTACATTATTTTCTAAAAGAAGATGACTTTTGATACTAAAATGTTTTCCATAAAAATATAATATAAAGGAAACTCCATAAAAAGGGAATGAGAGTTTTCAAACCAAGATTTTCAAGTAATGATCAAAGAAAAGTTGTATAGAAAACTAATAGGAAAAGTGACACTAATATTAAAAATTTCTAAAAGGAAAATAGAGAAATTTATTAAAAAGTCATTAAAGAAAATAGTAAGATAAACATAAAATAATTCTTTGAAAACAAAAGAATAAAAATATTCATTTTAAAGGATTTACAAAATGGTTTCTTCTAAATTATGGTTTTCTAAACTTCTAATTAACATTGTTTCACTAAAGAATTTTGGTTTGACAACAAACACTTGAGCATGGATGAAATATAAGCTATATATCTATAAATATGAATTTCTTAACTATATAGGTAACCAAGTATTTATCAAAGCAATTTTTGGATGATTTAATGTTTGAAACAAATGCTTTTGGGATGGGAAAAATTCATGGTGAATATGATCACTACTGTTTCGGAGCCTAAATGATCTATATTGTTGAAAATAGTTTTAGAAATAGATATATCTTTTCAAATAGGTAGAAATCGGTATATCATATGCGCAATTCCGAGTTAAAATGACCAAGTTATGGCCATTTTAAATTGGAATTATCTTCTATGCAAACTTTGACGTTCTTGTGAAATAGTTTTGTCAAATTTCAAGAAAGTTATCAAGAAATACTAATTCGGGTATTTTTCTTGACTAGGTGATCCCGAGGAAGAATACCCGTATTCCGAGGATTATTTCGACTGAGTGGATTGTTTGATCGACTCATCCATTTAGAAGAAGTATCGTCACGATAACGTGAGTTTATTTTCTTAAATACGTTACTTGATTGTGCTTGTAGTTTAGCCGCACTAGAATTAAGGAAAGGCAAATTGATATGTATGTAAAATTGTTAAAAGAATTCTAAGAATATTGAGGCAGGAATTGATTGTAAGTAATCGCTTGTTTTAGTATAGAACTTGGTATGTATGAGATTCTTTGGTCACCTTAAAATTAATAATAATGATGCTATAATATCTTAAATAAACTGATTCATGCATACCACGGAGTGAGTCGCATTGTATGGGGTTATTATCCTTGGGTGAAAATGATAGTAGCATGGTCGAAAGCAATACTTAGTGGCTATGATCGAAGGCGATTGCTTAACGACATGGAATCAAACCAATGCTTGGCGGTAATCCAAAGGCATGGCTCAACCTGAGTAGACTTAATATGCTTGGCGGTAATGATCGAAAGTATAACTTAACTAAAACTACTCATTTTGAGGTTACTTATCATCAAACCCCGAATGGAGGGCGTAAATCCATTCAACATATAGTTCTCGGAAAACTATATGCTTTGCTTGCTCACATGTATGTTGCATTTCACTTGAATGCCTAAATAACTTGCTTAAATTTTTTACTACATAAGAATTTGCTTATGGAAATAATTCTCACCAAGCCAATTAGCTTATACTCCTATAGATATCTTTTCCAGTTTAACTATTTGTGGTTGAGGCCACGTAAACCCTGCAGCTAGATATTTTTTCCCCTTTTTAGGTAAGGAACTTTTCGATGAAGTTTAGCATTAGTCTGGATGTAGACTTCATAGAAAATTTCTTATAATAAATTATAGTTATTTTGGCGAGGGAATGCCCCTAAGACTTGTAAGACAATTATTATAAATGAATGTTATTATGAATTCCCTTTTCTTAATTTGTTATTGTATCTTCTTAAACTCCATAATTCAAAGTACGATCCTCTAAACTTGTGAAAGCACGTCTTACACTTAATACCGAAGCTTCTAGGATAACTAAGATTGTCATACTTAAGCTTTAATATTGAGTGTGGCAGACTATTACGTTTAGGATACCTTTTGGGGTATAACATTAACAATTTAAAATAATACCTATGTCAATAAAATTACTATATATCATACATTTTCCTCCATCACATACATAGTTAAAATTCAACTAAAATGTTCATTATGACCTTTTACCAAACACTTAGTGATCAATGTCACGTGATGCATACATTAAGATTGATATCACTATCATTCTACACACATTGTAACAAAATTTAATCAACACCATCAATATTCAATAATACATATTTACAAAGTATTGTATACAGACACTTGCATATGTTACAATTAGGGTTTCACAAAAGTAAAGTAACAAGAGAAATATTTAGGGAAAACTGATGTGAATGTTAAAAATTTGCAACCGAGAGTGTTGAGAAGTCAAGAGTGACTTTGAGTGTTTAAGATACTATAAGTTCCTAATGAAAGTAGAGTTAGAGCATTGGGAGAGTGTGTTAATCAAAGCAAGTGGTGAATGAAAAGAAGAGAGGAATGAGTCTAATCTATGAAGGTTGGGATTTAATATTTTTGGGTTTTGTTGAAAGTGCATCTTGTGAATACACATTCAGTTAAACAGAAGATGCATATATGGCCAAAAAGAAAAAGAAAAAGAAAAAGGAAAAAAAAAAGCACAGAAGATGCATAAAACACATGCACTTTTTGCTTAAGGTTTTAATTTTGCAGAAATGCATTCTATAACGCCATGGAACTTTACCCACTGATGTATTGTTTGCTTTAGCCACATGTCACACGGTTTTGTCCTTTTAGTACCAACACTTCTTAGGGGGTCACTCATCCTAAGATTGTTCAGGACAGAGCATGCTTAACTTGGGAGTTCTGATAAGCTTAAAGCCAGTACACTAAAAAGTATCTCTGTGATTAGAGTTCTATCATATATATTTGAGGGGTATAATATACTCCCCCACTTTGTTACACAAGTTCAAAATCACGCCAGGCGGTGAAGATACACTCCTCCACTTCTAGTTGATGAACTGATCTGATATCACTCGTAACGCTCTTGAACTCCACCCACCAAGGTATTATTTGCTTTGATCACATGCTATACATAGAGTGGGAAAATGGGCCTGGCGGGCCGCCCGCCCACAGGTTAAACGGGTAGGATTATTTTGGCTCGCTTTTAAATTGGCCAAAATTTCTCGGCCCGGGCCCAACCCGCTTTGGCTTATGGGCTAAACGGGCTGGCCCGCTGGCCAAATGAAATTTTTTTATTTTTTATGTTAGTTTATGTAAAAATTAGAGTATTTAAATATTTTAAGGTTTTATATATATTAAAAATTAATTTTGTTACCATTTTAATTACTTATAAACGAAAACAAGTTTTTTAAAGAATTTATTAGATATCATATTACGTTTAAACTTAAAAAAATGTTACAATGCTTATGATTCATGTATTAATCTATTTTCTTCTATAATATATCATAAATAATCACAAATATGTTATTGTATTATTCTTTTTATTACATTTTTCCTCTTTTTTTTTTAACTCTTGGTTCGTGGGTCGGCTTGGCCCGACCTGCGGGCTAAATGGGTCGGGCCAATTTGGTCCGCATTTAAACGGGAAAAAAAAATTGGCAGCGGCCCGCTTTTTTGAGTAGGTAAACGGGTTGGCCCGCAGGCTACGACCCTTATGCTCAGCTCTAGCTGTATGGTTTTGTTTTTTTAGCACTAGCGCTTCCTAAGGGGTTACCCATCCTGAGATTGCTCTGAATTTTATAGTTAAACCGCAACTTAAATAAGAGACCGTGATTCTTTTATCCATTTAAAATATTTGTTATGCAGGTGAAATAAAGGCTAATTCAAATTGTTAAAAAAAAGGCTAATTCAAGGCCACGATTATTTAATTCTTTTTAATAAAATATAAACCACATTCAAAACCATGCTCGTAGTTGTGCCCATGATTCTATTAATATATAAGCTCTTAATGTTATTGTTTCTCCCTCATTTATTATCTCATTCAAAATTTAACGAACTTGATAAAACTCTCCCAAAACCCTCGAAACACTTTCTTACAAAAATTGATAAAAATAATTTTTTTACAACATTTTACCATCAAACTGATAAGGTAAGCATATTTTTTCGCTCCTACTTTATTTTTCTGGTTCATATTTGTGTAGATGCTTGTTTAATCTTGGCACTTTAAGGTATTATTTTTTATGAAGTTTTGATAATATGATTTTACTGATGCTAAGTAGCTCTTTTGATCATTAGAATAAGTTGAACTAACTGATTCTTATGCTAATTTGTTGGAATTATGAGGATTCATTTAAGTAAATTTTACAGAGCATGCTTAACTTTGGAGTTCCAATGAACTTCAAGTCAATACATTAAAAGATGCCTTTGTGATTAGAGTTTCACTATATATATTTGGGAGATATCAGACATTTACAATATGTAACACGAATGAGTTGCAAAGAAAGGGCATGTACTATTTATATGTGCCTTTCTCTTAAAATTTTATGCTCTAATGAAGGCATAAAACCTATTTTTGAAATAAGTTCAAAATAGCCTATTTTAATTATGAATTTTAGAAAACACACCCATTTAGACAAAAACTTGATTTTTATTTTCATAATGGAGATTTATCTTGCATATGTAGAGTTGATTAATGTTATATCTTAACTTTATCTACCACTTTGCTAGAAAAGTCATTCTTTCCGTGGTGTCATTACAAAGTCTAGAAACTGAAGCATTACAATTCTAAGCAAAACTAAGAGGAGAAGTTAAAACATAGGCAAAAATTAGCTACCGATTTTTCCATGCTCTTCTTGCCACCTCTTTGGATCATGACGTACAACATTAAATTAAAGATAAATAATAAAAAAAAAGATTAAAAAAAAAAAACAAAAGGGGATTTATTGATCATCCAAGATGAGTTATATTATATCTCCTCGTCTTTGACCATTTAAGCTCAAATTTGATCTTTTTACAAAACGTCTCTACAAAATTACCGATGAAGATTTTGATGAGATTTTCATTTAAATCTTCACCTTTGTTTCTTGTTCAAGAAATTTGCTATTAATGAGGATACTAACATGATAAGGAATAAATCACATTCTTAACTCGGACAATATAATTTCATTTCCCATTGACTTTTAGAAATATAAGATGGTATTATTGCTAATTCATATAAATTTTAAATAGAAACAACCCAAAGACTCTAGTGATGTTTTGAAGACATAGTTTGTATCTTTTCAATAGTTAGAATTTTAAAAGTATGCATTGGGAGTTTGAGATCTATTCACACCTAATAAGTAATTTTGGGATGTTTATGTTATTTATTATATTTTCTTTGATCAATTGATCTAACTCTGATAAGGTTTATTTTCTTGTAACAACTAAAAGTAAATGGGTGTGTGTATATATGTGTGTGCGTGAGTGTGTATAACATATGGCATTTGATTGTTTTTTTTTTTTGGACCTTTTTGATTGATTAACAATAATGACAATTAAAAGGAAAAAAGAAAGAGGCACTAGATCATATTCATGGTACACTAGTAAATCACACATCATATGTTGCTCTTATGGAGTGGAATAGGTGGAAGTATTCACTTAGCATTTAGTATAGGTTAAAGTCTTTGGTTGATTTGTGAAGAAGTATAAGTCAAAGTGTTTGCTTTCATTATGTATTGTTTTAGGGAAGCAATTTACTTTCCACAAATCTTAACATACAACTCTTGTATCTAACTTTGCCCTAATTCTTTAGCTAATCCAATTAGATTCTCAATATCTTTATCATCCACAATAGGCACCAATGTGTATGTTGCACCACCATGGCAAACATGAGGGTATCCATGTATTATTTGAACTTGAGCAACATTAGGTCCAATTTTGATGCGTCCACATATCTTACTTAGAAATTCACTATAGCTAGCATTGTTTCTCATCTTCAATTTCTTGATTAGAGTCCCGTTACACTCTAGCCTTACATATGTTCCCATGAGGATAAACAAAACATTTAAAAAAATTGACATTTTAAACCTATCGATATAAGATGTAGCAAATTAGTTTGAATTAAACAAAAAAAAAAAAAAATTACTTCCTATGCTTTAACAATTTCATATACTACCTTTGATAATAAAATTATTATATATCAACATTTTACCAAACACTTAGTGAGCAATGTCAAGCAATGCATACATTAAGACTGTTATCACCATCATTCTACAACATTGTAATAGGAATTTAACCAACATCATCAATATTCAATAATACATATTTACAAAGTATTGAATATAGACACTTCCATATGTTACAATTAGGGTTTCTAAGTGTGATAAAAGTAAAATAACAAGAGAAATATTTAGGGGAAACTTGATGTGACTGTTAAAAATTTGCAAATGTGAGGGTTGAGAAGTGGAGAGTGGCTTTGAATGTCTAAGATGCTATAAGTTCCTAATGAAAGTAGAGTTAGAGCATTGAGAAAGTGTGTTAATCCAAGGAAGTTGTGGGTGCAAAGAAGAAAGAAATAGGTATAATTTGTGAAAGTTGGGTTTAATATTTTTGGGTCTTGTTGAAGGTGTATTTGGTGAATGCACTTTCAATTTATATAGGTCAAACAAAAGGTGCATACAGCACGTGCACTTTTTGTTGAACATTTTAATTCAGCTGAAGGTGCATTCAATGTATGTACCTTTGACTTAATTATAAAGAAAGCTTTCTTTTAAAAAATTATGCTCTAGTGAAGGCCTACAACCTATTTTTAGAATAAGTTTGAAATAACCCTGCTTTAATGATAAATTTTAAGAATCACACTCGAGTGGTTGCATATTAATCATATATTCTTTTTGTGTGTAGACTTAATTTATGTTATATCACTTTGCTAGAAATGTTATTCTTTCCATAGTGTCATTACAAAGTCTAGAAACGGAAGCATTATGATTCTAAGCAAAACAAAAAGGAGAAGTTAAAACATAGGGAAAAATTAGCTGCTGAGTTTTCCATGCTCTTCTTGCTGTCTCTTCGAACATGATGTAAAACATTGAATTAAAGATAGATAATAATAAAAAAAAAAAAACAAAAGGGATGTATTGAGTATCCAAAAAGATTGATATTGTATGTCCTCATCTTTGGCCATTCAAGCTAGAATTTGATCTTCTTACAAAACGTCCCTGCACAATTACCAATGAAGATTTTGATGAGATTTTCTTATAAATCTTCAACTTTGTTACTTGTTCAAGAAATTTGCTATTTAATGAGGATACTAACATGATAAGGAGTAAATCACCTTCTTAATTTGGAAAATATAATTTTATTTCACAATGACTTTTAAAAATACAAGATGGTACTACTGCTAATTAATAGAAATTTTAAATAGAAACAGCCCCGAAGACTTTGATGATGCCTTAAAGATATAGTTTGTATATTTTCAATAGTTAGAATTTTAAAAGTATGTATTGCGGGTTTGGGATCTATTCATACCTAATAACTAATTTTGTGATGTTTATGTAATTTATTATATTTTCTTTGATCAATTGATTTAACTTTGATAAGGTTTATTTTCTTATATCAGCTAAAAGTATATGGGTGTGTGTATAAATGTGTGTGTATTATTCATATAACGTATGGCATTTGATTGTTGTTTTTTTTTTTTTTTTGGCCTTTTTGATTGGTTAACAATAATGACGATTAAAAGAAAAAAGAAAGAGGCATTGTGAAGGAAATGTAACCCTAATTGGTAATTCTCATAGATGAGAAGATGTATCATCAATGTGTTCTTTCATCTATTACAAAACTTATCTTATCAAAATGTTGAAAACAACAAAACCATTTTCTTTTTTTTTTTCATGAAAACTGAAAAAGAACAAAATATTTGAAAGGAACTGAAACTAACTAGCTAGCTATGGTTAGCTATGTGTTGTTTGTTCAAAAAGTAAAAAAGCTATGTGCTTGTGTTTTTTCCTTTTTTGGGAGGTAATACCTTCATTCTAGGTCTTTTATCAGCATTAACTTTCCTGACTTGGTATCTGATTTTCTTGGAAAATAAACGTGTACGTCGCTTCTCTTTGTAACGTTGTACACTCGCTTCTCTCATCCCTCCTTCCCAAAATAAATCTATTTGAGCCAACCTCGCCTGTTCCAAGTCAAAATCGTTTCTGTTAGAAGAGAACCCATATGAGTAATAAAAATAGTAAAAATACTACCAGATATCTAAATTTATCTCTAGAATAAGAAATTAAAGACATATCACATTTCCAAACTTCCAACATATTCTCTAGCATTTAGTAGCCATAATCCCATTTGTTTATAAATAAATCTAACTTCAATTATCAATAATCTTATATTCTTATTCCACTTGTAATGACAAAAAATAAAAAATAAAAAGTCTAATTTGGATTCCCATTATAGCACCTTACTTGAACAACATTAGTTTGAATAGTTTAACGTGAAAATTAAAAGGATTATGATACAATCAAAATCGGACAACAAGTTGAATTGGTATGCTTACCTAAAACCTTGAATCATTGTAAGCAATCGAACCATCCTAAACGCTCATAAATTATTGATAAAATATAAATATAGGTCTTTAAAATTATCAATATCGATATCATTTTGTTATGATTTTTAAAATTATGCACATATATATACATACCTCAAACTATGTTAAATTAAAAAAAATAAAAATTATCTGTTAAATGCATTTCTTTAAGCATTTATTTATGGATAATAACATTAGTTTGGTAGTTAATATACAATTTTTAAAGATTATAAAAAGGTCAAAAGCGTCCGCACAAATCATATTTGCTTTGCATGTAAGTGATAATTGCAAAAAAGAAAAAAGGAAGGGTGAGACAACTGACAAATTGACCGACAACGCAAAGGTGGACATAAATGCGGGTCCACTGTAGACTGGAACCCACCAATCAGAAAAAGTTCAAGATACTTTGGACCTACTTTTTTATGAATTATGAATCTACCTGCTGGTCAGGAAAAAAGAACAAACAACACCACCACTACCTTAAAATACCCGTTTTCGACTTTCTGAACAAAATCAGAGACTTTGAACCTAATAAATATGAATAAATTAACCTCTTATTTGGCAAAAAAAAAAAATAATAATAATAAATAACATTAACACAACAATCAACATAACAGCAATATAAAATCGGTAATAAACCGACCAACTGTACACGCGTGCAAGTAACAAAATTGCTTAACTTTCTAAACCATGTAACCGGATCTAGCATAATACTAGGATACTTAGAATACTCCTATACCGAGTTTACGAATTTTCTAGATAAATGTTAAGAGATTAAGGATTGAGATCAATAATGGATATTAAATTTAAACATGAAAGAATTACGAGGGAGTGGACTAGGAACATACAGCAACATCATTCCTGGGCACATCTGAGGCCAAGCTGTCGTCGGAAAACGGCAAATCCCGGCCACTCCAGGCGTCCAAAACTCCCTTGTAATTCAACTTCAATATCAACCCGTTTCTAGAATTTGGATTTCCGTTAGAATCTTGATTTTCTTCTTTGGACAATTCAGGTGGACTTTTCGCTTCCACAGCATTTGAAATTTTTCCAACTGCTTTCTTCTTCTTTTTCTCAGCCTTGCTGCTATTTACGTTGGTGTTCAATTTTGGAGAGATCTGACCAACATCTACAATCGGAGAATCCCACCAATTCACTTCATCAACACTTCTCCATGCACTCACATTTTTTCGAAACCCGAATCCGAATCCTAGTCCTAATCCTAACCCCATTGGATGATTATAATCCTGATTCGCATGACAAGAATTACTAGCATTTTGATTGTTATAATTCAACTCCTGATTTTCCATTGTCTCTTCATCAGCACCTGGAATTCCCATGATGCTATCAATACCACCCCCCATTTCCTCATCCAGAATCGACTCTGCATCAAAATCCTCGTGAAAATTTACCGAATATTCCATAGGATTTGACTGAATCTCGGTTTCTCCAGGACTCTGGCATGACGACTTTTCGCTCCAATGTGTGAACTTCGGCTCAAAATTTTGGGAATTCGGTTTGTCCTGGATTGGTTCCTGGAGCAGGAAACCTGACTCAAATTCGTCTATTGCCCGAAAAGACAGTAACAATTCTGAGGATTCGTCAAAGGAAGTTTCAGAGGGACTTGCTGATTTGCTCAGTTTTGGATTTGAAGGGAGGTTGTTGGCAGCAAAGATGCTAGGATAGGCTGTAGAAAGCAGGGCAGCTGCTTCATTGTAAATTTGATTAGGTCTTTTTCGGCGTTTTCGGGGTTTTCGGGTGCAGATTGCCATTGGAGAGTTGCTTGACTCTGAGATTGTTGAAGAGGGTGAAGACGTATGCGATGTTCGGATGGATGTAGAAGGTGATTTAACGATTTCTAGATCAAATCCATAGGTCCGACCGCCTCCACTAAAACAAGAAGACATTTTCGGATTATACGTAGATATACGTATATAGAAGTACTGAATCCAAGTGCCAAAACGTGGATTCCTATTGAGTAAATTAGTTGCTGAACTTCCTATGAAAAGCAGAGCTCACTAATCTAAAAGTTTAAATGTATAAATTTTATATTTATTGGTTAGTAGAAAGAGTTCATTTACTTGGAACCCCACTTCATAAACAAATTTTGCTTGAGCTGAAATTTTACAAATTTAGTGAGACCGAAAGTTAGTGCACTATTTCCTTAAAATCTGCGATGAAGATGAAAAAAAGTACTAAATCTTTTACGATATAGCACTAAACCGTGCAATTTTTGTATAACAAACAAAGGTTCTCAGGGAAAAAAAAAAAAATTCAAAGGTTCTAAAAGCTACGTAAAAAAAATTTGAAAAAAAAAAGGACTCGTCTAAGAATGAATTTGAAAAAACAGATCCCTAGGATTCAATTAGCCTGCCTCAAAAGGATAATTGAATAGAAAATGAAAAAACAAAACTAGGGACTGTGTGAAGTAAAACTCTCTAAGGTTTGGAACATTTTGTACTAGGTGTACTTGACACCTGTGAGAGAATAAAAAGCATATATAGTGTCACGCACAAAACCCTAGAAAAACCCAGTTACCAAAATGATATATATATTATATATATATGATTTTATAATATATGAAGATGATTAAAAAGAATTTTAAAAATGAGAAAAGGTAATCTAGGGAAAAAAAAAAAAAAAAATCTAAGGAAGTTATCCAATAAGGAAGTCAGAGACTATGAGTGGTTCAAGAGAGATATTTTTTGGGGGGGTTGCATGCAATGGCATTATAGTGGAACAGGAGGTCACGAGGGGAAAAAACCAGAGAGGGGATAACAAGGAAAAGATCCGTTGAGAGATGTGTAGAGACATAGGGCAGATAATGGCAGATGAGGGACAACTTCACTAAACAACATTTGTTCTGTCTGTCTTTTCTTAATCTATCTCTATCTAAATTTAGAAGAGAGAGGGTAGCAGAAGGAAGCATGACAAGCATGGCATGGCATGGTGGTAATTGGTGGAGATAGAAGAGTGATGAGAGGCTATTTGATAGAAGATTGGGACAGGCCAAGTGACAAGCTTCATATGGACCACTTAAGTCTAATGTCTTGATGTGTTTTAGACTTTTATAGTATATACATTTTTAATTTTATTTAATGAGGTTTTTTTAAATTAAACCGAATGCAAGAAGGTATAATTTCATTGAATGAATAAGTAGAATTACTATTTTTAAGGAATGGAATGAAACTGCAATAGGACTTTCGTGTATTAATTATTTATTTAAAAGAGAATATTTTGAAAAAAAAAGATCTATTTCGATATTAAATTGTTATTTATAAATTTGAGCAATGAATGACTATTCAATAGTGTTTTTATAATAAGATTACTTATGAAATTACTATTACAATCAACTAAAGGTCTATTTATATTATCTTATTTTTACCTATATCTTATTTGTATATAATTTACATCTGTATTTTATTTATATCTTATCTATATCTCATCTTTATAATATGTTTAATTCGTTTATGAGTAAAAATGTTGTTTTTTATTATATCTGTTTCTTAACAAATATTTGTTTAAAAATAAAAATAAGATATTAAAACGACTATAAATAAATATTTTAGCACGATTCAACTGGTATAGTAGATCTAACCATTGAATCCCAAAAAAAAAAAAAAAGACATTGTAAATTATCATACTTTACGTTTAACTTTCACCATTGTTAATATTACAGCTATGTCTTGATGGTTTCTCACCCTAGTACATTTTGGGTTTTCCATAAAAGAATCTCTCTCTTTTCTCTGTGTCTCCTTTCTAGTATTATTGTTGTTGCATAAAAATCATCGATAAATCCTAACTTTTTAGTAACTCGAACAATGCTTTCATGACCCATAATGCCAGAGCTGCCTTTATATCTTATTGTATGTTGATATCCATCCATCCATCTCCATGATAGGCATGCATGAGCATGGGCTTCCTGACCAGACCATATAAAGTAATAAAGCTTTTTGCTACCCACACTCCCTGCTGGAGCTGGTATTTCTCGCTCGAGTCTTGACCCTTTATGGGGACAAAATCTCTTATCGTATGACGTGGCAAGTTCTAATTGGATATCTTAGATTTTTTAGGGCTAATGTGGAGGGTGCTTTTATTGGTTCGCGGATGATCACGTGTATCTGGGGAAGGAGACGGATTTTGGATCTCAGAAAGGCATAATGATAGGGACCTATTTATTTTTTTTCCAATTTTTTTCATCTTTTTGGGATGTATTGTTATGATGTTATTTCTGTGGTTTGTGACAACCTAGATGGACTATTTTGGTTCAATGACATATAATTACGTAACTGGCATAAATCCCCTTCGGCCAAAAAATATATATATATATACATATATATATATATATATTATAGTAACTCAAGAATCGGCATGTTGATCTATTGATAAGAAAGTAAATTGATGGGTAAATGCTGCAAATGGTATCTAAACTTTAACATAATATGCAATTAGATACTTGTACTTTAAAATTGATGAATTTAGTACCTAAACTTTATAATTGATCAATTTAACACATTAAATTACTTTTTGAATATGCTAACCAACATCATAGAGGTATTGTTGACATGTAGAAAAAATTCTCTTAGATACTAAACTGACCAATTTCAAAGTATTGGTACTCAATTATATATTTAGCTAAAATTTAAGTACCATTCACTATATTAACTCTAAATTATATATACATATATTTATAATAGATTTAGTGAGCTGAATGAAATAAAATCAATAACAGTTAGTATTTTATTTGACTACATATGAAACAATATAAGTAAGGATATATTTAGAAGCCATGGTCAGGTGGCTGGATTAAATTTGAATCTAGATCGTGAAAATTAGTTTAAGTGGTGTGACTGTGATGCCGCTAATAGATTAAAGTCTTATTGGTAAAGTATGGAGAAATTTGGAAAAAAATATTAACGGCCACAAGTTGCTCATATTTTATGAAGAAATGAAATTTCATATCTGATGGTAAAAAGAATATTAAGAAGTAGATATTCTGCAAAATAACTCTAACTCAGTAATAGGCTAGTAGCCATTTAATTGTAGGATTACTAATCAAATATGCCATTAGAATTTCCTTTTTCAAAGAACATTTTCAAATGCAAATGAAATAAAAGTAATTAAAAAGATACGTTACTTTTAAGGGGAAAAAAAGTTTTCTGAACACTGTAAATAATCATTATGGAATTCATGAATTTTATTTTTACTATATATCCTATTGATGTATTATTATTTGTTTTCTCCACTTCTCATTTATATATATATATATATATATTTGAAGCATGATATAACTTGTGATTAGATTTTTCCTAACCATGCTAGCCAAATAATTTATTTTTAAATCGTAGTTATTAATAATTTTTGTCTAATATAGGTGGTGGAAGGCTAGAAAAAAAAAAAAAAAAATCTGTGTACCAAAATTAATCACGGAATATTGAAAATGTACATTCGCCCTTTCCATGTGGCATATTTCCTTTTGCACTTTTTTCAGATTTTCACAGAAATTTAAAATGCGTATGTACTTTGGGAGATATTTTGTGAAATATCTCAACACGCGACAACCTAACCCAATCTCAGGCATATTATCAATGTTTCTGTTCTCCATTTATAGTGCTATTTGTCAGCAACTGCCATTTGTTCTTTGTTTCACTTTCACGTCTCCTTTTATTATGGGAAATATAATATTAAAAAAAAAAGACTTTTAGCCTCAAAATCTCTTTAAAAATATACATATCAATTTTAAATATATACGTTAGTTAATTGTAAAATTAATTTTAACAACTAAAAATGATATTGAAAAAAAAAAACTTTTATAACCATGTTATGCATCTCTTTTAGAAATTTCTCCTATGTAATTAAGAAAATACAACTATCAAGATTAAGTATAAGGATAAACATAAAATTTAATTACCAATTCCCAAATCTATTGGTTTCACCACCGTTATTTTTACTACATCACTCTTCTTCTATAATAGAATACTAACATGATTCAGATGTGAAGAACTACAATCATTCCTTTAGTTACGAATATAAGTCGTGTTACCATTACACTTCATGAACAAGTTCTACAATATTGTTGTTTCTGTATAAATTTTCTAATATTACCCATCTTTGTTTAAAGATGCATCTCTTTTTAGATCAAATCCTTAAATCCCCTTTCTCTTCTATTTGATTTATAAATATTATATCATATTTCAAAATGCTTATCAAATGAAATTCACATTATGAGATTGAAGGATTAAAAGAGGATCAAAAAAGGAGGTGGGGAATAAAGATGTATATATAGTTAGACATTGGATATCATATAAATTATCATTTTATGTTCCATATTTGCCAAAACCTTATGAATTGAACGAACAAGTGGGTTCTTATATTTGGAAATGAAATTGGATTTTGGAGATAAGATGGTGGAATTACATTCGATGTGGTGGAAAAAAAAAAAAAACAGTTTGAATTTTGAAGGGGGCGGAAGGGAAGAGTGTAGATGCATATCACTCGCACTAGAACCAGTTGTCGCCTTCCTAATGGCCGTGTAAAAGGTTTGACATAAACCTTATCTTTTAGCAGCATTGATGGAAATCTTACAGCCTTATATCTTGGATAACAATGGAACAGCTTACATATGAACCATTCCTAACTCACCACTTGGTATTATGCTGTTCTCATGCGTGTCATTCTTCTTAACCATGTTACAACATGATAATGCAAGTTGAAATGAAAGCACTAAGTGCCAGCTCTAAGATGCTGTACCTTTTAAACTTTCAATCTTTTTTTGGACAATTTCACCTCATATTCTATAATCGTTCCTTTCTTAGACAAGCATCTGGCTTAATATTTCAATCAACTTAATAATACACCAAAAATGAAACATTACAATTTTTTTTCCCCTCCCCAGAACTAGACTTTGATGAAATTGTATATGTTAATCCCAAAATCCTACTTGAACTTTAGGTGAGTTGCTCTCCTCTAATGTATATTCATTTCTTACTATTTAAATTTTTATATTTCAACCAATAAACATTTATCTCTACATCCTTTTAAAAAACAAAAAAGATAGTAAAACTCAACGAGAGTTCAACTCATTATAAAATCTACCAATTTTAAATTTGGGTTAAGTGTTGACATTATCCTATCGTTTTCCTATAGGAGAAATGGTTTTGAATGGATTAGGATGTAACTATAGCATAATTATAAGTAGTTCGATTGTGTAGACTTAATTTTTTTTTCTTTTCAATTAGTGTTTGCTTCACTAAAATTGTTTTCTAAGCATATTTTTATATTTTTTTTGTAATTTTTCTTTATAATCATTTAAAATTTTTGTATTTATGTCAAAATGTAATGTTTCATGATGGCTTTCAACAACAAACAATAATATGAGATAGGTGGCGAATAGCAACAGTGGGTTGATTAACATCCATAGAATATACTAATGGAAATTAAGCTTATGTTCCTTTCTTCTTCTTTTTTTTTTTTTTTTTCCCCTTGATCATTACAATGGAGGAAGAGAAGATGATTCAAACTTAGTACCTCTCATTTGAAAGGTCAGAAAAGATACCGCTAGAGTATAAAACCATTGACTTTTTCAATGTTCTATTAACATTTTCCATTATACATTAGCCATTATTTTCAGCCACTTAATAGTACAAGCTATATTATTAAGAGCCACGAACCACTGCAACCTAACAAAACTACGATAGATATTTGAACATTCTCAAAATTTTAGCTACAACAAATAAAAAAAAAAAAAAGACATGAAAAACACTTTCCATTAGAGTTTGGTAGTAAATTTGTAATAGATATCATAAAGAAAAATACAAACAATGTCATCACAAATCAATCACACAACTTGGCTAGAACTCTCATTAGGCCTATCCCTTTCTATATAACGGAATATTATTGACATTATGGGCTCATAACAACACAACGGGGATAATCCTTTGAAAATTGAGACAATTTCATGGCAATTCTTGCTTTATTTTCAATGTTCCTCGCCTTTTCTTTGGTCAAATTACAAGGAAATGACAACAACAACAATCTGAAAAATCTGATCTGTTTTGGGTACAAATTTTTCAAAATCATGTGTGGATGTGATACTAAAACCCATATATAATATAAGCGTGTGTGTCTCTTTTGGGATCATTTGTTAGGCCACGAAATGTTACGTGAAGAAGTAAGCATGTGTGGACAAGCGACGTTTTGGGACCAGATGACGGTGAACGTAATCCTTTCCCAATATGGAGAATGCGTGAACGACATACTTCATTGGCCTCATCCAAAAATGACAAACTTCAGTAGCAGTCTATGGCTGCGTGTATTGATGTCAAACCCCATATGGTATTAAATTTACATAATTCGAATAAAAACACTTCAGACTGCAAAAATTGTGTGTGTCTGTTTGGCAGAAAAGGTTTTCCGACCTTCTTACTGGTGACTTTTAGTAGTAAATGGTGATAGAAGATGATGGGATTAGCCAGGCTTCAATGGGGGGTAACAAACGTGAAAATACTACCGGACAACCATGAATCATTCTCATTTAACAAGAGATCATAATTTCTTCATTTTCCTTGTAAATTTCCATGATGGTTAGTTACACATCTGCTGTCACCTTCACGTCCCACCATCATTTGCCACTAAAAGCCAGTCTTAACTACAAACTCTAAAGAATATAGAGATAACATAAAGCTTTATCATAGCACATGTTGGAAAAATCTGCAAAATGTTCTTGCAAAACAGAGACAGCCTTGATCTAATTTAACCAGCACACTAAAACAGGGTCACCAAAGGATGAGTACAGCGTGCCATTTTTACAATTTACTATACCTCCTGATTGAGCCCATGAATCAAATGAGACAACTTCGTGGTGAAGTTAAGGATATTTCACTTTACCAAGAAGTTGGGTGTGTTTGCTATTTGTTGAGATCAAATCAGGGATTAATAAAAATGAAGCTGAATAGGTATATACAAAAATTGACAAGAGAATCAACATGAGGCCTTCTCTTTTAGCTCTGTTACAGGAACATATATTATGGAAGCTCCATCAGGAGACTTATCTGAAGTCTTAGATTTACCTTTCTGGGGCATGATTATTCTCTGCCTCAAACTATCTAACCTGCTCTGAATTTTACATAGCCTCTCCAACTCTATCTCGGGTTTTTGCAATTTGTTGCTAAGTGCCGCGTTGACTCTCTTTTTATCCTTTTTCGTTTTTTCCTTCAACAGCTTTAAGTGTTTCTTCAAGCATACATCATCATCAAACTCCACCACCACCTGAAAAAGGGTGATTTAGGATGGAAGTCTTTGCAAAGACAAAAAAAAATTTGCATAACCAGTAGGGTCAATTACGAAAAGCATGTCCAAGTTTCCATGCCTTCAAAAGTGTTTGCTAACCCAAGTTTTCCTCTATCATTAAGATGTTTGTCCCACATAAAAAATAAGGCATGCAGGACAGACACTCGTGTAAAAACATCCAAATTGAAATCTTACTAGGTTGCAATAAGGATTCTGTGGAGGGCACTATAGATAAAGCTTCAGGGTTATTTTACATTTTTCCTTCTTTGTTTGCATCTGGTTTGGTTTGGACAATAGAATGAGGGAGAAAGACTGTTGTTTTGGGGGTTCAAGTTGGTCTTGTGCATCCTATGAGCCTTATTTTAATATAAGACTAGTGTTTTATGATAAAGAAAACCTCAGGTTAGTGAAGAGGGAGCCTCAAATGCTCCATGTTTTGCTAGTTTTCTATTAAGCCATTATCTTCTGACTTTCTATTTGAGTCATCCACCTCTTACTACTTTTCTATTTAAATCCTCTACCCTATCAAAATGGCTCAAAAAAAAAAAAATCCCCAGCCAAATCCATTAACATTTAAAAAAAAAAAATTCCTGACATGAACTTCTTCATCAATATGAATGACACTTAGAATGAAATTGGTGCACATTTTGTGTGAGAAAATTACGTTATATACCCAGTAGGATGACTTGGCCTTTTTTTCAAAGGTAATTGTACTCATACATTAAAGTAAAAAATTGAAGCACTCACGTAAAAATGTGGAAAAACACGAAGAACTCCAATAGAAAATGTTAAAAGTTGGGCTTTCAAATATGAAAGCTACAAAAAGTGAAGAACTAGTTTTGTAGTCTTTCAAATATAATATGTACAGGCATTTAATTCATTGGTTTGACGTCAGTTTGATATTTGTTTTATATCTATTTCAATTAGACTATTTGTCAAAAACAAATACAGATGAAAAACACACATTTTTACTCATAAACAGATCTCACAGATCGATTAAAAAATAAGATATAAATGAAAACAGATCATCCAATCCAAACATATATGGCACAAGTATGCAAAGTATAAGAGTGAAAATTCATATACTTTTTATTATGATTATTATTTCTTCTTTTGTTTAAATTTTTTTTTTTTTTGGTAATTTACTGAAATTAATGTAGCAAAAGAAACTTTGTAACCACACTGTCTATAATGTGATAATTCCCAACAGTTCACAGCTAGACATAACAAGGAATTATTAAAAAAAGTTTCCACCCCACATAGAGAATGGTAGAGTCAGAACAAAACATCAAGCGGAAAACAACTTAGGACATGGAACCAAGTGCATGATCCTGCTGCAAGGAAATGCTCGCTTGATTTAAATATAAACACTAGAAATGTGGTTAAAACCCTTCTTCCTTGAGAAAGTATCGTTAGCACAAAATGGAACCACATAATAAATCCAATCCACTCCACCTCAATGACTTTGACAATATTTTGGATCATGATAAAAAGGCATTCCTACATATCATAACAGGTCTAAGCAGCACATCGCTTCCACCTTAATGCTTATGTACATGTAAAAGACTTAATGATTTTTATAATGACGAGCTATACCAATTTTAATACAAAGGCAATCTATATGCATACAGCTTTGAGGTTCGTTATAAAGGCACTAAGCATACCATATCTATATCTCTCATTTTACTCTGTGTTGAGGAGAGAGCTTAAAAAAATTATGTCAAATATCCATAATGCCTTCCACCTGACTCATTAAAGTTTTTATACTGCCAATTTATCAGATCCTAATTATGTAAATCATACATAAGAAGAAGAAGGGAGAAAAATAAAGTTCAAGAGAGTACCTTTTTTCTATTTAGAGGAGACAACTGAGAGCCTCTTTGATATTGTACTTTTGGCGTATTGCTCCTCAATGGTTTTGCATCGTCTTTTTTGTTGACCTTCTCAATATCGTTAGAGGGATTGGAATTTGTTGCTAGTGGTGCATCCTTAGATGCAACCAAGTCAACTGGTTTTTCAGTTGTTTGTACCAATTTGGGTTCTTTGTGCATTTGGGATGATTCTGGATGATGATCAGCCTTTTCTGCCTGACAAAAGAATCGAAGCAGCAAGATGATCAACAGAATAGGTCAAGCCATCGATGCATTAAGGCAATAAAAGACGAATCTGCAGAAAGTATCTATATGTGCTAACACAAGTTCAAGGAAAATAGGGGAAAACTATGACAATGAGAGAAGAATGAATGAGGCCTTTTTCCTCCTATAATTTAAAAGAGTTCAGCTAATGACTGCCACAGAGCACCGCTACCAACTGTATGGGCCAAGTTCACCAGCCTTTCTTTGCAAACACATCCACTTATATTCTCAGAGGTTGTAACTATAATAAATCAGGCAAAGAAGGATTTCCTCATATTGATTTTACAGACACTCTTCATTAAAAATGAATTTATATCATGTTATGATTTGAAGCTCTAACACCGAATATTTAATGAATGTGGTAATCATGTGAACAAGACCTGGAAAAAGAGTACATAGGAATAAAATTGGAGATTAGCTCACCTTCCTTATTTTAAGAGCTACATATCTTGCATTCTTGAACCATCTATTGACCTGAAAACAAAGCAGCCAGCTTGAAAACCAGATGTTGAAGAATACATAATGCCATCACCTAATATGTGCGCATCAGTGTGTATTATATCAATATATAATCTTCATTCTAGCAAGACAGTGCAAATCTTATCAAAGATTGAATCTTACCTCTTTCATTTTTCCGGTTAGATTACAAGCACAATAAGTATTGATGCCAATTTAGGGTTTGTTTGTTTTATCTTATTGTAGTCGCTTTGATATTTTATTTTTGGCGTTTCCAAATATATGATTGTGAAGAAATAGATATAGATAAAAAACAGATATTTTTACTCATAAACAAATCAAATAGATCGATATAAATAAGATACGGATGCAGATCAGATATAGATAAGATATAGATAAAATAAGATAATCCAAGCAAACCCTTATCATGTTGAATGACAAGCAATACAAGTATAATCACAATCAATTTTTTCTTATGTCTTTTTGGATGTTGGACTAAAAGTACAATGAGAAATAGTAATGTCCATTTACCAGATTTTATTCAACTTACAAGAAGCATATCTCAACAGACTAAATTTGCAAGATGCAATAAGACCCAGCTAACATTACAGGGTTGACATCCGCATCAACAAATTTTACTTTTTCTTTTAGTTTGCCTCAGTTTAGAAATTCAAATGAGTACACCCCACTTATCATGAACCAACCATTTGCAGTGGCAAAGTGTACATGGATCAAACTTTCACAAGACATTAGTTCCGTATCTAGTAAGAAAAAAAAGATGCCAATGCCAGATATTTGAAGTAAAACAAGAAGAAGAAAAAGACTCATAGGCCTTTAAATACATCAGAAACTATTATTTACAGAAGGGGATGATCTAAACTGTTAACAGGACCACTACTTCAGAGTATAACCATCTGGATGTTCAAAAAGTGCTCTAAGAGCTAGTCCAGCATCTTCCGACTGATCAAGCTTGAGATCAAAGAAAAAGATATAGCAATTCAAGAAACAGGGAAAGCCTTGAAAAACTTGTAATCATCTTCCATTCAACCATAAAGTTTCGACGATAACCACAATAAATTTATTTGAAGGCTTATAAAAGTAGATTTTTCAATATGCTTCACTGATGTCCCTTACCCTATATGATTAAATTGTGATCCAAGGCCTTAGAAATCATATGAAACTCAATATAAACTTAGATTTATGAGCACAGTAAGGAAACGAAAGAAGTGATTTTAAGTGTGTCTCTAATGGATGCTAGGTAAATTTTTGGATAGGAATTTTGGTTCATCCTTTTTCCATCATTATATTTTTTTGTCACTGTTTTCTAATCATACTTTGGTCAAATAAGATATTTAAAAGATGAAAGTATATTACCTTATTACAAAATGAAATACCTAATAAATCCTTATAAAAGTTACTCTTATTACACTTACTTTATTTAGTTTTACAAAGTAACCAATTGTTTTTTGTTTCCAATAGGTTAGAAGTGATCTTTTCTTTTAAAAATGTAACCTTTCACTTCCCAACTTCTATTCTCTAAGCACCATATTCACCATAATTATGATAAGATTTAAAAATTAAAAATAAATATATACACACACATATATATCGAAACATCAACTCTAAAACTAAGATAGACTGAATGCTAGTCATATATTTTCCAAAGTAATTAGATTTTGAACATATATAGATTAGATAAGATACAAATTAGTGTTTAGATATGACTGTAGAACAACAACTAGCCCAAGGTTGCCACACCCAGGTCAAAAGAATGATAAGAACCTAAAGATTGATCTGCACATTAAATGGTCTTCCCCCCTGACCCGATGAATATATACAAAAAAGAGAAAACTGCAATAGCAAGATTTTTTTTTTTTTTTTTTTTTTTGGCCAAATGTATTGCAAAAGAGATACTATTACTTAAATGAACAGAACTCAAAATGAATTACAACAAAGGTTCCTTCCTATAAGAACGCTGCTCACATGAAAACTTAGGATACAAATAAAACATGAAACTAGAGATAGGAAACTAATAAAAAAGAAGCTAAACTGAAATTGCGGTCTAGTTAAAATAGGAAATAAAAGGTTTGAAACTAATTTAAATTAGCAACCTGCAAAAACAGAGAAACAACAGGACAAGGATTCACTCCCTGTCATGATGCACATTATTTATACTTAAATGCACATTTTCCTCATAAATGAGTCAAGACATTGGCTAAAATCTGTCACATGAAACTAAATAAATGGGAGGTTAATTTAGAACCAAAATCAACTTGTTCAAAGTTTAAGCTAGTAGAATAAGCAAAGTTCTATATGACATTTTGACAGGAACCATACCATAACCTTCAAAAGTACTATGTTAACTGCATCTCACTTCAAAAAACAAATTTCTAGATCAAGCTTATTGACTTATTCAATAAATTTAAGACAGAAAGTTATCCGTCACACAGACCTTCTCAGGCAGAAGACCCAGTTCTTTAGAAAGACCATCCTTGACAGATCTCGAAGGAAGCTCATCCTTTGCAAAAACTTCACGAAGTTTCTGTTGTCATGTTGAAGGAAACAGAAAGTTGGTCAGGCACAATAACAATCATTAATGCTTCTGAATGTGATAATATTAATCTTTAGTTTACTACTATGTTTAATTTGATTGACAAGAGGTTTTACTACCTCTACAGCACAAGGGGGGAGCCTAAACACCGATTTTTTACTTCTCTCTTCCGCATGCAAATTCTTGTTCCCATTTAAAGCTTCAACATGTGGACCCTTATTTTCACTTTCAGACAATGTGATGAGGGTGTTGGCAGCATCTGACTCCTTTTCTCTACGCCTTTTTTTAGAAGGACCCCAGTCTTCATCCTCGCTTGCTTGTTCCAATGTGAGAGCATCCTTTCCAAACATTTCCTGCCAAGATATGCCAACCAAAAACAGCAAATTAAACAACATTACCCGCCTGAAACTAAAGAGTGACAGACTTCATAAAAAGCAACCAGGCTGGAGTTTCAGGAAGCTTAGGCAGACATTCATATTGGAATAAGACAGAGCATGGGATAAACACATGCTTTTTATGTAGCATTTCAACTTTTTATCATGTTTTATGCAGCTCCAAATTGCAATCCTCTCGTTGCCATCTTCCACTAGAGTATCTACAACTTTTGCTGGTTCTTCCCCACCCACCCTCCCTGGCTGCGGCCCCCCTCTATCTCTAGTGGCTTTAGATTAGCTTTTATAAAACAAAAAAGTTCTTCAAAAATGTTCGTTTTCAACGTTTATTGACTTATTTCAGTTATCCAATTTCTCTTTCCCCCCCCCCTCTTCAGTATTATATATGCCAAGTCTTTAATATTGGATAATGCAATGCTGAAGCTCAGCTGTGGGCAATGCTGCCAATACTCACAGATCCATACAAGATAAAAGTTTTCAACCTTGTTTGCCAATGCCCATTATGGTTTTACTTGAGGACTAGAATTGTCACTCTACTCAGTCAAAAGAACAAATAATATTGTATTAGCAAGAAACTTTCAGATATTATATATGCATACTCACATCATAAAGCTTCTTATAATCAACTGCACTTCGCTGTCTGGGACCACATATTATATATGCATCATCAGCCCCATCAGATTCTAAATCCCCATTAGCATAGTTCATCCCCTCCTCTGCTACTCTTGATCCAGAGATGACTTCAGCATCCAGAGACCAACTCAGACTAGTTGAACTACTAGCCTCACATGAGTCATTGCCATCACTGTCGGCGCCACTGATTCCTGTACTGCTTGGCCTTCTGTCCGGATCATAGTCATCATCTTCAGAATCATCTGAAGGCCATTCCTCCTCTGGATTGACTAATTGAATCCCTCCTTCAAGCAATGCAGCTTCTTCCCTGAATATATCCTATTGATTTTACATAATTCATTACCTCAAACATATAGGTTAGCACACATAACCTACTAGCATCTGAGATCATACAACTGACCTCCCAATTGCTATCAAAAGAGAAAGAGGTTCCCAGATGGGCATTCATGGCTCCTAATATATCCATCTTGCACTCACAAGGTCTGCAAAGCCAACCTTGGTCTCCTAAAGGAACTGTGGGTTGTAAATGCAGAAATTAGATTCACAAAGAGTCCACCATTGTCACTTTTAATAACAAGTGCAAGAACCTACTGCTTTTAGTGTCCAGTGGAGGTTCGACGCATTTTTTATGAAAAGGACTATTGCATGTTCCACAAAGTATTATATCATTTCCTGGAGAAGCTTCGCCTTTCTTGCACTTTGTACAGAAGATCTACAGGTGAAAAGAGTATGCATCATGAAAACAGATTGCAACATTCAATTTTAGCAACAGCAAAACCTATATAATGGAAAAATGAATATTGTTACTCCAACCTAGTAAGCAAAGTCTTAGAGGGCTTTTGTCTATCAATTATTTAAAAACCACTATCATTCCAAGGAATCAGATATTCACAGAGTAAAATTCAATTATTTTTGCAGCATAGAAATACATAGACCCACTGCTCAATAACTTTAGAATTCAGATTCCACTGCTATTGTTCAGTTTAATTTTCACATATTATAATTCCAAGTAGTAATGAAAGCATACATACATGTTCATGATGAACAGACCCATCTAAAGCAATCAAAGAATCTTCAATGCTTCCCTTTGAACCCAGGGATTCTAGTTGTCTGATAATATCACGGATTCCCAATTTACAATTCAATATTTGTTTCTTTGCTCTTTGCAGTTCCTTTACTGGCTTGATCTTTTCTCGGCTGCACAGATTCAAAGACACAGAAGTTACATCTCTTCACTCAAATATCCAACACAGAATAAGTAATACATGCTTGATTGATCATGATAAATGATTGATCATAATAAATGGCTCTCCCTTTAGGGTCTGCCCAACTAGTAAGTCATAACAACCATGTCATCTGCAATGTAAATCCATAGAAGATTATAGCCCCTAGTCCACAACAATATCCACAAAGCAGTTAGCAACAGGAAAAGCAACTGGTTCACTCTGAAAATGTAGACTCAATTGCATAACATAGAAGACCTAACTGAGTTTTGGCACAAAGTATTATGTAGTTATCCCCATCTTAGTTCAAATAACATGGTGGATCAGAATTAACTTTTTGTTGCTACTGATCCAGAGATCATAAGAATTATGAGTTGTGCTTACTGGAAAAGAAAAAAAAAAAAGAAGCCTTGAGTTTAGGTTTACACTAGCATAAGTACACAGTAGAAGTAGATTTGTAAGACAGTCAGCAAAGTGTAAATATAGGTAGAAGTTCCAATATAGCTAGCTACAAACAAACAAACAAAGCACATGGTAGAAAGCATCTGTGCCATGTTATTCTACCACTTGGTTCAGAACACTAGATTCCTTTAGCTTTTTGTTATTGTAAGACACTTAAAAAATGGCTGAGAATTATCACAAGCTCTGTGGAATGAAATTTCAACATAACTAGTAGCCAAACCAATACTTATTGTAATACGAGTCAATGAATCTGAGGAATCCGTACATGGTTGGCTAGAGATTCAAATGGGCATATTTTTCTTTTCATGCTATATTTAGAGCTAATGAAAATTCCATACCTTTGGCCTTTCCAGCCCTCTCCTGAGTAAGCATCAATAAGATTTTGCTCCAGCTTCATTTTAATTAAAAGATACCTTGTTCTCCTTTGCAATCGTGAAGCTTCATCCAACTCCACTAAATTATTTCGCCCTTTCTTCTTCCTCGTCTTTTTAGGCTTCTTTAAGTTGACAGCCCCATCAGTCTTCTCTTCCTTTCCTTTAGACTGACTAGATGCAGATTTTTTTTTCCTTTGAGTCTTGAGCAAAGAAAGTTTCTCAGCAAGTGTTTTGTCCCTTCTCTTACGATGAAATATCTCTGAGTTTCTCGGTTTTCCATTATTGAAGCCATTTTTAGTCACAAAGCTGGAGGATTTCGTAAATGTCTTCTTTGATAGGGGCGAACCTCTCACTTTCACATATGATTTTAATTTTGACCCCTGTTTCTTGTTAATTAATAATTTCCTCCGCTTTTTCAAGATGAGGGATGCAATTAGTTCAGACCCTTCTTCTTCCTTTGAAAAGCCTGATTTAACATGCTGCTTCTGAACAAGTGTGTTTCTAGCTGGCATTTGTATCTCCTAGAGTCAGAATTAAATATTAGTAGAGAAGTAATGACATTTAGAGTCCAAATGAAATTTGTTTCAGACCACTTGACAGGATTCAACAACATGCTTACAAGACTTAGTGCCTATTAAAAAACTAAAAATTATCTTTTCATAACAAAGACAGAGAAGCAACAAGGATGATCTTGTCAATCACATCCTTGAAGACAGATGTCTGACATGAATCATCCATTTTCTGAGAAATGAGAAACCAACCATTATATAGTCATCAACAAAGCTTCAGACAAGTGTGCATATATAGAAAACACTGAAAACTTGGAATTACTGTACTATGTAAAAGGAGCCAATTGCTTTGTAGTCTAGTGGCATATTTCTTTATTTCTTAAGTGAGAGGTATCAAATTCGAATCTCTCCTCTCCCATTGTAATGGTTAAAAAAAAAAATTGTCAAAGGAAAAGAATTCTGCCACAACAGCAATAAAGTAATATGGTGGCTTCATTGAGGAATGGAATGAAAACCACTTATCCGCAGAGAGGAGGATAAGCATGTGCTAGCTTTTCATTTCCCTTCCTCATCTCTGTGGCTATGCCATTTTAACTATTAAGCAATTAGAACCTTATTTAATTGGGGGTTGTATTCAAATCCATTTTGATGGATTTCTTTAGAACACAAGGAGTAACAATAACATGCAGGCTCAGAATTAAGTGAATCAACATTGGGAAAACATTAAATTTTCAATTACATACTTTTTTCTTCATCAAATATATCAATACAGGAAGTACTCCTAAATTCATCATCATGGAGAAGAAACTAAGCAACGAAAATCGCCTGATCTAAGTAGAAACAGAATGTTGGTTCAATAATGATTCAAATTTCAAACTTCAACTCCAATACTATCACTGCCGATATATGTTCTTCTTTAAGAAAGAATTAGCCGCTTTCAAAGTGATCTTAGCAATAAAAGATTTCCCAAATTTCATCAGGAAAAAGGGGAAAAAAAAATTCGAAAGCATGATCACCCAGTTCCAATACTTCAGTCACAAACAATTTTTTTTGGGTCCCAATGAGAGCGAGGAATCGAACCTGTCTCATTGCAAGTGATGGGATACAAAAGAATGCGACAAGCCCTCGGCAAAATCAATGATTCAATAGCATCTAAATGGGTTTACATTACTTTTGTTTCCTGATCAACAAGATTGATAAGCTCATACAATCAAACCAATAAAACATTAAAATGATGATCAATGGTGACTAACTGATTAACAAGCATCAAGATCACGCTTTATTCAAAAAGAACACCACTTTACCACCTAATCAAATGGAAAAACCAATACCCAGAAACAAGAAAACTGAAAAATAAATAAAGCAGCCTACTTATGAATACATAGAATGAAAAATCACCTTATGAAGCAGAGAATGATCACTCATGTAAGATAACAAAAAGAGGCTTGTGGAGGTGGGTTTGAATCGGGACACTCTCAGGCTCAAAGATACAAGATTTGGGAGAGCTACTCGCAATGCTGAAGTGGGTGTCGCCGTCGTGAGACGTCAGTCGTGGTATGGCGGCGGCGGTGGTGAGGAGAAGGGCATTTGTTGTTACCTTAAAGCGGCAGCAGGCCACCCAACGGTCATGAATTCATTTTAGCTTTCTTTTGTCTTTGCAATTGTAATGAAAAAAACAAAATAAATAAAATTGTTTTTAAATAAGTAAATAAACGAATGGATCAAGCTAATGCATGCATTAGTAATTTAATATTAAGTGAATAAATGTGTTTTATGTTAATAATGTTAATGCTGTTGGTGATGTGTTTTCATGGGACTTGGTATTGTTTTGGGTTTGTGAGGGGCTGTGGATCTCAAGATATTTGGGGATTAGTGCTCATAGCATGCTATCAAAAAATATTTATTTATATGTGTTGTGGTTTGTGATTATATTAATTTATCAATGTGGAAGATGTAAGAAGGAACATTGGTCATTGAAGGAAGCCGGTTGCTCCATTCAGGGATAGTGATCAAAAAATGAAAATCTCCGAGGTTGTTTGGATTATCTCATTTTTATTTATATTTTTATTTATATTCGACTTGTATATATATGTTATATGTATTCGATCTATTTGATTTGATTTGATCATGAGAAAATATTATTAAGTTTTTATTTATTTATTTTTTTGATAAACAGTCTAAATCAAAATGATGGCATATCACCAACAAACTAAACAAAGTGATAGATTGAAGATTTGATGCTTTTTTTTATTCAATTGGATGAAAGGTTTATGATTTACAAAATTGAACCAAACTGTAATATTTTCACAATTTAGGCTATGGTCAATGGCATCGATAAGGTGGAGAAAAAAAAAAAAAAAAGGTAAATATATCTTATACTGTATTAATCCAAATTGAAATTTAGTTTTTACATTCATTTAAGGCAAATGAGAAGTAACTTAAACAGAATGCAAAAGATCTTAGAAAATAGAAACTATCAGTGCAGTCATTCGAAATGACCAGAATATTATTAATCATTTATTTTTCATCAACTCCATATATTTTACTATATAGAGAGATAAGAATTTAGTTAGTTTCAAATTTCATTATCATATTGTATAAACAATAAATGAGGCATCCAAAATGATAAAATTATAATGGAAATTAAATATACATATTATAATTATAGATATAAACGTAAGGAATGATCAATGATCCAATGAACTATCTATATACTACGAGCTATAAACTAAACAAAACCTAACAAAGAAATCTTTAGATCCAACAGATTTTTGCATCCTCTATTGGCTTCTTGAAAGAAAACGTCTTCATCCATTTTCTACTTCCTCAGCCTTTACCATCTTCCATTGTATTAAACTTGCTTCTGAAAACCAAGTACAAGTGCAAACCAAAATACATAAACACTGAGCATGCAAACAAGCACATTGCAATGCCAAGCTTATATTTCAATTCCAACTCATGACCCAATGGTTTTTTAGTTTGGGAAATGTTTGGTTTCCAATTCATCACCAGACATATAGAACTATAGGTATAATATAAGGCAAACTGTATAAGTTTTTTGTACCATGATTAGTATGCTAAATATAACATAAGATTTTTTTTTCTTTTTTAATTTTATGCTATTTGTTATGCATATTAGTGATGATGTGAATAGTGACAATGGTTTAGTCGTAGTAATATATTAATAGTCATGACAATTTGTCTTTTTTTTTTTAGCCATTCGTAACAATGTGTTGTCTTTGTTGTATTGATGGAGATGACAATGATAGTGATAGTAATAGTCATGGTTGTCAAAACCGGCCCGGACCGGCCGGTTCGACCGAGTTCGACCGGAACCGGTACTAATGTCGGGCCGGGTCTCACCTAAAACTCGTTTTTAGAACGAATCGGTGAGACCCGGATTGACCCGGGTCGAATCGGGTTGAACCGGTTGACCCGGATTCAAAAAATAAAATAAAAAATTAGAAATTTAAATATTTATTCATACTTTATTATAAATTTATAAAATATAATCATTAAATCATATTTATTTAATAATTAATTGATGAATTTGATCCAAATATAGATTTAATTGAGTGATTACACATATATTGATCTTTTATAATTAAATTATTCCTTATATTTTTATTTTTTCGTGACCCCGGTTCAACCCCCGGTTGAACCCTGTCCGACCCTTCGACCCCTGACCCCCTAGCTTGTCCGGGTCAAACCCCGGTCCGGTTCTGACAACATTGGTAATAGTAGCACTGGTGTCAAGGGAGAGTGGCAATGGTGATGGTATTAGTCATATTAAAGTAGTAAAAATAAGATAGTAGTGGTCGTATTAGTTTAATATTTTTGTTAAGAGATTCTATTTTGTTTTATATCAGTATTTTGATACCATCAAATATATAGGACAAAGACCTTGAGTTTGGTACAATAGCATGGGAAAAGCTATGTCCAGTACCAAATTCATTTTACAAACCAAATATAATACAATGAATCTTATCTAGTCTAGTAGCAAGAAAAGTTATGCAATTAAACACTCCCTTAGAAAAAATAAAAATAAAGAAATACGAGTGCGTGCATTGGAGGTAGTATAATATTATAAAAAAAATTTCCAAAATGTTATATACTATTCAATGGTTATGGATATTTTTTAGAATCCTATTTCTTTTTCCATCAAACATGAAATATCCAATCCATACATAAAGTAATTGAGTTTAAAAAGACGTTTCCAAAGTTCAACCAACTATGATATTTTAAAGTTTAGGGGTAAAATTAAAAAAAAAATAAAAAAAACCATTATACCCTTAGGTTCAATTTTGTCAAAAGAAGCTCAAAAGAGGTTTCTTATGTTTAATGAGGACTTGTAGAATATGTACTAGAAACCTAAGAAAATATAAGATAGTCATTGAGTCCTACAAAATGCCAACTAGCTAATTTTAAGTAGCATTAGGTAAATTAACTAGTGTAAGACAAACTAAGTGGGCTCTAAATCAGCCTATGGTTTTGTGCTTGCACAAACCTCTATAAAACTCATTCTTCTTACCACCTTTAGCCTTGCAAAGCCCTTTGATTTTCTTGAAAACTTCTCTTAGTAAGAAGCTCAAGTGACTCCTTATACCCTAAACACTAAAGCTAAGAATCTTGATTATACTTTAATCAAGCTACTAGTCTAGTTGATTTATCATATTTAATCTAGATTATGGGATAAAAAAAGACAACTAGAGCTCTCAAGCATTGTGGACATGTAGCTCATCTTCAAAGAAAAGTGTGTTTTAATTTTCTTTGAGATTAATCTAGCTCACCAAGTTTAGCCTTATATTTAAGCGTTAAAGTTTCTTTATTCTTAGAGTTTTACTTAGATATTAAGACCTAACAATTTTAAAGCTTAAACAGGTCGACTAGCTCTTGGGTAATGGAGCTGAACAAGCTTCAATCAAAGTAAATCTTTAATCTCTAATCTAAATAATTAGCAAAGTTGATTTAAGTAATTATATAAGTAAGATAAGTGGATTAATATACCAAATGATGTTTTGGTGAAATGAAAATGTTGGAAATGGTATAGTAGGGATAAAATCATGAACTTGTGATTCAAATTAATTAAATGTGTTTATTTTTGATGATTAATGATAGCTTTGATGTTTGCTCTTGATGATTTAATGAGTTAAACAATGGGTATATGAAAAATTTGTTAACATGGACATAGCATAGTGTTTAGGATGTGTCTCGATGGTTTTGAGAGTTCTTTATATTATAAATACATTAATCTAGTATTTAGACAAGATTGATCCAGCAAATGAAGTGATTGAATCGTGATTGAGTTAGATCTTATCTCATGCTAATAACTGCAAATTTCATATTTTATTCATCAAATTGATGCATTATTGATGTGTTGAAGTGTTTAAATGATAATTCTCTTCATAGGTTTAAGAGACATGGACTAATTCTTATTGATGTATTCCCATTATGTTGTTTGGAGTTATCCACTATAGATAAAAAAAAAGTACAAATGCTTTTCCTTATGCCTTTGAGAATCTAAAAAATGGACAAATTCTTTTATTTATCCTATGTGCTTGTGTGTTCTTGTTATAATAGGCAACATTTTTGTGGAGGACTATTATGGATGACTCGCAAGACCTGGATGACTTTTAAATTATGATAGTTATGATGAGTATAGTTTTTAGTAAACGATTTTTCAAAAGCATGTCAAACTATGAAGTTCAATTAATTAACCAACTCCATGTCCATTTTCTATGTTAATGAACAATTTTAAAAATTTAAGATTGTGTGGGAAACCCATATAATTAAAGTGAGCTTACATATTCAATATAGATGGTACACAACAAACTCACCATAGTAAATTTGGAGCAAAAGAAGGGGTACATTGTGCCTTATTTCCCTTTGTGAAAATTCCATTTCATAAAAAGATCTAATATACATTATTATTTATAAATGCTACATATATCATTTAGAGAGGAACATAGTTTTAAGTTCATGGAATAATTTGAAATCATCTTACTTATATAATGATAGTATTACAAATAGTAGTTAAATTTGAGTCAAAAGGAAATTATGGTTTGATCTGTGATGAAATTTGGATTATTTAAATAAAGTTTTGTCCTCAAGAATAATACAAACAAGCAGAGCAATTCCGCCTCAAATAGAAGGCAGGATGAAATTATTTGGCTAAATGAAAAATCAGGGTCCTATACAATAAAGTCATGCTATTAGCGCATTATGAAGGGAAAAGTATTTATGATTCAACAAAGCTTCATCATCTTTTTAAGAGTTTCTACGTCTCGTTGACGACACTATCCAGTCAATCATATAACCATTAAAATAAATATAGTAATTAAAATATCAACTATTTTAGTGACTCCATCACAGTTGGGTATCATATGTACCGTTGGATAGTGACGGGACCGATCTCGTCAAAATAAATGATGGGACCATGGAATTTTCACATCTTTTCAAGCCAATCCCCAGTTATGAAAGATTATATGTTCAGTGGATATTCCCCCAAAAGTTAAACATGTATTATTGAAATCCTATTCTAATACCTTGGCCACAAAGATGAATCTTTTTTAAAGGAGAAGTAGTTCATCAAATCATTCTGAGTTCTATGGAAAAAGCAGCATATTAGTGCCAGTGGTAAATAACTAAATATTTAATAATAAAGTTGTCTTTTCAATGTTAGCAAATTGAATAAATGGTATTATTAAATTCATTATGTTGAGCTTGGATTTTTCATTTTTGGTTTTATTTCTTGTAATTTGATTTGTATCAAATCCGAACTCATTTAATACGAAACCTCGACTGAGAATTAAAAAAAAATTGTCTTTTGAAAAATTTGTAAGAGTCACCGCCCGATCAAAATCGGGAAAAATTGTAAGTTACAATCAATTGGTTGGTTGACCCTAACTTAGCCACTAGTCTGCGAAAAAACTTGATTTGAAATCAACTTTGTTGAACCAGAGATTTTTAGATTCGGGAGCTACCCTATTAAAACCATATGGTTACCACTTAAAATTTATAAACTAAAATTTTATCCTTTTAATGCTCAAATTTTTTTTAATTAATGTATAGACTATGATATTTACAATGTATCACTAAAGTTAACAAATTTAAATAACATTTACAACAAATGATGAATTAATTCTATATTTACAAAAAAATAATTTTTTTTATTTTTTATGTCACTTTGGAGATGCCTATGTACCCGCTAATCGGGATCAGACAACACATAGTTCTTTTTATAAAATATTAGCGGGTTGGTACTTTTTAAACTTTTGGAACTCTTTCATTATAAGTTTATTAAATTTTCAGATTTTGATACAAATGATTTTCCATATGACATCCTATAATCTACCGATTTAATTTTATATATTAAAAAATATATACATATACATTTTTCTAAATGACAATAAGATTATAATAAAATTCCTTATGATTTTCATCCATAAACTTTTACATACATACTTATATTTATCTTATATTTTTACTATGTTATTGTTACCACTTTTTTTTACTCATATTATATTTCTTTTAAATTAAATATTATATAATTAAAGCTGGAAATATGGGCCGTGGCCCGAGAAGCGGGTTGGCGACCAAAATTTTTTAGCCTGTTTAAAAGCGGGCCGAATTGGCCCAGCCCATTTAACCCACGAGCTAAAGCGGGCTAGGCCAAAAAAAAAAAAAAAAACAACAACAAGAGGAGAAGTTTAAAAATATGAATAATATAACATCTTAGTGATTATTTATGTATGTTATGAAAAAAAATAGATTGATACACGAACCACAAGTATTATAGCATTTTTTAAAATATATATTTATTGAATTAAATATAATATGATATTTAACAAATCATTTTAAAAACTTGTTTTTAAATATAAGTAATCAAAATAGCGACAAAATTAAAATATATAAATATTTTAATTTTCACATAAACTAACATTAAAAATAAAAAAAAAATAATTTTGGCATGCGGGCCAGCCCATTTAACCCCTAGTCAATGTGGCCCAAGCCTGGGCCAAGAAAATGTGGTCTGTTTAAAAGTGGCCCAGCCTGTTTATCTCCTATTTCCAGCTCTATGTATAATGGGAACAACGGAATTAGACATGTATCCAGGAGTAATGTTCATTTCTGGAATTTGAAAAACAGTGCATACATTAACTATCACTTACAATATATCATTCATCTTCAAATTTTTTATTTTTTTGTTAGTCATAATTAATTAAAAGAATAAATAAATAAAAAACTATGAAATGACGAACTTACCTGTACTAAGGAGCAAGGCAAGCGAGGAACTGCTTTAATTGGATCTGACTTGCGATTTGGAGCTGGGACGACTAACGAAGATTTGATAATGGTGGCCCAACAATGCTGATGATGAAGGATTGTGTTGAACTGGATAAATAGAAAATGTTGAATAGTCCAGTGGTGATTATTTCTGCTGATTCAAATGATTTAACCAAGAAATTCTCATAATCAAAGATCTAACTTTGATATCCTAGTTTTTAAATCTCTCTTTTTGAATGGATTTCTATCTTTGTGATTATTCTATATCTTCTTCTTTTTTTCTCTGTTATTGTTTCTTTTAATGTTATTTTTATTCTCTCCGTGTGTTTCTCCTTTTCTTGTTCTTGTTGGTTTTTTTCTTCTTGTTCTATCATTGATATGTGCAAGGTATTTATAGGCTCAATAAGTTTACCTACCTGTTTACCTATCGCTTATCTACCTGCTTTCTGACATGCTTACCTCATATGGCCAAGGAGAGCATGTGGAAAAAAAATAATTAAATAAATAATGAGAAAAAGGATAATTTACTTCCTCGCATAATCGAACCCAGGTCTTTTTTGTGCATGTCAATGACTTATCCATATAGGCTATTAACATGTGTCTTGTTTTGATTTGCATAAAAATTCTATTTATGGTTTCCAAAATAGGCCTAATTAAATAAGTGCATTTACATGGGGTATTTAATTAAGTCTAAAATAATTCTATAATTAAAATTAGTATCATATCAAGCCCAAAAATTATTTTAAAAAATTTATTATTATTTTTTTCTTTTTTTCCTTATATATTTATTGTGATGGTTTTCTCTTTTTTTTCCTAAATCTTTTTAATTTGTGGGCTTAATATAATATTAATTTATATTATAAATTAAAGCCTTAAATAGAAAAAAATGAGGCGTCTATGTCACACCCCAAAGGGTTTACATAACAGTCCACCACACTCAATATTAAAGCTTAAGCATGACAACCTTAGTCATTTCAAAAAGCTTCGATATTAAGTGTAAGGCGTGCTCTCACAAATTTAGAAGGACCATTCTTTGAAAAGAAGCTTAAGAAGATATAATAACAAATTAAGAAAAAGAAATTCATAATTCATTCATTCATAATAATTATCTTACAAGCCTTAGGGGCATTTCCCTGCCAAAATATCTATAATCTATTACAAGAATTTTCTATGAAGTCTGTAATATAAAGATAAATATTTTATAAAATAGGGCAAGTTTGTCATTTGTTATAAAATTAGAGGGTTCTATGGTCAACCCTAATAAATGAGATATTATTGTCAACCCTCACATTGATGATGGTCAACAAGTCTTTAAAAATAGTAAATCTTCAATAAATTATGATAAAGGGAAAAAGTTGTCATATGTTGAAAAATAAGAGGATTTTATGATCCATCCTTATAAGTTTTATTTATGTGTATTATATGGCAGGCATATAATACATGTGTCTTTCCGTTTCCTGTGATATTACAAGAATTGAAGAAGTTCTTGTCTTTTTGTTTCCAAAGTACTGTTATGGAAATTGAAAGGTCACAAAAGTTTATTTATATCTTTACCCTATTCCTCTTCTTTCTAAACCTAAAAACCTCTCTAAAAAGATCTATTGTGAGTTTTTCATCAAGAGGAGATCAAGATTTTGGTTCAAGTAAAAAGACCTAATCATGATTTTTCAAGGATTCAAGAAATCTACATCTTTTTTAGGATTCTATTTGTGGTTTTTGAAGGAGCTTTCGAAGAAGAACCCTATTCTCATTCAAGATCTATTTTTTTTAAGATCTAATAGAATCTATGATCAATTAAAGGTAAGATCTATCTTAGAATTTGTAATTTCTCAATATTAGCAAATTATAGGATTATGATCGTAGTTTATTATTTGTTTGAATTAAGGTTCTATTCAAGCGAGATCTGCACGTCTAGGTAAGTGTGGATCTAACCAAACCTTTGTGGTTCTAAAATTATATTCTTTTCTAGTAATTGTTTTATTAATTGAGAATTTATATATTGAAGGAATTGTGGAGATAACTAAGAATTTTGGTGAAAGACGCGTTTAAAGATTTTACTGAATTGTGAACAAAAAGAATAAGTGTGTTGATCTTTTATAGATCTGTGATTAGGAGTAAAATTTATGGAATTCAGGATTAGGATTTTATTAGATGCATGAAATCGAAATTGATTGAGATATGTTATGGATCAGGAATTGTTGTAAGACTAGGAATTCTTTTCTGATAGAAGTTCTATTAGAGAGATTGGAGTTAAAGCGAATTCAGGTACGATCAATCCCTGCTTGTTGTTTTTGCTTGTAAGATTAGTATTGCTTGATTGGTTATAGGGATAGAACTTTATAATGAACTTAATTCTATTCGGCTTAATAATTGTTTGCTTGGTTGTGTTTGGCTTTGACCAGTAAAGACCTGGCAGACAGTGATACTGGTGAGGCACCCTGATGATCTATGTGTGAGGTTGTCCCGAGTGGACTCGTGCATAGAGATGATTCTGGTAGAATTAGGAGGAAACAGGGATGTTTAGGGAGTACCTACTCATCCATATATGTATATAATTACCTTATTTTCAAAGAGTTGATTGTTTTTAAAGAGGAGTCTAAATTACTTCGAGTTTGGGACTAGAGTATATATAGTTTTGAACTTTGTTGATTTGCTGACTATAAAAAGATAATAAATTGATTGCTTGCATTAGACTAAGTGCATTTGATATATATACTTGTTGCGCGTGCATTTGCATTTACTTTAAAGGATTGGAGTTATCGTACTGGGCTTTGCAGCTCACTTTTTAAAATTTCAGGTGTAGGTGATGAAGATATTGTATATGATCTTTCGGGTTATGATTTGATCTTTGATAAGAGGGATGGCGATAGTAGACCTGACTACCCAGACGAGAGTTAGGTTTTATATATCAAATTTCTAAGAAAAGACATGTTCTGATCATTTGGTTTTGTAGTTGGATGTTTTTATTGGTTTTACATGGAAAGATTTTAATGTAAATAGTATTTAGTTTTTGTTGAATTTGTTGATTGTGAAGTCAACTTATGTAAGCCCCTAAAGTTTTGTAATCGAATTAAATGCTTAAACCCTAATCAGAAGTCGATTTTCAAGTCAATAAAACCTTAGTTTACCGTAACCGCTTAACTCCGGCATTACCGTTTTCTCTAGTCCTAGAAAACGAAGTTGGAATAATTAGCTATAATAGTTCGTAATAGCTATAGGTTATATAAAAATATCGGTTTTGCAAAATTCAAGTGTCCTTAGAACCTAATCGGACACAATTCTCAAAAAACGTGTCCCGGAGCTCGGAATAGGAAAAATATTCCGAATATACCGTTAGACTCGCAACAATATAAGATTTACAAAAATTTTAATTTCATAATTTTTCGATAGCTAAAAATATCATATATCGCTTTTATACACGTATTTTCTTACTACCGGCATTTAATTGTCATGTCTACTTTTACATACACTATTTTCTACTATTCTATACTATTCACCTATCTCTACTTTTTCTTACAACCTATTCGTACAACCCATACACCTATTTCTTACACATTTTCATTTTCAATACAACTTCACATCTCTCATTTCTTACTTTTAATTAACAAAATAACAAAAAAAAATTTTTCCTCTCTCTTCCCTCCATATTTGCACCGGCCACCCTCCATGCATGCCCAATTTGTTTTATTTTTCACTTATTTAATTAACACAAATTATCTCCCATATTTTCCTATAAATACCCCCTCATACCTTCACTTCTTTCACACCACTTCTTTACTAAAGTTACTCTCTCAAAATCTCTCAAGAATTCTCTCCAAGAAGTTCTTACAAGAAAGCTCTCTTTAATTTCTTCTTTTAGGCAAAGTTTCTTCAAGAAATTCCTATGTTCATCTACTTAATATGAACTTAATGTGTGTTTTCTAAAACCATGAAGGTTAAGAAAGCAACAATAGGTTCATACTTTTTTTTTGTTCATAATATCAATTCCTTTATGTTCCTTTATGTTTCTTTATGTTCTTTGATGTTCATTAGTATCTAAATATCTATATAGCTATATATATATTATTTAGATCATATAAGCTCATTGTCTTGCAATTTATTTACCTTCCATGCAATTTATTTACTTCATTGCAATTTATTTAATTTCAAGTTGTTCTTAAGACTAGTATTTTTAGTCTTAGACTTGTCCTCATCAAGTCAAAACATTTTCTTTTCTTTTTGAGACTAGTCTTTTCTTAGTCTCGGGGTACTTTGATGAAGCTAAGGTCCCAATACTTGATTTATTACTTTATATGCTTATTCTTTTAAGTTATTATGATCTTTTTATATTTTCATAACTTATGATTCATATTCATGCATGAACATAATGTTTTGTCTCAACAAAAATAAAATGAGGAAGTGTTTTCTTAAACTAAAGATTCTTTCTAAAGAAATAAATGTGGAAAATAGATTTCTTAAAAACTCATAAACATGCTTAGAAACGGTTTTTCTTAAAATAAAAGGTTTTATAAAACCTTATTTTTCAAGTGTTAGAAATTGTTTTAGAGTCATTACAAGAAACAAAATATCATTTTATGAAATTGTTATTACCTTGGAAAGTTGTTGAAATCCAAGTTTAGAAAATAAAACCACTCTTTAGGAATTTAAAGTAATTACAAGAGATTAAATTTAGAATATTCATCTCAAATAACTCAAGATCTTTTTAAACGTAAAATGAATATTCCAACAAATCTCAAGTTCAAAACCTTTTAAGCTTTACTTTTTCATAAGTTGAGACAACTTCATTTACTTCATCCATTTGTTATGAGTCAATACATATATGTATATATCTTCCAAAAAGTTTATAAAAATGCTTCGAACATTCATCTCTTTAAGTGAGTTTTATTTAAAAAGAGGAACTTAAGTTTTTACAAATTCGTAGAGAATCTGGTCGCTGCTTTTTCGGGACCCAAACGACTTAGTTTTATGAAAATAAGTTTAGAAATGCGTAGATTTTTTGAGTAGGTAGAAAACGATATATTATACGCAAAATTCCAAGTTAAAATGAGCAAGTTATGGTCATTTTAAGTTGGAATTTTGTCTTATACGATTTTACCGCGATTTTAAGAAAAGTTTAGAATCTTCAAGAATAGAAGTTTTATAAAAGACTCATTTTGGATATTTCATCTTGTTTAGGTGACGAAGGATCTGAGATCGTCTTTCCGGAGGACTATTTCGATTAAATCTACCGATATGGAGTGAGTTAATTCTTTTCCTAAGTTACATTTCCTTGTTTGTGCTTGTAATTAGTGGCACTAGAAATTTAGGAAAAGATAAATGAACAATTGTTATGAAATATTTGTTGAATGAAAATTAAGTATATCGAAGGACGATATGTTAAATAAAAGTGTGATTCTTGTATTGAAATGATGAAATTATGATTGATTACCTTTAACATGAATTCAACATATATGGTTAAATGTATAATTGTAAGTTATTCATGCATATCATACTTGTGAGTCACATTTATTTCACTACCATTCTTCATGTGGGGAAACGAGGAAGTAGTAGTGGTGGCTGGTAGGAGCTGGTAAGTCTACATGGGCCAGTAGGAGCTAGGAAGTCTACAGGGCGAGCAAGAGCCGGTAAATCTGTAATCATGATGGTCGTATGGGCCTGTAACCTCCCAACCCTTGTCATGGAGGGCGTTTAATCCATGCTGCACTTGATTTCCGGTTAATCTTGTGTATTTGTTTGCTCATGTGATTGGTGCATTACATATGCTTGAATTAAATAACTTGGTTGTTATATGGAAATGTCATATAGTTAGGAATTATCTCACTAAGCTAGATTTACTTATACCTTTATAGTTTTCTATTACAGTATGATTATCTATGGTTGGCCTCGAGGAGCCCCGTGTGCCAGGTACGAGCTTAAGTTACTAGGAGTTTTTGGAAGAAGTTTATGTATTTTTAGTTTTGAACATAGGCTTCTAGGAAAAATCTCTATAGTAGGCTTATGTGGTAGTTATGTTTATTTTGTTATTAGTATAGTTGAACAAAGACTTTAAGGCAGGGGAATGCCCCTAAGATGATGTACGAACTTGTTATTAAGTGAAGATCTTATGTTTATCTATTTAAGTTCATGCTTGCTTTTGCTATCTATTTAAACGTAATATCCCTACGAGTCTCCTACTATCTTGAAAGCACGCCTTGCATGTGATATCGAAGCTCCTACGTGACTAAGGTTGTCATTCATTAGCTTTAATATTATATGCGGTGGATTGCCACGTTTAGGGTACCGTTTGGGGCGTGACAACTTGGATTTTATGTTTTAACAAGGAGTTTATGTTTTATGAAGTATGAGTTTTTAGTTTTAACAGGTTTCGTATCCTATGAAATACCCTATGTGTGTTCTCAGGTGATATTTGATATGTTTGTGGATATTAGAGCCTTTGCGTATCTTATATAAGAGAGGATATGTGGCGGGTTGTAATGCCTCAAGTTAGGGCGTTACAAAGTCGACATCCAAACTAATGCTAAACTTCATCTAAAAATTCCTTAACCAAAAAGGAAAAAAAAAAAAAAACCTGGCTACAGGGTCCACGTGGCCTCAACAACAAATAGTTAAACTGCAAAAGATATCTATAGGGTTATAAGCTAATAGGCTTAGTGAGAATTATTTCCATAAGCAAATTCTTGTGTAGAAAATTCATACAAGTTATTTAAGCAATCAAGTGAAATGCAGCATACACGTGAGCAAACAAGGCATATAGTTTTCTGGAAACTATATATTGAATGGATTTGTGCCCTCTATTCGGGGTTTGGTGATGTGTGATCTCAAAACGAGTAGTTTTAGTTGAGTATTGCTTTTGATCATTACGGCCAAGCATATTAAGTCTACTCGGGTTGAGCCAAGCCTTCGGATTTTCGCCAAGCATTGGTTTGATTCCATGTCGCCAAGTAATCGCTTTCGATCATAGCCGTCAAGTGTTGCTTTCGACCGTGCTACTATCCTTTTCACCTAAGGATAATAACCCCATGCAATGTGACTCACTTCATGGTATGCATGAATCAATTTATTTAAGATATTATAACATTATTAATATCAATTTTAAGGTTATCATAGAATCTCATACATATCAAGTTCTATACTAAAACAAACAATTACTTACAACCAATTCCCTCCTTGATATTCTTAGAATTCTTTCAACAATTTTTACATACATATCAATTTGTCTTTCCTTAATTATAATACGACTAAACTACAAGCACAATCAAATAAAGCATTTTAAGGAAATAAACTCACGTTGACATGACGACACTTCTTCTAAATGGATGAGTCGAACAAACAATCCACTTAGTTGAAATAATCCTAGGGATACAGGTCTTCCTCCTCGGGATCACCTAGTCAAGAAAAATATCCGAAATGAGTATTTCCTGATAACCTTATTGAAATTTGACAAAACTATGTTATAAGAACGCCAAAGTTCGCATAGAAGATAGTTCCAATTAAAAATGGCCAAAACTTGGTCATTTTAACTCGGAATTACGATATAATATACCGATTTCTCTCTATTCGAAAAGATCTATCTATTTCTAAAACTATTTTTATAAAACTAGGTCATTTAGGCTCTAAAATAGTAGCGATCAGATTCACCACAAATTTTCCTATCCCAAAAGCATTTTGTTTCAAACATTAAATCATCCAAAAATTTCTTTGATAAATACTTGGTTATCTATATAGTTAAGAAATTCTAGTTAAGAAATTCCTTTTTATAGATATATATGGCTCATATTTCATTCATGCTCAAGTGTTTGTTGTCCAACCAAAATCTTTAGTAAAACAATGTTAGTTAAAAGTTTAGAAAACCATGGTTTACAAGAAATCCATTTTGTAAATCCTTTAAAAATAAATATCTTAATTCTTTTGTTTTCAAAGAGTTATCTCACTATTTTGCTTAATGACTTTTTAATGAAAAATAAATTTCTCTATTTTTCCTTTTACAAATTTTCAATATTAATGTCACTTTTCCAATTAGCTTCTTATACAATTTTTCTTTGACCATTACTAAAAATCTTGGTTTGAAAACTCTCATTTCCTTTTTATGGGGTTTCCTTATATTATTTTTTTATGAAAAAATGTTTTAGTATCAAAAGTCATTTTCTTTTGGAAAATAATTTAATATAGAAATGATTTAAAAAAGACTTTTCAAAACAAATGTAGCTTTAAAATTATAGTGAGTTCTTCTTAAAGTTTTGAAAAGAATAGATTCATTTTTGTTAAATCATAGATTCTAAATCTTACATAAAACCATTCTTAGGTGATAAAATCTCCTTTTTGCAAAAAGTATAATTGAAGCTTTAAGATTTAGACAACAATATTTATGTGCATAATCATGAGAATAATAACAAGCAAAAATAGCATAATGAATAATAAAGTCAAGTATTGAGAGTCTTAGCTTTCTCAAGATTCCCAGGATTAATAAATAGACTAGTCCCAAAAAGAAAAGAAGATAAAAGAGAATATTGTTTTAAATTGATGAGGACAAGGCTAAAACTAGATACTAGTCTTAAAATAACATGAAATAAATAAATTGCAAATGAGGAAAATAAATAAATTGCTTTGCATGAAAGTAAATAAATTGCAAGTAAGCTTATATGCTCTAAAGAATATATATATATAGATACATAATTATATTTAGTTAGATATAATAACAATAATAATATAAGCAAAATAAAATAACAACATATATATATAAGTAGTTCTTCATGAACAAGAACAAGAATAATACATGAACATAGTGTAGCTTTCATAACATTAAGTTTTAGAAAACTCACACCATGGTCATGTAAAGTTACATGACATGGTAGAAAGAAACATATAAAGAAAATTTTATCTAAAGAGAATTTTGGAGAATTATGTGTGAATGTGTTTTGTGTGTGTGGAAGGAGTTTGAGAGTATTTTGGGAGAGTTTTGAGAGTGTATATGGAGAGAGTTTTGAGATGATAATTTTTTAGAGTTTTGATAGTGAATTTGTGGGTAGTAAATGTATGAATGAAGTGAAAGAGGAGGGGGGTATTTATAGGAAAATGAGGAGTGAATTTTGTGTGTTTTAAATAAAGAAAATTTGAGAGAGAGATGGGGGGGCGCCGGCCATGGTGAGGAAGAGAGGAGAGAGTTGATTTTTTTTGTATTTTTGTTAATTAAATGTAATAATAAGTAAAGTAGATGTGATATAAAGTTATAGGAAATGTAAAAAGTAAAGATAATAGTTATATAGAGTATAAGAGTAGGTGTTAGAAAAAGTAGAGATAAATGAATACTGTAGAATAATAATGAATAGTGTAATGTAAAGTAGATATGACTAATAAAGTACCGGTAGTAGGAAAATACGCGTATAAATGCGATATCTGCTATTTTTACTTACCAAAAAATTATAAAAATGATATTTTGAAAACCTTGCATTTTTACGAGTCTAATGGTATATCTGAAATATTTTTATTATTTTGAGCTCCGGTACACGTTTTTCAAGAACTGTATCCGTTTGGGTTCAAAACGATTTGCGGTTTTACTAATCTGATATTTTTAAGCTTCCTTATGTTATTATGAACTATTTTACATACTAATCTCTCACTTACTCACTTAGGGTAGCGAACACGGGATTGTCGAACTTAAACTGTTACATTTAACTAGGTTTTGTTGACTTTAGGGTTTCCGGTTGGCCTTCTGATTAGAGTTTAAGCTTAACCGATCGCAAAACTTTGGGGGTTTATAGTCTACAGCTACCCCTTTTTGTGGTGATGTTTGATAAAACTTTATCACAAAGATAAAAAGAGAGACCCCATTTTTTGCTTTTGAAAGCTCAAGGTAAACTGAAGGCGAATAATGGCTCCTGCATTTGATCCACTAAAGATTATAACTAGATGACAGAAGTCCTTTGACCATGCTTCTTCAATGACTTGGGACAAGCGCTCCATGAGCTGGCCTATGATCTGATACAGATGTGTTCCTTGAGCTGACGTTTGGCCTAGATGTGGGCATCTTGAGTTGGCACTGGGTTTTGGTAGGCACTCCTTAAGCTGGCCTATGACTCGATCTAGAGAGGCGCTCCTTGATTTGGCCTATGTTTTGTCTCAAATGCGCTCCTTGAGCTTGCATTTCGCTTAGATATGGTATAGGTGCGGTCTTTGAGCTGGCACTTAACCTCCTTACGTAGGCCTATGTTTTGTTTCAAACGCACTCCTTGAGCTGGCATTTGGAGATGCGGTACAGGTATGCGGTACAGGTGTGCTTCTTGAGCTGGCACTTGACCTAAAGAGGCACTCATTGAGCTAGCTTATGTTTTGTCTCAAACGCACTCCTTGAGCTGGAATTTGGTTTGGATGTGGTATAGGTGCACTCCTTGAGCTGGTATTAGGAGTGTGAAAAAAAACCGATGAAATCGAAAAGCCGAAGCGAAATCATAAAACCGATTCGAAAAATATGATTAATCGGTCCGTTGGTTTCGGTTTAGGATTATGGTCTTTATTTTTTTCGATTTTCGGTTTCGGTTTCGGTTTGCAAGCGCAAAAAACTGATGATTAACGATTAACCTTTTCAATATTTATAAATATATATTATATAATTTACATATACATATAATTATTTTTTTTAAATATGTATATACATATGATTTATATAGACATATAATTTATCTATGTTAATATTCCTTAGATTTTGATTAAAATATTATTGTCCTATGTTTGATGGAGTTAATGTGGTAATTGATTTGATTTGATTTTTATTGATGATGAAAGATCCAAAAGTTTGTTTTGTCCCTTTTCCTTAATTTGATTTCCATTTTTTTTAGCTCATGTAATATATATAATAATTTAAAGAAAAACTCTATGATAAAGGCTAAAAATTAAGGTTTGTTGAAATTATCAATTTGATTACGTTAAATGGTTAAAAACCAAAAACTAAAATAATTAACCAAATAAAATGGTTAACTGTTAAAGCGGTTAACCATCTATAATGGATCGGTTAAGGATCGAAACATTAAAAAATTGATCATTATGATTAGGTTCCAAAAATAGGGCCACGGATCGGTTCATGAACACCCTTAGCTAGCACTTGACCTGTAGAGGCGCTCCTTGTGTCGGCTTATGTTTTGTCTCAAATGCGCTCATTGAGCTGGCATTTGGGTTACATGTTGTACAAGTGCACTCCTTGAGCTGACACTTAACCACGAGAGGCGCTCCTATGTTTTGTTTCAAACACACTTCTTGAGCTAGCATTTGGCTTAGATACGGTGCAAGTGCACTCATTGAGCTGGCGCTTGACTTGAAGAGGCGCTCCTTAAGCTAGCCTATGTTTTGTCTCAAATGCGCTCCTTGAGCTGGCATTTGGCTTAGATGCGGTACAAGTACGCCCTTTGAGCTGGCACTTGACTTGGAGAGGCGCTCCTATGTTTTGTTTTAAACGCGTTCCTTGGGTTGGAATTTAGCTTAAATGCGGTACAAGTGCGCTCCTTGAGCTGGCACTTGACCTGGAGAGGCGCTCCTATGTTTTGTTTTAAACGTGCTCCTTGAGTTGGCATTTAGGTTAGATGTAGTACAAGTGTGTTCCTTGAGCTGGCACTTGACCTAGAGAGGCGCTCCTTGAGCTATCCTATGTTTTGCTTCAAACGCACTTCTTAAGCTGGCATTTGGCTTAAATGGCATAAGGTCCTTTCTTTTTAAGAGACTCGGATGGGCTTCAGGTTTTTTCTTTTTAAGAAGACTCGGATGGGCTTCGAGTCTTTTCTCTTTAAGAGACTCAAATGGGTTTTGGGTCTTTTCTTTTAAAGAGAATCGGATAGGCTTCGGGTCCATTCTTTTTAAAGAGACTCAGATGGGCTTTAGATCCTTTCTTTTTAAGAGTCTCGAATTGGCTTCAGGTCTTTTCTTTTTAAGGAGACCCAGACAGGCTTTGGGTCTTTTCTTTTTAAGAGACTTGGATGGGCTTTGGGTTTTTTCTTTCAAAGAGACTCAGATAGCCTTCTGGTACTTTCTCATAAAGAGACTCGGATGGGCTTCGAGTCCTTTCTTTTTAAGGAGACTTAGATAGGCTTCGGGTCTTTTCTTTTTTAAAGAGACTTGGATGGGCTTTTGGTCTTTTCTCTTTAAGAGACTGAGATGGACTACGGGTCTTTTCTTTTTAAAGAGACTCCAATGGGCTTTAGGTCCTTTCTTTTCAAGAAGACTCGAATGGGCTTCGAGTCTTTTCTTTTTAAGAGACTTTGATAGGCTTCGGGTTCTTTCTTATTAAGGGATTCGGATGGACTTTGGGTCTTTTTTTTTTAAGAGACTAGAATGTAGGACAAATAGCCTATGAGTTAGCTTGCCATTTGGTGCAAGTGTACTCCTACAAGTAGGTGACCCTAAAGTAGGAAAGCGCTCCGTCGAGCAAGCGATCCCAAGGATTGAGAAGAAATAATTAAGAGTGACTTGATGAAATCTTCCAAATTGAAACATTTTGGATAATTTTTTCCCTTTTTTTTTTTCAAATGTTTGGGCTAATGCCTTCGTTTCAAAAACTTATTTTTTTCCTTCCCTTAATTTTCTTTTCTTTTATTTTTTTTTTTGAAAACTTTTTTAGCTAAAACTTTCTCTCTCTTTTTTTTGAAAATTTTTTTATGGAAATGTTTATGGGAAATTTTTTTTGAAAAATTCTTCTTACTCTCCCTCTCTCTTTGAAACTTCTCTTTTTAAAAACCTTTGAAAAGTTTTTTTTTTTCCTTTTTTTTGTGTTTAGAAAAATTGCCAACAAGTGAGAATCCTTCAATATCAATTACATATTGGGCTTGCGCTGCTAATTAGTTTAACCTTAGGCTTAACTACTAAACTATTTAAGGTTTCTTATTGAAAAACTTTTAAACATTAGGGGCGAAACTTTTCTTTTTAAGACCTTAATTTGTTTCTATTAGAGTATTGTCTTTCAACTTTGGGGCAAATAGTTCTTAAAGTCAAGGCAGGTACCTTCCAAATTGGGACAAATGATATTCCATGCCCCTATAAATGATTTTCATACTAAGAGATAATTATCTCATTTTGAATTCTCTAGTCCAAGAGGACTTTCTTACACTCTCTTAGGCTTATTTTCACACATTTGACTCGAATTGTAAAAATTATGGTCCGACTTGTAAGTGGTATGTATTGGTCAACCTATTAGGTTTTTTTTTTTTTTTTTTACCATAATAAAACCTTTTAGTTTTTGGCTTCAATCAAAAGGGATACCATATACATAGGCCATTTTGAAATTTACCTTCAACACTTCCCAGGTTTACAAATCAAGAACCCTTAAGGAAAACTAATAGTGCACCTGTCCCTAGTTTCAAGAGCATTAATAAATCAAGTCCTATAATCTAAAGAGTCGCTAAAAGGGTGGTATTGTGGGTGGGTCCATGACATGAATATGTTGTGAACCTTGGACGTTGAGGTTTGATAGGTTTTGGTAGTTTTGAGCTTTGAGCATGTGCCTACAATCTTTAGGCATGGTCACCTTGTTTGAATGTTCTCTATTTTTCTCTCTTTTTTTTTTTCCTTTTCTAATCCCATTTTCTTTCTCCTTTTTTGTTCTTCTTTTTCCTTCTTCTTTTTTTTTTTTGAATTCAATGTGATTTGTGTTGTTTCAACTTTTATTGGATGGCTTATAACCTAAAGTGTATAGGTTGTGTATGGTTTTGAAATAAAGTCTCTTCTTCTTTTCAAAGGACATGAATTATCTATATCAAATGATTGCTCTTGAATTGATACAACTAGGATAAGCGCACAATAGTTAATCCTTTTTTCTCCTTATTAAGGACCCTAACCCCTAAATTGCCCCATTGTGGGATGGTTCTTGGCAGGGCTTACTTTTAAAATACTTCTTTAATAGGCACAACTAGGTTGGCAAGGAATAAGTGTGTCGGGATATTGAAATGAATGCCTAATGTCATTTTGACCCGAGTATTAAATTCAAGGTAGACCTCCTTTAATGATTGAGTCAATTCCTTTCTTTAATATCACTCTGCTTTGGAGTGTTTAGGATTTATCTTGCCTCTTATCATCCCAGACTTTTTTAAAATAATGAGATATCATTCTTGATTTTTAATCATCCACTTTTTAATTATCTCAAGATAATCTACTAAATACCCCTTTTGTATTGGGTTTAGATTTTAGAAATTAAACCCAACAAATGCTCCTAGTTAGCAAATTATCATGTCCTTTTGGTTGTCTCCTATTTCTGATATCTTTTCATTGATAGTTCACATTTATCCTAAAGTGAGTGATCATTGGTCTCAAAATTTAAAGGATCCTTGATTGCTAGCAAATTTCTCTTTTTCTCTTTTTTTTTTTTGCAAAAAAAAAATCATTTTTTTGAAAAAAAATATTTTTAATTTATTAGAAAACTATATTCTAGAAATAACTAAATATTAATTACTGAAGGGTAATGGATATTTATAAAGAAGTACTTGGAAATAACATTTTATAATGATTGTTTACAACTTAAAGTGAAAATTTATTTATAGAGATGATTCTTTAAAAAAAAATTCAAACCAAAACCTATTTTATAAATTAGCCTTTTTTTTTCCAAAATAATTTGTAAAAAGTAATGATAAGTTTTTTTTTTCTTTTTCTTAGATATTCACAAATGGAGACTGACATTTATAGACTTAAGATTAAAGGAGTGGAACACCTATGATAAAGAGTGATTGTAATTGAAAAGAACGTAAAATTATTTAAAAAAGGAATTAATCTAACGGATGATCGAATTATATACACTCTATGGTTATTTACAAGTCTCTTATACATTTTTCAACAACTTTTATATACAAGTTTTGTATTTACTTTATTATTATTTATATAATTTTAAAATTATTTACAATTTTTTTTAGAATTACTTTATTTACGAAAAATTGAAATTTTTTTTATAATTATATTAAATACAAATTTTCTATATCGTAATAATGTACACTATCTTACATGAGTAAAAAAAATCTTTTATTTTTTTTTTCAGGATAATTTATAAGTTTAGCATGTTATTTTTTTAATTTTTTGAACTATATACAAATGACTATAAATACCAACAACAAGCTATTATTTATAAAGTACAATAAATTATTCACATTACAGATTGCACATGCAATTCACATGAATGCAGATTTAAGAGTCGATAACTAATCAATAATGGGGCAATTTTGAGATTTTCATTTCAGTTACAATCTTGTTTTTTGAAAAAAATGAGATACTTAATTTTCAAGGGAAGGATTCTAAAAGGATTTGAAACTGTAACTCTTTAAGGTATAGCCCATTATTATTTAATCGTCAACCCGTGTTCATGAATGCAATTAGGTGGGTTCTAAATGTTCCCTGGTCTAGTGGATTACGAATCAACACTAACCGGAGTGAGAAGTCATTTCATGAACCAGAGGGTGGAAAAGCCACAACCCCCAGATCCAACTAGCGACCTCCCTACCTAAGGTCCTATGTCACGCCCCGAAAGGTATCCTAAACGTGGTAGTCCGCCACATATAATATCAAGGCTTAAGAATGGCTACCTTAGTCATGCGGAAGCCTTGGTATTATATGTAAGGCGTCTAGCACGGTAATAGGAGACGCTTTTTGGGAAGTATAGTTTAAGCAAGTAAAGATGAACATACAAGAATCCAGAAATAAAAGATATTATATCATTAATAACCAAAGGTCTATTACATGATTTCTTAGGAGCATACCCCTGTTAATCCCAAAGATCGTGATTGCCTTTACAACATACAAAATACTACATTAAAGATTTCAAAGGAATCTAATCTAAGTCTTCGAGCAGATTTTCTTCAAAAGCTTCAATATATAAAACTTACGCAGATACGGGGAGGCATCGGGCACAAAAATAGGTGTTCCTGAGAATACAAATACCTATAGGGGTGTAAGCTTATGGGCTTAGTGAGTAAATCCCAAAATTCATACTCAAAGTAAATTATCAACCAAGTTTATTATTAAACATATGGAATGCAACAACTACGTGAGCATACAAGACATATGACTTTTTGGGAATCATATATTGAATGAATTACGCCCTTCATTCGGGGTTGGGTATTTAGGCCAATTACAACCACAACTTTTAAAAACTCTTTTATAGATCTCACCGGCTCCTATATGCCATCAAAAACTTGTAGTTATTACAGGCTCCTACTAGCCACCAATTTTTGTAGTTTTTACCGGCTCCTACTCGCCACTTACATGATATACCGGTTCTGCCTACCACCACTATTATACACTTGTCCCACCAATTGTATAGTAGTGAATGAAATGTGACTTAACATATGAAGTGCATGAATAATTTATTAATTAAAGTCTAGTAGTTACATTTAACTTCTTTCAAGTGATCAACCAATTTCAAACACTTCAAGATATTAATGCACATACAACTTTATTACAAACAAATCGAGTTTCGATATACTTAGTATTCTTTCAATATATTATCATACACTTCCTTCGATTTTGCCTAAATTCTAGTGCAACTAATTTTACAAGAACAATCAAGAGTATGAAAAAAAAAAATAACGGGGAGTAAACTCACTCAGCCATGATGATACCTTTCTTGAAATGGATGAGTCGTTCGGGATTTCCACTAATCGTAGTAATCTTCGAGATACGAACACTCCTCCTCGAGATTATCTAATCAAGAAGAATACCCAAAATGAGTATTTCATGAAGTTTCTCTTCTTGAAGATTCTAAACTTTTCTTAAAATCGCGCTAAAAATCACATAAGAGGAAATTCCAACTTAAAATGGCCATAACTTGCTCATTTCAACTCGGAATTTCGCGTATAATATACTGTTTTCTACCTACTCAAAAAGATCTATCTATTTCTAAACTTATTTTCATCAAACTATGTCGTTTGGGTTCCAAAAAAGCAACGACCAGATTTGCCACGAATTTGCAAAAACTTGTTTTCCTTCTTGTACATAAAGCTCATTTTGAAGAGATGAATATTTCAAGTATTTTGTAAACTTTTTGAAAGGTATGTACATATATGTAATGACTCATAACAAATGGATGAAGTAAATGAAGTTGTCTCAACTTATGAAAAGTGAGGTTTTAAAAGACTTAGATTTGTTGGGATATTCATTTTGCTTTTGAAAAGATCTTGAGTTATTTGAGATTAATATTCCTTTTTCTAAATTTAATCTCTTGTGATTATTTTAAATTCCTAAGGAGTGGTTTTATTTTCTAAACTTAGATTCCAACAACTTTTAAGAGTAATAAAATGATATTTTTGTTTCTTGTAATGATTCCAAAAGAATTTCTAACACTTGATGAAAAATAAGTTTTTATAAAACTTTTTGTTTATTTAAAAAAAATTATTTCTAAGCATGTTCATGAGTTCTTTAAGAAATATATTTTCTACATTTATTTAAAAAGATCCTTTAGTTTAGGAAAACACTTCCTTATTTATTTTTGTTGAGACAAAAACATTATGTTCATGCATGAATATGAATCATAAACTATAGAAATATAAAGGAACATAATAACTTGAAAGATTAAGCAAATAAGAAAGTAAATCAAGTATTGGGACCTTAGCTTCATCAAGGTACCCCAGGACTAAGAAAAGACTAGTCCCGAAAAGAAAAGAAAAAGAAAATGTTTTGACTTGATGAGGACAAGTCTAAGACTAGAAAGACTAGTCTTAATAACAACTTGAAATTGCAATGAAGTAAATAAATTGCATGAAAGGTAAATAAATTGCAAAACAATGAGCTTATATGCTCTAAATATATATATATATATATAGCTATATAGATATTTAAATACTTATGAACATAAAAGAAACATAAAAGAACATAAAGCAATTGATTATGAACAAAAACAAAGTATGAACCTATTGTTGCTTTCTTAACCTTCATGGTTTTAGAAAACACACACTAAGTTCATACTAAGTAGATGAACATAAAGAAAGCTTGGAGGAATTCTTACCTAAAAGAAGCTAAACTAGGAAGAACTTCTTGAGAGAATTCTTGAGAGATTTTGGTATAGTAACTTTAGAGAAGAAGTGGTGTGAAAGAAGTGAAGGTATGAGGGGGTATTTATAGGAAAATGTGGAAGATAATTTGTGTTAATTAAATAAATGAAAAATAAAACAATTTAAGGCATTATGGAGGGGTGGCCGGCGCTACTTTCATGCATGGGAAGAGGAAAATTTTAAATTTTTGTTATTTTGTTAATTAAAAGTAAGAAATGAAAGATGTGAAATTGTATTGGAAATGAAAATGTATAAGAAATAGGTGTATGGTTTGTAAGAATAGGTTGTAAGGAAAAGTAGAGATAGATGAATAGTGTAGAATAGTAGAAAATAGTGTAATGTAAAAGTGGACATGACAATTTAATGCTGATAGTAAGAAAATACGCGTATAAATGCGATATCTGATATTTTTAGCTACCGAAAAATTACGAAATTGATATTTTTGAAAATCTTATATTTTTACGAGTCTAACGTTATATTCGGAATATTTTTCCTATTCCGAGCTCCAGAACACGTTTTTCGAGAACTGTGTCCGATCGGCTTCTAAGGACACTTGAATTTTGCAAACTGATATTTTTGCGTAACCTATAGCTATTACGAACCATTTTAGCTAATTATTCCCACTTCGTTTTCTAGGGCTAGAGAAAACGGCAATGCTGGACTTAAGCAGTTACTGTAAACTAGGGTTTTGTTGACTCTGGAAAATCTGGTTGACTTCCGATTAGGGTTTAAACTATAATTCGAATTCAAAAATTTCGGGGATTTACATCCTAAGATGGCCTGGTATTGACCGTATCCAACACACATTTTTTTATAAATTCCCCCCAGCCACACATACCCCACCCCACCCCCCCTCTCACCAAAGTTATCATTTGCCCCGATTAGGGCTATTTACAAAATGTCGTTTTCATATTCATCACTTAAAGAAAAAGATTAGTACAACAATTTACAAATTAATAAATATACAAATAATATACAAAGATGAGCATAAAAGAAATATACTTTAAATTTAAGAATTTCAAGTGGCTAGCCCTTTAAAACAAATAGGTGTCTTCAGTGGAGTTGCCAAGCTATTGAGCCTAGATTTTTCATTTCTGGTTTTATTTCTTTTAATTCAATCTGTATCAAACCCGAACACATTTAATACAAATCTTCGACTAGGAATTAAAAGAAATTTATTTTTTTTATTTGTCGGAGTCGCCACCCAATCAATATTGAGAAAAATTGTAAGTTATGATTAATGAGTTAGTTGCCCCTAACTTAACCACTAGTTTATGAAAAAATTGATTTGAAATCAACTTTGCTAAACCAGAAATTTTTGGATTCGGGGGCTACCCTATTAAAACCATATGGTTACCACTTAAAATTCATAAAATAAAATTTTATCCTTTTAATGCTCAAATTTTTTTTTTATTAATATATAGATTATGATATTTACAATGTATCACTAAAGTTCACAAATTTAAATAACATTGACAACAAATTATGAATTAATACTACATTTACAAAAAATATATATTTTTTATTTTTTATGTAGCTCCGGAAGTGCCTACATACTCGCTAATCGCGATTAGACAACACAGTTCTTTTTATAAACTATTAGTGGGTTGGTACTTTTTAAACTTTTGGAACTCTTTCATTATAAGTTTATTAATTTTTCAGATTTTGATAAAAATGATTTTCGATATGACATCCTATAATCTACCAATTTAATTTTGTATATTAAAAAGTATATACATATCCATTTTTCTAAATGGAAATAAGATTATAATAAAATTCCTTATGATTTTCATCCATAAACTTTTACATATATTTTTATTTATCTTATATTTTGACTATGTTATTGTTACCATTTTTTATTACTCATATTATATTTATTTGAAATTAAATATTATATAATGGAAACGATGGAATTAGACAGGTATCCAGGAGTAATGTTCATTTCTAGAATTTGAAAAACAGTGCATATGTTGACTGTCACTTACAATATGTCCTTCATCTTCAATTTTTTGTTTTTTTATTAGTCCTAATTAATTAAAAGAATAAATAAATAAATAACCATGAAATGACGAAGTTACCTGTGCTGAGGAGCAGTGCAGGTGAGGAATTGATTTAATTGGATCTGACTTGCGATTTGGAGCTAGGACGACTAATGAAGATTCAAGAATGGCGGCCCAAGTGCTGATGATGAAGGATTGTGTCAAACTGGATAAGTGGAAAATGTTGAATGATCTAGTGGTGATGATTACTACCGAATCAAATGATTTAACCAAGAAATTCTCATAATCAAATATTTTAACTTTAAAATTCTAGTTTTTAAATCTCTCTTTTTGAATGGATTTCTATCTTTGTGATTTGTATGGAATTCTATGTCTTTTTTTTTTTTTTCCTTTGTTGTTGTTTCTTCTATTATTATTATTTTTTCTTTCTGTGTGTTTCTCTTTTTCTTGTTCTTGTTGTTTTTTTTTTCTTGTTCTATCATTGATATATGCAAGGTATTTATAAGCTCAATAGGTTTACCTACCTGCTTACCTATCGCTCATCTACTTGCTTGCTAACATAGGCGCTTACATCATCTGCAGCTTATTGACATATGCGCTTATCTCATCCAACCACTGACATATGCGTTTACCTTATCTGGTCAAGGAGAGCGTGTGGAAAAAAAATTAAATAAATAAGGAGAAAAAGGATAATTTGTCTCCTCGCATAATCGAACCAGGTCTTCTTTATGCATGCCAATGACTTATTCATACAGGCTGTTGGCCTATGCCTTGTTTTAGTTTGCATAAAAATTATATTTAAGGTTCCCAAAATGAGTCCAATTAAATAAGCCTATTTTCATGGGATATTTAATTAGGTCCAAAATAAATCTATAAATATTGATAATTAACATAGAAAACTAAAAGTTCAAAAATTGAAGACCAAAGATGTACTTTTTTCATAAAAGGAATAAAAAAAAATTAGTTAGACTTTCTCCAAAAGCTTTCCTCTCGATCTTTTCATCTCCACACCTTACTTTCATAGTTGAAAATATACTAACTAGGCTAAAACCTCTTAATAGGTTGACATGTTGATTGCAACCATCAGAATTATTGCTTTTTCCTAATTTAAAGGACTAATATGGTTTGTTTACCAAGCGAAAAATCCAACTGGTACAAAATAATAGTTTTGGTACTAGATTAATCTATTATGAACGTATTGTGGACCACTATATTATAAAATTATGACAAAATAATTATATTATGTTAAAACATCCTTATAAAAATTAGGATAACATAAGTGTGTATAGGGTTGTATATGAATCAAGCTGGTTCATAATTACTCGAGTTTGATTTGAGAATAGTCACATTAATTTAAACTTGAGCTACTTGTGTAAACCCCTGAATTTTCTCTTAGAAAATAATCTTAGAGTTAAATACTGAAACTGAATCCCTAAAATTCGACCAAAGTTAAAACCGAATTCTAAACAAGACCAAATACGGAATTTCTTAACCTTAAGAAAGAGACCTTCACAAACAAAATGGAAAATCCAATGATCGTTCGATTTAAAATCCGTACGTAAAACAATTTCTCTATCTGATCCTTAACATGTAAATCGAGATGATATATTCAAATAACACTCAACAACAAAATATTGAAACCTTAAACCCTTTGATGAATTTTAGAATAAAAATTTTCAATTACCACCAAAATTCAAAAAGAGTCAACACATAACCCTAAACTTGACTAAACAATTCGGATAATGGTTAAATATTAAATAAATCATAAAAAATAAAGTAAAAACTTAAATTTTGAACCAAAAGTATAAAACAGTCATAAATCCCGAAATTTTTATAATCTTGTGAGTAAATCTTAAAGCATGAATTAAAACTAAATTCCTAAAAATCGACTAGGCTAACAACAAGCTCTAGTGAGACTAGATTTGGCAATCCTGTGCTCTTAAATCTAGACCAATAAAATTGAATTAATCGTAGATTATAATCTATAACAATATAGTGAAGCTCAAAAATATCATATTGGTCAAAATTTAGTTCGTTTTGGACCCGAATAGGATCAGATTTTGAAAATCATGCCTCGGTGCACTGAACGGTAAAAGTATTTCTATAACACTATTAAAATTGTTATAATATAAGGATTCCAAAAATATCATATATAATGTATTTACGCGTATTTTCCTTACTACTAGTAATTTATTTGTCTTGTTTACTATTTATTGTACAATTTCTATTTTATTCATTACTATTTACTTATCTCTACTTTTTCTACTACCTATTCTTAAAACCTACATACCTATTTCTTACAATTTTCTTTTCCCACAAAAATTTTACATAACATATTACTAAGCTTCTCTTACACTTTTATTCTAAAATTAATTTTCAATTATTCTTCCCTTTCGTGCCATCAATTTTCTTTCTTTCTTTATTTATTTAATTAACTACAATTTTCCTCCAATTTTATCTATAAATATCATTTCCTTTCTTTACTTCTTACATACTTTTCTTTTACCATAACAAAACTCTACTAAAATCATTTCTCAACTTCTCTCTCAATTTTCCTCTCTAAAATTCACTTCCCAACTCTCTCTTATTTCCATGAAACTACCATCCACATATTACTACCAAAACTTCATTCTTCTTTAACCAACAAATAATTTTAAGTAAAGATTCCTAAGTTCATCTTCATGTCATGCAACTTAACATGGTCAAGTGTATGTTATGTAAATTCACGGTGTTATGGAGGCAACAATATGTTCATGGAAAAATTTTATTATTATGTTGATATTATATTATGCTCTATTTATTCTTTCTAATCTAACTTCTATATGTTATTAAATATATTTATGTATATATATATATTTCTTAAAACATATAAGCTCACTAATATAACCTTTATTTATGCTTGTCGAGCCTGGATTTTTCATTTTTGGTTTAATTTCTTTTAATTCGACTCATATTAAATCCTTACCCATTTAATACGAATCATCAACTAAGAATTAAAAGAAATTTAATTTTTGAAAATATTTTAGAGTCGCCACCAGATAAAAATCGGGAAAAAAATAAGTTAGGATCAATGGGTGGTTAATCCTAACTTAGCTACTAATCTGCGAAAAAAATGATTTAAAATCAAATTTTATAAACCAGAGATTTTTGGATCTGGGGGCTATCCTATTAAAACCATACGGTTACCACTTGAAATTCTTAAATTAAAATTTATCCTTTTAATGCTCATAAAAAAAAACTCTAATGTGCAGACTATGATTTTTATAATTTACAAATTCAAACAATATTTACAGATCTAAATATTTACAATATTGGCAAATCTAAATATTTACAACTATGAATAATATTTACAAGTTGTTATTACCAAAAAAAAATATTTACATGCAAATTGTATTGAGATTTATAATTTTTATTAAACTAGTAAATCTAAATATATACAATAATGAATCAATAATATTTGAAAAAAACCAAAAAGAAAAAAAAAAACACTTTTTAAATCGTCCTAGAGGTGCCTATGTACTCGCTATTTGGGATCAAACAAAATACATAGTTCTTTTCATAAAACATTTAGTGTGTTAGTTGATTTTATTTTCTTTAAAATTCTTTTCACTTTAAGTTCTTTAATTTTTGAATTTTTGTAAAGAGGAAAAAAGAAAAAAAATGATTTTTTTTTTCAAAGTGTTCCTATAAACTAACAAATTTATTATTATTTTTTTTCAAGAAAATGATTTTTCTAGGTGACAAATCAATTTTCATACATATATCTATTTTTTCTTTTTATCATCTTTTCTTATTTTTTTTTATCATTTTTCATTTTTTTATAACAATAATAATATAATATTACTTACCTAGTCGGGTCGGATCTCGGAGTCGGATCGAAGTCAGGTCGGTCCTTCGTCTGCCGAAGTTGTGATCGGAGAAGATGCTGGAGCTGTGATCGGAGGCAACTGAAGAGTCTGGAAAACACCAATTCGGGGTTTCAAAGCATGAAACTTGCGAATTTGAACCAACTAAGGCCTACTAACACTCCTGTGATGATGGATCGAGCTGGGAGTGGCTAAATGCAGTGGTTAGAAGCTTCGAAGATGGTGGCCATTGGTGGATCTTGGTCGGAGATGAAGATCAAGCTTCTAAAACAATCTATAACTTCCTACGAATAGATCATGAACTCCTAAAGTTTCCTACAACCTTGGATTCGGTCGAAAAACACCCTAACCTCATGAATTCAAAAGAAATTGAGAGTTTCTAAAGTTGTGGATTTTTTTTTTTCGATGTTCAGAAGGATGAATTCGAGTCCTATTTATAGTGATTAAGACTCAAATTAGCATTGAATTAGATCGAAACCCCAAAATCGAAAGCGCGCGGAAAAAAAATTGAATTTGGGTATTTGTGCCTTAATTGAACAAATTGCAAATGTATTTGGCTTTGAAATTGGGTTGAAAACAACTAATTAAGTCTAATTCGTTATTTTAGAAGTGTAATTCCGACCTTGGAAGTGTAAATTTTAAAAAACGAATTTCGAAAATTGTGCCAAAAAAAAGCGTATTGGATGATTTTCAAACTCAATTTCAAATACCCAAATTACATTTTTGAAATCCTAAAATGATATGAATCAAAAGTACTTCAAGTCTACTTCCAAATCCCCAAAACAATTTCATGAAAATTGAAGCCAATTTTCCCAAATATAGATAAAAAAACGGCCATTTGAGCGGGCAAAAAAAAGGCCATGTCTCCTGGGGAAGACGACGCGCATGTGGCACACATGCTTCATACACGCGCTGGTGCGTGCATTGCACGTGCCAGGCGCAAAAAAATGTTGTGCCCTCCACGCGATTCAAACTCAAGTCGCTCCTGTTTTGTTTTGCATTCAAAATATATTTAAGGCTTCTCAAAAATATGGATTTAATTGATAAAATCATTTAATTGTATCCAAACAAATTTATAATTAAAACTAGTATTATATTAAGCCCAAAAATTTGAAAATTTATTTATTTTTCTTATCTTTTTTTTTTCTTTCTCCTTGTAAAAATAATAATTTTTTTCTCTCTCTTTTTCTTGTATTTCTTTTTTCTCCCTCTCTCTCTCTCTCTCTCTCTCTTTTATTTTTTTTATATTGCTTTTTTTTTGGTATTTTTTGTTTATCTATTTAAATTTGAGGGCTTAACATAATATTAATTTTTATTATAAATCGAAGCCTTAAATAGGCAAAAATTAGGTGTCTACAATGCTCATGCAATTTATTTATTTCTTTCTTGCAATTTATTTATTTACTTTATACTATTATATTAAGACTAGTCTTTCTAGTCTTAGACTTGTCATGTCAAATCAAACTAATTTTTTTTTTCTTTTCTTTTAGGGGACTTGTCCATAATCCAAGTTCGGAGAGCCTTGATATAAATCTAAGACTCTCCTGTTTTCTTATTTGTTTTTCTTAAGGGACTTGCCTAGATCTAAGTTTGGGAAGCCTTGATACAAGTTAAGACTTTCTAATACTTGATTTTTGTTATGTGTTTATTTTATTTCTATGTCTTTTGTCTTTTATATAAATTATTTTTTTCATATTACTTAACTAAAAGTTCATATTCATGCATGGTCATGATGCTGTTGTCTTAATAAAAATAAAAGAAATTCTTTCTTTGATAAAGAAAATAAAATTAAACTTACCATAAAAATAATTTTTGTCACTTAAAAAAGTTTCCATTAAAACTTAGAAATTGTTTCAACAACTTCTCTTAAAAAATTTAGGCAAGGTCATCATAAATTTTAGTGTTTGCAAGACTTCTTAAAAATTAAACTAAGTAGTTTCATTACTCTCTTTTCAAACTACCAAAAAAATAAAATTTATTATTGCTAATTCTTTGATATGCAAACTTTAAAAAAAAAACTCAATTATAAGATTATTGCCAACACTTTAATAAACACTAAGAACAAAACAAAATTTTCAAGTCAAGCTAAGATCAACTTGCTAATTAAAATCCATTTAGAAATAAAATCGATATACAACTTAAGGAACTAAGATTTAAGAAGTAAATCCATTTTCTTTTTATAAAATTAAGGAAATAATAGTTATAATAATTACGTACTCACTTGTAACAAACTAAAGATTTTTCCAATGACCCCTAAAGGTTCTTATGTTAAGAAATTTCACATTAAGAAATGAATATTATAAGCATAAAAGTTAATAACAAGTCATTCACTTAATTTTTCTCATATAATAAAACTTGAAATATTTTTGTTATATTACATAGGATGATTTTTTCTCACAAACATATAAAGGTTCATGTTTCGAAAAATAATTAGTTAAAAGAAGTTTAACGGAAGAAAATAAAATATTCATGAACTCAACATAAATATGGAATCATGATTTTCTTTAATTGAGTTTTATACTTGCAAAATCTAAGAATTAGAATTTTGTTGAAAGAATCAAACTTAAGAAACTCTTTAAAAGAAAATACACTTGGGTTTAATGTCACAAATACGTGAGGCCATGTTGTTAAATAAGAATTTGTGAAAAAATATAAGATCTTTAAGGATTTTAATATATATATATATATATATAATGAAGTATGATTTTCTTGTTGCTAAGTCACAAATTCACAAAATAGCAATTTAATCACAAGTTAAAGGATGACATTACGTAAAACTCTATCTTTCACAAATGTTGTATACAAATTTTCTTTTTAGAGACAGCATCACTAGAATCATGTATATAATATGAGTCTATGTATATATTAAAAGGATTTTCAACTATATAAATATTTATGCATGGAATTTTGGATGATATAGAATTTAGAAAAATTTCAATTGAAGGCTGGAATTTTCCTAACCAATCTGTACTAACCCATTTTTGAACACAAATGACTTTAAATGATTAAATAACCTTAGAAATAGATAGATCTTTTCGAATAAGTAGAAAACGACATCTTATATATAAAATTCCGAGTTAAAATGAGCAAGTTATGATCTTTTTAAATTGGGATTTCAAATAATCTGAATTTTGACGAAAATAACAAGATAGAATTAAAAAGTTTGAGTAGAACTTCTATTAAATACTCATCCCAAGTATTTCTTTTGTCTAGGTGTTGAGAAATACGGGATCTTCCTTCCGAGGATTAATATGACTAAGAAGATTGCGATATGGATGAGTGAGTTCTCCCTCATAATTTTATTAGCTTGTTTGTGCTTGTAGATAGTTGCACTAGAATTTTGAGTGCAAGATAAAAATGAACATGTATGGGGTTATGGTTTACATGTTTATGCCTTTATGTATGTGTGACTGTGGATGCTAAGCATATCAGAATCCCTAAACGATTGTTTAAGTATATTATTAATATTACATGTTGCTTAAGTGTGTATGATGATTGTTTGATCACCTTTAAGTTTACCACAATTATACTCAGCCTTTATGTAGATTAATTGGATATGCATTGCATCTGTCAAGTCACATCATAAGGACTGTTACTTTTACTTGAGGAATTAGAAGTGCTAGAGGTCAAGCTCATTCTTAAGGAACTAAGGCGTACCGGAGATATATACCAGGGATGAGCCACACCGATTGATCACTGAGAGCAGAGTGCTGGAGGACTAGAAGTGAAGATGGGAAGGATCTTCGTACCTAAATTCCCAACATTCGATACAAAGGGGTAAATTCGTTCTATATATGGTTTTCGGATGACCATATATATTTGTATAACCATGTGATTATTGCATAGTATGCATAGCATATGTGTGAAAATTAATAAACTTATTTGGAATCAATATGCGAATAAAAGGGAATAACTCATTAACCTCATTGTAAGTTTACACCTCCATAGGCTTTTATTGAAATAGGTATGTTTGCAGTTACGTTCGAGGATTGAAATATTATGGAAATCATTGGCGAATCTTTGAGCTCTTGTGGAAGAAGTGGAACCATAGGATGGATTTACTTTCATGTAGTTTCTTTATGAGTTATATATGATATGTTAATGTTTGGAGATTTCTAGGAAGTGCATTTATGTAGTTCTGAAGACATTAGCGGAGGTATGCCTCTAAGAATTGTAATTGATCTTACTTATGTTTTATGTTAAGTATTCTTCTTACCTTGTTATTCAATTGTTATCAAAGTAAATTGCATCACTACGATGCGTTCTCTCTGATGTGTTGTATACCTTGTGCATGACATGAAAGTCTTTGCGTGACTAAGAAAGTTATTCCTAGGATTTAATATTATGAATGGGGCATGACAACTTGAATAGTTTATCGAGTTGAACTCGAGTTTTATGTTTTTAACTCAATTAGCTTGCAAGCTTAATCAAGCTCTATCAAGCTCAATTCAAATATAAATGTCAATGGAATTAGAATCTAGTTTGGGCATTAATATTATTTTAATTATAATTTAAAATATTTTTTTTAATAAATTTAGCCTAAACAAGTTTAATCGAGTGAAGCTTGAGATTATATGGTGTTACTTCGAGTCAAACTCGAGCATAAATTCTTAAATTCGATTGAACTGAAACCAAACTCGAGCTTTAAAATTTCAAGTCTAACTTAAATTCGAACCCAATACTATACGGTCTCGACTCAACCTGTTTGCTGCTTTCAGTGTTGATATAAAATGCATGAAAAAACTAGCTTTTTATTTTTATTTTTTTGGCCAAGCATGAAAAATTAGCTAAGAAGGTAATAGTTTACATAGTTAATCATACTTGAAAACCAAACCAATCTATATTTACATCTAACATGGTTATGCACATCCCACCCATTGAAAGATTCTAGAAAATTTGTCACGAGAGACCCTACTAATGTGATCTGCCAACAAAACAAATATCTAGTTCTAGCATAAAAAAACCCAAGAGATAGACAAATCCAGCACGTACAAGAGATGTAAACTTCAAGAATTTTCATACCAGTAGAAATAAGTAGAAATGAATAGAAATACAAACATAGAAAATATAAGATTAATATAAGACTCAACAAAGACCTTAGAATAAAATCACAAGTAGTCATGAACTTATATATATCTTCAAATCCTAAAACAAAGTTCTATAGATAGTACCAGTTATAAAAAATATAATTTCATAGTCAGTATCGAAAATTCAAAGTATGTAAATAATTTAAATAAAACTCAAGTGTATTAAAAAGTAAATAATCAATAAAGCTTATAATTAGAAAACGGTAATTTAAGGATAAACCGTTAGGGTTATAAATACACAATAAAAATAAAAACTGATCCATAACTCATAATATGGACTCTAAATAAATATTTTAATCACATTATTATTCTAGTTAGAAAATTCTAAAGCTATTAGAGATTGAAACAAAAATTAGCCTATTAAGCTTAGAAAACCCTAATCGCGGGAGTAAAACCCTGAGAATAATTAATCCCGTAAACTTTAAACCCAAAGTTGAACTTAGTAATAACCTAAAAATTTTGTAGAAGCTTTATATGAAATTTTGGAGACAGAACTCCTAATTAACTATTGTACTTGTACCCATTTAATTTAATAAACTACCTTAAAACTAAGATAAATAATTAACTAAATAATATTATATTAATAAATATACTTATATGGTGCAAGTTGCTCACCATACATGGTTGAGATTTTATTGAAATTAGCCAACCGAAAAATTGAAGCAAATAAGTCAAATAAAGTAAACAAAGTCAAGGAAAAATTTTTGAAAACCAATCAAAACAAATCAACTCAACATAACAATTAATGCATGAGCTTACATGCAAAATACAACTTGATTTTTTGGTGGAGTTTTTCTTCCTCAAGCCGGAAATTGTAGCCCTTCCATTGCCTCTATAAATAACTCTTTATTGAGAAACAAACAAAGCCCTTAATGCACTTAGAACTAACATAAAACAACAATGATAAACACAACCAAAGGCAGCTCAAATTCATTAACCCTCAGCTCTATAAACCACCAATATAGTTAACAATCCAAACCCAACAATTTAACTCCATTAGTAAGCCTAAGCTTAAGAAAGGAGCAAGAAAGGTAAGTGCAAAATTCGTTTTGGGTTAGTTTATATTTTGAACATAAGTTTAAACAATGTTTCTTGCTGACCTAGGTTCGAATCTAGCATTGGGGGAAAGTTTAACATCCTTATATCAGCTCATACAAGGTAAAATCCAACTTTAACACTCTATATATGTATTGCAATATGTAGGAACTAGGGAATCATATGATATAAGGATTTTATGACGATTTATGTATTGTTATATCATGAAAAATACTCGTAGACCATGTAAAAACACTTAGAAGGAGTTTAAATACAAGTATAATATGTATATTTTATAAGAATATTAAGTTTTGAATGGAAGAAAATTGGAGAAGACGATGAACAGTGGCTAAGCTAGCTCTACGCCGATGGTGTAAATACCTAACACTGGCGGCGTACGTAGATAGGCCAGCGATGCACGAGACAGCGTGCACTGGAACAGAAGCTACGTAAAATTTATTTTTATGAGAAATGAACAAATGCTGGCAAATTTAAATGCAATGTCGGAGGCGTTGATACCAGTGTATATTGTAAAGCTGACGGTCTTAAGCTAACATATGCTGATACAAGTAACATGTAAAATACACGAACATCGACATCTGGAGCTCAACGCCGTCAATGCCTGCGGCGTTAGATGCTGGCGTACATACAAAATATCTCTAAACGAATTCCGTTTCGTCCATAACTGCTTAAATTATATATATATATATATATATATAAGAGAAGAAGGGAGAAAACAAGAAAATAATAAATGCAAATATTTCAATACTAGCATGTTTAACTAATTCTTAATATTAAACTTTAAAAATAACTTTTATAAATAGAAAATATTATTAATATTATTGTAATACTAAAACAAATAAAAATAGAATATGATAATGATTTAGTACTTGTTTTATATTGGTAAAAATATAAGAATAGAAATTTAGAATAAGCTAAAATATCGAATAATGTGATTTTTAAAAATAGTTAGGTAATAATATAAAAATAGATCAAGAGAAACACGACGAAACTAAATAATTAAAAAAATAAATATTAGTTACCATAATAGGTCAACTAAGGAACGATATAAAAGTAATAATAATAGCAATGATAAAATAATGATCTACTGAATACAAACTCTACAACTACCCAATAAAAATATAAATATCAAATAAGATCAAGAAAAGAAAAATGAAAATAAAATATTTAATAATATTTATTATCATAAGGCCATTAAAAGACCAATACAGGTAATAGAAATATCAGTATAGGATACTGGAACACTTGTAAGAGTTTAGTTATACAAGATATGTTTTATTAATGATTATTTAATTCATCTCAATAGGTGATCTAGACACTATTAAGGATTTCCTTGAAGACTATTACGATTAGTTAGGATGAGTAGATGATTAGCTCAGACTTGTTACATTATTTGTACTTGTAACTTTGATCTATCTTTAATGGAAAGATAATAACAAGATTCTATTGTGTGGGTTTACGAGAATTGTATGCTGTATGATTTGATTGATTATTAAGCTACATTAATAATGATGATAATAGAAATCTTTGTAAACTTGTTACCTGTATAGCATGTTGATTGTCTGTATAATGAATGATCATCTTAAAATTGACTAAAAGCTATTCGTACTATAAATAAAATAGACATGCATTGCACGATTTGCATAAACTGCATTTGAGTAAGTGGTAGCCTACTATGTGTTAGTATTTTGGTTCTCTGGTAATGCTTGGTTTTTCTAGGCAAAAAGGCTATTAGTTCTATGTAAAATCACATTTGTTCTATCGGTATAATAGGAACTAACTAGTACATGAAGAAAGCCACTTATGGTATCGCTTTGAAATGACTAAGACTTAGTATAATTTCTAAGGCTAAAGAGAACAGGAAATCAGTGTTAAGATATGATTAATTTAAAGAGATAATTAAAGTGGGTGTTGCTGATTTCCTATATGATTAGTCTCTCCAGGGTAGGTGGACCATAGTATTGTGTTTCTTCAATTCCGATAAGAGGGTATAAATCTCTATCCTGCTTTGGATTCCGGGTTATCTAAGTTTATATTTGTACATCTGATTGATTGATGCATTTTATATGAATGATATTAACTTGCTTGATATGTGATGAGTTCTCGTTATTCATTGAGCCCCTGGTTTCACTCACACTCCTAAAGACCTTCTAGGTTAACTCTAAAACCATTGTTGGATACTTCCAGGAGCATGGCTCCGGTAAGAACCTAAAAGCCGAAAGTTTATGGAATTCAGGATAAGTTATTTACTTTCGTTTCCTAGTTATAGTTTAGTTAGTATTTGATGTACCAGTTTATATATTCAGAGACTTATGTTAGATATACGGACTATAATATTATGCTACTCCTGACTTGTGATGATAATTTTTTATTAATTTATGTCTTACATGTATTTGTCATTTCTTATCAAAGCAACTAAAATATCCTGTTGTTTGAAAATATTTCATTCCGTGAAGGAATACTAATAATAGTATGCAAGTGTAGCTTGTATGCTACTACTAGGGTACCCTTGGGGCGCGATAAGAGAAATGCAAAAAAGCTTAGGTAATCTAAGATTCCCCCCTTTCAATCTATTGATGCTGCAAGCTTCTCTTCATCTACATTAAATGGTTTCCTTGCTTGTTTCAATTCTTCTTGCATGGATAGTAACTCTTTGCAATGATTTAACTTTGGTGCATCCTGAAAGAAGGGAGATTAGCTTTAAGCACAATGAAGGGCAAAGCATGCTCAGTCTAGGATTGTCGAATATACAAATATTAAGCAGCAATACAATTACTGCAATGCTTAGTGTAATGGAGAATGAAAAATTCCCCATGAATGTGCATACCATTCTAATCAACCATAGTTTTTTTCCATCATGTAACGCAAAGGATGATTTTATGTTTGAGAAGTAGTCATGAGGTATAGAACAAATAAATGATCTATGTGTTGTTAACAGGTGTTAAGAACAAAATAGAAGGTATAAAAAGTATTCTCACATACATGACCAATAACAATGCCTACAAAACTACTATATTGGACCACATGCACGCGAACCATTGCACAATATACTCCATCATGGTTCTTGCCAAGAACATTTTATGGAGAGGTGAAGCACCTCAAACAATCATATTGTAACAAATATAACAAAATAAAAAATGTACTTCCCTAATTTCAGTAGATAGTGTAAAAAGATATGACTATTCTACTACATGAAAATTGCATGGTGTCAATATGTTGCTAAAGAATAGTAAGATAAACACGACTTGTTATGATCATGCTATACTCTTAAGTTATCATTGCACATACCTTACGGACTAGATATAAAAAATCCCCTATAGAAGGTTTTCTACGCTTTGCTCTAATATCTTGAGCTTTATGTGCCTACATAAGTGTAACATGTCAACTTTCTTTATCTTTTCACTTTGAGGTGAGGCTTCGAATGAAATATTTTATTATGATTAAGAAAAAACTTATGTACTCCACAACAATATCCTTAACAAGCGCCACAATTTCAGGAAGCAACTGATAATGCAAAAAAAAAAAAAAAAAAGTCTTATTAAGAGTATGATTTGAAATATGATTTTGGAAAAGGTAAATGCATCTGATTATAGAAAGGGATACCTATGGAGTACAAAAATGCTTACAAAAATAAAACTCAAAAGTGCATGTAGATATTTAGCTTTACTCAAGTGTATAAATATGAAAAGGTACAAACGATACATAGTATGAAACCCTAAGGTGGATAAAAGCACCCTTTCCCACAACTCTATTGTAATCACAAAATGAATCAGTCATTTACGGTAAAGGAGACTAAGGATATGTGTCATGAGCCTCATAGGTGGTCAAGTAGGATTGCTCTAAAATCATCATATAACATGTGCACCTATAATATGAGGACTGTCTTGCAAGTCAGAGTTTACAAGCCTCAAATTTATTATTCTCTCACTGTGTTGTACACATATACATTTATCAAGAAAATAGTTTGGATATTGATAATTCCACAAATCATAAGGACTGTTGAGAATTGGATACCCTACCAAAAGATAACATAGGATAATTTTGAGTCTATCTTCTAGCTACTTAGAAATTACTAAAGGAAGAAGGAACTTTAGGAAAAAGAAATCGCATTTTAAATCTTTCTTTCAATTGTGTTTAGTCTATAGGCTTCCAAGTCCTCTAACTATCTTGACTTGATTTTTAGTATACTTTGCGCTTGACTCCTATCCTAATCTCAGCTTTTGATTTTTCCTGAAAAACAAATTATTGAGGGGTAAGCTACATCCAGCTTAGTGAGATATTTTCTTTAAACGTACCATAAAAACCAAACAAGCAAGTTATTTTAGTTTCAAGCATATCCTATATAATAAACACATGAGTACACAAGTATATATGGTTATCCAGAAATCATATATAGAACGGATTGACGTCTTCAGTATCAAGGGTTAGGGAATGCTCTGAAAGAGAAAGGCTCATATGACCACTAATTTTAGTAAACTTTCCGGCTCCTACCAGCCACCACTACTAGTCTCCAGTCCCATGCATGAGAGTAGTAGTGAAAAGAAATGTGACTTGATGAATGCAATATATGAACATTTCTTTTTCTTAAGCTAAACCTTTATTAAGGTTCATTAGGGGGGCAATCAAGCAATTTAACAATCACTAAGCAGCTCTACATATAAGTAATCAAAGTATTTAAACAAACAATTCAAGGTCACAATATGCTTAACTTTCACTTATTCACATAAGCATAGAATCACATACTGTAACGCCCCAAAATAGGGTCAAAGTGCACACAGTTGCCATGTATAATACCTTAAGTATTATATGCACGAGCTTCCTCAAAATATTTATTTATGTTGAACATTTACTAGCTAATTTTAAATTATGAAATTGTTTAGTTAGATTTTAGAAGCAACTGGATTTATAATGGTAAGACAAATTTTATAAAAATATTTCTATCTTCTACTCACATGAGTAAATTAACTTTCTCATAAACAAAACTATAAACTAGTCTCCTGAGTAATCCAACTTTAAAGCAAACCGTACAATCAGCTATCTCATATACCTTTTTTAATAGTAAATTAAAGCTTTAAAGATTAAATTACAAAGCATGGGCTCCTCAACCAGCCCCACACAGAAAAATACAGACTCTAAAAGATATAAATCCAGTTATTAAAAAAAATAAATAAAATACGACCATGATCTTAATCCACTTCACTCGTCATCTAAATCTTTGAAAGTCAACCCATAACCTGATTCAATCATTAACATTAACATCATCACCATCATCATCATCAAATCATCACCTACAAAGAAGACAATAATGAGCTGAAATGCAATACATATCAACACAAGCACACGCGAGCTTAAACTCATACAAAGCAGTAAACAACAATTTATTATCTTTAAATTAAAGTGAAACAAACAACACTAGAGCACTTACACTCTGAATCAAGTCTCTCGAAATTGGGGGTCATGAGTAATAACAGCTGCTCATGGGGCTGATATATATGCAGTCCAAATACTTATATCTCCTATATCTAACAGAAAAAAAAATAGTTTCATCTAGGGCTCATAGTCGTTACACAGCTTTACTTAAGATATCTTAGTCTATGACATCATTTAGTTCAATCGGTCTTATAAACGTAGACTAAACCTTATTACTTTCTTCTAAACTTAAGCAAATGTTACGCTAATACTGTTTGCCCTATCGGCTATCCACTAGGCAACTTAAGAATTGTCATTGCATCATGGTATACCATTGCATCATGGTAGGAGGTGGCCTAAGTGCCTAACTACCATGCTCAGCTCTGGATAAGGTTGTCACTTCGTAGACTAGATTAAATGACACAAGCACAAGCAACACTCATTATTTAGGCCGTCTTTAAGTTTTAGTTCACTTAAGATATATGTTTGTCCTAAACACTCAACAAGCACATCATTGTGTACTTATATATTTGAAATCCAGATAGAAACATATGGTAGGTCAAAAGCCATCTCAGAAGATAAACCAGGTTTCTATATCTATTCAAGAATTAAACTTATATAAGCATTTAATTTAGTTATTCATTTACATTAAACTCATTTAAAAAACTTATTTGATCAAACACTAAGTAGGAACCCTGCATAGTTGCAAAAATCGCTACGCTAAAATACGAACAATTCTTCATTGTCTGTCAAATTATTTCTTTTCTCTTTGTTTATAACTTATTCATTCATTATAAAAACATCGTCATCATATTGTTCACTTTCAATTTACTCATTTTCTAGCAAGCATACATTTGAAATAACATATTCCCCTTATTAAACATATTTTAGCTTAGCCTATTAATCTAAGCTAATTACAAGTTATTATGCCTACATTAACTTGATCTTAGCTAAATTGATTAAACTTAATCAATCTAATTCATTTTAACTCATTAAAGTTTATCAAATTGAGTTAAACTTAAGTTTATTAACTATTTCCATCTTTTACTTAACTTTTATGTTTAATCCAATTAGTTATTAATCTATAAATTCTCTTAACTTACTTTTAATTATATTAATTAACTAACATATCATTTTAACTATCATTTATCTATTACATTTTATTTTGATTTTTATGAAGAACATGGGTAAATATAATAGCCATGTTTCCTTCGTGTACAAGCATATGAAGAAGCACGACTAAATACAACAAGTCGTGCTCCCATCGTGTTTTGCTTGGTTTGAAAACTAATGAGAAGCATGGCAAGATATAACGAGTCGTGTTCTTACTATATTTCACTTGCTATTTTGGCACTCAAAGATTAGAGAGAAACACGGTAGGATACAATGAGTCATGTTTTGTTAATATACCAGGCATTCAAAGGTTAGAGAGAAGCATGGTGATATACATTTAGCCGTATTCTACCTAACACGTTGAATACGTGAGGATAAAAAAGAAATAGGTGGGATAGGGGAGGCCGTGTTCTAGCTATGCTGTTCTAGAAATGCACATGTAAAATGAAATAAAGAGAATCACGGTTGGGTAGGGTTAGCTATGCTTTAGCTGTATTTCTTCTCTGGTGAGTTAAAATAAGGAGCACAACTTAATTAGCTTCCTATGCCCCCCTTATGCTCTTTTCTTTGCTCGTTTTCTTCAAAAACTTAACCTATTTACTACTTATTTTACGTCATATTTCAACATACAACATCTCAATAAACATCATACAACTCATAACCATAACTTACTACTTCTATATACATATTTTTACTTCATATATCATCATTAAACTCCTAGTTCTAACATGTTTACATAACCTAGGTTTTAGCATTCAAATTCACATCTTACAAGATTACAAGTTTTATCTTAAATCCTACATTTAACTAGTATATATTCATCATTTTCATGCTTATACAACAATTAAAACAAGAAAACAGCTATATTTACTTGTTTGATAGCTCAAGCATCTTGATATAATCTACTGCTACTACTTTTTAGTTATTGAAACTACAACTATCATCATTCCCACTTCCTATTTTCTTTTCTAACTTCAATTTCTTCTATGGTCTTGTTTAATTTAAGATTTAAGGATATAGATTGAAGGAAAAAGACGAGAAAATGAAGAAGAGGAGGAAGAGAAAGAACCGAAGAAAAGGAATGGAAAGAAAAGAAAAGAAATGTGGGCAGGTAAGAAACGAAAAAGAAAGAAAATGATAAGGGCTATAGATATTTTAGAGTAAGAGTATTAGGTTTAAACCTTTTAGATAAATATCTTTAGTTTTGAAAGTATTTAGGAAATGATTTGAGAATCATATATTAGAAATGGATAACTTGGAAAAGGGATTTGGTTAGGAGTTTAGTTTGTAAGGAATTTATATTTAGTTTGAGTTCGGGTTTAAGAACTGATACTTTTAAATAGGCAATTGAACTAAAAAATTATGAGGATTAAGGAATTGAAATTTAGATTAAAGTTTAGGGTTTTAGAAATTTGAATATGAAAGGATATTCGAAATCTTAAATTTCAACTTAATCTAATACTAATTTACTTAAGTCAAATTATCTAATATTACCCTATTGTTTACTTATTTTATTTAATTAAACTATATATATTCCAATTTATAAATTAGTTAAGTGAGGATTTAGGGTATTTTACATACATAACCCATGAATCTCGATACATATCCATTTTATCTTTTTCTTATTAAACTAGTGTAACTAGCCACAAGCACATATAAGTTAGCAAAATAGTAAGGAAAAACTCACCGTACTTAGCACAATTCTTAGTCAAAGTGATCATCGAAAAATGCGGCTTCGGGATCCCCATTTCCTAAGCAAGTAAAAACCCGTAGTTATCTAGATCAACTTCATTTAGAATTATACTTCTATGGTTTCTATCCTCGCTATATTTCCCGGTAACCTAAATTATACCTTAAAATGTCTATAAGTTGGTCATTTTAAATCTGATTTTCGCATAGGAGTAGTAAATTTCTATGTACTTCGATTTTTTTTATCTATTTTTAAAGTTATCTTAGTCATATGGGGTCATTAAGACCTTGGACCAGTAGAAGTCAAAGTCAAATTACTTTTAGACTTTATTTCAACTTCGTTTTGATATTTTTCAAGGGTTTTACTCTATGAAGACTCTCTATGGTGTTCCTTTATTGTTCTAAGTTCAAATATAAATGAGACATGAATAATAACTCATTTCACGCTCATGATCTTAGTGATGTTACTCAAGAAAATTTTCTTAAAGAAGTTTCCATAATAAAATTTTCGAACACTTCATCTATTCTAATAGAAAGATATTCGGTTCATGTGCTTTGAGAAAAGCATTCCAAGGTTAGAATTTTTTCATGACTCTCATTTATGTCATGGCATCTTTAATAACATTTGAACATGAACTTATCAAATTATATAAGTAAAATCAAAGTTTCACATCCCATTTGTTTTCTACATGTCACAACATTTTGGGAAAAATAGAGGACAGAGTTTATTTTCAAATTTCTCTTTTCACTAAGGGATTTTCCATGTATTGAAAATGAGTTTTTGAAATTATTTTATATAACAAGGTATTGTCAATATGTAGAGGTTCACGACTTCATCAATCTCTCACTTTTATACTAGGCTTTCTAAATAAGTAAATGAATATGAAGACAATCTTATGATCATCATCTTGTCCTTACTTTTAAATTTAGAAGTTTTGACCATCATGGCATTTTAGTTCAAAACTCATTTTATCATTATTATAACATCACTAGTAGCATTACATGTTTATGAACATAAAGAAAATAAATCATAATAATAATAATAATAATATTATTATTATTTTTTTATTTTTTTTTGGCGGGAAATTAAATAACACAAATAAGAATGAGAGTATTAGATTTAAGACAAGGCTCCTTGGGGCTTGAAGTGGACAAGTCAACATGATGACATGAAAATTAAAATGGGAGTCTTAGATTTAGACAAGGCTCACAAAGACTTTGACATGGACAAGTCCCTATAAGACTTGATTATGGGCAAATCTAAGGCTAGATTTAGGACTAGTCTTCTTAAGACTTGAATTGGCCAAGTCTCGAATATAACTTGCAAATAATAAATAAATTGCATAAAGGTAAATAAATTAAAATGTTATATTAGTGAGCAATATGATCTAAAATATATATATACACACATATAGATACATATATAGAAAGTTAGGTTAATACACATAAAGTGAACAAGAACATAAACTTAAAATATAACATGAAACAAGTATGCCATTCGTTTCCTTCCCTAGCTTGAGGCATCGTTTTCCATAGAAATGATGCATAGCACATACATAAGATAATAAACATAACGTAGGTGTGTCTTGGAGGATGTTTACCTAAACAAGATGATGAGCAAGTGTGTATGTGTACAATAAAAGAGGAGGGGGAGGGGTGCAGGAATTGAGAAAGAGAGGGAGGGAGGTAACAATTTGGTTGGGGAGAAACGAGAGAGTATTTAGAGAGAGTTTTAAGTGTTTAAGAAATATAATTTAAGGTATTGAAAGTGAAGGAGTTAAGGGCATTTATAGAGAATGGATGGGAAGGAAAAGTGAAAGAAAAAAGAAACGAGAGAGTGAATGAAGTGGGGAATGGTGCCAATTTTTGAGGAAAAGAGGGGGAGAGAAAAGAAAGAAAGATAGAGTGTAAGTGATTGATTTGTAAAGTGGAGAAAATGGGAGGTGTAGGGATATTTTTAAAGAATAAGGTGAAGTGAGGGAGAGGTTGCTTTATGAGGAACGGTAGGGGAAATGAGAGAAAAGGAATATTAATGTGACATAAAGTTGACTTGATTTGATAATTTTGTTATTCATAGAGATCAATATACATGTAAGACTTTGTTTAACTGATGATTATATAATTCGATAAATTAGTATATGATATTAGAAAGATAATTTAATATATTAAATTATCATTAATTATTATCCGATTTTATTATCCCAATCCATGTGCTGGCAATCAGGTACGATAATCATTTGGTTTTAACTAATGAAATTTTGACTCAATAAATTATTACTCTATTATAGAAAATTATTTTATATTGTTTTATTATTAAATATTATTTAAATATGTGGCCTTGGTTTGCATGTTAGTGATTAGATAAACAAATTATTTAGCATGGGGTTTTTAGATGGATTTAGCTATCATATCTTGAATTATTTTAATGATGATGCGTTTTTGCTAAATGAATGATTTTTGGGGTTTTGGGCTTTACCTAATTTATTTGATATTCTAAGGTTACTGAATCTTTATCTGATCCCATTTACGGTTTCTAAGGTTCCAAGCTAACTTGAATCAGTTTTAGGGTTTCGAGTTTAACCTAATGGTATTCTTAGGTTATCAGATTATTTGATTCGATCTTAGGTTTTGTGTTTGATTTGACACAATTTAGGATTTTGAATCCAATGCGAATTCTAAGGTTCTCGATGTGTTCAATTCACTTGACTAAAATTCTAATTAATTTTCTGATATGATTTCGATCTACTTTATTTAATTAATATCATATTGTTATATTTCTTATTTTACATGTTTTCTATTTGATATTACAATCATCTGATATAGTATTTGTTGTACTAAATCATTTGTTAGATACGTAGTTTGTGCCGATAATTGCATGCTTTCCTTGGTAATTGACTCTAGCTTTTATTGGCTAATGACTCATATTGTAAGTTTATCGAGTTTACTGGTTTGCGTCTAGGATTCTTAGGGCTTTTAATTGAATTAGGACAAATTAGGGCCTTTAATCTCGTCTCTAATGCTAAGGCCTGCTTCTTAAAATTTTAGGGGTTCGCATCTATTAATATTAAAATTTGAGGATCTCTCGGGTGAGGTCTGGACTTTATAAACTAGGGTTCTAACCTTGCAAATTTTAGGTTTTGTGGTCTAGTTCTAGTTATCACTTTCCACGACCTCTTAGTTGGTAATTGAGGCTTTCAAGGGTTTTCTCTATCCTTTATCTTAACTTTTCTTTTCTTTATCAATTCAACAACTTCTCATTTCTATTATCAAGATCATAGCCTGGATATTTCTAAATAGACATAATATCTTCCATTCACTAGCCAATCATCTCCAATGGCAAATAACTATTGATCTAAGTATGATTATCAAAATCTAATGATCAACAACTTAATATTTGTCTTTAATCCTAATAACTTCTAAGTAACAACTACTTAGATTGAAGCCTGGATTAATTTGTCTGATTTCTCCTTAATGGATGAATTGTTTATTACCTTATTTAACAATTTTCTCCAATTAAGTAACTTTAATCACATGTAATCATAGGATGATCAGTTTCTTATCCTTCTTTACTTATTCTCAAAACCTTTACATAATCAAATTTTCATCTATTCTTGCAACTAATTAGACATCAATCTTAAACGTAATATTTACTAATCAATTCAGGGTACTGTCATTGTCATCTCTTTAATTAGGAACCTAATTTGCAGAATAATTAACATTTTACTAACTTGATATCTTCCTCTTAATCAAACAATTATATACAATCTTCTAATCATGGATAACTTTATACATGGCATCCTACTTTCTCTTCACAATCATAACTATAAAATTTATTATTCTATAGTTTTTAACAAAACATTATCTTGTCTTCCTAGAATTGATACTTAAAGAGGGTTCGCATTACTTATCTCTAGAAGGAATCATTCTTAATGTAATCCTTGTATTATTGTGACTCTTTACTTACAGTCCCTAGACTTTTAATCTATTGATTCGTTATTGATCATTGAACGTGAGAAGTTATGGGAAGTTACAATTTGTGTTTCACGTTATATTAGTAATGATTCTAGTTTTTAAACTATGATTATCTGTTTATAGTTTAATATTCTTAAATTGAAAAAAATTGGAGTGATCTTTGCAATTTTTTCTCAAAGCTTTCAAAATTTATGTTATATTATTGGTAATTATCATATTTAGATTGTGAAAAAATTATGGGTTTTACAATATGATACTTTCAAAAAAACTCTCCATAGGTGATGTAGTACCACTCAGTCTTTTCTCATTCCTACAGATCCCTGCAACAAGATTTTGTTTCTATTTTAAAAGGGAGAGGCAAATCTTCCCAGCAACCTCAATAAGTGCATGTGCAATGTCCTTTGGATTTGAAATTAGATGGCAATTGGGCCATTAAGGAAATTCTCCAGACTAACCTTATAAAAGGGCCTTTTTAAGTATATTTATGTATATGTATATAGGAAAGGAGATGGTAGATTTGATTTTTTGGCCTAAAGAACACAATCGAGTCTATCCTTTTGACTTATTATAGCAAGTTGTGCCAGATTCATTTCCAAGCTTATTGTGGCTCATGAACTTTCTAAGTCTAATCCCAAACACTTCCCTTTCTCACCAATCACAAAGCACGAGCATGTAATCTAGGTTTAAACAAAGATGTAAATGTCCTCTTTGCATTGATGAACAACGTAGCGTTTCTAATATGTCCGAGTTTTTTAGTTTAAGTTGTTTGAACTTATCTATCTTTTGCTAAACGTAGCTAGTTAATTATCTAGCCTACTAGAGTTCTTTTTACAAGTTAAGAGTGCCTTTTCAATGATATTATCTGCTTCGCATTAGCCTATAAATAGGTAGTTGACAAAGTACTCTCCTCTTTAATCAATTGAGCTTGAAGCAAAAGACCCTATCCCTATTCTACAATGTCTTTGTGGTATCAAAGCCATTGATGAGATCATAAATAAGCAGATGGCCTAACAAACTTTTGTACAACCAGCTACTCCTTGGCCCTTGCTTTGATGGTCACTATAACTAATGAAGCATGCTGATTAAGAATAAGCACTCACATACTTAATCATTTTGGAAAGGATTAACTAAAAGAGAACATAACATAGGAATCAAGGATATAGCTTTATTTTATTTCTTGAAAACATAAATATACACATGAAATAGTATTCATCAATAGCTCAAACACAAGCTAAAAACCAATGATTAAGCATTAAAGATAATATTAATATATAGTTAAAGGTAGATTTTCATACATAAGACTAAAATGATTGATCACAAATATTCAATATCAAGCAAATGAAAGTTGGAGAAAATCCTCTAGCACCATAGCACAATTAAAGTTGGAGGCAACATGACAAATAAAGTCACATTAGGATCATCTCTGAATCCATACATCATGTGTTGCATTGCACTTTGTGCAATAGTGAGAATGAGCCATTATACAAGAAGCATGTAATGAGAAAACACTTCAAAGGAAAAGAAAGAAATAGCAAAAAATTCACATACAATCTTTTTGAAAAATCCTACACTTGTGCTTGGATGATGATTCCGAAGGCTGTGAAGTACAAGGTTTTGCTTTGTTAGATCATATTTAACGATTAGTTACTTAAAGAGTTACCTAAAGTATCATATCAACAACTTAAGCAACTTCACTATTAAGCAAGTCTGTACTTTATTAATGAATTACTTTGAGAGAGTTGCTTAGTATTTTTTTAATAACTTTTTAAACAAATTCTTACTTTAAGTGAGTTGAGGAACTTATTTTTTGAGTTGCTTGGTTAAGCAAATCTTATATTGGTTTTTGTGCTAAAAACCTTGCTTTATTGGTTATATGGAGTTGCTTGGCTTAGGTTCTTGTGCAAAGCAACTTCGATAAAGATGGTCTTAGAGGCTCCTGATCTAGCATTCATTATCCCCACCAAATTGCTTCTTTTCCTTTTCAGTCTACAGTCAACAATGTCAAAAGTTCATATACATACACATACATACACAAAGATGAAATGCGATTATTGCAAAGTTATAATTCTCATTTTAAATCCTTGCAACTTCTACTTTGAAACCATTTAATGGTATGATGTGCAATATTATATCATCTTCTTATTTTCACTACGGATAATTGTGTCCATGATATTTTTATGAACAATCAAAAGACTCAAAAAATTAATGTAATATATATAACAAGTCTAGAATTCCAATAAACTTCTACTAAAATTTTTCAGTTAGGCATTTCATCAAACACAAAGAAGTCATCTTTATACATGCATATGGTACGAGGCGAACAAAGAATCATTAGTGAAATCTAAGAGATATATCAACACCTACATCTCTCTCTCTCTAGGAAGGGACTGGTAATGATTTACAAGTCAGAGCAAGATGAAGAGAAAGTATGTCTATGATGTGTTATGAGCTTTAGAAAAATTTACAAACAATTAAAAATAAGATGACGCATCTGTGTTGCAGGTGTAATATAATTGTATATAAAACATTTAATAAAATTGGTAAGAATGTAATAGACTTATAATATATGTACCTAAATATATAAAATAATTGAAAGATTAAAATTACAATATTTATTACCAAGCCTTATAGAGTTTTAACAAATTTAGAAATAAAAATAAAAATTATTTTCTAGAAAATGGAGAGAGATAAATAGTATATGGGGTGTGATTAAAATTTGATATGGAAGTATTATAGAATTTAAGAATAATAATTTTCATTCAAAAATTTAGGAGAAATCATTTATTGCTATAATTTACATGACTTCTATTTGAAAGAGATATAGTAATAGATAACAAATATTAATACATGTAAAATCATAGCCCATTACAAATAGTAAAAGCACTTTGTAATTGATTAAAAATTGAATTAAGTACAAAAATACAAAAGTACTCAATCACTAACAAATTCCATTTGATTTGTTTTTTGCAACTTTATTTGGCAATACTTAAAAATCAATATATATATATTCACATCAATTCATGTTCACCTCAAATATTGGTAATATAGTGAAATTAGATTATGATGATTGAAAAAAAAAACTATTCTTGCAAATGTAGCTAAAAAATTGAAATTAAGGAACAAAATTTGGCTAGGGGATCACACTATGATTTAAAATGAGCAACACTTCTTGAGTCAATCATTTTTAGCAATTTATGCTGTCTTTTACACTATTTTTCTATAATTTTATTCGTTCTTTATGACTATTTTCTTTTATTTATAAAATTTATGACAATTCAATATGTTCTCGATAGTTTAGGTACACAAAGGTTAACAACCCATACATGAATATTGATTAGAAGATCAAAAAACAATTATAGTTGAGCTAAATTAAATTAAGAGAAACTTCGTTGAAATTATAGATAATAGAACCATAATATGATTATACAATCATAATACATAATGGATATAACAACACATAACTCCATTTTGGTCTCTGGAGATTCCAACAGAGATTAAGTCAAGCAATGTGAACAATGTTCATGGTAAAGGTGTATAATATGAACTATAAAGCTGTAAATAAACAATGGTTTATTACACTATCAATAATCCATTTAATTACACTATCAGTAACAAGAGCCCTAGAACACATATAATGAGACATCTTGTTCCAAATTACCTTCCCCTTTGTTTTTTTTTTTTTTCCTTTTTTCTTCTTTTCTTATTTCTCTATCACAATTGATATCCCATTCCTTCATTCTGGGCGAAATATAACCTTAGAAGGCTTGAATTTGTCCATTAAACTCTTGATATTATCGTGTGAAGTTCCATTAATAATGAAACATTTAAGGTTAAAGAAGAAGAAGAAGAAGAAGAAAAGAAGCTAACATGAAAGCATTTCAAAAATGGATAAAAACAAAAATCTTTATACGCTTACAACTTTTTTTTTTTGCAAAAAAAATCAGTTTAGCGAAAATATAAAATCTAATTTGAAACCGTCAAGTTTACTCTAAAAAGACAATATGAACTTTAAAAGGTTAAAAGAAAGAGAAAAAATAATCAGTTCCACTGAAAAGTAAAAAAACCTAAAAATCAGAGAAGAGAAACACAACTTCTTAGTACAACATTTCAAAATTGAGGGCTAAAAATTTTGAATTTCCTCTATCAATATCTTTGACACAGCCATCTACATTATACTTTGAGAAAGAAAGAGCAGTAGTTAATATTAATGGTACAATATCGGATAAGTGAGTTGAGTCTGAACAAAGATGATGATGTCCCAGCTACAGCATTCAATCTGATTCATGTCTTAAAGAATAATTTTTGTGAAAAGAACTTTAAGCTTAATTTAGCATGAATTATGCAATTACCAACCGATGGAGGCGGAATTTCAAAGTTCTCTTACTTATACTTTGTGAATAAATTTGAAACAAAACTAAATAAAAGAAAACATGAAATTTGTTATATACAAATAAATGTTTTATAAAGAAGGCAAAAATTCCATTTGATATAAAAAATAAGAGGGTTTTATGGTCCATCATAATGCATAATTAAATACTTTATCATTTAGCAGAGACGTTATTAAAGATAAACAATTACTCCTTATCTTCTATATAAACTAGGCTTCCTCTTCTCCAAAACTCATTCAAATACCTAGAAATCTCTCTAAAAAGCTTTGTTTGTTAGATTTTCATTAAGGAAAGATAAAGAAACGAGATCAAGGTGAGTTGATCTTTTTCTTCTCTATGGAGATTTAAAGGAGGAGTTCTTTTCTTAAGGTTCTTTTTGCTTTTGAAGATCAAGTTTTGAGAAAAAGCCCCCGTTTGTGGGAGATTTGTGTTTGGCAATCAAATGGAAATAAAAAGTTCAAAATTTTAGGTATGTACGAATATTTTCTCTTTTTGTGGGAATATAAAAGTGATCATGTTTGATTTTGTTTATATTATATTGAAGGGAGTCGTAGTATTGGAGGAATTTAGAGAATTTATGTTCTGTTGGAGATTTGGTTATCAAAGGATAAAGGTGTGTATAAATTAGGGTTTTTAATTCTTTTCAGTTTAGGGTTTTAGATGATGATGGATTAGGATTATCTTACGAAATCATGTTCTGATTGAGTAATCGATTATGAACAGGTGTTTTGTGGAGTTAAAGTTTTTTATTCCTAAAACTGATTAAAAGTACGACCTTACTTTGCTTATTGTTTGTGCTTGTAGGCTTAGATATGAAAAATTGACATAATATAATTCGATTGTAATAAGAAATTGTGTTTGTTGTTTGTGCTTGGTTGTTGTTACTAAAGAACAGACAGTACTGTGATATTAACGCGGCGCCTTCATAAACTATGTGTGAGGTTGTCTCGAGTGGACTCATGCATAGATATGATCCTTGTAGTTTAGGAAATTGTATGATTTCGGCACTCTGGGTATGTGGGAGATTCCCAATACCATATATATACATATATATTGCCTATTTTCAATATTGGTTGTTGTTACAGAGTCCTGAGTTGCTCCAGGTTTGGGGTTAGGCGCAAATGACCCTAGATTGTACTGTTTGATGGCTAATAAAAACAAAACAATTTGTGTTTGCTGCATTAGTTATTAGGTTGCATGTGAAACTATTTTGTAGTATAACATACTGAGTCTTTGTGCTCATTCTTTTATCTTTTTTTAAGAACAAGTGAAGATCCAATAGTTTTTTATCTTTCTAGATATGATGTCTTTGTAAACCATGGAGAAGACAATAGTGGACTTGACGTTGCTGCTAACTCTTAGATTTGCTGGCTTGAAATTAGACTAAGTTGAAGACTTTATGAAGTTTATATTTTTTATGAATTTAAGAACGTTTTATGAGACTTCCCTTTATGTTTTAAGTTTGTTTTGAGTTGGCTTTGGTTTATGCCAACAAGATTATTAAGAATTTTTATTATTATGAAATATTTTTAAGCAGATAACTTTATATGAGAGTTAAATGTTATATTGATATTTGTGGATTAGAGGAATCATAGCCTTAACGTGTCCCTCTCAAGTAAGAACACATGGCGGGTTGTAATGGCTTCAAGATTAGGGCGTTACCAAATTTTTGCTCTAAAGTCATAAAATCTATAAAACTTTAGAATAATGAAATTTATGTATTGAACCAGTCTTAAAGATTTTTTTTTCTTTTGGAAAAAAAATTTAAACTTAATTTTTTACAAATTAACCAAAGACTCAAAATTTCAAAGAAAAGGATTTTTAGGGGAAAATAAAGGAACAAAGGTCTAAACCTAGAAAACACTTGCCAGACACTGAATATGTAAAGATTTGATTTCTATAACAAAACATGTACCCAAACACTCTATGATTATATAAGGATTGATTTTTATAATAAAAAACTGATAAAAGAGGGGTGAAAAAAAAAACTTTACTCGGGATGGTATTGTCACACCCTAGAGGGTACCCTAAAAGTAGCAGTCCGCCGCATACAATATTAAAGCTAATGGATGACAAATCGTAGTCATGCAGGAGCTTCGATATCATATGTAAGGCGTGCTTCCAAGATAGTAGGAGACTCATAGGGGTATTACGTTTAAATAGATAGCAAAAACAAGCATGAACTTAAATAAATAATCATAAGATCTTCATTTCATCATAATTTCGTACATCATCTTAGGGGCATTCCCCCGCCTTAAAGTCTTTGATCAACAATACTAATATCAAAATAAACATATCTACTACATAAGTCTACTATAGAGATTTTTCCTAGAAGTCTATGTTCAAAACTAAATATACATAAACTTCCTTCAAAAACTCCTAGTAACTTATACTCGTACCTGGCATACGGGGCTCCTCGGGGCCAACCATAAGTAATCATACTGTAATAGAAAACTATAAGGGTATAAGCATGACTAGCTTAGTGAGAAAATTCTAACTATAAGACATTTCCGAAACATTAACCAAGTATTTAATCAAAGCATATGGAAATGCATCAATCATATGAACATGTAAGATACACATGATCAACCGGAAATCAAGTGTAGCATGGATTTAACGCCCTCCATGACAAGGGTTGGGAGGTTACAGGCCCATACGACCATTAATATCTGCAGATTTACCGGCTCCTGCTTGCCCTGTAGACTTTCCGGCTCCTACTAGCCATCATGTAGACTTACCGGCTCCTACCAGCCACCACTACCCTTTCCTCGTTTCCCCACACGAAGAAAAGTAGTGAACAAATGTGATTCATGTATATGATATGCATGAGTAATTTCAATTTAACATTTGGCCATATGAGTTGAGTTCATATTAAAAGTGATCAACCATAATTTCATCATATCAATACATAAATCGCACTTTACTTATCATATCGTCTTTCGATATACTTAACTTTCATTCAACAATTATTTCATAGCAATGGTTCATTTCTTTTCCTAGTTTTCTAATGCTACTAGTTACAAGCACAATCAAGGAAATGAACTTAGGAAAAGAATTAACTCACTCCATATCGGTGGATCTAATCGTAGTAGTCCTTCGGGTAGATGATCTCGGGTCCCTCGTCACCTAGACAAGATGAAATACCCAAAATGAGTCTTTCATAAGACTTCTATTCTTGAAGATTTTAATCTTTCCTTAAAATCGCGGTAAAATCGTATAAGGGGAAATTCCAACTGAAAATGGCCGTAACTTGCTCATTTTAACTCGGAATTTCGTGTATAATATACCGTTTTCTACCTACTCGAAAAGATCTACGCATTTCTAAGCTTATTTTCATAAAACTAGGTCGTTTGGGTTCCGAAAAGATAGTGACCAGAATTTCCACGAATTTGAAAAACTTGTTTTCCTTCTTTGTAAACAAGCTCTCATGAAAAGATAAATACTTTAAGTATCTTGTAAACTTTTTGGAAGGTATATACATATATATAATGATTCATAATAAATGTATGAAGTAAATGAAGTTGTCTCAATTTTTAAAGTAAGGTTTTTAAAAAAAACTATTGAACTTGAGATTCTATTGATTATTTATTCTACTTTTGAAAGATCTTGAGCTATTGAGTTTGAATATTCTTTTTCTAAATGTAATCTCTTGTAGTTTCTTTAAATTCTCAAGGTGTGATTTTATTATCAAAACTTGGTTTTAAAGAGTGATAAAATGACAATAGTTGTAAAGAATATTTCTTGAGGAAAATAAGTTTCCATAAAACCTTTTGTTTATGAAAAATCATTTTCAAATATGTTCTTGATTTTCCAATAAAATCTATTTCCTACATTTATGTAAAATGAACCTTTAGTTTTTAAAGAAACATTTCTTTAAATTTTTGTTGAGACAAAAGCATTATGTTCATGCATGAATGTGAATCATAAGCTATGAAAATATGAAAAGAACATAATAACTTAAAGGAAAAGCATATAAAGAAATAAATCAAGTATTGGGACTTTAGCTTCATCAAGGTACCCCGGGACTAAGAAAAGACTAGTCCCGAAAAGAAATAGAATTGTTTTGACTTGATGAGGACAAGTCTAAGACTAGAATGACTAGTCTTAAAAATAACTTTGAAATAAATAGATTGCATTGAAGTAAATAAATTGCATGAAAGATAAATAAATTGTAAGACAATGAGCTTATATGCTCTAAATAACATATATAGCTATATAGATATGTTAGATAGTAATAAATATAAAAAAAACATAAATGAACATAGAGGAATTATGATTATGAACAAAAACAAAGCATGAACCTAATGTTGCTTTCTTAACCTTCATGGTTTTAGAAAACACACACTAAGCTCATACTAAGTAAATGAACATGAAGAAATCTTGAGAAAAACTCTTACCTAAAGGAAGTTAAACTAAGAAGACTTCTTGAAAGAACTCTTGATAGAAATTTGAGAGAAATTTTAGTAGAGTAACTTTAGAGAAGAAGAGGTGTGAAAGAAGTGAAGGTATGAGGGGGTATTTATAGGAAAATGTGGGAGATAATTTGTGTTAATTAAATAATTGGAAAATGAAACAAATTGAGCATAGAGAGAGAGGGGGCCGGCGCCATTTTGTGTGCATGGGGAAGAGAAAAATTAAAATTTTGTTATTTTGTTAATTAAAAGTAAGAAATGAAAGATGTGAGATTGTACTGGAAATGAAAATATGTAAGAAGTAGGTGTATGGTTTGTAAGAATAGGTTGTAAGAAAAAGTAGAGATAGATTAATAGTGTGGAATAGTAGAGAATAGTGTAATGTAAAAGTAGACATAACAATTAAATATCGGTAGTAAGAAAATACGCGTATAAAAGCGATATCTGATATTTTTAGCTACCGAAAAATTACGAAATTGATATTTTTGGAAATCTCATTTTTTATGAGTCTAACGGTATATTCGGAATAATTTTCCTATTTCGGGTTTCCGGACACGTTTTTCAAGAATCATGTCCGATCGGGTTCAAAGGACACTCGAAATTCTTCAATCTGATATTTTTACGAAACCTATGCCTATTACGAACCATTAAGGCAAACTTTTCCAACTTCGTTTTCTAGGGCTAGAGAAAACGGCGATGCCAGAGTTAAAGCGATCACGATAAACTAGGGTTTTGGTTGTCTTAAGAGTCCGTTTGACTTTCGATTAGGGTTTAGGTCTTTTAATTTGGAACCGAAAATTCGGGGACTTACAGGTATTGATTTGGTGACGATTCCTTAGCATGGAGTGGCATGGAGGATCCGAGGTCGAAGGTAGGTGATGGGAGATGGTGAAAGTAGCGGGCGATGGTAGCATTCTTGTATGTGGTTGGCGAATGTGGTGGTTGTGATTCTGTCCACAATAGTTTTGATGGGTCAAGCATGTGGTTGAAGAGGACCATTAATGTGGCGTTGAGCTCATGTTTAGGTATGGTTGAAGTTGATCTTAGCATAATGATAACTGAAAAATGGCAAAAATTTTGAGAGAAAATCTTTGAAACATAACATGAAGGGAAAGCTACGGAGTAGAAATAGTAAAAACCATTCATAAAATATGAACCCTAAAGAAGGAATAATTCAATAATAACTGTCATGACTTGTGTTTTGAATATTATATAGGAATCATGGAGGATTGATGTAATAGTATACCATTTAAAAAAATGGTGTTACTTTTTTAATTTATTTACTATTTTGCCACTGTCTTTTTGGAGGCCATATGTATAAGAGATTATTACTTGTTTATCATCTTTCTCAAAATAAATTACACATATATAATTTATATAAAAAATAATATGGATATACCATCACTATATGACATACAGGATATGTGATATAGCCTTTTTTTTTTTCAATGTATCACACATTCAATAAGCGATACATGTAAAGTATTAGTATTTTGCTTTATGTATCGCATATAGGGTATATAATACACGCAAAATATGTATTTTACATATATCGCACACACTACATGCAATACACAAATTTTTGCAATTTACACAATAGGTTATTGTATCTTATTTTCAAGATATGATACATATATAAAATTTTGTATCTCTTCTCCAATATGTGATATAGATATGCTAATTTAATATTTATTTTTATATAATTTATATTTTCATAATTTTTTTAAATAATGATAAACACGTATTTTACGGCAGTTTATTTCGGTCTTCAAATTAAAAGCACAGAGTTGATATTTCGTTTTATACTCACTCTATTTATTTTGTCATCACCACCACCAGCTTAGGTTTTTTCTCTCTCTCTCTCTGTCACCAGATTCTTTCTCTAATTGGATGATATCTCTCTGTCCTCAGGCAAATTACAATCACTCCATAACCCAATCTGTGAATCATAGGCTATTGCGTGATTCGATTCTTAGTTGGAAAACAATTCACAATAATCGTCAAAAACTGACACACGCCCTCCATCCAATCTCGATGTCCGTCCCTAGGTTTTCCGTTCCTCAAGCTTGCGAATCGGATTGCAGCAACGGCGATGTCGATGTGGATGATTACGCCGAAATCGTCGTAGTCCGTCACGGCGAAACCGAGTGGAATGCGGATGGAAGAATTCAAGGACATCTGGATGTTGAACTTAACGACATCGGAAGGCAACAAGCTGCTGCGGTAGCTGTTCGACTTTCTCGGGAGCGAAAACCATCGGCTATATATTCTTCCGACTTGAAACGAGCCTTTGAGACCGCACAAATCATCGCAACAGCTTTTGCCAGTGATTGTGAACGTGATAGACTTGAGCTTGAGGTGGTTAAAGATCCAAATCTCAGAGAAAGGAACCTAGGAGACCTCCAAGGCCGTACAGTACTCGAAGCATCGAGCATGTGTCCCGAAGCGTACAAGGCTTTCATGTCTCACCGTACGGATCAAAAACTTCCAGGTGGCGGAGAAAGTATCGATCAGCTTTATGAACGATGCACGGCTTCGTTACGGAATATCGGTCGGAAGCATAAAGGACAAAGGGCGGTTGTGGTATCGCATGGGGGAGTTATCCGATCGCTTCATAGGAGAGCACGCCCCAGTGGACGGCCTGGAAAGATACTTAATACATCGGTTAGCGTGTTTCATTTGTCTGATGATGGAGACAAATGGGTGATGAAATCATGGAGTGATGTTAGCCACCTTGAGGAAAAAACAGGATTCCTCGAGACTGGTTTTGGTGGGGATGCAACTTCTGGCTAATTCATGAATGCACATCTATTTGTTGCTCACGATTTCAGTTTGCCATTGCTATTCATTCATGCAATTTAATTTCTAATACATATGTTCTTGAGTTCTCATGACTTCTGCTTATTTTGCAAGAATTGGCATTGTGTTCAATATTAAAAATTTCAAGGATTTCATTTTCTTCCACGTTTTTATCATCTTTATCCTTTGACGTGAAGCTCTCTGGCTTCTCTGGCTTGTCGAATTTCTTATCTCTACCATCTATAAAAAGATTACATGGTAATTTTTAGCTTTAGGTGTCATCTTGGAGAAGAAAGAGGATGACTAGGACAGTGAGTCACTGGACGAAGTGAAACTAATTAAGACTCTTGAGACACTGGGAGTAAGAAGTCCCCATGTGAAGAACAAAGCTTAAAGTTTGAACAATTGTCTTAACATTGGCTCAAAACTGTTATGTGTAGACAAGAAAGGAATGAATTGTGTTGATTATAACAACAAAAGGGGTGTTGATTGAAAGCTACAGACATGTTAGTATTCTTGTGAAGTAGAAACGTTTGATCTTTTCATTTTCTTTTGGGATACTACAAAATCAGCGAGACTTAACCCCATAGGTGCAGATGAAGGCTATAATAATAACTCAATATACATACCATCCTTTTTTTTTTTTAAAGGATTTAGAAATCAAGTGAACGATAAAAGGCTTATGGCATTAGGGTTAATGTAATTGATATGATTTAAGACTGGTTTAGATTGAAGGAAAGCATAGAACTAATGGAAATTTCCGGTTCAAAATAGTTTCATGCTTTAAGGATTCTGACTCTCGTTATTAATTGTTGAATTTGCCCACAACTAATCAAATCACCGTTCTACGAATTAGACACCCTTTGAGGTAGTTTATGTGTACAATTCTACAATCTTATGGATTTGTTATCCTAACCTATTTCAAAAGATGATAATTAAGGAGCTAAAAAGATGACAAATCTAAAAGATCCATCAACAAGTGTAAAATAAACTACAAAAGTTAATTAAAAGGTATAAGAAATAAGGAGACAGGTTATTCTCAATTTAGGAGATATGGTTTAGATATTTTCAAGGAAAGATAGATTCCCCAGAAAGCATGTTCAAAATTTGGTGTCAAGAGCTAATGATCCATTTAAAGTGTTGGAGCACATCAATAATAATGCACATGAGATTGGAGTTACCAGGTGATTACAGGGTTTCTACAGCCATCAACATTTCAGATTTCACCCTGTATATTCCACATGAAGAACAAAAAGCAGACTTAAGGCCCCGGGAAATAATGGGAACCAAAAGCCCAACTAGGGCAAAGGGTTTATAAAATTTAATGGGCGGTATCCTCTTTAGCACTCCAAAAGAAAATGAGGACTTGATTTAACAAGAAAAGCATACCCATCGGTGTCTGGGAATGTATTTAAGCAATGAAATTGATAACGAATCAAGATAAATCCTATTTCTTAAGCATAAGGTTCCATATGGTGCTCTAAAACCTTGAGACGGCAACAAATCATGGATCCATCAGCCATCAACAATTTCCTTCCTCAGAGTCCAATGTTTTAAAACCCTAAAACATAGATGGATCTCAGCAAATAGTTGAAACCAAAAAGGGAATGGATCCTTACTAATCAGAAATTCGCAAATCAAAAAGTTCAAAGTGGGATGCACAAATGGTTCTTATTTTAATGTGAAATTGAGTTCAACCAAAGGTACATTTCTCCCAAATGATAGTTAAAAACTGATCAAAAGACAATGAATAACAACACCAAGCAAGGCAGCCAACATCCAGCCCAAACACCAGCAAAATTCCTGCAAAATTCCAGTGACACATGTGAGTTGCAGTCATCACACAGCAACACAATTTCAAAGAGTAGCAAATGGGGCTGAAATCACAGCCGTAATTGAATAATAAAGTGGTTTGCAAATCCTGAGGCATCCTTCTTAAGCCCACCAAAGGTACCGATTAGGCCCTGACCAAATTGGGATCTCAATACGCAGTAAGCATAAGAGGATAAAAATACCACCTTTACATACCTCAAAACACGCAAGCCTTCTAGACTGGAGCCTATTTTTATTTGGATAGGGATATCCTGGTTTAATTTCTATTATAACTAGCAATCTCCTTCTCAGATATTTTCTCCTAAACTAAGTTATGCATCCACATGTTGATGAGGAATATTAAATATGCCGTTGCAGTTCATCTGCTCTCAACAATGAAATGTCACATCTATTTAGCCTCTATTTCTCCATTTGTATGATATAATTTACAGAATGAGAGTGAAATGAAAAATGACACAAAACTAAAGCTTTTGGCCTCTCCTCCCCATCCACAGGCTCAATTCACCTTTCAAGTGATTGCATCCAACATTAGCTCTGAATCACAAGAACACTAATCTGAACTGATATATGACAAAGAAAAGCACTTTCCCAGAGGCTCATAATCTGGAAGTCCCATGTCAACTCCAGACAACAAAAGCTATCTCATAGCATGAAATAGACCACATATAGAAGATCTATATTGATGAAGAAGTGAGTAATATAAAGGATAGGTGGTTCCCAGCCACTGGATCAACAAAACCATGCAACTAATTTCATTAAGAGACTCTTTTCCATGGGTGACTTTAAGAGACTTACTTTACCCAAATTCATAGCAGTTGAGCACCTATTCAATAACAATTCCAGCAATGCTTTCTACTCAATCAAAAATTAATATGCATTCAGGAGAAAAGAAGAAAGGTGTCTTGCCCTCCAGAAACACATTGGAATGAACAGAGTTAAACACATATAGTGTCATTGTTTCCAAAATGAGGTTTGAATTGAAGTATAACAACATACTTCGAGGCAATTCATGCTCCAGAAACAGAAGCCACATTATATTGGCTGAAGTCCCAAAACTCGAGCACGATAAGACAAATATGCGTAGAAAAAAATGCTGAAACATTAATTAAAATAGTAAGAGAGAGAACAAAAGCACATGGAAAAACACCATCATTATTTGCAGAAGAGCCACGAAACCAAGGGCAGACAGCTTGAATTAATTAGATGGAACGAAAATAACCAGATTACAAATAGAAATTCAAAGCAGATATATAATCATGCATATCACTCTAGAAGCAAACTTGCCTGAAGAAGAAACGATCTTCCTTGTACAAGGCATGCTTAAAACAATCAGGACATTTACCATCAAGTTGTCATCTATTGTATAAAGCTTGCGAAATATACAACCTTTTAGACTCTAACTAGTAAAAATTCCAATTAACCATTAGATAAGAAAAGCCCAATTCAACAGTAAAAAGAAAAAAAAGGCAACTGCAGCAATGCTATATGAGCATTTGGCAACTGTAAACTTCTCCGCTACGAATCTAGATTTTTTGCCATTAGCCCGTCCAAGAACATGCATAAATAAAAGAAACACTTGCAACTAAAGGGAAATTCCATATTTTTTGGTTACTTTCCCACAATCAGTTCTGCTATTGCATGGCCCTCAATAGAAAAACATGTTTCTTCCTATAAAATAAACTAGATTGAACAGCGTAGAAGGAGAGAGAAAAGGCGTAATAGCTGGATTGAAACGAGGCTTAAGTCGAAATGTACAAATACCCCACCCCAAACAACCCCTCCAGCCCACCCCTACCAAAACCCACACAACACCCCCCCCAAACAGACACACACACACACGCACCACAAAAAGAAAAAGGAAAAGAAAAGGTCAAATTGTATCCTCATTAGAGCACACACAAATGTGTAAAACCGCATTACTAATTGCAGAACAATAATACAATCAATATTGAAACCCGAAACCCAATGGAACGAAACTGTCAATCAATTAAATGGAATGGGGAAAAAAAATCCCCGTACAAGCAGAAATAATTAAAAGTAGACAATCAGATCTCTAAAAACCCTAATCAATTCCACCAATTACCACCAACGATAAATAAGAAAACAAAACAAGCACCACCAGCATCCAAAATGAAGATGATCCCACAAGACACCCTAATTTCTTTTATCTCAGACCCATTTGTGTCTTGTATGATATGTATCTGAGCTACAAATTTCTTTCTACTTCATCTCTTTCACCTTTTCTACTCAAAATGTTCAATTTCGATCCAGTAACAAAACGAGACCAAACCAACGAACCAATCAAGCCCTAGGGCATATAATACAAATCGATCGATGGAGGAAAAAAATAGTTATACCTAAGGCGTAGGATGAATCAGTGGCCATGCTCCTTGGCATGCTGCTGGTGTTCGAGATGGCGTCGCTCCTCGGGAAGAGCGACAAGGTAAGAGAAGATCATACCTCCATAACAAACATGGAGCAGAGGATCGATGGAGCTCGTTTCTATGTACTTGGCATGGTAATTGTCGAGTCCTCTTTGGACCGCGCTCTTCAAGTAACCTAGAGATAGCATCGGTTTCACGTGTTCAGGGACATCCTTCACCTTCACTCCCCTGAGTTCGTTCAAGAATTGACGGATCGCCATTTTTTTGGGGTGGATACTTGAAACCCTAGCTTCTTATGTTCTGTTCTGTCTGAGTATTGGGGATTTTCAGGCTACCTTTTTTTTTTTTTTTTTTTTTCGGCCAATGGATTTTCTGGCTACTTGCGAGTGGGAAAATAAAATGAGCTGGTTAATTTATTTTATTTGTTTAAGGGGGAAATGTGTGTGTGTATTATATATATATTTTTCCTGAACGTGACCCGTAAGATTTTGTACCTTGCAGTTTAACCCCAAGTGAAATGTCATTTAAATAATACCCTCCAATCTTTATACAATAAGCTGTTTTATTTTTTATTTTTTTGGCCATCATGTTGTTTTTTATTATTGGAATAAAATTAATACTCCAATCTTTTTTTTTTTTTGCCCAATATATCAAACATTTTTATTTTATTGCTATAAAATAGCATTACTTATTGGCACCTAAGTTGAAAATATGGATCATCTTAATATTTAAAGATAATGCCCCCAGAAAATTCGAACAGCCCAAAAATCCTTAGCAATTTGGGATCAAAAGATCAAGCAAAGATAATCAATTCAAGTGAAAAAGAAATGAATGATAGATCTAATGAACTGTCCCAATGGAGGAAACATCATTGTAGGGAATTAGTTAACCTAGTACAAGGAAAAAGTGATTTTTAATATCTCCCATGTTTATGAATAGGCTTTCTTTGATTTGGACAAAAAATGACATAGATGAGGAAATAGTTTTGTCACTGAATGAAGACATAGATGGAGATGATTTGGACATACAAGAGTAAGGTTAGGGTGTCATACAACTATTTTTTTTTAAAAGAGAAAAATATGTTATGAGAGTGTATTGGAGACAAACCCAAATTATTAAAATTATAGGGTCAAATCTTGGCTGTAAGGTAATTTTGAACTAACTTCAACGTATTTGAAGACATATAGGACGATTTGATATGCTTAGTGTAAAGAAGGGTTTCTATTTTATCTCATTTAAATTTGAAAAAGGATGTTCAGGTAGTGAATTGTGAAGGACCCTAGTTTATCAATGGACACCTTTTAGCCATTACAAGATGTTCTCCAAACTTTAATTTGCTCATTTCTCACAATTCACTCCATTAAGATTTGTCTTGTTGAAATATGGAGATGAGAAATGACATAGAGAAGAATGAAAAACAATTAAGCCCTAAACTATCTCTTTCAATTTTACTTAAATTTAATAAAGACATATATTAAAAGTGACAAATTGAATTACTTATTCTTATACATAATAGTAATAAAGGATAAATCAATAATTACAAAATATAGAACGAAATATCAAGATAGGTAACATGAATTGAAAATTTTCAACAAGATTAGAGAGATAACAAAAGATTTGAAACGACAAATCGCAAAAGTAGATGGGTAACTCCTATTAGCTTTTTGTTTGTGCTTGTTAAGTTTATAATTTAAATAGTTAAATTGTAATTCAACATACTAATTGTATGATGGAGTTACTACAGATAGTCAATCACGTGCAATAGACGTGTTGATCAATTCGAGAGGAGTGTTGCGATGATGATATGTGTATAGATATTGTAGAGAGAGGCGTGGGAAAAGGAACAAGCAAACTCAGTTTCTCAAGTACACAGATGGGATAGAAGATCAAATTTAACAGATTCGATCATTCTTGAATCGTTCTTTGCAAACTAGATACTAATCTTTTTTGGAGTTATTCCAATAAAGTTTCCACATTCTCTCAATTTTAGCAATACTGATAAATGTGTAAAATTACACATTTATCTCTACTTAATTCATGTAAATAATGCCATTTGATTGAGTTTTTAATGTATCATCTGCTAAAAGATAGAAAAATAATCATTTTCCGGTTTAGTTGCAAAAACATGGAAAAAGGAGATCATTAATTTACTTTTCATGAGAGAATATATGAAATCTGCAGTTTTGGTGTTTTGTTGCTTTAGACTGTATTTTTCATTCTAAGTATAGGGGTTCTGTTACCATGGGCATTGCTTTAAGAAAGAATTTATGTCACATAAGTGATATATTAAAACAGCAGCAAAGCACAATTGAGTGTTCAAAATCTGCATTGTAGTGCTGTTCATAAAGATTGAACTCAACAGCGGCAGCAGTACCTTGAGAAACCTGATCTCAAACTAGCAATCCATGTTTGGCCAGCTCAAGTTCATAACCCAGGCTAATCCGACCTAATCTGAAAGCGGCAATGACCACCCACTACATGTTAAACGAGCGCTCATACAAGGCTCCACCGAACAGCCCAGCAAGCACAGCAAAACAGACCGAGCTCACATTTACTCTTAACTCCGATCTGCAATTGACCAAGCAAAGCAAGACCATGAGTAGGTTCATTGAGTCCGAGCCTACCAGATTAGTTACAACGATGAGCAGCGATAGTAGAGATCAAAACCGAGCTCCCATGCTGACCTCGAGCGCCCCACCATGCCGACCTGAATGGATTAACAAACAGCACGAGTAGACCCGAGCACGGTGCTGAATTCCAATCAGAACTGCACAAGCTAATCTCCGAGCTCTGAAACACCACAGCACTTCAATAGAGTAGATGCAAGGTGGACTTAGCAGAACTGGGCTTTAATTTGCAATCGAGCTGTTATGCTATCCAACACTAGCCACATGACCAGCATTGCCTCCACAGAGCACTCCACGCAATGCCAAGACCGAGCTTGTTGACAGCAGCAAGCATCTGAAATCCGAGCATTGGAGCTTCAAGTTGTACCGACAATGTGTGCACGCACAACTTGACTTGGAGGGCCAACTAAGCTAATCAGATGAACCCGAGCTGCTGCAAAATTAGGCCACCGACCATGGCGAGCTTAAGATAGAGCTTCACCGACCTAAACAGATCATGGAGCACCCCTTTGCCGAGCATTGAGCGTCTGAACTCCCGAGCATTCCAGCACTTCAATATCGAACACGAGCAGCAGCTACCAAGCAGCCACATCAGATGAAGACCTGATCTAAATCAAGTCGAGCTAACAACCTAACACACCCAGTCTGAGCTATCTCATATCACAAAAAAAGCAGACCACCGGTAGCCCTAAACATGCTGAGCAGCTGCTGATCTTGTCCCAATCGAGCTATATTTGGAGCCATCATCTGAGCTGCTTTTGATTGAGCCTGGAGCCTTCATGGAGTGCTAACTGAGCTTGTAATTGTTGAAGTGAGCCAACACCATGGCAGCTGAGCACAACATTTCCGACCTTGGACACACCTACTCCTGACACATTTCTCATCACAATCTACCTAATCTTTACAGCTTGCTTTCCACATATATGAAAGACACTTTTTGCACAAAAGGAGAGGATATATAGAGTACCATAAATAAAAATAGAGTAACTTAGCTTCTTTTATTTTTTTCCTTTGGCTTTTCTTTTGGATTCCATACCGGGATCAAATGGGCAACAAAATTTATGCATGGACTTAAGCACGGGATGGGATCTCTAAGACGAGCCGATTCCATTCTTTTTATGAATTTCATGTTATGGATATTGTTCAAAGTTTGTTCCTTATGCAATTATTAAGGGTTTAAGTTAATGATTCAGATTATTTAGTTGGTTTTACTTGCTATTAGTTGATCTTATACTTGCATTCAAGTTGTTAATGTTCATTCACTGGGCATGTATTTTGAGTTATATTTGGAATCTATGTTAAATTACGATTGAAATTAAGAAATCTCTTCTAATCAATTTGTGAATGTCTAACTTGGATTAAGAATCACATAGAGATATGGATTTTAATTCAACTAAGGTTTAGGGAATTAAAAGAGATTATTTAGTTAATCACTTTTCTAGAAATAGACAAAGTTAATTAGTTAATCTAGAGTAATTATTCACTTTGAGAAAAAGGATTTTCACCTGATACTATAAACCTGTTACAAATTTGGAAATTGCAAGTGTAGAATCAATTGATAGTATGTTCATCAATTAATTTTTTGATTTTTTGGCTCTAAGCCAAATTCAATTAAGGTGTTGGAAATCCCAAAATATCCATATAGTAGTTTTATTTTTCTTTGTTCTTATAAACCTAAAAATCAAACTCATCAGTTTGTCTAGCTACATTTAGGACTAGTATAGCTGAGAGCTAGCCCTCATTCTCTGTAGATTTAATGTGGTATTCATTAGTTTTTATTACTGCATACACACCCGGTATATTGACCTGTAGTTTTTACACTATAAAATAGTCTTTCAAACAAAAAGCATGTCAAATACACAAAATGACCACTAAATGACAAGAGAAGTCTCTTATTTATAGATATTGGAGGTTAATGATAGTCATTGGATGGCTTTAAGATAGATGGTTAAGGTGAAGCATTAATTGTAAACGTTGGATCTCTTTCATGGATCTAATACCCAAAATCCATCCCTTCTTTTCTACTCATGGTTTGGGCTTTGTATGTGGGCCTCGAAGAGAATAAGAACTTTTATTATATAAAAGAAGTCCATTTTCCTATTAAGATGGATCATCTTTAATATAAAAGTATTTTTAGGCATATTTTATTCTATATAAGCTCTATTTTAGAAAAAAAGCTCAAATTAGCCTAGAAATATATTTTTTGAGTCTATTTTTTACACATAAGAAAACCAAATAAGGCTGAGAGTAGAAGAAATTGATCTCGCGATCCCTATTCTGAGCCTCATATTGAATCTTCCTACGATATCTCTTATTAGACCAATCCTTTGGACCCTACCACTAGCCCAAAAGATTAGTTCTTAGTATTAAATAAAGCTCCAAGCCCAATTACCGAAATAACCATTTATATTTTTCCTTTTGGTCAAAAGCTTCTTTGGCAAATTCAAAAGAGGATTTTGACATTTCGTCGAGTGCTTATCTTCTTCAAATTGATCGAAGAACATGAAGCAGAAGTTGCATTTTTCTTCAAATCATTCATCGTATTAAGTTCACCAATACTCCATATACTTATTGATGAACCAAAGTAAGCTGAAGTAGTTTCTTCTAACTTATTGTAGAATACCTGATGAAACAAGTTTGTTGTCGCATAATTACTTATTGTATTGCATGAACTAATGTGTTTTATGCCTTTTGATGAACCAAAGTAAGGTAAAGTAGTTTTTTTTGTCAGTCATTGCTTTGGGAATACTTCCTTTATGTCGTTCCATATTGCACTTCATTATGCTCATCTTATTTTTTTCCTCTTTTTTGTTTTAATAATGCTTAATATTTTAATTAAAGGCATTAAATTTAAGATAGAGGTACAACAACAAACGAGGTAGATGCTGTCATGTAAGTGATGCATAGCTCCAAAGCATTGTACATAAAACAGATCAATATACCAAGTCTACGAATCTATTCTAACTATCAACAAATTCATAGAATTTTAGGCAGGATAGGGATTGTAATTCTTTTTACTTCTCAAGGTATAATAACAAACCGAGAGGCTCGACTAGAGGGGATTGGTGGAGAAATTTTATGTTATATGTTTTAATCTTTTTGATAGTTGAATTGGATCCGGAATTTCCATTTCTTATAAAAAAGAGGGGGGGGGGGGGGGGGGGGTGTGGGTGTGGGGTTGCGTTAGTTGACACCCCCTCTTCCTACATTAGTTTATACTTTTAAGAGTTTTGTCTAAAATAGAAGAGCAAAACATTTATTCATGAAGGTTTAATTAATGAATCACTTCTCAATGCTATGTTTAGAGTTTGATTACATAATGAAGATTTAATTTTGGATTCTATTTTATTTAAAGAATACGATAGAGCAAATTATGATGATGATGATGACGACGACGACGACAAATAAATGGCCACAATATACTACGAGAGCTCGTACGAGTAGAATGTACAAGTAAATTTAATAAATATGAAGATAAATAATTTACTAAAATTGAATCTTATCTAGATTATACAAACTTCATGTTTGAAAATGGAAAGTGCATATTAATATACTCTTACACTAGCATTCAATCCCCTTTAGTCAATTCGTCTTTTCCTTTTTTATGGTTCACAAATTCACTGCTTGTCCTCATTCTAGTTTTTTTTTCTTTTTTTTTTCACATCAAACACTAATGCACCATGATTCACAGTTGGAGAGCTTTGAATCCATTAGCCATAATAGGTTCGCCCTCCATTGCATCTTTTTTTTTTTTTTTTGTTGAGTATTATCTATGTAAAAGGGCTAATGACACAAATAGTATTTGAACTTTTACAAAATATACAATCAAGTATCTAAAATTTGAAATTGATTAATTTAGTATCTAAACTTTAATAATTGATAAATTCAGTACCTGTAAGAACTTTTCATGTGCACTAATAAAACCTCCATCAAGTTCTTTCAGTTACTAAATTTGTTAATTTCAAAATTTTTCTAGTTACCAAATTGATTAATTTCAAAGTTCAGGTACTGAATTAGTCATTTTCAAAATTTAGTTATCTATTATATATTTTGTCAAAGTTCGAGATACCATTTATAACATTATCGCTATATAATATTTATACACTATAGTGCTAAAATTTTTTTGTTTTTTTTTTCCTGTCATCTCAGACATTATAGTTCGTATTTGGTCATTTTAGGGTGCCACAACTCTTTTTTTTTAATACAAAAAATACAGCAGGTTTGTTTCACAATTGCTTGAGGACGGCGATTAAAATAGAACCAAATCTTTGATCGGCCAACTCCAATTTTGACCTAGTATGTAGTCTATACGTACTATGCCAATTTGCCCATTTTTTTTTAACAATAATGTCGTTTATATATATATTATATGTATATATATATATGATATTTTGGTTTTATTTGCATATGTTAGTTTATCCACCATCTTGTTCAATACAATATATTAAGTAGACTATTGATAATCTGCCCCTTGATAGATTAGCCATTCCGATGGCTTAACTGCCAAGAAATTGATGCATTGCATTATCATATTAATATGTTGGGTTTTTTTTTCGTCTTTTCATCTTGTTTTTTTTTTTCCCGTTTTACCCCTTTTTTTTCATTTTTTTTTTTTTTTTTTTTTTTTACTCCTTTTTTCAACTAATGTTTGCTGTCCTTTTGCAGGCAAAATTCCATTATGTCTAGGCTTCATAGTAGTCTTAAGTGTTGCCTTAGTTTTCCCGCTCTTTGCTAAGCTTGATATGGGCACATGAGTAATCCTACATCGCTCTGGCACCTGAATATTTGACACGAGCCCACAAGTGATCTTATGTTATTTTAGCACTCGATCTCTTCTCATTTTGATTCGGGCACACAAGTGATCTTAAGCTTTATCTTGGATCTTTAAGCCCATTTATACTAGAGTCTACTACTGGGCTAATAATTTATTTTACAAAGCCAATCTTTCACTCAGCTGTAAATAAGGAAAAATAATATTAATCCTTCTCAATCTACCAAGCCAGTCTGCTAAAAGACCCACTGGCCTGCTAAGGAGGATGTATAACTAAGGTCCCTTCTTTTTGTAATAGTTGGACCAATGGTGTGATAAAGAAGGATTCCTTCTGGATGAACATGAGGACTAGAGATTTGCACGTAATGGGTAGCATCGCTTCATTGTTATAGAGGCTCTTCTAGAACCAAATAATATTATCAATGCCGCCTTCGTACTGTGTTTCATGATTAAGAGGAAAGAGATGCCTTTGCGACAAACTTAGTTCAATTTCCCAAAGTTAAGCATCAAAGACTAGTCTGTATGGGTGTCATACATCACTAGGAATAAAGATCACATGGCAATGTTAAAGCAAGCTAATATTCATGGTGCCATTGCGGTATCCATGTGATATACTTTTAAGAAGATGGAAAATAGTGTCTAAGTGGAGTACTCATACTCAAACCTTCATAGTGTCATGGGGCAAATTTACGCTAACCCCAAAGGATGTCTTCCTTTTGTTGAAACTTCTTGCTTTCGAAACTACCAATGTTGTGACTGCTTTACACTTGCCTAATTATATGGGAGTGTATGATGCTGTAATGGGAACCTAATGACATCAAAATGTCAACAAAAAGATCCACCTTCTCATTATGGTTAGGCACTTCTTTAGAAGAAAACAAAGGAAACAACCTACTACCAAGGAATTTGGCTGTAAAAGCTAGTGAGTAGAATTGTTTTCTTCTTAATTCTCAACATAAAAATCATAATTTATTCCGTTTTTTATACTAACTCTAAACATGTTTTTTATTTTTAACATAAGTTCAAAACTAGAGCGTTCATCGCCTTATGGTAATTTATGTTTGTTTTTCTCAAGGGTCCCGAAGATGGAGTCATTCCACAACTATTCCCACTAGCAATACGCCTGGCTAAAGGGCAAGAATTTACTCTTGCACCCTTTTATTTAGGCTTGCTTTACATCGCCTCAACTAGTACCACAATGTTGCAGCCAGAGTTGGGAATACGAGCCATGGTTCGAGAGCCGGCCCATTTACCCGCTTAGAAAAAGGGGTGAGGCTAATTTCTTTCAACTTGTTTAAAAGCCTGCCAGAGCTAGTTGGCCCATGATGAGTTGGGTTGGTTCGCAGGGCCGAGACATAAAAAAATAAAAATAAAAAGAGGAAAAGTTTAAGAATAAGAATAATACAATAACATATTAGCAATTATTTATGATATGTTATGGAAGAAGGTAGGTTGATACACACCACAAGCATTATAACATTTTTTAAAGTATATATTTATTGAATTAAACATAATATGATATCCAATAAACCATTTTAAAAACTTGTTTTTATATATAAGTAATCAAAATAGCAATAAATTTAATCGTTAATATATGTAAAACCCTAAAATATATAAATATGCTAATCTTCACATAGACTAACATTAAAAATAAAAATTGAAAAAAAAAATCATTTTGGCATGTGGGCCAACCTGTTTAGCCTATGGGCGATAGTGGCCAGGGCCTAAGCCTAGAAATTCTGGCCCTTTTATAAGCGGGGCAAAATGGCCTAGCCCACCAAGCTTGTATGCCCACTTCTAGTCGCAATTCGCTCAATGGGTCATTATATGGTTTTCTATTATTCAAATGTTATATCCCTTCAGACTTTCTTCTGTGAAAGATTCATAAGGCATTTTACTCCCCCAATCACGACTAAAAACTCTAACTTGAACGACCCTCGAGCTTGGGCATGAGCTGGTAATGGGCAAAATTTTGAATGCTCTTTATTAACATAGATAAATGATTTCATCGATTCACATGTCACTCTTATGTAGAGAAAATTATAGGCTTGCAACGGGTATTTTCCCCCTGAAGCACATAATCTGCTCTCGCTAAGAGACCAACAAAATGTGTCATTTCACATTGCAAATCTCCTTCAATGGTGCATCATAAGGAGTCTAACCTCGATCCTTAATGTCAAGGGTCAAAAGGAAAACTCATTAAAATTGGGAATTATGCTTTACTCTTTGTATAGAGTGGTACACCAGTTTGGATATAAACAAGGCACACTAGGAGACGTAGTCCCTGCAACGAACTTCGGCTTTCATTGCACACTCATATTGTTGGCACATTTCAAGCATATACATTTTGAACTTATTGAGATGTATAGTCCTTTTGAGAAGCACAATGGGGTAGTCTCCTCCAATTGGTTATCATACTAGGGGAGTTGTATGAAGGGATTTTGGAGTTATATACTTGCTCAAAACATAAAGCCATTAGTTGAGGACACAATTTTCATAGTGAGTTCTATCTTTGGCTCTTAAAGCCGAGCAAATGCAAAGAGAAATAAGGCACTAATGATGCTATAGATAACGATGCTGTGGAACACAATGAAGGAGTATAACCTCCTAGGTAAGTACATCGTGGAAAAGCATCATCTAAATGTTCTCTTCTCTTTGTACTCAATGGATTAAGATACCTCAAAGCGACCATGCCTTCAAGAGGTATTTGTAGACTTTTATTTTTCTTATATATACATCTTGAAACATTTAGTCTCTAAAACCTTAATCATCTCCCCTTTTTTTCTAGTAATACTTTATCCAGTCAAGTTCTAATTTGAAAGAAAGGCAATCCACATTTGAGTGTCCTCCATTGGATGAGGAAAGTTATGGTGGTGAGCCACTTGACTATTGAAGTACTCCCGAAGTTCATGGCAACACGAGTGATGATGATGATGCATGTTATATACCTCAAATACCGATGGAGACTTGGTTAAGCATACTAACAATGAAGTTATCTTCATTACAAAAGAAGTTGTTGAGGATGATGTTGCTGATATTGAAGAGAGGGCACCTTCAGCAAATGAAAATGCAAATGTTCAGATAGGCGGGCTTCTATGCTTTCGACAAAGGTCCTGGCACCTCAATCAATTGTAAATGTTAAGAAACATGCTAATTTTTTACTTCACATAAACATGCATGACATAGTTGCTCTACTTCATTAATAAACAATTTATCCTTATGCTTTGCCAATTATCACACCTGCAGCACAATCTTCTCCCCTAGTTGTTATAATGTTTCCTCAAGACATGTCAACAACTCCTCTTCCAGATGCAAGTGTGGAAGCTAAGAGAGACTTCTATGTCCTTAATGTATATACTCATCTCATAGCGCCACTACAACGTCTTCATACATCAAACAAGGAATTATGGGCAAACTCTTCTTTCGTCCATACCCCGTTGGGCAAGTCTGCAAATGTTGGGAATGGTAACATTGTGAATTACTCTCCTTTGGGATTTACTTAAGAAGAAAGAGTTAAAGTCAATCATGCATGCATATGATAGCGCATTGCGATTAGACTTTCAAATTCTCAACTTAGAGTTGGTGACTACAACTGCTCGTCAGCTAATTTCATGCCACCAAATAGGCAGACACTTAGAATCAGTAAGAAACGTGATAGAGAAAAAAGAAGAGGAATTGAGGTTTTTGGATGATAAAGAGGAAATGTTAAATGTCATTTTAAGTGAGGTGCTCGAAGATACTGATGTTATGTGAGCAAAGAGCAACATTTGATCAAGATGTAATCAACTTTTTTTTTTTCATAATCAATGGAACGATTAAACAATGATTCCTCCTCCTTTTCCTCTTACATCATTTTACTTTTGAGATGCTAATGCTTTTTTACAATGTAATAGCCTTTAGATAAGAATTTCTTGGACTCATTAGAGCCACCTTTCTTTTATGCACACTATTATGTTAATTTGTTTACTAATTAAATATTTATGAGCAATACTTCTACTGAACAATGGTGAAATCACTTTCATTCTATGTAAAAGAGGTTGCATAGGTTGGCATTGTAATTGCCAAGCCTACTGTGGAGTCGCTTCGACTCTTCACAACTAAGATTACTTCAATCTCATGAGCGAGTACCATAGAAAGGGTTTCTCACCCGCCAAGTGTTAAAGCAAGTATTTGCAGTAAGCAATTTGTGGCCACCATGACGTAATCGCTTCGATCATTCATGGATGAGATTGCTTCAATTTCAAAATCTATAGAAAAGCCGTTATGGTTGCCAAACATACCATGGTTAACTTTAATCCGACACAACTAAGATTGCTTTAATCTTATGTTTAGTACAAGAGTGTTATACTTATCCTGTGCTTAGGAGCAAACCTTTTATTAAGCGACAACGACTAAAGTGACAAGATCGCTTCAATATGTCATTATTGAGTTCATTTCAACCTCAGATTCTATATTAAGGAAATATGGTTTTTTAGCCTATTGCAGAATTGCTTTGATCTATCATAGTTGGGATCGCTTTAACCCTATTAAACAAAGTACTATCGTAGGAAAATAAATAAATAAATAATAAAATAGTAAATAGTTACAATAATAAAAAGCATACCCGAGAGACCACAAATTTCATGATTCATTAAATTGCATTTACATCAATTATTACAAATGAAATCTTTTAATGTGTTGAAAGTTAATAAGAGTAGTGATCGCGTTCATCTTTGAATTTCACAACTTGTAATATCTGCTATTGTGAACTTCTCCTATTATAGATAGACCATCACATTTTGTTAAACTTCGAGGCTGGAATCCCTTTCCTTATGTGTTATGTTGCTTGAAGGATAACATCACATTTTTTGAAAGAATGTTTTCTTAGTAGGTGATCATATGAGATGCTAAGCTTTTGACACGCCTTTCATCCGATGCATCCAAGTTTAACATGCGAAGTGTTTTAGACTCTAACTTAGCATTTAGAGCCTATTGCATTGATGATACTAGGACTTCCATTGGAACTATGGCTTCTGCTCTGTAAACCAAAGAGAAGGGTGTCACCTATGTAGGAGTTAGTTTAGATGTACGATGGGCTTATATGCTAGAGGTTATTTATTGTGTCATTCCTTCTTATTGCCATGTATGCTGTACCATTATACTAAGGACTTGATCAAAGTCTTATTTGTTGCTTCTGCTTAGCCATTTCCTTTGGGACAATATGGTAAAGACTTTATGTGGCTGATATGCATTTAGGTATGCCGATTCTACATATGAGTCTGTTTGTTTGGCTTTTTCTGACAGATACAGACATTTTTTCAAACTTTTTTCTAATAAATTATATATCAAGAAATAGATATAGATAAAAAAAAGATGGCAGTTCTCATCAAAAGATCAAATAGTTCAAATATATTTAAAATATATATATGCAAATGGAACATATTTACACATATCATTTTGAAAAAGATACAGATACAGATGAAAAACAAACCATCCAAACAGACCCGATATCTCTTTCATGAACATAGCTACTACTGGTCCAATTGCTTTCTTCAAAGGATAGCTTCTACCCATTTTGTGAAACACTTGGTGCTTACCAATATCCATATATGTCTTTTAGACGGCGGATGTATTGGCCTAATCAAATCAAATATCCAAGTGTAAAATGGTCAAGGAGTTATCAAACTATGAAGCTTTATTGTTGGGGCATTGAGTACATTACCATGAAGTTGGCATGTGACACACTTCTTAGTTAAAGGCGCCATCCTTCATTGTCAGCTAATAATATCCTTTATCAAGGATTCGATAATACAGTTTCCTTGCCCCTTAATGTTCACCATAATCTCCTGAATGAAGCTCATTCAAAATAACTTCAGTCTTCGATGATGCCACGCATCGCAAAAGTTGTCCCTAGAAAGAGGTTTAATACAGCTCATCATCTTGTAAGATATACTTCTTTACTTTCCATTTGATCATTTTAGCATCTCGACTATCAATAGGGAAGATATTATTCTATAAGAAATTTATATATAGGCGTCACCAGTCTCCAATACTTATAACAAATTTGCATTTTGCCTCATCGGGCAGTAACGAACAACGTGAAAAACTAATTTGTAGCTGAGACACATCTTTTGCCATTGAAGGCCAATAATACCGTACATGCTTATAGACACCCCATTTTTTGCCATTTTCAGGTTTTAATTTATGATAAAAATTAATATTATGTTAAGCCTACAAATTACAAAAAAAAAGGGGAAAACAAACAAAAAGAAAAGAAGAAAAAGAAATCATTACAAATATATAAGAAAAAAGGAGGAAAAATAACAATAAATATAAAATAAAACATTTTTGGGCTTGATATAATACTAATTTTAATTATAGGTTTATCTTGGACCCAATTAAATATTCCATATAAATTGAGTTATTTAATTAGACTCATTTTGGAAGCCTTAAGTACTAGTTTGGTGCAAACTAAATCGAGGCATAAGCTAACGACCTAATGGTAAAGCGCTCGCTATTGTGTGGAGGACGCCTGGGTTCAAATCACGTTAGAAGTAGACTAAATTTTTTCCTCGTAAGTGTGTGTCAAACACGTGCATCTTCTTCCCTAATAAGAACGCTAGATTTCCCATGCGAGGCAACCTTTTCAAGCTTGTTCTTGGCCCATTTCTGCTTCAATTTACATCAAATTGATGGAGCCGATTTGAAGAAGGCATGGGATACTACAACTTTGGATAAAAAAAAAACAAGCTCTAAAGATCATGATTTGACACTTGATTTTTGGATCCAAAGTTCATGAAAAACTCATTTTTTTGTGCAAAATAAGCTTTCAATTTTTTTATTTGAACTACCACTTACCTTCTAGAAGTACATATCGAACTCATTATTCTCCTTCTTGAAATTTGTTAATCTCAAAATTTGTTAGAACACGTTCGAGAATATTGTTTTTGTGCCCAACTTTAGTAACTCATTCTCGAACGAAACCTACCTAATTCAATCCCTAAACAATATGAATAGGGGTCGAGTTTCTATTTAGATCAACAATCAATTTCATCTAGAAAACATCAAGCAAGCTTCGAATCAAGTTTCAGATCTAGGGTTCGATTTTTGAAAGTTCTCCAATTACTCTTAATAGAGGCCAAATCGGAGCAAACCAAGGCTACAATTGGATTCAAAGGTGGTAAAAGCTTTAGCTAATAGCTTTCCCCTTTGTCTAAAGCCTCTCATCTACCTCCGACGAGCACCACCACCGACCATCATCACTAGAAACCCAAACCACATACTTCAGCCAATTTTGAGCCAAACCACCACCTTCCAAGTATTCCCCATCCTTGGATTGTCTCGTTTGATGCCTCCACATTCTCCCAGAAATGCCAAATCGGCAATTTCAAGCTTCGTCGACGCCTACGGTACATGCCCGAATCTGCTCCAAATCTGATCCAAACCCACTCCAGAACCGACCCAAGCTCGAAGTTCAACCCACGCTAACTAGGTAAGTTCGTTTTCTTTTTTTATTTTTTTCGTTTTCTTTTATTTAAATGTTAAAAAAACTCAAAAAAAATAAAAATGAAATTTTATCAAAGTAATGAAAAACTAAATATATATGTGGCATGAGTATATATATGAAAAAAAAAAATCTTTTGACACATAGAAAATTTTTTTATTTTCTAAAATAAAAATAAAAAAATCAATTTAATAGCCTATAAGGTTATATACAAAAAACTTTACAAAAATTGAAAAATTAAAGAACTTAAATGGAAAATGGTTCAAAAATAAAAAATACCAACACATTAAGGTTTGCTAAAAAAGAACTACGTAACATCTGATCTCGATTAGCGGGTACATAGGCACTCCCGGGGTGACATAAAATCTGAAAAATTATTTTTTGTTCCATCTTTTGTGTCATGAATTTTGAATTAATTAATTACTTGTAAATATTAAATGATCTTATCGTCAATTTGTGAATAAAATTGTCAATTTAGAAATTTATGGGATTTGATTTATGTTTAAGCATTAAAAGGATAAATCTTAAGTTATGGATTGTAAGTAGTAACCATATGGTTTTAATAGAGTATCCATCGGATCCAAAATTTATGATTTATATAATTTGGTTATAGATCAAATTTTTCACAGACCAGTAGCTAAGTTAGGGTTAACCAACCCATTGATCCCAACTTATAATTTTTTTCCCAATTTTAGTCGAGTGGTGACTTCAAAATGTTTTCAAAAATTAAAAATTTCTTTTAATTCATAGTCTATAGTTTGTATCAAATGGGTTAGGATTTGGTACGAATCGGACTAAAAGAAATTAAACCCAAAAATGAAAAATCTAGGCTCAATAGCTTGACAACCCCACTGGGAACGCCTATTTTAAGAGGGCTAGCCACTTGAAATTCTTAAATTTAAAGTTTATTTCCTTTTATGCTCATTCTTGTATATTATTTGTATAATTATTAATTTGTAAATAGTTGTACTAATCTTTTTCTTTAAGTGATGCAGATAAAAGGAAAATTTTGTAAATAGCTTTAATAGGGGCAAATGTTATCTCATTAGAACCAGATCGTCTTAGGACACTAGGCAGAGAAGTTGCTAGTAGAACTGGGGGCTATGGCATTTCTACCCTCTAGTTCATGAAATGACCTTTCGCTTCGATTTAGTGTTGATCCGTGATCCAGTAGACTAAGCAACCTTCAAAACCCACCCAATAACATTCATAAGCATGGGTTAGCAAATAAATAGCACCAGGGCATAACTTTAAAAAAAGTTACAATTAAAAAAAATTCTAAATTTTTCCTACATGAATATATCCACTTAAATTTTTTTCCTCAAATAAAGTTGTAACTCAAATAAAAATTTTTCTAAATTGCTCCACTACTAATTACTTGCCAACCCCATATCTGCATCCATGTGATTTGCATGTGTAATATGTAATGTATATATATTGTGCATTGTTAATATAGTTCTTTTATTGGCTCTTGTGAAAAAAGTATATATCTTTGTGAAAAAAAAAGAAAAAAATAAAGAAACAGAAAAACCTGTATAATCATCATTAGTCTTTTTTTGTTTTCTTCCACATCTTCTTATAAATAAATGAAATTTCTAAAAAAAAATGAAAAAGAAAAAAAATGAAATGGTTCATAATAATTTCCATGAATTTGCCAGGGATATGTCAAGGGATCCATAAGAAACAATGAAACTTGTTCACATCTTAGGGATCCTCAATTTGTACCTTCGCCGGGTTGAGATGAAGGCTTACCTTTAAGAGGAAAAGGCCCAAATAGCTGAAAAGAAAGTCTAAATTCTATTAGAAGATAACAAAAAATTATGGGACCATCTAGATCAGATGGAGTCCCTGACAAATAAAATGGTAGAAATGATGCATCAGCTGACTATGGGATCTTTTCTTCTCCCCTAGAAGCCTTCCTAACCAAAATAAACATGACATCTTATGTTTTTGAAAAAAAAAATGAGCAATGGTATTTTGATGTATTTAAATAAAGGACAAGTTCATGTTGAGTGTAAGAAGATATTTTATTCTTTGTTTTTGGAATATGTAAATATTTCCTTGCCTGAATTATTATTTTTTTTGTAATATAATATTACTCTTTAAAAAATTACCAGATTCGTAAATATTCTATAAAATAATAACAATGATGCTTATATATAAGATGTATATATCATTAGATTGTATATAATTCAATCATCCTTTAAATTGATCTCTCTTCTAGATAGTTATAGATCTTTTTCAGTTAGAATTAACTTTGTCATAAGTTCTACTTTCCCTTAGTCTCGAGTCTGTCATTCTCCGTTTGTAAATATTTCTTTAAAAAAAATTCTTTTGAAATAAAATGTCAATTTGTGAAATAAAGCTTAGCTAAAAAAAGAAGAAGATAATTTGCTAACAATAATGAATTTTTACAAGACTTTGAAATTTTTTTTAAGCAGGCTCAGCTAAGCCCTTAAGTATATTTATTCAAAATGGCTAACAACACCAACAACAATGCCAACCTTAATTCAGTTGTTAAGCAAAAAGTCCAATCTTTTGAGTAAACAGTGCTCGAAATGGCCAAACAGATGCAAAAGGGAGCCAATGGTCGGCCTACCGAAGAAGATGCATCTCAAACATATGAGCCCAACCCTAACGAATTATAGAAGGAGTTAGAGGCTCAAGGCACGGAAATGGAAAAAAGGCTTGTCCTTTAACTCACTGAAAAATTGAAGGCATTTAAAAAAGCTAATGGGTTTGGCTAAGCTGGGATTACGAGCCTAATTATACTCAAGATGGTGCTTTTCTTGAAAAATTTAAGGTTCTAGAGTTCAAAAAATATTACGGCACAAGCTGCCCCAAACTACATACTAGGCTTCAGGTGAGGAAGTAGGGGTGGGGCAAAAAAACCAATCGACCCGAACCAATCTGTAACCAAACCAATACAAACCGAATATATGGTTTTTTTTAATGGTTTGGTTTAGAATTTTTCCAATCAGAAACAATCCATAAAATTATGGTTTGGTTTGAAAGGAAAACCAAACCAATCCATAAAACCGAACCAAACCATTTTAGAAAAATATAATAATATTTTTACTATATATTCATATCATTTCATTTGATATTTATTATTTAGTGAATATTGATTAAAATCAACTTGTTCATTTTAAAATTTTTTTTAGGCTCATGATATGCATTTTTTTGTTGATGATGAACTATTTTTTTAATAGCTTTTAACTTTATAAAGTATGAAATTTATTTATTCAGTTATAAACCCTTATTATATATTAATTATTTAATGTATTTTATCAGCGGATCATTTTATTTATTGATGGATTTTGTTAATAGATGATTTTTTATTTTAGCTAAATTTATTGGTAGATAATTAACTTGATGGTTCTATTAAAAATTATAGATTATGACTTACTATATATTGGTTGGTGAATCTATTTTATCGGTGGATAACTGATTTTATAGATAATTATAGATTAAAAGTATAATGAATTCATAAAGTATTTTATCATGCTTTATAATATAAAATTTGTAAAATGATATAAATATTTAAGTATCTATGCAAATATAAAAAAACTAGAACAAAGAAAATTTTTAGTTAGAATTTTGATTTAATCTGTAATCCAAACCAAACTAAACCGTTATTTAATGGTTTAAAAAATTTCTAATCCTAACCAAACTATCACTTAATGGATCGGTTTGAGATGGAAAAAAAAAAAAACCAAATCGTAAATTAGATTTAATTTGGTTTGAAGAAAAAACGAACTAAATCGATCCATGCCCACTCCTAAAAGAAGAGCCGATATACCCTATATGAGTAGTTAATGATCCGTCTCTCTAGAATAGCCTCACTGGATTGGCATTAACATGGTATGTCTAACTAGACCGCAATGAGATTGATACTTAGGACAGATTGGTGGGCATTTTATAACCAATATAAGTTCAATATCAAGGTTTCCCCATCCATGTGGGACCTTAGCTACATAAAAAGAAGAAGGATGAGACCTTTAAGGAGTATGCTCAATAATGGAGGGCATTAGCAGCTATTGTTGACATATCTATTCTGGAAAAGGATCTGGTATTCACCTTGGAAGAGCCCTTCTTCTCCCGTCTTATTGGACATGCCATAGAGAATTTTTCTGAAATAGTAAGGGTAAGGTGCAAAATTGAAAATGCTCTTATTTCTGGAAAACTTTAAATTTGTAAAGGAGCTGATAGAGAACCTACAGTGAAAGAAGTCACAATCAACACGGTAAGCAAAGGAAACTATAACGAGTATACACAGGCATCTAGGAGGAAATTCACTCAATCCCTATCCTTCTATCTCAAGTTTACCATAAACTGAAAGAGGACCACTTGTTACACCTTAAAGAGCTAGTACCAAGGCATAAGCTAAGAAAATATGAATACCACATGGGTCAACAAGGGCATCCTACTGATGCTTGTTGGGAATAAAAGAACAAAATTTAGGATTTGATAGACTCAAAAGTGGTTCAATTGCAGTTCATTGATGGTCCGACATCTAACTTCAACAGTATCCTAATATATGAAGAACCCACAATCAACATGCTTCATACGCAAGACGTTAGTGATACATCAAATCAAAGAAGTTATTTATAGGAAAAAGGATTGAATTCAAGGCATCCAAAGGGAAGGGAGGGTACATGGGAATTTAGAACAAAGACTTGTGCAAATGGCGAGAAGGATTGAAACCCTAGAATAGGTTATAAAATATGTATTAGACAAACTCCAACATTTAGACCTTAATGCTAGTAAAGTACCATCTCGCGAGATTTAAGAGGAGTCATCGGGTTGTAAAATTAAGAACTGGCCAAAAGAGACGAGATAAGGGATGAAGCCTCTAACGTCAAACCGAAACAAACAAGCTCGCTCAACACAGCGAAGGCATTTCACACAATTTAGGGTTCCGATGTTTCAAGTTTTTAACCAATTGAGAAATCAGAATATGATAACGTATGAAATCCCAAAAGAAGGGTACAAGACACAAAACTATAATCCTAATGCCTAATGCAAGTACCATATGGGTCAAATGGAGCCATTCTATAGAAAGTTGCTGGAGGTTAAAGGACAAAGTCTAAGATTTGACTGATGCTAAACTTATCTAACCTAACCTCCTAGAATCTATCGAGTCAACCAGTAGCGGTAACTCTATCCTAACTCCTCTAAGGATTTCAAGCGAGGCCTCTTCAAATATTAAGAGTTTAGTGTTGTCATCTAATAAGATAGCATATCATCCACAACAATTGAACTTATCGGCCAATACCAATAAGGGCAAGCATTTTGTAAGGGATCAGTAAAGACAAAAAAAGAGGATTGATGATGGTGTTTATCTTTTTTAATAAATAAGTCCTCTATCTTTTTGTTGAAAGTATGTCTTACTGGATTACACAAGGGGGAAATTGTAAATAAAATGAATGTTTGTTTGTAGATATTTTATTGCTTGAAAATTTTAGGATGAAAAGAGGCAACTAAACACCAAACACTAACCTGTAAACACTTGAGAGTCGAGTGACATTAAGGGGACTTATAAGACTCATTCATTAAAAGAGGTCCATTTTTGAACTTGGTACATAGGTCAAAATGATACAGGCATTCATTTCAATAACTTAAAGACATTTACCCTTTGTTAACCCCATTGGGCTTTTTAAAAGAAATGATTTTTGAAAGTTAAACCCTATCAAGAACCACCCCACAATGGGGCATATAGGAGGCAAGGATTGTTAATTATGAGACATAGAATAACTAATTTATGCTTGCCACAGTTGTATCAATTAAAAAGTGAAATTTTGTTAGTGATAATCTTTTTGAAATGAAAAGAGAGCCTCAACTTTCATACACAAAACTTACACTTTGAGGCAAAAAAAGAAGTATATAATAAAAATGAAAAAAAGGATACAAAAAAGAAAGGTTGGAAAAAAAAACAGATGAAAAAAAAAGAAAAAGGTAAGGGAAAGAAAAAGGAAAGCTGGAGGAAGAAAATTAAAAGGAAGAAAAGTGTTTGAGCCAAAAAATAAGGAGAACATGCATACTTCAAAACCCAAATACACTTACAACGTAAAACCCATCTCCATCATACCCAAGAACTGCAACCCCATTTATCATCATCTTATGGAGGCTCTTTTGATCATTAAAAATAAATTATCCAAAATAAAAATTACTATTGAAACTAGGGCAATCCCACTTTCGTTATCTTGACTAAGTGAAACCCGAGATATAAATATAAAATTTGCTAAATAACCTGCACATGATATCTTTTTTTTTTTTTTTTTGCAAGCTAATGACCAAAAGCCTAAGTTACACAAAAAAAAAAGATTTGATAGATTAACCGAAACGTATCATTTACAAATCGCACCGTAATTTCTTGAATTAGAGCCATGTGTGAAAACAAGTCAAAGAGAGTGTGAGAAAGTCCTCTTTGACCGAATACATCAAGCATAAGATAACCGATTCAAGATCAAGGAAATGATGAAAAGTACAAGAAATCATTTGCCCAGATGTTAGAAAATCAAATTGAAGGTTATTGCCCCTTAAAATGGAAAAAGGCCACCAAGAAATGATTTTCAAGGAAGGAACTCAATGGATAAACAATAAGGGAGAGACTATTACTTATTCGCAATTTTTGGAGTCAATGAGACTCTTTACTTGTTAATGAATTTCCAAAAAAAAAATAATTAAAAAAAAGATTTTAAAACTTTCTTTTAAAAGAAAAAAAAATCAAGACTTTATCAGAACCTCTCTAAAAGAAAAAGGCTAAAGTCCATCTGAGTTTTTTTTTTTTTTTTTTAAAGGCAAAGTCCATTTAAGTCTCTTTTTAAGAAGAAAAAAGGCTAAAGTCCATCTAACCCTGTTTTAAGAAGAAAAAATGTCAAAGTCCATCGAGCCTCTTTTAAGAAGGAAAAGGTCGAAATCCATTCGAGCCTCTCAAAGAAGAAAAGAGGCTAAAGTCCATCAAGCCTCTTTTAAGAACAAAAAAAGGCCGAAGTCCATTCGAAGCTCTTTAAGAAAAAAGGTTGAAGTTCATCTGAGGCTCTTTTAAGAAGAAAAAGGTCGAAATCCATCCAAATCTCTCAAAGGAAAACAAGGCCAAAGTCCATCTAATCCTCTCAGAGAAAAAAAAAAGACTAAAGTCCATCTGAGCCTCTTTTAAGGGGAAAAAAAGGCCAAAACCCATCCAAGCCTCTTTAAGAAGAAAAATGTTGAAGTCTATCCGAACCTCTTTTAAGAAGAGAAAGACTGAAATCCATCCGAGCCTCTTTTAAGAAGAAAAAAAGGCCGAAGTCCATCCGAGTCTCTTTAAAAAAAAAAACCTGAAGTTCATCGAGTCTCTTTAAAAAGAAAAGACCTGAAGCCCATCCAAGTCTCTTTAAGAAGAAAAAGACCTAAAGCCCATCCGAGTCTCTTTAGGAAGAAAAAACTCGAAGCCCATTCGATTTTTTTCTAAAGAGAAGAAGGCTAGAAATCTTAAAAGAATGAGGAGAAACCCGCAACATAGAGAGGAAAATTAGGAAAAATCATCCCCCATTCCTTTGGACACATCTCAAAACAAATCTAGTGGTTTAGTGCAGATATAAAGGGAGGTTAACATTCCATGATACAGTAGCTTCATTGAAAGTCGTTACCACCTCTCTCTTAGCTAAGGTTCAAGATCGCAAGACCATCGTTATCTCGGTCAAATCTTCCTAGTGGACCAAGAGCTCCGAATTTTAAGGTAAGTATTTTTTAAGGCAAAAATCAGGTATCTTTTTATCTTTATGGCAATGTTTTACTCAAACTTTGCCATAAAGAGAGGCAGCTGTAGACACCCCATTTTATCCATGTAAGGTTTCATTTTATAATAAAAATTAATATTATGTTAAACTCACAAATTAAAAAAAAAGGGGGCGGGGGGTGCGGGAACAAACAAAAAGAAAAGAAGAAAAAGAAGTCATTACAAATATATAAGAAAAAAGGAGAAAAAAAATAAATATACAATAAAATATTTTTAGGCTTGATATAATACTAGTTTTAATTATTGGTTTATCTTGAACCTAATTAAATACCCCATATATATTGGGATATTTAATTGGGCCCATTTTGGAAGCCTTAAGTATTATTTTGGTGTAAATTAAATTGAGGCACAGGCTAAGGGCCTGATGGTAGAATGCTTGCTATTGCACGGAGCAAGCCTGGGTTCGAATCGCATTGGAACAAACAAAATTTTTTTCTCTTGGGCTTGTGCACAATACGCGCTAGCGTTGGCATCCGTGGGAGCACATGTCCAACATGTGCGTCTTCTTCCCCAACAAGAACACCAGATTTCCTGCGTGAGGCAGCCTTTTCAAGCTCATTTTTGGCCCATTTTTGCTCTAATTTGCATCAAATTGATGGAATGGATTTGAAGAAGGCATACGATACTACAATTTTAGATAAAAAAAAAAAACTAGCTCTAAAGATCATGATTTAGCACTCGATTTTGGATCCAAAGTTTATGAAAAATTAATTTTTATGCGCAAAACAAACTTTTGAATTTTTATCCAAACTACCACTTAGTTTCTAGAAGTACAGATCTAAACTCATTGTCCTTCCCAAAATTAATTAATCTTGAAATCCATTAGAACACGTTCGAGAAGATTGTTTTTGCGCGCAACTTCACCAACTCACTCTCAAACAAAACCTACCTAATTCGATCCCTAAATAATATAAATGGGGGTCGAGTTCTCTGTTCAAGTCAATAATCATCAAAAACAATAAAGAACAATCAAGTTCATCCAAAAAACATCAAGCAAGCTTTGAATCGAGTTTCAGATCTAGGGTTCTATTTTTGAAAGTCCTCCAATTTCTCTTAATAGAGGCCAAATCGAAGCAAACTAAAGCCATAGTTGGCTTCAGGGGTGGTGAAAGCTTTAGTTAGTAGCTTTCCCTTTTGTCCAAAGCCTCTCATCCACCTTTGACGAACACTACCATCAACCACCATCACTAGAAACCAAAACTACCCACTGTCAGCTAATTTCGAGCCAAACCACCACCTCTGGAGTCTTCCTAATCCTTGAGTTGTCTCTTTCGATGCCTTTACATCCTTCTAAAATCGCCAGATCAATAGTTTCAAGCTTTGTTGGCTGTCTATCTTGCGCGACCCGATCCACTCCAGATCCAACCCAAATCCACTCTACAACTGACCCAAACCCGAAGTCTGACCCATGCGTACCAACCAGGAAAGTTCGTTTTCATTTTCTTTTATTTAAATGTTAAAAAAACTCAAAAATAAAATAAATAAAATAAAATATATAATTTTATCAAAGTAATAAAAACTTAAATATATATGAGCCGTGAGTATGTATATGAAAAAAAAAATAAAAACTTTTGACACAGAAAAATCTTATTTTTCAAAAAAAAAAATAAATTTAATGGCTTGTGGGGTTATACGCAAAAAAAAAAAAAAATTTACAAAAGTTGAAAAATTAAAGAACTTAAATAGAAAATAGTTCAAAAAATAAAAAATACTAACACATTAAAGTTTTCTACAAAAGAACTATGTAACGTCTGAACCGGATTAGCAAGGACGTAGGCATCTCTGAGATGACATAAAATCTAAAAAATTATTTTTCGTTCCATCTTTTTTTTATGAATTTTGAATTAATTAATTAATTGTAGATATTAAATGATCTTATCGTCAATTTGTAAATGAAATTGTAAATTTAGAAATTTATGGGATTTGATTTATTTTTAATTATTAAAATGATAAATCTTAAGTTATGAGTTTTAAGTGGTAATCATATGGTTTTAATAAAGTAGCCTCCGAATTCAAAATTTGTGGTTTATAAAATTTGATTCTAAATCAAATTTTTTGCAAACGAGTAGCTAAGTTAGGGTTAACCAACCCATTGATCCTAACTTCCAATTTTTTTTTTTTTTCTAATTTTGATTAGATGGTGACTCTAAAATGTTTTCAAAATTTAAAATTTCTTTTAATTACTAGTCAAGGGTTTGTATTAGATAGGTTAGGGTTTGGTATGAATCGGATTAAAAGAAATTAAACCTAGAAATGAAAAATCCAAGCTCGACAATGCTTGATTCAGCGATACAAAGATGTTCCATCCTCAAATCTGATGAAACTCTTGTAGTTTATGCTAAGCTTCATTACTATATGCAACGAGACAAAACTTCTTCAGTGCCTTCATAGTATAAAGTATCATGTATGGAGATAAAGTGCTTAGGTGTTGTCATGGAAGCCATTTCAAGACGTGCCACCTATACCTTAATAGGCATGTACCAGTTGTTTGGCAAATCCATATCTTCTTCAATTAATTGCAAAGTAGTAAAAGACACGATTCTTCTAGAAATCCGAACACTTATCTCTGCATCAACACCTTGCATTGGGACTTTGAATGCTAATGTCACCAATGCATTAACATACCTATTAGTGATATAACCTCCACAAAAAATCCCCTTTGTTTGGGTGTCAGTAGCTTGGCGAATGAGAAAAAGTGCCAACTCAATCCCAACATTGATCTTGCGTCTCTTATCAATGCTATATAAATAACTCAGCTCAAAGTTATTCACCACTCCATTACTACTCTTTCTGGCACCAATTGTATGAGAGAAAATGTGGTGAATAATCTTGAAATCAGCGCTTACCATGGCAGCCGCTTTAGATCTAGATGGCTCATACCGAATAGCACAATCACACAACTCCTGCCAGTAATCTTGAGGCTCCACTGTTCGGGGTAGACCCACTGGTAAAGAATGAAACTCAGATGATGTAATTTCCTCTTGAGTGTACAAACCCATATACTGGCAGAATTGAGCTAAAGTAATCTTGTACACTTTCCCAAAAGCTTGAAATGACAACATATCTTCGTCGATTGACCTATCATCCTCCTCCTCATGTCTTAAAGTTGTAAGCACCTCCAAAGTAATACTCCTATAAGGGAGTCCGAATAGCAAACAATTGTTCCCATGGTCCCAAAGACAAGAGCTCACGGATTCGTTGCTCCTTACCATACTTAGCAAGCATGGGCCAATTTACGTACTTGTGAGCTCCAAAAGGCTTCTTGTCCAACCTAGTTTTCCTAGCTTTGCTCCATAGTTGATCAGACAATAGTGGACTAGCCTTTTTAGCTTGTGAGACCTTTCTTTTCTTTGAAGGTGGCGTTGAAGTAGATTGAGAGGATTTAGATTTCTTACTTACTTCTTTTGTCCTTGCCATCCTACATGGAAATGAGAGAATAAATTTTAGTATAAAAAGATATACAAGAACTCAAAATTGTTGCACAAGAAGTCATATAGATCATGAGAAGTAATATTAAGAACATGGAGACCAAAGTGGAACAAGTGTGCGAAAGTTGCATTGAAGCTGTGTATACACTAGTCATTGTACACGACTAGTGTAGGGGTAGTGTACAACCAAAAAATTGTAAAATTTAAAATCAACACGAACACAGGAAAATCCCTCATGTAAGAACTCGTGTTGAGAATCATGGTTGTCACTAAAACAATAAACCAACTTCAATCACAAAAATTTCAATCAATTTTCCTTCAAAACCCAATTTTCGCACAAAACAAACCTTAGAATTACGATTAGAATGATATAGCAAGAATTTCTCCAATTTAACATGTGCATTGTATATTAGAATGATCTAATTGCACTAAAAACACAAAAGCCCCAATTTTCTTGCCAATAAAAAATCTCACATGAACCCTAGAATTGCGATTTGTGCGTGAAAACCATGCATGATTAGAGCAAAGGAAAATATAACTAGCACTTCAAAAACGATCATCAACAACACGCATACACCAACAACAAAATCACACTTCACCCAAATTCGTCTCAACTTCGCAAAGCTCCAAAACTCCAAAACTTGCGCATAGCTAGATGAACCAATAAAGAACATTCAATGAGGAATAGGACGAAATTGATTACATACCTTCGTTGATGATGATGATGATCCCCGATCGTGAGTTCTATAGTGTGATGGTGTGGTTGTGTAAGGGAGTGAGAGGAGTGTAGTGTTGTGTCCTGTTGTGTAGGAGTGGAAAAGAGAAAGCGTGGGGAGGGATTAATACCAACGTGCGCACGAAATGCAAGGGATGGACGTACACGACCCGAGCTACACGGGTCGTGTAGGATGACTCGTGACTCCCTAGTAGAAATGTAAACATACACGCTCTCCTACACGAGTCATGTAGAACGACTCGTGACTCCACAGGTTGCTTATTTTTGTACACTGCCTCCTATACAAGTCGTGTAGAACAACTCATGACTCCACGGCTCGCTTGATCTTAAACACGGCAGTGTACACGAGTCATGTAGATGGACTCGTGACTCCTCAGTAGCTACGCAAACATACACTACCCTAATACATAAGTAGTGTAGAATGATTCATGAAAGAACAGTAGCTAAAACTCATACACTAATCTAGTACACTGGTCGTGTACTATGGCTCATAAAGGCACAGTAGCTAGAATTCATACACTACTCTAGTACATTGGTCGTGTACTATCGTAGTGTACACTGAGAGTCAAATTTTTTTTTCACATGAATGATCCTAAGTGTCAAAGGTTTAAAATAATGCATATGATAGAATACTTACCTAGAACACTTAGCAATTTGAAATCCTCCTCTTTACCTTCCTTGGTTGTGATTTTCCCACACTTAGCATGAAAACTCAATTGTCTCTTTCGATTATGGCTCAACAATCTGCAAAAAATGGGATGTTAGAATAGAAAAAGCTAGAAAAAGAAAAACTTACCTATCAAAGTCAGACATGGGTTGCCTCCCATGGAGCATTGTTGTTTAACGTCGTTGGCTCCACGTTCTCAAGCTCTTCAAAGCTAATTATTTGGTGGATGGAGTTTAAACTCCTCCTATCCTTGTTTTCTGCTCCTCCTCCTAAGTACAATTTGACTCTTTGGCCATTCACCTTAAACGTGCCTTGCTTAGGATGCTCCAATTCCACAGCACCATGTGGAAAAATTTGCATTACCAGAAAAGGCCCAGACCATCTCGATTTCAACTTTCCCGGGAAAAGCTTCAACCGGGAGTTAAATAGAAGCACTTGATCCCCTACCTTGAACTTCTTTGGATGATTAATGTGTGCATCATGAAATCGTTTCGCTTTTTCCTTGTAAAGTTTCATATTTTCATATGCAGTCATCCTCCATTCATCTAATTCATTCAATTGAAATTTTCTTTTGAGTCCCGAAGAACTTAAATCAAAGTTCACTTGCTTAATTGCCCAATACGCCTTATGTTCAATTTCCACCGGAAGGTGGCACGCTTTCCCATACACCAATCTATAGGGAGTAGTCCCCGAAGGTGTTTTGTAAGCAGTCATGTACGCCCACAAGGCATCATCGAGTTTCTCCGCCCAATCTCTTCTGTGATGACTAACCATCTTTTCAAGGATCCTCTTCAACTCTCGATTTGACACTTCAACTTGACCGCTTGTCTGAGGATGGTAAGGTGTGGCGATTCGATGAGTAACCCCATATCTCCTCAAAACTTTTTCTAATTGAGAGTTACAGAAATGTGTTCCTCTGTTACTAATAATAGCTCTAGGAAATCCAAACCTTGAAAACAGCTTTTTCAAGAATTTACATACTACCCGGGCATCATTGGTGGGTAAAGCTTGAGCTTCCACCCATTTAGAAACATAGTCTACTGCCACTAGTATGTATTTATTCCCGAAAGATGTGGGAAGCGGTCCAACAAAATCAATGCCCCAAAGATCAAATACTTCACATGCCAAGATATAATTCTGAGGCATTTCATCCTGTCTAGATGTATTTCCTATTCTCTGGCATCTATCACAAGAAAGAACAAAACGGTGAGCACCTTTAAAAATTGAAGGCCAATAAAAACCTACCTCCATAACTTTATGCGTTGTCCGGTTGGCACTATAATGTCCCCTAGTAAGGCCTGAATGGCAGTCAAATAGAATCTTCCAACCTTCCTCATCAGTCACACATCGTCTTATGACTTGATCTGCACAAACCCTGAAAAGAAAAGGATCCTCCCAGTAATAATGTTTTAAATCAGAGAAAAACTTCTTTTTAGCATGGCGATCCAAATCATCAGGGAGAATTCCTGCAGCAAGATAGTTAGCAATATCAACAAACCATGGTAATTTAGTACTCAAACGCTCACAAACTGCAAGGAGTCTTTCTTTAGGAAAATTGTCATCAATGTCTTCCTCATCAGGGTCACTTAATTATGGATTTTCCAACCTTGACAAATGATCTGCAGGTAAGTTTTTTGCTCCTTTTTTATCACGGATCTCTAAGTCAAATTCTTGTAAAAGCAAAATCCATCAGATCAACCTAGGTTTAGCATCAGTTTTGGACAACAGAAACTTCAAAGAAGAATGATCTGTATACACAACAACTTTAGATAAAACAAGATAAGATCGAAATTTATCGAAAGCAAATACTACCGCCAATAATTCTTTCTCTGTTGTGGTGTAGTTCTCGTGAGCACTGTTGAGCGTCTTACTGGCGTAGTATATTGGTCGGAAATGCTTCTCACGTCTTTGTCCAAGGACAGCACCCACAGCAAAGTCACTCGCATCACACATTAGTTCAAATGGAAGGTTCCAATCAGGAACTATCATGATCGGAGCGGTGTCAACTTGCCTTCAAAAGATTGAAAGCATCAAGGCATTCTTGGTCAAAATCAAAGCAGCATCCTTCTCCAATAGCCTTGTCATGGGCGAGCTATTTGGAGAAGTCCTTAATGAATCGTCGATAAAAACCGGCATGTCCAAGAAAACTTCTAATGGCCTTCACTGAAGTTGGAGGTGGAAGTTGTTCAATGACTTCAATCTTTGCTCGATCAACTTCAATCCCTTTCTCCGAAACCTTGTGCCCAAGCACAATCCTTCCTTGCACATAAAATGGCATTTTTCCCAATTAAGTACCAGGTTGGTTTCAACGGATCAAAACCTTCTCCAAGTTAGCCAAGCATTCACCAAATGAATTCCAAAGACCGAGAAATCATCCATAAATACTTCCATAATTTTTCCACCAAATCATCAAAGATTGCTAACATGCACCGCTGAAATGTAGCCGGTGCATTACAAAGCCCAAAGGGCATCCTCCTATAGGCATAAGTGCCATAGGGACAGGTGAATGTTGTTTTCTCTTGATCCTCTGGAGCTATAGGTATTTGGAAGTACCCGGACATCCCATCAAGATAACAATAGTACATATGTCCGGCAAGCCTCTCTAACATCTGATCTACAAATGGCAGCGGGAAATGGTCCTTTCTGGTGGCTTCATTTAGTCTTCTATAGTCTATGCAAACTCGCCATCCAGTTACAGTTCTCATTGGAATGAGTTCATTTTTCTCATTTGGGACCACAGTCATCCCTCCTTTCTTGGGTACACTTGTGTTGGACTAACCCAAGAACTATCAGATATAGGATATATCATCCCAGCATCAAGTAGCTTTATAACTTCCTTCTTAACCACATCCTTCATATTCGGGTTTAGCCTTCTTTGGGGTTGAACAACAGGCTTGTAACCTTCTTCTAACAAAATTTTATGAGTACAGAAGGATGGATTAACACCTTTATATCAGAGATCTTCCAAGCAATTGCTCGCTTGTGTGCTTTTAGGATCGAAATTAGTTGCTCTTTCTGTTCATCGATAAGTCTGAAGCAATGATCACTGGCAGCTTAGAATCCTTCTCCAAGAAGCATACTCAAGAAAATTTGGTAGCTGCTTCAATTCAAGCATCGGTGGTTCTTCAATCGAAGGTTTCAGTCGTGCTTCATTGTTCTTCTTCAATTCTTCAAACCCATTCTGAGGTATGAATTGCTCTGTAGCATCCAATCCTGCTATAATAGCTCTTACTCGGGCTCGTCGTTTCTTTCTTTTCATCGTGAGTCAAACTCAATTCCATTTCATCTCTGCTTAGAATTTCTTCAATGTGATCAGACACTGAGGAATCCACAACATCAATTGAATAACAGGAGTCAGCAGATCCCATCGGATGTTTTAATGCTGCAGAAACTGTTACCACCAATTCTTCATCTCCCAACTCTAAGTGTAAGCTTCCCTTCCTCAACATCTATCACTGCTCTTGCTGTGGCTAAGAAAGGTCTTCCCAAATCAAGGGTATATCCCTATCTTCATCCATGTCAAGTATCACAAAATCTACAGGATAAATGAAGTTGCCAACTTTCACTAGAACGTCTTCAATAATTCCCCTTGGAATTTTTACAGAACGATCAGCCAACTGAAGACTCATGCGAGTGGGACGGGGTTCAGTTAAGCCCTCAAGGCCTAGTTTCTTGAAAAAGGAGTAAGGCATGAGATTAATACTTGCCCCAAGATCAGCCAATGCTTTATCAACAGATAATTCCCCCACAACACATGGAATAGTGAAACTTCCAGGATCTTTCAACTTGGAGGTAACTTGTTCTGAATAATCGAGGAGCAATTTGCTCCTACTTCAATTGTAGAGACATCCTCCAACTTCCTCTTGTTAGACAAAAGTTCTTTAAGGAACTTAGTATCTGGGCATTTGAGAAAGAGCTTCCACAAAGGAAGATTAATGTGAAGCTGCTTGAACAGATCCAAGAATTTGTCAAACTGTTCTTTATCCTTTTTCTGATGAAGACGAGCAGGATATGGTATTTTAGGTACATACTCTTTAACTGCTTGAGGTTGTTTCTTTTCTGGCTCAGCTGTACCCTTCTCAGAATTCTCATTCATGTTAACTTCCTTCTCCACATTTTGCTCAGGCTCCTCCTCACTTCTGCTCGGAACTTCTTTACCACTTCTCAAATTAATGGCTTGCACCTGTTCCTTAGGATTAGGCTCAGTATTCCCAGGAAGAGATCCTGGCTGTCTTTCTGAAAGCAGTTTCGCCATTTGGCCAATTTGTTGCTCCAAAGTGTGAATAGAAGCTTCTTGATTTCGATGACGTGCATCAGAACTCTGGATAAACTGTGTTAGAAGTTCTTCCACATTTGCTTCTTCTCAGGTGGTGGAAGAGCAGGAAGTTGTTGATGCGTTGGTAATTGTTGCTGCTGCGGCTTATGAAACCCAGGTGGAAAATTGGATCTTTGTGCATTCTGGTTGCTCCAAGAAAAATTTGGATGATCTCTCCAACCTCGATTATATGTATTGCTATAGGGATTATATTCCGGTTCCTCTGTCGAATTTGTTCACAAAATTCGCTCCCTCCATGCTTGAGCTAACTCCAGGAACATAAGAATCTCCCATAGGAAAATCTGAAAAACCCGTAGAAAATTGCATTGAGGTGAAGCATCCATATTTGGCATATGACTTGGTCCTGCATTTGACATAGGTTGCATTCTACTCATTTGAGCTGTAAGTGATGCAACTTGTGCTTGAAGTTGAGCAACTGCTTCTGACTCATGATTGGCAGTTACTTGCCTCGGTTTATTCTGTACTATGCCAACAAAATGTGTTTCTTGCCATATCTTCTATCAGATCATATGCCTCAGGAGCGCTTTTCTTCATTAGACTTCCACCAGCCACTGCATCAATCATAATCTTCAATTGATCACCAAGGGAGAATAGAAAATTCTAACCAGATCATGAAGAGAAATTCCATGGTGAGGACAACGCCTAAGGATTTCCTTGAACCTCTCCCAAACTCATAGAGTGATTCACCCTCATACTGACGAAAGGAGAGTATATCATTTCTCAATTGTATTGTCTTGCTTGGTGGGAAAAAATGCTCCAAAAATTTCCGTGCCACTTGATCCCAATTGGTTAGGGAATGAGGGAGTAGTGAATTTAACCAGTTGCTTGCTTTATCCCTAAGAGAAAAAGGGAATAGTCTAAGGTGTATTGCATCATCGGATACCCCATTACTCTTAATAGTGGCACATATCTGTAGAAATCTTGATAAATGATCGTGTGGATTTTTAGAAGCTCCTCCTCCAAATTGATTTACCTGCACCATCTGAATTAGAGCAGGCTTCAGCTCAAAATTATTCGCTTGTATTGTAGGCCATGCAATAGGTGGAGCGACTCCTTCAACCATGGGCATAAACAAGTCCCACATGGGTCTATGCACTTACTTTCCAGCAACTCGAAGTGGATTATCTTCATTCCCACCAACTTGATTTGGATCTCGTTCATTTCTTTGTCCTTCCATGGTTTCCAAAGTCCCTAGATTGGCTCTTCTTTCTCTTTGCCTCCTGTGAAATGTTCGGTCTATTTCAGGATCAAATTCAAAATTCTCCGATAAGGAACTACTTGTCATAAACTGCAAGAGATGAAATGGATTAGTATTTTTTTTTAAAATGAAGGAAGAAAATAAAAAAAATGACTAAATTAGCAGCTAATAAGGCTTTCCTAATATTGCTGAAACCCCGGCAACGGCGCCAAAACTTTTGATGTGTGTATGATCACCGAGTATAAAATTTATAATCCAATTAATTCAAATCCACAAAAGGCAACACACGGATATCGTCCTAAAGATCTATGGGCAATTACTAGTAAAACCCTTTCACTACTATCTAGTCTAAATTATCAAAAGATTGTATTAACCCTAATGACTAATTATGCTAATAATTGACAAACCCTAATTATAGAATATGAGAGCTTTCCTTAATTTAATTCAATTCACAACAATGCCCCTAGTTTTGATCCACCCTAACCCTTAATACTTATGATAAAATTAACTGATGAAAAATCAAATCTTGAACTGCAGGGTTTCTAAATTAAACCAATTACTCTCTTCAAGTCAATTGATTCCTAATTTTACATGAGAAAATGGGAATCTCTTCCTTCACTCGCCAATGTAAAATTGCATAAAACTCACAAACCCTAAATAAAGATTTAATCTTTATAGCAGAAATTCGAAGCCTCCCTATGTCTAGGTGAAACATGCAAATTTTCATTCATATAAGATCTATCCTATTAGTTGAAATCTCTTTCTAACTAATAAGAATCAAACAAGCAATAATCCTGGCCAGAAAATTTCACAAGACAATTAAATCACATGAATGAATTCAAGATCAAAACTTTTCATCAATTGATAACAATTCAGAACATGAGTTAGGGTTTCACAAAACCTAGGGCAAACAAATCTACTCTTCCATATGATAAACAACAAGAACAATAGATCTAGAAGAGTTTAAATGAATCATAATAACAAAAACCCCTTTGAAACAATTGTTGTGATTCCGGATGGTTGTGCCGTCAATTCTCCTTGAAAAGCTCTCCAAAAGACGAACTTAGGGTTAGGAATGATATTTGACTCTCTCTCTTTTTTCAAACAATGAAAGAAGGTGTATTTATACAAAATTGCACATACACGGGTACCCTACACGACTCGTGTAGCTCGGGGCGTGTACAACATAATTCCAACGCATTTTCCTTTGTTGTCATGTGTACATTACTCATCCTATATTACCCGTGTAGCTTGGGTCGTGTACATTGAAAAAGCTGATTTTTCTTCAAGTTTATCCTCCAAATCTACACTAGTAGTGTATAATTACTAGTGTATGAGCAGTAACTTCATCTAGGCTCCATAATCCTTCAATAACTTGGTCTCTTTCATGATAAATCTCTTAAAAAACTCCATTGTTCCATAATCATCTTTGAAACAAGTAATTAACCCAATAAAAGTTCTTTCCTTTAATGACTTACTCAAATAGCATATAAAATATGCTTAACAATGCACAAATAATGAGGGTCTTAAGACACTTATCAGTGGCCAATGCAAGCTCTTTTAAGCCAAATTCCCCATCAACCTGCCTTTATGATGAATTTTGAGTTACCTTTGATGCATGTCTGAGTTGCACCGGCTTGTAAAGCAAACAGTAATCCAAGTAATAAAGCTTCATACTTTGCCTCATTATTTGTATAGTGGAAATCAAATGTAAATGCTAAAGGGATCTCTTAGCCATTTGGGGACATCAATATGACTCGGCTTTATACCTACTACCTCTGGACAACCCATTAAATTGGATAGACCATTCCTTACTTCCACTATAAGTGAGTCTTCATGAAAATCACTATCATTATTAGCGCCAGGGAATTGAGGTAGCATATTAGCTAACATTTGTGACTTAATTACCATTGGAGATGAAACTACGATATTAGATTCTCTGAGAAGCAGCATCCATTTAGCAATCTCCCCAGACATAGCCAGTCGTGACATAAGGTACTTAATCGGGTCTGAGCTGGTCATCATGATGACCTCATGTGCCAAGAAATAATGCTATATTTTATGAGTAGCAAAAATCAACATGAGGAAATGCTTCTCATATGTTAAGTAGTTAATTTCACTATCTTGAAGAGTTCAAATTAGCTAATACATTAGACACTCAACACTGCTTACTTCTGATACCAACAAGGTCCAATGGACCTGTCAGTTGATGTCAAATACAAAATCATTAACTCTCCTTTAATTAGCATTATCATTATTTGTGAGGAACTTAATACTATCTTGATTCTCTGAAATGCCTCCTCTTATGTTGGACCCATTTGAATTTTACTCCTTTCTTCATCATCTGATGTAGTGAAAAGGAGGTTTCAAGAAATGCCGAGATGAATCGCCTAATATACGACACTTTCCCCATAAATCCCTTCAACCCCCACTGATTCTTCGGTGATGACATGGACTAAACGACTTCTACTTGGGATAGATCTGCATTTATCCATTATCAATGCATATAAAACCTAAGGAGCTTCCCTGATGATACCCTAAGGACATACTTCAAAGGGTTCATTCTCAATTTGTAGGTTTGGCACCTTTCAAACACCTACTTCAAGTGGCGAAGATGATCAAGTGCTCACTCTGATTTGATGACAATACCATCACAAAATCTCCCATATGATCATGTATCATATTGTGGAAGATTGTATTCGTTGCCCTCTGATAAGTGGCTCCTACATTCTTTAAAGCAAATAGCGTCACGATATAATAGAAGTTCCCATAAGACATCCAAAAGGTTATGCACTCGGTATCATCTGATGCCATCTTGATTTGATCCTATCTACTAAATCCATCCATGAAAGAGAAAAGTTCATGTCCAATCATTGCATCAACTAATATATCGATGTTAGGGAGTGGAAATTCATCCTTGGGGCATGCCTTATTCAAATCACAAAAGTACATACAAATGCATATTTGGCCCTTCTTCTTCTTTATAGATGTAATGTTAGCTAGTCAAGATAGGTATTTGATTAGCTTAATAAAGCCATCTTGTAAAAGCTTTTTAATTTCAACTTTGATATGTACCTTGACTTTTAGGCAAAATATGCGTTGGTGTTGTTTCAGAGGCTTAACCCTTGATGTTATATTTAAATGATGCATTACGAGGCTGGGATCAAGACCTGACATCATTTCATACGTCCATACAAAGATACGAAATGATCTAAACACCAATCATAAGAAATCAGGATCAAATGAAGTCAATGGAATCTAATGGGTGTTATATACATATTTACACCGCTAAAATTTTTCAAAATTCGTAAATTAACCCTGAATCGAAAACCTAAATTTAGAAAAGTTCATCAAAATAAAGTAAACCAGAATTTAATAATAGTTCTTTAAATAAAAAGTTAATCAAAACAACGTAGTTAGGACCTTTGATTTTTGCAAAATTATGATTTTACCCTAAACTAAGAACCTACACAAATAAAAAATTCAAAATTTAGTTATTGTAAATAAATTAGACTTATCTGACATATTTAAATGATTGTTAGCCTAAGAGGTTAACTAAAATCCCTAAACTGTTAAAAACTAGTCAAAGTTCTTACACGCGTAAGATTTAAATGCAAAAGACCGTGCCATATAGCATAAAACTAAAAGGAGATCCTTTTCCGCTTGTCTAAAACCCCAATTCTGCCCATTTCCCTTTCCTATATAAATTTTTCTTTTCTTTTCTACTTCATTCCCTTTTAGGGAATCCCAAAACCTAAGGTAAGGTTCTCTAAAACTCTGACCTCTTCTTAGTACTAAATAAATGGAATTAGTAAAAGTGTAGTACTTATTAGCTTACATGATGTCTTTTACTCGAGAAAAATGGAAAAGATGAAGCAGTGTTAGAAGAGGAAGGAGACCTACTATCACAACAAAATTCGTATCAAAGTAAGCATGAATTTTAATACATCATAATGTGAGTATTTCAGCATTTTAAGCATGAAAACAGACTTGGGTGAGTTAATACATATTTAGGGTGCCAAGAAATCAAGTTTTTGAGTGATTTTGAAGTCTTAAATCCTTTCCTAGATGATCAAGTGAAAACTATCATTAAGAATAAGGTAAGATATCAAAACCAACTTATTTTCTTGAGAATATGATGGTTTTTGGCGTTGGGTTTGCTATAGAGGTATTAAATGGTGTTTGGGTGTGACTTGAAGGTTAGGTTTTGTTGGAATGAGTTTGAGAGTAATGGATTTTGGTGTACTTGATGTTGGAGTTGTAAAATGATGGATTCATGCTTAGATATTTTGAGAAATTTATGAGTAAACATGTTTTAAGGGATGTTGAGTCATTATAAAGAAGAATTAGGTTTAAAGATGGTCTTTAGTTCTTTTTAGACCCTAAAAGTTGTCCAAACACTCTCTTTGTCAAAAAACCCAAGTTTAAGCTTAAAATAATGAAAATCTAAAAGAATACGTTCAATCAATGTTGTTAGAATTAGACTGGGGCTGACTTGGAAATGCTAGGCGTCTTGAGGTCAAGGGGTCGAATCGGGTTTAACCGAGAGTCGAATCGAGGCCAATGAAAAATGAATTTTTTTAATATTTACATTAAAAAAATGAATCTTATGTTACACATAAAAGATCTATCTATTAATCAGCTATTTTTCCATATCTCTCACAAGATCATCCTTCTCAAAAAATGCAAACACCCAATTGTCCTTATATTTATCTATTTTTTCATCTTAAAAACAAAGGTAAATGCATTTTATATGATTGACTTATTATAATTTTTTTATACTTTATATTTTATACAATTGTGTTTTCATTCAAAATATATTAGTTAGGTGTTAGAAAGTAGCTCATCGAGTGCATATTCCAGGCATAAAGAAGAAAAAAAAGAAAAATTCTCTGATCATAATATTTTATTAATTCTACGGTCTTATTTGTCCAAAAAATTATATATATTATTAATTCTACAATCATTTCTATTACTAATGTTTTGTACTTGTTTTACGTGCAATGTCATTGAGCTTGGATAAAAGTTGAGCACCACAGAACTTAACTCCATCAAAAGTGAAAAAAAAAGAAAAGAAAAGAAAAGCTCAAATATATTTAGTTAGATATACATTAAAAACAACATAAAGGGAGATAGATTCATGAACAAGAACAAAGTATGAACATATTGTTGCTTTCCTAACCTCCATGAGTTTAGAAAACACACACTATACTCAAAATAAGCAAATGAACACAAGGAAAGCTTAAGAGTATTACCTATAAGAGAAGAAAAACTAGAGAAACTTAAAAAGAGCTTTTGGAGAGATTTTGAGAGAGTAATGATAGTGTATGAAAGGTGTGAAGGAAATGAAAGGAAGATGTGGTATTTATAAGAAAAAGTGGAGTGTAATTTGTGTTAATTAATAAAATAAAAATTGAAATAAATTTAGTGTGAGATGGGGGAGGGCCAGCGCAATTTGATGAGGAAGAGAGAGAGAAAATTTATTTTTTTTGTATTTTTGTTAATGAAAAGTAAGATGTGAGAGATTTGAGGTTGTATTGGAAATGAAAATTGTAAGAAAATAGGTGTATAAGTTGTAAGAGTAGGTTATAAGGAAAAGTAGAGATAGATGAATAGTGTAGAATAGTAATGAATAGTGTAATGTAAAGTAGATATGACAATTAAAGTACTGGTTATAAGAAAATACGCGTATAATTATGATATCTGATATTTTTAGTTATAAAAAAATTATGAAACTGATATTTTTAAAAACCTTCTATCTTTACGAGTCTAACGGTATATCTAGAATATTTTTACTATTTCACGCCCTGGGACACACTTTTCAAAAACTGCATCCGATCAGGCTCAAAACGAATCACGGTTTAACTAATCTAATATTTTTAAGTCCTCTCATGTTATTATGAACTATTCTACATATTAATCTCTTACTTACTCACTTAGGGTTACGAGCATGGGTTTGCCGGACTTAAATGGTTGCGTCTGACTAGGGTTTTGTTGACTTTAGGGTTTTCCGGTTGACCTTCTAATTAGGGTTTAAGCTTAACCGATCGCAAAACTTTGGGGCTTTACATCATCATGAGTAGGTTTCATGACCTATCACCAACAGTTCCTGAACCGGGAATTGGCCCGAGATCATGAGTCGGAAGTAGCTAAGGAACTGCTGGTTCTACCGAGACTAACCGGTTCTACCTCTTAATACTGCTTGACCCAGCAGTTTTGGAACAGCTTGACTTAACAGTTTTGGAACTGATGATTCAAGAACCAGAAGAACTGGCAGTTTTATACTAAGGAAATAGAAAAAATAAAGAAAATTAAATTAAATAAATATAATTAAATAAACAAATATTTAAATTATTTTCACTTGAATTGGTAAAAATTATTTCCATTCACTACATTTAATTTATTTTTTATTAAAATCATGTATCGTTGAGTTTATATAGATTTCTAATTAAAGTGAAATTTTCTACCTTATCAATGTAGGATTTATTTTTATATTTGTGAGACTTATTTGTATCTTGAATATTTTATAGTGTCACACTGCTAATATGACAACTAAAAAAGTGTAAGTGATTATATATAATTAAATGCATAACTGAAAATTTATTTTAACTAATGGGCTATAAACAATCATTATTATGCCCAATGTTATTTTAAGTTAAAAGTTTGTTTTCATTTTTTTTCTTACTTTAATTAAGTAAAGCTATTTAATTGATTATTTTAATTTTTTTCTTAATTTCATAGTTCCCACTTCCAAGGAACCAGAACTAGCTTCCACCGATTCCGGTTCCACCAATTTTAGAATCGGGAATCGACAGTTCGGGTTCAACTAACCAGTGACGATGTCTACTTTAATCTTTCTTAGAAATATTCTAGCAAAGTTATAATGTTACTCTCAGTATTAGCAACACACGAAATAACCACCAAATAGGAAGAGAAAACCTTTTATTTATAGACATTGAAGGTTGATGGTAGTTGCTGGATAGCCTATGGATAGATGGCTAAGAAGAAGCATTGATCGCGACAATTGGATCTCTTCAATGGATCCAATGACTATAATCCATCCTTCTTTTCTACACATGGGCTTGGGCTTTAGATGTGGACTTAGAAGAGAATAAAGGTTTTTATTATATAAAAGAAGCCTATTTTCCTATTAAAATAGTCCATCTTTAATATAAAATATTTTTAAGCTTATTTTATTCTATATAAGCTCTATTCTAACGAAGCAAAGCCTAAATTAGCCCAAAAAGATATTTTTTCGGTCTACTTTTTGCACACAAGAAAATCGAATAAGACCGATAGTAGAATAAACATGTCTATTAACTCTTTTCTAAGCTTACTAAGCTAAATCTTCCTATGGCATCCCTTATTTAACACGTCTTCTAGACCCTATCACTTGCTCGAAAGTTTGTTTGTTGGTATTAATTTAAGCTCTAAGCCTAATTACTGAAATGACCCTTTGCACTAATATTAATCTATGATTATTCTTATGATTTTGAGCTCCTTTATAAAATATTTAGTATTTAAGAATCATGATACAGAAACTGTTGGAACCATTAAACGCTATTTTTTAAATATTATTAACTGCACTGCTTATATTGTTTTTATCAAAATGATAAGAATCATGGTTTAATTGAATTGATAACTTAGGTTAGAGATGGAGGATTGATGAACTTAGTTCAACGAATCTTTATAGGTGAACCGAATAATGGTGAGATGGAGTATTTACAGAGATATTTTATACATTTTGGCAATGGTAAGATATAGTGTGGTTAAGTGTGGAGAAAAAACACAACTTGAAGGGAAATTCATTAATATTGGATATCATGCTTGTGCCTAAGATGGCGATTGCAGCAGAGTAAGAAAATCAAGTTACAACGGAGATCACTATCCTTTTCATGCCCATAATCTAGGCAGTGATGGAGATCACCATCCCCATCATGCTCATGATGTCGGTGGTGACAACGATCACCCCCTTCGTTACCCCCATGATCCATAGATCACGACATCTATGGATGAAATTGAGTACCAAGAGGATCATTGACTAATCATGGCCATGATGCCGCTAATGACCCCTAATTTCATGCCTGTAATGAAGTCTTTTGAAGAATTTTTTTATTCCTGAGGGGATTATGGCCCGTGCTATGGCGTGATCAACAGGGTGATATCTACCCTTATTTTCCGTGCTAATTAGAGCTTTGTTTCCTATTTTATTTGTTTGTCTTATTATTTTCCATATTTACGTTTACCCGACTTGTGAGAGTATATAAGGGTTATTAGTGATATATTTAGTAGTTTTGGTTACTTGTTTTACCTTTGATAAACTTTGTAATGTACTTGTGACAAATTATCTTCTTAATAAGATTGAGTTTTTCTATTCAAGATTGTCCTTCATTGTTTCTTGTCATCATGTGTAATATCTATTGATTAGAATAATTAGGTCAATATTATCTTTGGTGTGTCATATCCAAGGATTGATTGTTCGTATCTTTTAAGTTTTTTTATTTCATAAATCATGAAAACCCAAAATCATACTATAAACCCTAAAACGCAATTGAAAGCACTAGATATGCAAATTACTCGGATTCTCCCATCCTTACCATCTTGGTATCAAAGCTTAGGGTTGTGGATTAAGGCTTGGGGCTTCAGTATTGGATTCCTTGCTCGGTAGGTTTCGCCATTTTGATTACTTGTGCCGCAAGCTTGATTTCTTTTGAGGATGTTGGGAAAATTTGAAATTAAGAATGGAGATGGTAAAGCACTTAAGGTTGAGAGCACTATTAATATGAGTGAGTTTATAGATTCCATGAAGAAGATGATATAAGAGACACAAACGATGATGCGTCAATGATAACTCCTTTTACTCTATCTTTTTCAAAGGAATTTAAGCTTAATTTGAGGCATTCTTGGATAAATTCTTGTGAACTTGTACTTTTAATGTTTGAATTTTTTTTTTTAAGCTCTTGAAATCAAAAGAAGCCAAAATAAAGTGCTTTGAGTCAGATTTGGAGCAAAACAACAACAAATTTTAAAGACAGAACTGGTCAAGTGCTGCAAAAGTGCCTATCAAGGCCTAAACATCAAGGACAAGGCAAATGGTCAGTTATACCCCACATCAAGCCCTCGATGTGACCCTTGACATATGTTTTGAGGTAATCGAGCCCTAGATTTCAAGAACAGCTTCTATCGTGCCAAACGGTTAAACCCTAAATTTACCCTGTGGCTAAAGCTGAATAAGAATCATACCTTGACTTTGAAAAAGCACAGCATGGGTAGAGCTCAAGTCTTGAGCCCTTGATGCACCCAATTTACTCCTCAATTAAAGAATGGACAAGAACTCAAGCCTTTTTAATAGATATCCACAACTTAGGTTGAATCCTGACATCAAAGCATTGCTTAAGCCCTTGACGTGCTTAACCTTACCCCACAAAAAGTTATCATGTGTGGATTTTATAAATGCCTTGCCTTGATTTAAAGCACATGGATATAAATGACGATTCTCTTATAAAGAATCTGTCAGCTTAGTGAATAAAACCGCCATAGTTTCTGTACCGAACCTATAAATAAAAGTGCATAGGCATGCAATGAAGAATGTAGCATATGTAATAATTACTTAACGTAGTATAGAGAGAGAATTCTGAGGCAAAAAAACTATTTCTTCTTGCTTTAGAAATCTCAAGTTCCGAGTAAATCATTACTCATTGTTTGTAATTTTTGCAAGACTCTAATCTTAATTGAAATATTCTTTGATTAATTCGATATTATTTCTTTAGAATTTGTGCATAATGTTTGTATCCATGGAGAAATAATCTCCTACAGCTTAGGGTTTGCGAACACAAATTCTGATTCATGTGATTTCAAATGCACTTTCAAGTAACTATTGACCAAGTATTGGTAATTAGTAGCTTGAACTTATTTTCGTGGGTCTAAATTTGCTGTGCACTTTTGGATTCATGTTTGATTCAACTAAATAGATTGGGAGATCATTCTTTTGAATAGATTCATAGCTACTAATGGAGTTTCTCATAATAGCCTTGAGAGAGAGATGGTGAAACTTTATGTCGATCGTTTTGAAATTCATTAGGTTGGTTTTAAGAACACAGTATTCTTAAATTTTATGTAGGTCTAAATTGCCGATAACTTGTGAAGAGATTTCGGTGGTTTGGTTTAGACCTAGAGCTAGTGATCTTGAGAGAGGCTTTAGCTTACACTAGTGAATCTAACAGTGCAAATACACCAACATACAACTTTCTCTCTAAGTTTTGTTAAGAAATCATATGATAAGAAATTCGTGAAGCAAACTTTGGGCTTCTATCTCGCATTTTGACAAACCTATCTTTAATTTTTCCATGAAAACATTTGTAGATTTCTACTAACCTTAGTATAACTTCTATTTATATTATGGCTTTCTAAATTTTCCTTGGCTAGATAATAGATCAAATGTGAGAAAAAGAGATGCCAATGATCTCTTAAAATATAACTTAATATTTTCTATACTACTTCAGTAGGTGTGTTTGCCTGATGTTGGTAGTTACTTTCGAAATTGAATAGAACATATTAGTTTTATAAATTTTTGAAAGCTTCAACTTCGTGGTCTTTAAAATGGTTTTTAAATCCAACTGAACAATAGTGTTATCCAAATGAAACAAACAGTCAAAAATTCAAAATCCTAAGAAATATTGAAATCAGCTGTTGTAAACCCCCGAATTTTTTCAAGAATGGTTTTGGAATACTGAATCGAAACCCTAAAGACAAATCCAAGTTGAAACCGAACCTTAAATAATTTCGATCATGGGATTTCATAAGAGAAGATTCATTAATCATTTGGCACAAAATCCGAGCATGAGAAAGTCCATCTCGCCGATCGCTGAGGTAAATCCCTTAATTTCTAAGGTAAAGTTGGATTAAAGGCTAACCCTAGTTAAATCGGAGTTTCAAAAGTCAATAAAGATCAAGACAATCAAACAATTTCGACTCCGGCAATCTCGCTCTCAAACCCTAGAAAACGAAATTGAGTTAATGGTTTATAAGAGTTCGTAATAATATTAGGAAGTATAAAAATGTCATATTCATGAATTTCGAGTGTCCTTCGGACTCAAACAGGATCAATTCTCAAAATGAGTGTCGTGGAGCTCGGAATAATAAAAATATTCCAATAACACCAAAAGACTCATAATTAAACAAGGATTTCAAAAATATCAGTTTTAGAATTTTTTTCGGTAACTAAAAATATCAAATAGAGCTCGTTTACGCGTATTTTTATTATTACTGGTATTTTATTTGTCTAGTCTACTATTCATAGTACTATTTCTACTATTCATTACTATTTCACTATCTCTACTTTTTCTTACACATATTTCTTACTATCTACATACATGTTTTCTTACTTTTTATCTTTCGAATACATCTTATATCAAATCATATCTTACATATTAATTATTTTCTTACAAAATACAAACAAAATCAACTCACTCTCTCTTCTTTCTCTCCCTTATGCGTCGGCCATCTCTCTCTCTTTCTCAATATTATTTCTTTTTCAATTTATTTTATTACATCTAAATTCTACTCCAAAATTCTATAAATACTCCATTCCTCCTTCATTCTTTCACACATTCATTTTACATAACAAAACTCTACCAAAATTATCTCTCAAAATCTCTCTCCAACAATTCCCTCTTAAAACACTCTCTACCATCCTCTACTTTTCAAGAAAAATATCAAAACTCATTCATCTCTTTTCAAATCCTCCATTAAACCTTAGCTAAAAATCCTACCTATATTCTTTATCATGTTCATACAACTTAGCATGAGCTTAGTATATGTTTCTTAAACTCATGTGAGTTAAAGAAGTAACAACATGTTCATGTTTTGTTTTTGTTCATGTTCACATTTTACATTATGTTATTATTATTATTATGTTGTCGTTATCATTGTTATTATTTTTACTCTAATCTAACATCTATATATTATTATGTATATTATGTATATATATTTCTTTAGAGCATGTAAGCTCACTTGTATTTATTTATTTTTCATGCTTTGCAATTTATTTATTTTATGCAATTTATTAAGACTAGTCTTTTTAGTTTTAGACTTGTCCATATCAAGTCAAAACAATTTTCTTTCTTTGCTTTTTGTTTTCTTTTCTTTTGGGACTAGTCTATTATTAGTCCCGGGTTTCCTTGATGAAGCTAAGGCTCCCAATACATGATCAAGATACATTGATGAAGCTAAGGTTCCTAATGCTTGACTATTATTATTACGTTTATTTACTTATGAGTATTTCTTTCTATCCTATTATGTATTATCCTTATTTTTACATTGCTACATAATCATATCCATGCATGATTAGAATGTTGTTGTCCTAAATAAAAATAAAAATGGGTTCTTTCTTAAACAAAGGAAAAGTGAACTAGATTTCTTAACAAAGGATTTTTCAACAAAAAGTCTAAGTATTGTTTTTACTAAATTCTTTTCAAAAGCTTAAGTAAGTTAATCATAAGTTTTAAAGTATTAGTGCCTAAGATTTCTTCAAATGAAAGGAACTCATTTCTTTTATAAATCAAAACTAAATACAGCACTGAACTTAAGATTTTAACTCAACCATATCTTTTATAAGACCTAAATAGGTTCACTATAGACTTTGAAAATCACATGCTAAGAAAGTTTCTTCAAAACTTAAATTTTATATTGTTATTCTCTTTTCAAAATTAAAATAAAATTTTTGCTAAATTCTAATGTATAAGAAATCTTTTTTTATAAACTTATCTAAAGAAATTATTCTATTACTTGACAAATATGAAGAATAAAACAAGTTTTTCAAACCAAGGTAAAATCAACTCACTATTTTGGAAACCAACTTAGAAAAATAAAATTTGCTAAGCAAGTAAAGTTTAAAGGTAAACTTATTTTCTAAAGAAGAAAAAGGATATAAAAAAGAAGAAAAACATACATTTAACACAACTTCAAATATTTGACCACACCAAAAACTTAAGGAATATTTTGAAAAGCTCATTTTTCAATCACTAGAAATAAAGTTAGTAAATAACTTAAAGGACCAATTTTTTTGGAAATTAATTTTCTTTTGAAAAGATAGGAAATGGAACTATAATAGGAAGACACTCACTCATAACAACTCAAATATATTTTAGTTTTTCTTCTAACAATTCAAAAAGGAGAAATTTTCAAAAGTTTTATCTTTTAAAACCCTTAAAGACAAATTATTTATGAAATATCAATATTGAGACAACACTACCAAAAAAATCGTGCATACAATATGAGTGTATATATTCGTAACTATTTTGTACCGTAGTATTTTGCAACCAAAATGACTTTTTATAACAAAAATAACCTTAGAAATGGATAGACCTTTTCAAGTAGGTAGAAAACGGTATATTATATGCGCAATTCCGAGTTAAAATGACCAATTTATGGTCATTTTAAATTGGAATTACCTTCTATACGAATTTTAACAATCTTATGACATAATTTTTTATAAGTACCATAGTGTTAGCCCCGAAAAATTTCAATAAATAATTCCAAAATGAACTTTGAAAATAAACCCTAAAAATCACTCAAAATTAAAATCGAATTTCGACAAATCCTAAATCATGAATGAATCCAAAAATTTCTTAATCATGAGAAAATGAAAATCCTTAAAAATAAAATAAGAACTCAGTGGTCTTTAAATTCAAAACCACTACGTACGAAAAATTCTATATTTAACTCTGACTTATAAAAACGGGTAATGTAAAGCCCAAAAACAAATAATTAAAAAGCAAATAACGATTGACTTTCGAAATTATAACTCAATTCAAGAATTCCGAAACACTAAGAGATATTAAATACTTACAAAAATGAAATGTAAAATAAATTTCTCAAAGTAAATAAGTTGTATAAACATAAAATATCAGTTTCCAAATTGGCAAGGATCTAGGCCGGAAAATCACCTGGAAACCCTAAGCGGAAATACAATAGCTTAAGTCTGGCAATCTAGCACCCCTAGCCCTAGAGGCCGAGATGTAGTTTAAATATGTAGAATAGCTCATAGAAATATAAGTTTGTTTAAAAATATTAGATTGGTAAATTTTTGACATATTTCGAACCCGTTCGGATACAAACTTCGAAAAGCGTGTCCGGGGCTCGAGATATCAAAAATATACCAATAGTACCGTTAGCCTCGTAATTTCATAAGATTTCTAAATATATTCAGTTATATAATTTTGCGGATTATAAAAGTTACAGTTATAACCTTTTTATCGTACGTCATTATTACTGGTAATTGATTAGTCTTTTGCACTATTCATTTTTATTTCATTACAAAATTTTATTATTCTTATAAAGTCTTATATTTTGAGATAAATATTTTATATGTTATAGAAAATTTTGTTTTTCTGAAATTTGGTTCGTTTCAGGTCTTTACGGGATCAGATTCTGTTTAAGACCCGATACTAAAAATAAAATAAATTAATTTAATAATTGAAAAATATTTTAAAAATATTTTTATTTTCATAAAATAATTTTTTAGAATTTTTGGGTTATAAAAATATTATTTATAGCCCATATTCGCGTATTTTGATCGTACCGGTAACATATTTGTTAAAATACTAAAATAATTCAAATAATTATTTAAATTTAATTATGAAAAATCTGCTACAAATATTTGGAATAAATTTTCTAATTTTATTTTATTTTAATTTTTTTTATTAATAAAGTACTTTTACAACCTATACCTTCAAGTACACCTTACACATATCACTTCCTTTTCACTTCAATCTTTCTACACATAATCCCACAATTCATGGCAGATTTTTGACTCATTCATGGCTTCCATTGTCCTTTAATTTACTCCTATTTTGACTAAAATTAATTATATTTTAATCCTTCTTCAAAAAGTTACATTACCCATTAATTATACAATTCAAATTTGAGTCAAATTTCAACAAAATTCACTCTCTCTCCTCCTTATCTTTCACGTGCAGCTTGTACACTTCTTGGCTGCCTTGTTTTATTTTTTTTCTCATTTAATACACTCATTTTCTCTCTCTCTTTCATTTACCCATTTTCCTTTTTCATTCTTTAACCTTTTCTCTCTCATTTTCCTCTCTTTCTTTCTTCTTCTTGTTCTTATTTCTTCAACAAAACAAGCTGCCCCCAATTCATTCTTGAGCCTCCACCCATATTTCTTGAAGATTTTTAAGCAAATCTTCATCTCAAAGCCTCCATAGGTAATATAGGTAAAGTGTAATGAAGGTTTCATGCATCAAATGACCTTCCATAAGCTTAAAAGCTTAGGATGATGATGCCAAAAATGAAACTCTCCTTTTCTCTACTTTTATTATCTTGTATTTTAATTATTTTCTTGTTTAAAGTTGATATATATTGTAGATCTAACTTTTTATAGCTTTGATTTTTGTTTATGCCATAGATCTTGTATTTAAGTTGTTATTTTTGTTATTCCTTATGATTTATGCATAGATCTAGCATCCACATGTCTATCTTAGTGATTCATGCATGTAAAACTAGTTTAGAAAACTAAATCTAAAGTTTTGAGTTCATAGATGCATTAGATATTTGTTTATGTTCATGAACAACTTGCTATAGCTTGATGATGGTAGGAAAGTTGTAGGAAACCCAAGATCTATTTTGTTTTCAACAAAAATCAATTTTGAAAATTCGGATGAAAATGGAACTATAGTTAGAAAAGTGGTTTTTCAACTTCAAAATGTGTATTTTTCATTTAAAATGAAGAGCTTAGGGTATAGATAACATAAATGAGTAATTTTGATGAGCAAAGTTTAGATCTATGAGTTTAAAGTTCGTTTTCATGGGTTTCATCTAGGTGTATGTTCATATTATGTGTAGATCTTAGATTTAAACTTGAACAAAATTTGTGAAATTCGTATTTTGGCAAGACCAATATTTAAAAACCACTTTTCAAGTGTCAAAATGTAATTTTTTCTTAAGAAAATGAAGGCTTAATATATGTATATCATCAAGACTTCTTTTTATAAGAATCTAATATGATTTTCAAAAGTTATTTTCAAAACAAAAATGTTATTTTCGGATTTTGACCAAGGCAAATTTTAAAAACATGTTTTCCAAGTCAAAAATGAAGTTTTTATTTAAGAAATGAAAGGCTCTTAAGATATGATATGTAAGGAATGGATTTTCATGAGCTTAGATAGATCAAAAGATATAACTAAAAATGAATTTTGTAAATTCGGATCCCAACCAAGACCAATTTTTAAAACCAATTTATCAACTTCAAAACTCATGTTTTATGTGAAAAATGAAGTATATAGGTAATAGGTATCATTAAGTAGTGATTTTTATAAGTTGAAGGGAGTTTTGATGAGATTAAAGTGTAAAACAAGAAGTAGAAGCAAGATGGAAATTTTTGAGTAAGTAGTCAATTTGTGAAATTCGTAATTTTGAATGAAGGCCATAAGAACATCTAGTATTCAAGCTCAAAATGAATGTTTTATGTGTTAAATGAAGTCCTTAGGTAATTAATATAGTGAAGCCTTAAATTTTAATGCATTAAACAAGTTTTTCCCAAAGTAATCATTCAAAAAGTGAATTTTCTAAAATTCGGATTTTTGAGTAAATCATATGTGAAAACATGTTTACAAAGTGTAAAATGGAAATTTTTATGTAGAAATGAAGGTCATAAGTAATATATATAATGAAGACTCAATTTTAAAAAAAATAATTATATTTTCTTAAGTAATAAATCCAAAACAAATGGAAATGATCAAAGTTAGAAAACTAGATTTTCAAAAAGTAGTTATAGTTGAAGTCTTGCAAAATAAGGAGTTCCAAATTTTCTTTTACCAAAGATCATCAAGATCATGCATACATGAAACTCGTTTCATGCCATTCGTGTTAGGAAATCACTCATATTGCATGTATAGCTAATTTATATAGTAGGAACATTACAAACCTTTACAAAACTATTTTTCAAACTTGGAAATGGTCACTGCCCTAATATGATCCGAACTTTTCAAAGCTTCTAAGTTTTCAAAACTTGAAAATAATATTAGAAATAGATAGATCTTTCGAAGTAGATAGAAATCGATATATAATTTGCGAGATTCCGAGTTAAAATGACCAAGTTATGGCCGTTTTAAGTTGGAATTTCCGCTTAGGACGAGAATTACGAATTTGATAGTTCGTATAAGATCGTTTAGATTAGTTTGAGTTGAAATACTTATTAGAGTATTTCTTCCTTTTTAGGAGATCCCGAGATCAACGATTCCCTACCACCGGATTATTATTACCAGAAGACCGGTGATCCAATGGCCGATTGAGTTTTCTCCTTGTTTTGTTACCTTAATTGTGCTTGTAGATAGTTGCATTAGATTATAGGAACAAGACAAAAATCGATACGAAAGAGGGATGGGATATATGATGAGGCTGTGATGAATGTATGCCAAAGAATACTAAAGCATATCGAAACCACGATTTGATTGGATAACTGCACCGTTCATATTATTTCTGTTATATGTGGCATATTGGTTGGTCACTCTAAAGAATGTATAAATATTTTTGACCTAAGCAAAAATTAAATTGGTCATGCATCGCATCGGACATATTGCATTTGGTAGCATGTTACTCCTACGCAGGTCGATCGGTATGGTCCATGGATGACTCGTTTAGATAACGAACCCGGTGCCAGAGCTCATTCAGGGGTACTAAGGCGCATGTGGATGTATTCTTGGATGAGCCTAGCCGAGTCGAGTGCTAAGAGCCGAGGGCTTGGGGACTAGATGCGGTCGTGTAGACTCAATACCATTCCTAACCCAAGATACGGAGGGCGTAAATTCGTTCTGTGTGTGGGTTCCAGATGCCCATGCATAATTGCTTGCTCACGTGTTTGTTCATGCATAGCATATGACTGATTATAACTAGTTTGTTATGGTACGGAATTAAGGGAATTCTCACTAAGCTAGTGTAGCTTATACCCCAATAGTTGTTTAAATGACAGGTTATCTCAAAATGCAAAGTGGGGACGAATTGGTTGGAGCCGGGAATGACTTCGGGATTTGGCAAAGAATACGAATGTTTGAAGTTATCAGCTAGTTTATGATTTTCTTGTAATAGTTTATGTAGGGAAGTCTATGGATGAATGTAATTGGAGTTGAATGATTTGTATTTTGAAGTGTAGTATTGTATATGGTATAGTGATTTGTATCGAAGTATAGTATTGTATTTCCTTTACATTGTTACTCAACTTATCAATAAAATGTATCACTCCGATGTGTCTCCTTTATGTGTTAGACGCCTTGTACATAGTATGGAAGCCTTCGCGTGACTGAGGTGGTCATTCTTAGGCTTTAATATTGTGTACGGCGGACTGCTACGTTTAGGGTACCCTTTCGGGGCGTGACACATAGGATCAACAAGAAATACTCATTATAAATATTCTTTTTGATTAGGTGATCTCGAGGAGGAGTGTTCATACCCTGAGGATTATTTCGATTAGTGGAAATACTGATCGACTTATCCATAAGAAAGAAGTGTCATCATGGCCGAGTGAGTTTATTTCCTACCTTTTACGTTCTTGGTTGTGCTTGTAGCTAAAGGCACTAGAAGTAGGAAAAGATAAAAATAAATTATGTATGATAATATTGGTTGAATGAATGCTAAGCATACCGAGACATGAATCGTTATTGATTAACTTGTGTTTTACTATTATTATGTTGGAGTGTATGCAAATTTTGTGATCACCTTTAAATTACTCTAATCATATATTATGAGTTATATTAATTGATTTATGTATATCACGTCTTTAGTTTCATCTCATGAGCTACTGTACTCGATGGGACAAGAGTATAATAGCTGGGTGTGCAGGAGTCATAAATCTGCAAGATGGACAAATAGGAGCCTGAAAGAATTATTTCAAGATGGGCGAGTAGGAGCCTGAAATAAACTATATAAGTTGGATTTTAAATATGGGTTTTAAAGAGCCTAAGACACCTAACCCTGAATGGAGGGTTAAATCCATTCAAACATATGATTTCCGGTAGATCATATATATTGTTTATTTATTTGCTTGATGCATTCATATGCTTGTTTAATAACTTGTTTGAAATTATTGATATGAGTACGTTAATTTAGGAATAATCTCACTAAGCTAGTTATGCTTATACTTTGATAGACTTTTGATGTAACAGGACGATATCTTTTATGCCCGAGGACTTCATATACTCGAGTGGGATTATGTTTTGAAAAGCTTCTGGAAATCCTTTGAAGATCTTAGGCTTAATATCCTTAATATCTTTTGGTGTAAGTATTGTTTTCTTGTGTGAAAGATTAAGTTGATATTATGATTGTTTGGAGATTTATAGGGGAAAAACCCCTAAGATGATGTAACGATTATATTCTTATAATATTGAAATTAGATGGCTATATAGATTTCTTATATATTGTATTTACTATCTCAACTATACATCCCACCAGTGTCTCCTATTGTTGTGATAGACGCCTTACATATGGTGTTGAAACTTTCGCATGACTTTGGGAAGTCATTCTTAAGTTTTAATACCGTATGTAGCGGACTACCATGTTTAGGGTACCTCTGGGGCGTGATAGCTATTGGAGGAAACCTTCATAATCAAGAAACACATGATGATGATGCTGTTAAAGATGCTAGTGTTAATATGAGAGTCCAAGTACCCTGTGATGTGCATGGAATAGTCGATGGTCATGGAAGAATTGGTGATAGAGGTAGAGGCAATGTGCGCCAATCGGTGTGTAGTCATTGAGTTGGAGATTACGATGATAATGTGGTTGAGGAAAAAGTTGGTGATAAGATCGATGATCAACAGTCACTAGTGCATTCTCATGAAGAGGATTTTAAAGACAAGGAAGAGTCTGATAAAATTTTTTATGATGCTACTGGTAAGTGAAAGTCGGGAGTTTATTCTACATTTAGAAACATCCGAGGAGGAGAATGATTTTGAAGTGCACACTAGCATGTAGTTACTTAACGTGGCACCTTTATTGCTAAATACTAGTGAAAATAGGTATTTTCATGTTTACCTTCCACCCTTTAAGCTGTTTTATCAAGACTCATTAATGGGATTGTGAAGTGAAGCATATTGTTGTTCTATCGTGCCTATGAAACCTTACACAATGTTTGTTGGTAATTATTGGTGCCACATTAGAGGTTATTTGTGTTGATATGGTGTTTTACTTACAATTAATGTTGCTGTGAGTGAGGTAAAGATATTTGGAAGATTGAGATTAAATGGAAATTTTGAGAGGCTTGATTTTTATGAGTCATTACAATTATGTATTGTGTCATTATGTGGTGATGATTGTTACTTTCAAGAAGACAAGTGTTTGAGGTGAATGCTAATGAGGTAACGAGAGGTGAGTTTGTTGACTGCCTATCATCGTGTTCATGAGACTTGGATTGATCGACTTCATTAGAAGTGGCATGAGTTACTGGGGAGGCCTTTGGTTATAGGCAGCGATCGTGGTATAGTATGGCTGAGAGTGCTTGGAGACAATGTTGAAATGCTTTAGGAGTCATTATTTTAGAGAGGATTTATGAATCAAGTATTAGAGGTTGTCCTTAAGACAAAATTTGTTGAGAATTTTTACTTAACTACTTTTAAGTTTTGTAAGTATACACTTTTAAAGATTTGAAGGCAAATCTTCATAAGCCCAGGGGATATGATATGAATCATGGTTGACTTGAACCGATAACGTAGGTTAGAGATGGCAGATTGATGAACTTAGTTCAATGGATCTTTATGGGTAAACAGGATGATGGTGGGGTAGAGCATTTCCGGAGATATTTGATACACTTTCAGCAACAGGCAAGATATAGTACGGTTAAGTATTGAGAAAAGGCACAACTTAAAGGGAAATTCATTAATATTGAATAGGATGCCCATGCCCAAGATGGTGATTGAATTAAAGCAAGAAAATCAAGTTACAACAGAAATCACTATCCCCATCACACCTGTGATCCAGGTGGTGATGAAGATCACCACCCCCATCATGCTCGTGATGCGGATAGTGATAATGATCATCCCTTCCATCACCCCCATGATCCAGATGATGATCACGATGTGTACGGATGAAATTGAGTATTGAGAGGATTGCCGTCTCCATCATGGTCATGATGTTGCCATGATCCCTTATTTCACGCCCATGATGAAGTTTTTTAAAGAATTGTTTTACTCCAGAGGCGATCACAACCTATGTTATGGCCATGATCGACAGGGTGATATCTACCCTTGTTATCTGCATTTGAGTTTTGTTTCCTGTTTTATTTGTTTGTCTTGTTATTTTCCATATTTACCCTATCCAACTTGTAAAAGTATATAAGGGTTATAAGTGATATATTTAGTGGTTTTGGTTACTTGTTTTACCTTCAGTAAACTTTCTAATGTCCTTATGACAAATTGCCTTCTTGAATAAGATTGAGTTTTCTATTCAAGATTGTCCTTCATTGTTTCTTGTCATCATGCGTAATATTAATTGATTAGAATAACTAGTTCAATTTTAAATTTGGTGCATCATATCCAAGGATTGATCATTCATATCTTTTAATTTTTTTCTATTTCATAAATCATGGAAACCCAAAAACAAACTATAAATCCCAAATCGCAATTGAAAGCACTAGATCTGCAAATTACTTGGATTCTCCCATCCGTATCACAAAAATTCTTGGAAACCTCAAACAATGTTTTTAAAAATTTTTTTTAATAATTTTTTTTTAAAGTGTGAAGATGGTTTGTATTTATGAAGCTGTTTAGGTGTGTTGGTATAGTTATCAACGTTGATTGTGATTAGGTAATTGATGGGTTTTACTTGGTTTAGTATTATACTCTGGCTTCATGCCTGTGTATACTATGGCTTCGCATTGGTATTTGATATGATCTTATTCTTCTATATGTTGTGGCTTAGCACTTATATATATCATGACTTCATATTATATTTGTTTTGGGGCTTTGACCATGGTTATGAGGTCATGTTCCAATGAGTTCCAACAAATTTCAATTTTATTTATTGGATGTTGGTCAAAGTTGAATTATAAAACATATATCTGTTTAAGGATTCACACAATTGTACATTGTATTAGATATTTTAAGTCTTACATGGTGTGACATATACTTGAAATATATTCGTGTGGCAGTTTTTTTTTTTCCTTTTTTCGGGTTTTTGGTGAAAGAACTAGAGATTAAGAGAATATAAAAAAAGAGTCTTATATGTCTAACAAAATATGTGACAAACTGTTTTGCCCTTTTCGATTTAAGGTGTGACGTAAAGTTTGGTTAGAAATTGTGCTAATATGGATTGTAAGTATTATTTATGATGAGAAAGAAGAGAAATATAAAGGAAATTAACGAGTGTTTTGTTATATTTCATGTCTTTTTCATTGATCATTGAAGTTAACAAACATAATATAAACATCTTCTAATTTTTACAAACAATTAAAGATTTGTACAATTTATTAAGAAATAATAAATTCACTTATAATTCACTAACAACCTATCTATCACTTGAGGGGAATAACTATCCATTTTCTCTTTATTCTACGTAAAACTACTATTACAATATTTACTTGAAGGAAATCACAATTCATTATGAATTGCTACTTTGCAAAATAATGAATAGCAATACATATCCTCACACGCTTGACTTGTCATTCAATAGTTTTTTTTCAGTCTTTATAGTAAATACCTCTATCTTGATAATATCATCTCTTTATAATAAAGACAATGAACGTTATAGATATTTTACTTTTACTTCCATAATTACTTATTTTATTTTTTATACCAAGTAAATATTATAATGAATTGGAATTCAATTCCATTCTTATTCTATACGATGAAGTGAAGTGAATGAGTTGTAAGTGGAACTCCACATGCCATCCAATGCATCAATTATGCCATTCATCCTTAATAACCCAGCAAAACTCAATGAGGTTCAATAACCTTAAACTAGATCAAGGCACTACTAACATTGATTTAAGTAATATTAGAAGCTTACTTAAAGGAATGGAGCTTAATTCCTTTATCTAGCTTGTTGGTTTCTATACATAAATAAGGAACAAGAATAGATTAAACCAATGCTTAACTTAACGTTTACAGAGGGAAAAATTTGCATTCTTGGTCTTAAAAGCCTAGGATTGGCTTGTCTTTGAATCTTTGAGCTAAGTAACAAGACCAAAGAGTTAATTCCAAGAAATTAGGATGATTAAGAGGGATTTGATATGGTAGGCTTAAAGCAAGGGTTGTTGAATAGGATTGCCCCGTTCGTTCTCAACCTTTTACAAGGAGCTTATGCACCCAAAGAAGCCGTCCATGGGCCAGAAAGCCCATGTAATAATTTATCATAAGACGAATCATCTTGTTCGTTGATAGTTAATATGATTAGAAGAACGTCATTAAGAATCGAGCTCTATAAATACCCAAAGGTCCTCCTCATTTGGGGATCAAGAAATTGATATAAACGTCGAAGTGCTATCAGAGTACTTTAACAAAAGATCAAACAAAGCTTAGAGTGAAGAACACACAACCTCTCCTCTTAAACAATAAGGTTAGTGCTGTATAGCTCCTCCACCTGTTACTAGTGCGTTCAAGCTCCCTAGGACCGCCTTCTTCTCCTCTCTACTTATCACTCTTAGTCATTCCTCACATGTACTTCTACGTCATTCTTATGAGGATACATATAGCACGGGACACACGCTGCACTCATGTGACCATAGTAATTAGATCTACACCACTACATTTTTTACGACTCCACCAATGATAAAGAAAGTTGACAACTTATCAATGGCACCTACAAGGAAGATGACAACTGGTACTTCTAACAGCAATAACTAAGAGTATGAGACCAATATCAAGAATGCTGATCAAGTCATGTCGGCACTTGAGGATGTCAATCCTACTACTGGTACTCAAGACAATACCCCTAATAATGCACAAATGATACGTATAATGCAAGAGACTACAAGATCTATGAACCAATTCATGTAAATGATAACTCAGTTCGTGCCCTCTATAGGTACCTCTACAGCTGCACAACAAGTACGGTTTTCTTGAATCCTACTATTGTTGCGCTATATCAGGCTGCCCAACTACCTTAATCATTCAATACTCTTATAGTGAATCAAGGATTTGCTCCCACGGTCAATGATCCAAGCCTTTTATAGAACCAACTATCATTCTACAACTTGCTAATGAGGCAAGAGATACTGGAGTTCACCTTGGAAGTTCTTCATCATCACATGCTACACCAGTTGAAGTTTTAACCTCTATTCCAAGAGGTTATTTCGTAACCAAGGAGGATCTTGACCATTACATGACAGAGATACAAAATAAGTCCACTGTAGGAGTGTTAGATGTCAAGTTCTTATATAATCAGCACATTGCTACCAAAACATATCCTAAGGCCTATGTTAGTCCTAAGTTCATTCTATTCAACAGCAAGAAAAGCAGTATGAAAGAACGCTTGCTTAAATTCATTGAGACGTTGGGGGCCTATGGATTAGATGATGACTTGAAATTGAAGGAGTACTTAAAGTCTCTTACAAAGAAGGCATACACATGGTATGTCAACCTTTCCCTTAGATCTGTAGATTCATAGGGATACATGTGCAAAATGTTTCTAGAGAAATTTTTCTCCACTTAAGAACAGGTCACTATCATCAATATAGGATGTATTTGACAAAAAACTCAAGAGGACCTGATAGAATACATTAAGTGTTTCAAAGAGTGCTCACTAGACATTCAGAACATGAGCGACAAGAAGGAGTTAGTAAAAATTTTCATACAAAGGATGCTCACCAAATATGTAGTGTACTTAGAGAATTTATCATTAGTCTTCTTTACTGCATTAGCTGAGAATGTGCGAAGGACCAATAACTCTTTAACATGATAAAGAGGAGATAACAGGAAGCTCAGCAAACAACCATCATTTGTGAGCTCAACCTAGGACGAGAACTCTAGAGGAGGAAAGAAACCAAGGAATGAGAAGCCCAGAGGCTCCACACCATTATTATCATTCCCTTGTCTAATGGGAAAGGTCTGTGTTATATTGGACTAGTGGTTATGAGATAAGAATGTCAAACTCCCAAGGATTGAACGTTTACTTGCCACCGAGGAAAAGAGCAGTTCCAATTTTTATAGATTCCATAGAATAATTGATAACCCCACTAAGGATAGTTGGACTCTAAAAAAGATATTCAATGACTGCATACAAAATGGATAGCTCATCATTGAAGAAAGTGACATCCAAACTAATCCACTTCCTACACATAATACCTTAAGTGGCAGGTAAATGTCGTTACTCGTTATATTAAGACAATAAGAATAATCGACATGCAACTAACTAAGATATATGAAGATAGAGGCTAAGTACTTGGATGTAAAACAAACAGGGATGTTAGTGAAAATATAAGAATCTCTAATAGTCGAATGCTCACTCTACTTTATTTTCTATTTATAAATATATATATATATATAAACAAAGTGATGCATATTTCTTTATCAATAAAGGATGTTCTTTTTCAATCCCATTATGGTATTATCATATGGAAATACAAAATGTATTTATTCATTTTTTTTCTCTCATGCAATGATATTACATCCAAGCTATGTAGAAAGCAATGCATCAAGAAACAAGCGAATGAGTATTGGGAAATACCCTCTTAATCCACTAATGTAGACACTAAGGCATCAAGCCTCTATAGCTTCTGATATAATTGCTACTTAAGAGCAATTGGTGATTTTATCTTTGCTGACTAGTAACAACATCTACTCCTAGGCGCAAGCTAATAAATCAATCTCACATATTATAAACTAATATGAACAATGTCTCCCAGACACATGGTTTGTACAAATTTCTACAAGAAGTCCCTTAGATCGTTGAATCTAAGCAAGTCTCATGTTTATGGAAGTTTTACAAGAGGTCCCTTAGACCGTTAAGTTTTAGCAGCCTCACAATCATGCTGCTTTTGTACTAATGTGACTAGGTTGAGTTCTACTCCCAGATATGTTGGTATCGTTACGAAGGTGTAAGATGAGAGCAATCTTATTACCCCATAATGAGGTGATATTGCTACTTGACTGAAAAGTGCAATCGATCCATTACCCTAATTGCTAATAATATTGTTGCTATCAAGTGAGAGCATTGCTCCGATGCGTGACATAACAATCATAATAATTTTATTACTCCATGAATTGTTGCTGTTAAGTGAAAGCATTGCTTACAGCCTAAGTAGCATTTTAACATTCATTACTACGAACAAATAAGAAAGACTCGTATTCATGCGAGTTTTACAAGATGTCTCTTTAATCATTGAGTCTAAGCAGCTCTAGTGTTATGTTGCTTTGTGTTAACATCAGTAGGTTGAGCTCTACTCCCAAGCACATAGTTATCATGACAAAGGGGTAAGATGAAAGTAGTCTTATCAGCCTATGATGAGGTCATGGCATTTGATGCTCAAGTATAGCTACCATGTCGTCTGCAAATGACATTAAGCCCAAGAAATAGTTTGGTGTTATTCTCTTCATTTTTCAACCCCATGAGGTGAATGTTATTTTTGCTATATAGTGACACTTGCTCATTAAAAGGCTCAAAGTGTGGAAAGTAATCATCAAATAGCTACTAAACATCGAATTGTATTGGAGTTCTCCTCTTAAAGCACTTTAGCTTTCTTAAAGATAAAATAGTTATGATGCACAATGATTGGGGGAGGAAAGTCTATAATTTGTAAAGTATTTTGAAACATGGCACAATGCTTCATCAGCCTATGATATGAATGCTTGAATGTGATGATGCAACAATATCGGTAACCCTACTTCGATTTTGAAAGCTTGATATCAATTTCCTAACTCAAGAAATTGTTAAAGTTCTTTATGTCATCACTTTACCATAGGAAGAATACGCAGAAGTAATCCCTCATGACTCATTAACATTTTGAAGTGTGTGGGGTAATATTTATGTGCAAACCTTTACTATGCATCCTCTATATATCTATCGAAAGTGGTAGCAACGTCTATATATGATTACTACCACTTTAGGGGATGAGAAATACAATCATATATACATACGCATGTACATAAAAGATGAGAAGGATTGTTACTTGTTATTTCAAATCAACAATATGAGGCATGGACAACAAGCATATGAGCACATGAACAAAAATATCAACATTCGAAGATTCATAACAACATGCAACAAATAGGAAGAAAGTAGCAGTTCGTTAACAAAAATAAAAAATTAAAAAGTTTAAGAGTTTATCCTAAAGGTGTGGGAGACATCAAGATAAGTCTCACAACTTGTGCAAGACTAGGGGCTCAATACAATAAAGAGATTCTCCTCTCACAATCGCAGAGCTCTATGGTCATTCACCAAATGACTAAGCGCATAGGACAAGAAAGAATCCCCTTCTATAGTGGTACAATTCCAAGATCGTGGCATATATGGATGAAATATGGACGATTGAGGGTTTTTCCCTTATAGCAGTGCGGTGCCAAGGCCATCACGTAAGGATTGGAATGCAAATGCAATGTGCAGTATTGAGATCATCACGTGAGAGTTAAGACACGGATGGCTGAGAGCTTCCTTATGGGTTTTGTCCCAAGATCACCATTTATGCTGGTTGAAATACGGATGACTTAGAGCTTTCCCTTAATATTGTGAGGCTTCTGTAGTGGAGTAAAGGACTTGTGGGAGTGCTTACTCCCATAATCATCACAAAATGGAGTTTGTCAATGCTTTACTCCCATTAAATATTTAAGCAAGTCTTGGACATATATGCTAAAAAATGGTGGATCCATGCAATAATTCAAGATTGATAAAGCAAATCTTAAATACATCTAGGACAATTTAATTTGACTATGACAACCAGGCCTACTTGCAAGATTTAAAAAAAGAAAAGAAAGAAAAAATTATTGATGAAAAATACGTCAAATAAGGTTAACTAGATAGTACCATCACCTAAGAGTCATTGAGAGACTTCCATCATTGGTTTGTGGTCATGCTTCACAAAAATAAATAAATAAATTGCATATTTCATGTACCCAAATTTAATGGACTTAGTCTCTTTTGCATGGTTTATGATACATGTGGCAGGAGATTATTACTTGCATATTTAAAGAAGGTTCATATGAGAGTAAAAAAAAAAAAAATGATTTGAAAGTAAGAAAATGAATGTTACCAAGTGCTATATAAAAGTGGTTACCAGGCTTTTTATGATTGGGGTGTAGTTGAGAAGAATTTTCCAATTGAAGACAGATAAGGGAGAATAAACCTTTGTCCAATATATTCATTGTGTGATATAAGTGGTCACTAAGTTCGTAAGATAGATCTATCAGAGCATATATTTGATCCAATATTGATTTATTTATGTGCTTAGATGAAATAGCAGAGGAACTTTAATTGAGATTTATTCTTATATGAAGATTTAAAGCATGCACATGTCAAAGCATTCATCGCTCTACGTCATGATTAATTTGTGTGTTTTGATTACTTCTGTTTTGGTATCTTATGGTGGGTCTTCCTGCCGGAAAAGTTACACTACCTAGCAAGGAAAAAAATCACAATACGAAGATATATCAAAGTAAGAAAGTCATTTACACGTATTGCAATTTAGTATACAGATATCTTGTGCCGATACTTATAGATAAATCATTGGCTTTAGTGAGTATCAATTTAATATTGAATTCACTATAGATTCTTGCTTAAGGAAACATATATCAAGAGATACAATAAATCACATCGACGAAAACTATGTTTTCGAGCCAAAATCAAATATTAGAAGATCTATTGGGATGATTAATTTTAAATCATCTTGAACTGAAACTATATGTGTGTGTGTATAAGAAAAGAAAGTGACACATACCTAGTTGCAAAGGGTTGCCGAAATTCTTACCCGCCAATGGTGCAAAGTGTTAATGGTTCACAAATGCAATTCTTAAGCTAAAGGAACTGTTATCATAATGACTTTGATGGAAGTTAAAAGAAGAAGAAGAGGAAAGGCTGAGAAAGTTTTTATCGATTACCATGAAAAGGAAATTTGTCACTTCCATATTGATTTTTTTTCCCGTAGTTACTATGGCATGGATTTCGAGGAATGCAAGAAGAGTCAAAACAGTCATGGCTTTTGTGGCCCTAAAATAGTCAACATGGACCTTCAGCCGACCCTTTGGGTTATTTTGAGATATAATATGATCTCAAGATTAGATACTCCTCATAACTCATCCATACTATGAAAACTTTTTTTTAAATAGCAAAACATTTCAATGGTTTCAAAGCATAGCTATTTTTATATCTTAATAAAGAACTTAGCCTTCCATAAGGGAAGAAAACTTACAGATAAGCTTTATTGATGAAAAATGGATTTGTACAATGCTTGAAGGAAGGTTGTATTTACACAAAACACACCAAACACTTCTTAGACACACTCAATATTATGATACACTCACCTCTAAGACTCAATGTCCTAAAGACTGGCTACCCCTTATATAGACTAGTGAAGTTTTAAGATAAGAAGATACTATAAAATAAAAGTATAGACAAGATAAAAAGATGTTATAGTAAAGCATCATGCTACGGTACAAATATTTCAAAAGTTGTGGTCTGTATCCATCTGTCGAGAATCTTTCCTATAGAACTTGTCAATTCATTTGTCGAGGAAGATCTTATAGTATTTATCTATTCTTTCTATTTCCTTTTTTCTTGATATCTATCCATGTCTTCATGTCCTTCCGTCTCATCTTCATGTGGACTTGGCAAAATTTTCCTTTCATCATGTTCATCTTCTTCTTCAATTTGAAGAGCAAGTGATTTTAATTTTCTTTCATATTTTGACTAAATCACTCCTTTTTGTTTGGAAAAAATGTATTTGTTTTACAACTAATGATCATGTGAAATTCTAGATTTTCAAGGAAATAATAATTCATCATGTCTGCAGTGTATAATTCCCATTGTTCTCTCTAGTTATTCACTAATTTAAGCTTGTAAATCCTCTATATTAGCGAATATTTTCCTTTTAAGGACTTGATCCAAAACCATGTTATCGCTAGTCTAGATTCATATTTTAGCCATCTAAATATATGGACTTTATTTTTACATGATATTTAATAAGGACATGTTTTTCATAGCCCCATTCTACTTCTTTAAGGGGCTGCAAAAACTTCATTTAGTTGTGTCCCCAAAGGTTGAGCCATGAATTGAGGGTATGTACCTATAATTTCAATTACAAGTTCATAATCTAGCAAAGTTGCCAATGTGTATTCCTGATTGCTTATATTGAATCCTTTAAAATAGCTAAGGTCTATTGCCCCGATGTGGTTATGATAATGAACATGTTTTGGTCAATAGTAACTATTTTGCTAGTTGTTTGTTTCAACCTATGATTTTTTTCCCAAACAAGAGAGACATTGGGGATTAGGGTATTCTTTTATCACGACCATTGTTCTTATATTTATTCCATCAAAATACGCCTGTTTTTCCTATATTTTATTTTGAAAGAGTGTGAAGGGTTTTAGAAAGTTTTCTTTTTAACACCCTTCTATCAACCACTTTGCCTCTGGTGATAGTTTTGAAATGAATTCATCTCATTTGAAGAATATAAAAGCTATTGCAGCCTTAAATTCTTCTTTAGATATCCTTCCTCTTTTTATGTCATGAAAAGGAAAATCTTCCCTATAGCATTCATTGTGTTCTTTTGTACTTTCAATATTCCTTTTTCTTTTGAGGACTTGGGTTTGCAAAAATTTTTAAGGTAGTTAAGTTGATTTCATGTTCATTTACTTCCTGCTATCCTAGTGTTTTTTCTATTGATTTGAAATTATCTAGAGCTGGGTCAATGTAAAAATCCTTTTTTCTTGACATTTGTCTTACCAGTTATCTACAGTTTCAAGATCATTGAAACCTCTACAAGAAGGGTTTGGATGATCTTTAACCTGGTTTCGAACATCATACCAATAATAGAAGACTCTTAGCAAATATCCCTTTGCTACTCCATACATTTGCAACTTCCTTTTCGTCAGTCCCTTTGTTGCGTTACATATTTCCTATATAATTTTAACACCCTGTTGTTCTACCTTGTTGAAATGTCTAGCCAGAGCACAACAAAGCATGCATTTAAATTTATCTGGCTGGCTAACTATTATACTCCATCAATTAGAACAACATGTGTTTCATCTTGGATAGTAATTAAGGGTGGTATTTGAAATTTCTTTAAAGAATTTGAGGATAAGATGGGTAGAGCTATATCACCAATCATAACTTATGGTCCTTATATAACTTCAAATAATCTTGTTCCTTGAATTAATTCATTGTCTTATCTTTTAGAGGAATTGGTGCCTATCTCCCTTGAGAAGGAACACTCGAGCTACTTGAAGCCTATGAACTCTTGAGAAGAAAATAGCCTTCTTTGTAGCCAAAAATCTTTTCTTGTATTTCCTTAAAATTCCATCTTTCCTATAAACAAGATTAATTATATTAGTAGTCGAGACAACTCATTTGTTATAGTATTATGTTTACCTTTTATGTGCTCAAATTTAACTTTGTCCTTGATCTATCATGGCATATTTGAACTTTAACGATCTTCTTCTGCTCATCTTATTACTTCCTGTGTTCTTATAAAATTTAACTATAGCTTCACAATCTGTCCTGGCTAACATTTCTTTTTTGTTTAACAGAAACAACATAAAATTATCAAGCAATATGTCACCACCATAATTTCTTTGTCCATACTAGGTAAATTCTTTTCGTTAAACTTTCCACTTGTATACTTGCAAATTTCTTTTGTTTTTCCATTAGCATATTTGTGAGGTTTTCTCAATAAAATACCTCCCCATCCTAGATTTGAATTCATCAATAGGACCATTTTATAGTAAAATTACAAGGTTTAAAGGATTGTTACAAGAAGACATAAAACAAATAAGGAAAATAAAAGAACAAGTAAAGATATTCTTTTATAATTGCACCATTACTGGATGCTATTATGAAAAATTAATAGTAGACAAGTTGTTTTTAAAGTTACTAGGACCATTAGGGGCAAAAATGTATAAAGAATGGGAAGGAAAAATAAAACCAACATATGTCTATGGAGTATTTACTATAATAGTTATAATTGTTATTCCTAATGGTCGGAGAATATCTATGTGAAAATATATTGATCATGTGCACGTATACTAAGATATGCCTTTCTAAAGGAAAAGCATGTATAGATCCAAAAGAAATTTGCCATAAGTATTATGCCTATGTTGCACCATTTTTTTTTTAAATAATTGTGGGATTTATGAGACATTATATGTTTAGGTTTGACTGTTAAGATGGGAATTCGAGACGTCGATACATGGGGAAAGATAGAGCATGAAAAAATGAATATGAAAAATGTAGTTGGCAAGTTGGCTCAAATCTTAGAAGAATAAATGAATAAATAAGACAAGGAAATCAACTTAGTGAAGATTTTGTGAAGCCATAAGGTCATTTACATTTTGAAGGAATAAGTATATGCATGGCATGTGATTCCACTACTTCATCTTAATCGTTCAAGATTGGAAAATGATTTGCGATTACTAATGCCTAGCTAGTATATTAGAGATGACCCATGGGATAAGGTCATTCACATTGCATAAGTCCATGCCACATAAAGGCTATTATCTACTACAAGTCACTCAAGCAAGCTTAAACTGACGTATTTAATCACAAGGGTGTCGTGAATTCACACATTGTAATATGAAATCATATCATCGATTGATTTGCAACACTGACATTAAGCTTATATTTCTTGATTCATCTATAGAAAAGTAGAATCTCCAGCACTAGGAGTGACTTGGCAGCAATATTACTATCTTATGGCTCACATGTGCCAAGTAGTAGCTAGATTATTCATAAACAAATATGGTGCCCTACATATTTTTACTCTGTTTAAAGAATTTTGGTTAGGGGTTAAAAATGTAAATGGGTCATTGTAAAAAGAAAATAATAATAATAATCATACGACACTGACATTGGGCTTAGACATCACAACTCAACATCGGGCTTGTATATCATAAATTTATACTTAACAAAATATTAAGCTTTAATGTGTTTGGTAGCTATGTAGCTATTTTATGAGTGCATAAGCACCGAATAGTGCCATGATTAATTAAAAATATATTTTATACCTAAACCCCTTCCACTTCATTTGAAGATTTTTTGTCAGGGAGCAATGTAGAGGGCAAAATCGGCATACTAAGTTTTAAAAGCCCAACACTGACTTGGGTTTGATTCTTTGGACTAAGTGACAAAGCTTAGAGAGTTAATTTCAGGAAATTAGTATGACTAAGAAAGATTTATCATGGTGGGCTTGAAGCAACTGATCATTGACCGAGTTTTTCAAATTTATAAATATTTTCTAAATCAACAACTACAATCTCACAGGGCAAGCGCACCCATCAATTGTAGCAATAGTAAATGATTTAGGTCGGTCCCAAGGGAATGATTGGCATCTAGTATACTCCCAATCCCATTAATTGTCTAGCCAAAGAAAAGATTTAGAAGGTCGTAAAGAAAGATAAACTAAACTAGCTTAGAAATATTAACAAGCGTTTAATGGGCAAAATAAGAAATAAGCCTGTAACTTTTATGAAAAAGATAGCTTAGGTTACTTCATCAATTCCTTATCAGATTGATTTCTCAAGGACAATAACTTCTTAAAAAGTTGTTTAAAATAGTGTATTTATACCGTCAAATTCTCTAAATTAAACTAAAGCTTCTCTTGAAGTCAGTAGTTATAAATCTAAGTAAAACAAGTAATCTGAAGTTTTAATTAGATCCACATAAAGAATAAGAATCCATTATTTTAAAAAGACAACTCAATGAAATTTTGAAATAAATGACAGAAAGTCTTCACCCATTCTTCGACAAGAGGTGGTTAGGCTCGACTCTATTAGCAACCACAGATCTATTCAATTGAAATCAATCGTGGATCTAAAAGAATGCACTATTCCTTTAAAAACCACAAATTAATTTCAAGTTACTAATTACAAACACCCAATCAAATTTACTTGAAAGTGCGTTTAAAATCACACTGAATCAGGAATTGGATTCGTAATCCCTAAGCTGTAGGAGTTTATTTCTCTATGGATTTATCAAAATAAACACTATTAAGAAGAAAAACAAGTTCAAAAGATGAATAAATTAATTGCTCAGAAATTCATAGAAAATTACAAACAATGGGTTAAATTGATTTTATCTAGAAAACAAAAGATATTTTCAAGTAAAAAGAAATATAAACCCAAAAATCCTTCAGAAATCTTTTCTACATTAATACTGATTTACACTATTGGTACTGTAAACTGCCAAATTTTTTGAATCGGTTTAGCCTAAAACCCTAAACTGGAAGTCAATCGGAACTCTAAAGGTCAACAAAACCTTAGTTAGATGTAATAACTTGAGTCCGGCAATCCTGATTAAGCAACTTAGTAAGAGTAAGTAGGAGTTTAGAATATAGAATAATGCGTAATTATCCAAGGAAGTGTAAAAAGATCCGATTAGTAAAACCGCAACTCGTTTCAGATCCGCTCAGACACAGTTCTTGAAAAACATGTCTCGGAGCTCGGAATAGTAAAAATATTCCGAATATACCGTTAGACTTGTAAAAATATAAGGTTTTCAAAAATATCAATTTTTTAATTTTTCGGTAAGTAAAAATAACAGATATCGCAATTATTCGCGTATTTTCTTACTACCGGTACTTTTTTAGTCATATCTACTTTACATTACACTATTCATTACTATTCTTTTATCTCTACTTTTTCTTACACCTACTCTTACACACACCATAACCTATAATCTTTACTTTTTACCTTTCCTATAACCTTATTTTACATCTACCTTACTTATTATTACATTTAATCAACAAAAATATAAAAATTAAATCACTCCCTCTCTCTTCTCCATGATGGCTGGCGCATGTCCCTCCCCCTCTCTCCTCAATTTGTTTCAATTTTCATTTAATTTAATCATACAAAAATCACTCTACATTTTCCTATAAATACCCCCCTCTTCTTTCACTTCTTTCACACATTTACTACCCACAAATTCTCTACAAAAACTCTCTCAAAGTCTCCTCTCAAAACTCTCTCCAAATATCCTCCCAAAACTCTCTTAAAATAATTCCAAAACAACTTCTACCTACAACAAAAACAAAAACCAAAACCACATGACACTACCAAAGTCTTCTTTAGGTAACCATTTTCTATTGTTTTTCTTCTTCTCATGTCATGTAACTTTACATAACCTTAGTATGAGTTTTCAAAGACTAAATGTTATGGAAGCTACATTATGTTCATGTATTGTTCTTGTTCATGAAAATCTATTTATATTTATGTTATTATTTCTATTCATATTATTGTTACTATATCTAAGTATTATTATCTATATATATATATATATATACATATTCTTTAGAGCATATAAGCTCACTTGCAATTTATTTATTTTATGCAATGCAATTTATTTATTTATTCCTTTGCAATTTATTTATTCATTCATTGTTATTTTAAGACTAGTCTCTAGTCTTAGACTTGTCCTCATCAAGTCAAAACAGATTTTTCTTTGTTTCATTTTATTTTTATTTTGGGACTAGTCTACTTCTTAGTCTAGGGAGCCTTGAAAAAGCTAACACTCCCAATACTTGACTTTATTATTTATGTTATTTTGTTTGCTATTATTTCTCATAATTCATGTTCATTTAAATTGTTGTCCAAAATTTCAAGTTCTAAAAATAATTGACAAAAAGGAGATTTTGACACTTAGAAATAAGTTTATGTAAAGTATAAGATCTATCGTTTAAACAAAAATAAAGTTATCTCTTTTCAATTTACAAAAACCCACTAAGATTTTAGAAACTACTTTTACTATACAAAGCTTCTTAAAACACTTATTATTCCACTTTGTTTTTATAAAGAAAATAAATTTTTATGCAAAGAATGATTTCTATGAAAGACATAACATGAGAAAAGGATGAGGAATTTTCAAATAAAGATCTTTGCAAACAAATAGACAAAGAAAATTGTATAGGAAAAATAAGTAGGAAAAATAGCACTATTATGGAGAACTTAGAAAGAAGAAAACGTATTTTCAAAAGTTATAATAAAGCAAACATAAAACACCCTTAGAAAACAAAAGAAACAAAATATTCATTCCAAAATATTTACAAAATGAATTCTTGTAAACTATATTTTTCTAAAACTCCAAACCGACATTATTTTACTCAAGAAACATGAATGGACAACAAAGCACTTGAGCATGAATAAAATATGAGCTAAGTAACCATAAAAAGAGGATTTTTCAACTATATAGATAACTAAGTATTTATCAAAGAAATTTTGATTGATTGAACCAAAGTTGTTTTTGAGTTGGAAAATTCGTGGTGAATTTTATTGCCACTGTTTTGGGGCCTAAATGGTTTAGTTTGATAAAAATAGTTTTAGAAATGAATAGATCTTTTCGAGTAGGTAGAAATCGGTATATTATATGCGCGATTCCAAGTTAAAATGACCAAGTTATGGCCATTTTAAATTGGAACTTTTCTTTATACGAACTTTAACATTCTTTTAACATTGTCTTGTCAAAATTCAAGAAAATCATCAAGAAATACTCATTGTGGGTATTTTCTTTGGCTAGGTGACTCCAAGGAAGGATACCTATATCCCGAAGATTATTTAGATTGAGTGGAGTGTGTGAACGACTCATCCGTATAGAAGAATAGTCGACATGGCATCATGAGTTTATTTCCTTTAAATGCTACACTTGTTGTGCTTGTAATTTAGTTGCATTAGAGCTAGGAAAAGACAAATGGATATATATGTAAGATAATTCTTTGAAAGAATCCTAAGAAGATCGAGGCTGGAATTGATTTAAATGTTTGTTTTAGTATAACACTTGCTTTGTATGAAATTCTTTGATCGTCTTAAATTTGATAATAATAATATTATGATATCATAAATAAATGGATTCATGCATACCACGAAGTGAGTCACATTGCTTTTGGGTTATTATCCTTGGGTAAGAAAGATAGTAAGCTCATATCGAAAGCAACACTTGGCGGAGTGTCCAAAAGCGATTGCTTGGCGGCATTATGGAAATGCTTGGTGGAAGATCCGAAAGCAAGGCTCGATTCAAGTAGACTTCCCATGCTTGGCGACATTGGTCAAAAGCATAAATCTTTTTAACTAAAACTACTTGTTTTGAGGTTATGTATCACCAAACCCCGAATGGAGGGCGCAAATCCATTCAACATATAGTTCCCGAAAAACTATATGCCTTGTTTGCCCACGTATATGTTGCATTCCATTTGTTTGATTAAACAACTTGTTTGAAATTTTGTTACAAGAAATTATTTATGGAAATAGTTTTCACTAAGCCTGTCAGCTTATACCCCCATATATATCTTTTACAGTTCCCTTACCTGTGGTTGAGGCCACGAAGACCTTGCAGTTAGGTAATTTCTTTTTGGATAAGGAAATTTTAAGAAGTTTAGTATTAGAAATGATGTACCAATATTCTTGTAATAGATTAGTGAATTAGGGAAATGTCCCTAAGTTTGTAAAGATCATTGTTATAAGTAAATTGAATATTATGAATCTTCTTTTCTTAATATGTTATTATATCTTCTTAAGCTTCATAATTCCATTTATGGTCCTCTAAATTTGTGAGAGCACGCCTTACACTTAATATAAAAGCTTTTGGGAATAGCTAAGGTTGTCATACTTAAGCTTTAATATTGAGTGTGACGGATTGTTACGTTTATGGTACCTCTTGGGGTATGACAGGTACATACTTTACAATGCATGCTTGCACGTTTATTTATAGACTACTAAATACAGAAAGCATGACCATCTTTATTTGACACGTGGCAGATTCGGTAGATCGTTTCTAACAGAATTTGTAACTTTTCACGCACGTATGTAATCTGTGAAAACACTTGTCGAGGGTTACGTGCTTTATTGGTCAAGGCTTGTATGCAGCAAGATCAGGCTCGACTTCAGAAAGTTCTTAAGTAAACTGTGCATTTTTGTCCATTGCTCTATTGAGGGTAAAATTGAGAGGGTCGAAGGTCAAATTGTTGAGGCTCGAGGAAATCTTGTTGAAGAATTGGTTTAGCAACACAATTGTCGAGGGTCAAGTTTTGAGGCTCGACAATATATTTTCTTCAAGATGATGCTCGATCGCTTCGACTGAAGTCGAGGGTCATGTCGAGGGCTGACATTTGAGGCTCAATAAACCAATTTATGATGTCTTCTTTCTCTGTTTTGGCCTCGGCTATGTCTTTTCAGGGCTCGACTTCTGTATTTTTTACTTTAATTGTTGTTGTTGCTCCAAATCTGCATAAAAACACTTGTTTACTCCTTAATTGGTTTTAAAACAACATTATTTATCAAAAGCATGATTTTTGCAGGATTTTATTAGAAATTCTCAGCAAATTAAGCTCAAAATCTAATGAAAAATATAAAGTAAAAATGACTTATTAGTGGGCTTGGAGTAGGTATAATGCCATAAACTGAGAGTGTTATCAGCCCGCCACATGTCCTTACTAGAAAAGAACACACTAAACCTATGATTCTACTAATCTACAATTATAATACCGTATAAATTCAAAGTTTTACTTTTAAGGGTACATCTAAAATAATGTCATAATAAAAAATTTTAATCCACTCAGTTGGCTTAAACCAAACGCCAACTTACATTTCATCTTAAAGCATCATAAGAACATAAAATCTTAAAACATAAGAAATTATAAAAACTAATAACCAAACTCTAAAAGGTCATGATAACTAATTAAAAGTTTATAAAGTCTTCAACTTTAACTATCACCAACTCTAGATATCTAATAGTTAGTTAGATAATGGGCTCCGCTATCGTCATCCCCATAGTTTATGAATACATCATAACCAGATAGATAAAAAATCACCGAATCATCATCTATTCTTGAAAAATAAAAGAGTGAGTGCAAATACCCTGTACGCCAAACCACAAACACATGCGCATGAACAAACATCATATAATTCCACATGTAATAATGTAACATATGCAACAATCACGGGTTATTATCTTTAATTAGCTAGATAACCAACACAGTTTAGAACCATTTGCAGCTAGTCTCAAACCCGGAATAACTCATGACTCCATGAAAACAAATATGTATCAATACTTATATATATATATATATATATATATATTGGTGTTGGATACTCCCCAAACACATAGGTACTGTACTCGTACCACTCCTAAATTGTCAAAATCATCTTTGTGCGTAACTCCACTTGAGACAACGTTACACACAGATCATTAAGGAGCTGTCCTAGTAACATGATACTCCTGATCTACTATACCCAGCCAAACACAAGCAGCAAACATTTATAGTCAGATATCAATTAGTCCAATTACATGTTCTACCTAAGACGCACAATCATCAAACAAGGTAATGACGCACCTGATACAATGTTTGGAACGGTTAACTTAGCTTCATTAAAGATACTTGAATACAAGCAAACTCTCACTCAAAACCTGTTTTCACAAGGTAAACATACTTTTAAGGTCATCTAAACCCTTAACTAACAAGAACTACAACTATCTTCCTTCTCTGATCACGGAACAACAGGATCTCTAAGAAACTTAGGGTTTCTCCAAAACTCCTATAAAAGATTGACTCCCTCAATACCAATAAGAATACTAAGGTAAGACAATCCTTTTTTATCATTAAAGAATCGAAAAGAAACAAACTTACCTAATACTTTAATCCTTATTTTCCCTTGAAGAAAGCTATAGGTTTGAGAGAGGTTTTAGGGTTTCAAAGCATATGTTTGGTTATGAGAAGAAAGAAAGGTTAAAGGGCTTTATATACTACTACTATGTGGAAAACCCTAAAGACAACAAGAAATAAAATGGCTATTGTGACGATGTTGAAATATAAGTTAACGGCCTAAAACTTGAAAGACGAAACTAAAGCAAGAAGGCTGACATCCAACATCGGCAGTGCAGGACTTAACGCTGGCAGCCTAGGGGCGGCATTATGTTGCGTCCTATTATCCTTCTTGAACAACTCCCTATCGTTCAAATATATCTGCTATTTAACAATATATTATCATTTATATTAGGTAGACCATAAAACCCTCTTATTTAACAATATATGACAACTTTATCCTTCACTATGATTTATTTATTTATATATTATAGTTGAGATCTTCGGACCAGTCGTTCGCTCTTAACCTTTCTTAAGGAGCTTACACATTAAAAGAGGTCGTCCATGGCTGGAGGACTCATGTAATAACCCATCATACGAGGACTCATCTCGTCATTGATGGACAATATGATCTAATGGACATCATCAACAGCCAAACTCTATAAATATTTAGAGTTCCTCCTCATTTAAGATCAAAAAATTGATAGAAACACCGAAGTTTTGTAGGAATACTCTCACAAAAGATCAAACATAGCTCAAAGCGAAGAACATACAGCTTCTCCTCTTAAACAGTGAGGTTGATGTTGTATAGCTCTGCACTTGTCAGTAGTGCGTTCAAGCTCTCTGAGACTGTTTGCTCCTCATCCCTACATTATCATCTCTTAGTCATTCTTTGAGTGTACTTCCGCATCGCTTTTTTGAGCCCATGTGTAGCGTGGGACACATGTTGCGCACATGAGACCATTGCAATTGAATCCATGCTACTATAATGTTACATAGATTACAATAAAAAATCGTATTACTTAGATTTAATATAAAACTATGAGACATTTTAAGTTATATTAACTTCCATGGTAGCTTGAAGCACTGTTTTAAAACCTGTATTTCATCAATTTTAATTTCGATAAATTGCATAAGAAGTTATAAATGTTTGTGGGTTGGTTTATTTAAGGTATCAACACTTCAAATGGTTAAAAAGAGGAATTAGTGTTACATATGGCGAGTCAAATGAGGTATCAACATTTCACAAAGTTTACTTGAGATATTAACATTTAGATTAGTTCTCATTTAATTTCCCTTAATTTTCTTCAATGGTCAACTAATGATGCCTTATTTAATTCACTTTGTGAAATATCGATTACTTTTTTTAATCACATAAAATGTTGATACATTAAATAAATGTTACCATATACATTGATTCCTATTTTTAATCTCTTGAAGTGTTGATACGTACATTTTTATGTAATTTACCCATTTTAATTTCATTGAAGAGTAACATATCCAATATTAGGGTTCTACTAAATTCAAATTTTGATCAACTTATCCCAGCACTATGGTTTACATGCTTTTAAGAGAATTTACCTTCAACGATTAGAAGTCAAATGAAACATGAAGCAAGCAAAAAGAACAACTCATGAGGATTATGGGGAAAAAGGAATAAGGTTTTTATAAAGGCCTAAGCATAAATGTACATATACTTTTGGTAAGTAATTTTTTTTATACAACCTATCAACATACAAAGCCTCATAAGACATATAGGTTATATAATATTTTTATTTAGGTTGTGAATTTTTATTTTTGATTTAGCAATGTGAAAATTGGATATAAAAGGCAAAATTGTTGTATTTAAATGATCCATCTTAGATTTTTTTTTTATTAGTCTAGTTTTGGAAGGCCTAAGTTATTTGAACTATAAATCAAGTATTTTACTTTTCTTTTATAATTTTCAAAAAGATTAATGTACATAATATTTTAAATTGTCCAACTTTTAAATTTTCTAATCTTAAATTTTCATAATCTTCCTTTAATTTGGCTTTTAAATTCTCAAAATTTGGGGTTGAATTACCTTTTTTAAAACCCTTTTTTCATTTCCCTCACTTGATATGATCTTATTTATTTTTTTCTTTTTTTGAGTCAATTCAATAGTTATAAAAAATAAATCTTAAGTAATTAATTAAAGACCTAAATGAGGTTATGATCATAGTTTTTATCCAAATAGGATTATATATGATATGAATATCATTTTATTTGATAATGGCAATATGGGATGAAACACGTGCATACTGTTGTTTTAAAAAGGAATTATACAAATACAAATTGTGCAAAAATAAATATCAAATTAGTATCGTTATATCGTACGTTAGAGTGGAGATAACAAAATTTCCATTTGTGTCGCATATAGAAGGTACGATAGAGCGACCTAGCCCATTAAACTTTTGTAAGCCAATGTATTGCGCCTTAATTATGCGATACATGCTAGTTTTGTGGAAGCTACTATACTAGTCCATGTATTGCTTCTCTTTTCAACTTTCTGGCGTTGCCTCTAATGAGAACTCTATCATTCTGTTTCCCTTCTCTGAAAATATTTTCTCATGAAAACCATGTTGAGTCTAGACCACAATCTCCACCACCATGACTAGGACAACCATAAACAATAACAACTCTAAGGACCCAGTACTAGCCAAATCGATATTGGTAGTGATGGTGGAAATGATGAAAACTTCAGATACTTCTACTCACTAGCCTCTCTCCTTCTCCACTTTCTGTTCCTCCTCCCCCACGCATGTGGCAGAAGGATGCATGAGAGACAGGTAGTTGCCGCTCTTCTTCTCACCTCATGTCAAAACAGGTATCGCACCTTGGTGATGCGATACGCATAAAAAGCTGTATCGCACTATCATTATGCGACATGACGATACTATTCATATAATAGTTTTTTTTGCAATTTCGATTTAAGTATTCTTTTTTAAAGGTATATTAAACATACAATATCCTCTAGCAATAGGTATATATTTATATTAGGATTAATGTGGCGAATGATGCTTGAACTTTAATAAAATATTCAATTAGATACTTGAACTTTGAAATCGATCAATTTAGTTCATGAATAAATTTTTCATGCATTCTAATAATACATCCATCAAGTTTTTTTTATGTATTAAATTGATCAATTATTAAATTTTACAAATACCAAATTAATCAATTTTAAAATTTATATACTAAATTAATCATTTTAAGACTCAAATATTTAATTGTATGTTTTAGCAAAATTTAAATACCATCTATTACATCATTATCATCAGAATGATACCTGACATGAGGAGATTCTTTTCTCCGGGCGGGTTGCTTTAAACGAACAGTCAGTCGGAGCTCCAATTCTTATCCAAAAGGGCCAGACAGCCAAGACACGTGCCAGTGCAGTGCCAGTTCTACTTCCCTGTCGTCGACCGCTTCCAAAGTCTACATTCTACGAAACAAAACCCACCTACACTGACGGTTCTAATTAATTTTATCTCCATTTGCACACTCCACCAACCACCACCACTTTTTACATGGCCAGAATCCCCTCTATCTCCTCGGCCCTCCGCCTCCGTCTCCGACGTCCATCACCCTCGCCTTTCTCTCTCCAGACCTTCCGCCACCGCTCCTCCTCAGATCAAGGCTCCCTCTCCGAACTCGACCTCTCCTCCACTTCCTCCTCCTCATCACCTTCCACCTCCTCTTCATCCTCCTCCTCCGATGACTCGGAGGCTCTAGGGCTTAGGAAACTGGAAGAAGCAGTCCATACCATCATGGTAATGAAATCCACACCCGATTGGATCCATTTTATACCTGGGTCTTCCTTCTGGGTCCCACCTAGGAAACGACCCATTGATGTTGAAGAACTTATTGGGAAATTGGCAGCTACTGCTCCTTCTGATGAGGATGATTCTTCTTCTTCTCTCTCTGTAACTACTGGTCGTGGATGGCCTTGTTTTGATGTCTTGTTGGCACAACAAGGTAGTTCAAGTTCTGGTCTTTCTTTAGTTAGGTTTTTAAAGTTTTCAACTTTAGGGTTGTTTGGCTAGAAATTGTGCTAATATGGATAATCAATTATTATTTAGGATGAAATTGAAGAGAAAGATGGTGAAAATTTACAAGTCTTTTGTTACATTTCATGTCTTTTTCATTGATTATGGGTGTTGATGTTCTCGATACTTATAAAATGGTTGACTTTTAGTATCATGGTTGCTTCAAGAACTCGAAAATTTCCGTATTAGCCTAAATTTCCTCGCTGAAGCTGTATTTGGCAATGCAGATTGAATACTGATGGGAATGTTTAATAGATATAAGAAGCTCTTTGTTCGATGTTTAGAATGAAATGCCACAAATCACATCTTAGTTTCTGAGCATTTTCTTGGAAAAATGTGCACCATCCTAACTCATCCTAAAACATTGATATTGCATAAGTAGGCAGGCTGGTAAGGTATCACTTGCTCATAAGATATTATATCAGCTGTTGGATTTTTTAGTGCAGCATGCTTCTAGTTGTTGATTTTCTTTTAGGATGAAATGGGAATTTGAGGGTGGTCGTTTTGACCTCTTCACAAAGTTTAAATAAAAAAAATCGTTTTACTCGAGTATAAAAGCATTGTGACTAATTTACCAAAAAAAAAAAGGCATTGTGACTATAAGATTGCTGTTGATGGGTGCTGAATTTTTATTGGAATTTGTAGAGCTGTGTGAATGTGTGTGTGTGTGTGTGCACGGGAAAGTTTTCATTTGAAATGTTTTCTGCCTGTTTGAAGCAATGTCTGATCTAAAATCATTCTTTTGTAATCTACTTGCTCAAGGTATATTAGCTAGTGTAGATGGGACATTTTAGCTGGTGTTTATGAGGAGGCAATTGATTAGCATATGTTACACCTGAAGAATGACAGGTAACTGTAAGGTCGTAGAAAATTATTTATTGTCTTTAATGGGTATAGACTTCCTCTCATGTGGACTTTCTTTTTCGATCTTTAATGGGTTTACTTTATTGCTCATATTCCTTTATCTGTGCCAAAACATAAAACTTTTGTGATAGAATTTTCTGGAATTGTTTCTGTTGGTTCAAAACTGTGTTTGATAGCCTCAACCTGTATGGAAATCTAATCAGTAGAGCTGGTTTAGACAGTTACATAAGATGATTCCATTGAGATATTTGTTGGAAAATAGCTTGTTAATTGTGATGGACTAGGACAGTTTGTGAGAATGTGAAATCATGAACAAGTATGATACTGGTCAGGTGGTTGCAAGGGTACCAATATGGTCTACTGCATTATGTATATAATGCTATTAATAGATACACTTAATTACTGACAAGAAGTGAGTGAGGAGATATTGGCACAGTTTTTTGGTTTGCTGACTTTTCTTGAGGTAGCCATTTGTGGTTTTGTCTGAAATGCTATAGAGAGGAGGCTTGGTTTCAAAGGGGCTGGTAAGATGATGGATAACGTTCATTGGAGTAATATGGTACGACTTTTGGTATTTTATGTAAAAGAATAGCCCCCCTTCCTCTCTCTCATAAATCTGTGCTTAATAAATGCAATGGAGGACCAGGACATATAATGCAAAACTTGTAAAATGTCTTCAAAATATATGTTCCTTGCGAAGTAATTTTGAATAACCTAAAGAACCATTAACTTCAGCATTCTTCAAAAGGGCCATCTAGAGCAACTACTATATTAAATTTTCTTTGTCATTCAATGATTGGTATGACAAACCAAATCATTATGATGGAAATGTTAGAATATTTGGAATCTGGGAGTTTTTTGGTCTTGTGTGCAAAAAGAGGCGTGATGAAATTATGAAGCTTGAATATTTTATGTAACAAAACTTAATCGCATTGCAACCCACTCCCAACCCCCTGCTGAAAGCCTGAAGCCCAGAAATAAAACAGGGTGAGCCACTTTTTACTCTGCAGATTTGATTAGGAGTGAAACTCTCACTTGCGTGATGGGCATGTTTTGCTTTTATATATAGGAGGACAGGTCCCATGGAGATCCAGTTCGATGCATAGACCTAAAATGCATGTAGAAATAGGTGCACCTCAATGCATCTTTTGCTCCTTTTGGAGAGTTAAAATTCAAACCTGGAAATTATTCAAAGTTTCTGCTTGCTCACAGATATCCTCATGTATGGATTCTCACATCTCAGTCTTCGCTTAGGAAGCCTGTCCTGTAAATTTTATTTCAGCTATTTTTCACTTATGTGTCCGCTCTTTTTTGCTCTTTTATAATGTCTTGTCTTTCATAAGGATGTGTTTGATATGTTTATCCCTCTGCTGAAAGTAGTAGTTCATTACATCTAAACCTAGGGACAATCTTAGGTACCTCATATTATGGGTCTGGACATTTGCTGTTTTCATGCACATTCTTTCACTTAATTCTTTGCAAACTTGAAATATCTTCTTTCCATTTATTAAGAAGGTGCATATCCACAACCAGGGCTGGTCAAGGTGGAGGTGGAAGTAGAGGTTGAGGTCTCCAAGCATGATGAGTTGGAGGTCAAGGTGCTGAGTACGTCTGAAACTTCTGGAGCAGGAGGTGAGGAAGGGTGAATTGAGATTTAAGGAGATCTCTGTTCCTGGGTATGTTTCTGCTTCTTGCTCTTTACCTTTTTGAAAACTGTATACTCAGTCATATAAGTTACTATATACTAGATAATAAATGACTCTGAGTGCAAAATCTTTGCATATTAGATTCACTTCCATTCATAGTTAATCTGCATAAAACTTCTATATAAATTCAGAAGTTTACAACCCTTTTTTTTTTTTTTTAAATTAATGGTTCAGGGGGGCTGTTCATATGCATTTTTTGACCATTGATAAATTTTTTGTTTTCATCAAACACGCAATTTTAAGTGGTTGCAGCTTTTGGTCAATTTTTATACTATCATCTTTTCATTTCATAATACGATAATTGGATAATTTTAAATTTTTTTAAGAAATCTGAAGTATAATGGATCAAAATGAGCAAGAGTAGATTAGATAATAGAGAACTCTAAGTGTAAAATATAGATGCACTATTATTCCTTATTTAAATCTTTTACATATATATAATTTCAGGCATTTTATCTTTTCTTTTCTTGGGTAATTATGGAAGCTTTTATCACTTGCCCTTTTTCATTAGTCATACCTTTTTAACCATTTGTAATTTTTTGTTTCTATTTTTTTTTTTTTTTTCTCCTTTCTCCAATGGCACCTTTTAATTAGTTATACGTTGTGGCCCATTTATAATATTTCATTCTTGTCACTTGCATCTTTTCATCACTCATAGGTGTTGATTATTAACAGTTAGTATTATTAGGTGTCTAATGAGCATTTCATTTGTGCAGATGATGAAGTTGCAACCCTTATATGACTCAATATAGCCATTCTTGGTACATCATGTTGCATTTTTATGGTTTGAAGGATCATAACCTTTTCTAAATGAAATATCATTTCATATAAATGAAAAAAAAACCATCAATTGTTGCTCCAAACTACAATAATTTATATATATTCATATGATCTACTAATAGTGGTCTCACCATATTAAAAACAATTGATAAACATATATTCTTAAGGTGTGAGTTGGATAATCTTGTAGTGTATTCTCTTCACATTAGACCAAAATCTGTGGAAAGTACATGGCTTTAACTGGTTCTTCATATTCATGAAGCAAACACATTGTTATTATAATGGGGACAGTTGAGTATTCCTTTTCTTGAAGTGGTAACTGCTTGCTGGTGAAACTTGCAGACTTTCTTGCCCTGTAGATACTGCAAACATAATGAAATAAGGGCCACCAAGAACAGATGCCATCTTGTACATGCTATCCAATATCTCAATACGCCATGGTGGGGAACCCGAAGATATATTTTCAATTATCAGCTGAACCCATTTGGTTCTGTTTTGAAATCATGCTCATGGTTATCTTATTTCCTAATGAAGATTTTTGAAGTTTCGAACTATCAGCAGCAAGTTATTATGTTTTCCACGAAAATGTTGGGGATCTCTGGCACGCTGTGTAGTTTAGTATACTATATTTGTAACTGTTGTTGGTATGTACTCAAATCTCTTGTAAATGGCATGGCATGCTTGCTTTCACTGGAGGGAGGTCTATAATGGGATTCTCATCTGGAAGAATTTCGCATATTAGTGGACTGACTATGTAGATTTCTCGGCATTATAATCTTTCATTGCTTAGGGATGGAATTTCTTAAGCAGTGAGCTAAGTTCACTATAGTAATGCTAGTAAAGATGGCAAATTCCGATAATGCTCTGTTGCAAATCCTCCAAGGAAAATTGGTTTTACATCCTAGCTATAGTCGTGGGAATGTATGGAGTGATTACTGCGACTATGTAGAAACGGTCGATTTAAGAATCAAGTGACGCAATTCCCTATAGTGATGCCTTGAAGCCATTAGGTATTCCAGCTTCAAATAAGCCGCATGCTATTCAGATCAACCGTATACCATGCATCGGCTCTTACAATCCATAGTATAGGGATACCTATTGACATTCAGAGGCTATGAACGTGATATATCTCCGATAATATTTGGAAATCGTTCAATGAAAAACTACCATATAGCGAAAGCTTCTCTTGGTACAAGCCAAAAATACAACTTTGTGAGCCTTTAGAGTGCAAATTGGATGCTTGTGTGGGGCAGGCATAGAAGGTTATTCTTCACAGGAGAGGCAACGTGAGCGAAGTGTGATATGTCTTTTTTGTTTCTCTTGAAAAAAGAAAAAGAAAAAAAGTGCAGTTTGGGTAATAATTAGGGATGCAACGAGATTTCAGACGAATCATATGTGACCAAATAAGCCTTAATCATCTCAACATTCTTCAATTTCCTAAAACTCCCAAAACTCTCAACAAATGCGAGGAAAAAAGAAAAAAGTCCAATAAAAAAAGGTCCTGAACAAATACCGGGTAGAACAGAAGCTTCGTGACATGAGCAGTTGACAGAGGCTAGGGTTTTTAGTTTTTAGTTTGTTGTATGGTGTGTTTGTGTGGAGTGGATTAGAGGGTTGAGAGAAAGAGGCTGAGACAGGGCTACGTTTTACTTTTCAGTTTTTAGGAATGTTTTTATCTTTATTTTTTAAATTTTATTATAAAATTAGCGTATTTTATAGAACACAAACCTCATCTTAAAATCTCATAGGGTTTTTATTATATATCCAAACTTGACCCTCAATCTTATAGAGTTTCGAGTAAATCGAATGGGTTGGAAACCTTTTAAGGGTCTGCCGATTGCATTCTTAATAGCATGATTGAAGGATTTTATATAAATTTTCAACAAATAGATTGCTATACATGTTTTATTTTTTGTATCTAATTTTTATTTTTATCTTATCAATATCTAATTTGTTTATGAGTAAAAATATCATATATCTATTGTTTGACAAATATCTATTTAAAACGAGAAAAATAAGATGTCAAACTAACTAGAAAATGATGAAATAATCGGACCGTCAAAGGAGAAAACCTAGCGCTTCCCCTTTTGTTTTACTCGAGAAGCAAAGTAGATGTATCCATCTTTATGTTACAGCCTTCCGTGACTAGTTGGACCATATGAGCTTTGGTTAGCGGAAAATAACGCTAATGGATATAGGAAATGAGACAATAAAAATTTAATCTAAAAAGGTTGATATTTATACATGTTGAGATGCCCTTGGAATGTATCATGTGTTTTTGTGTAGTGTGAGTTGCGTACTTTACATGATATCAGAAGAACAATGCGGACTGTAAGATGGTAACTTGAATGAGGTAAACTAGAAGCGGTGGAGGAAGGAGGAACATTTTTATTAGAATTATGCAATTGTGATAAAGAAAGGAACTTAAACCGGTTTACTTCATTCTTCATGATCCTTGAGTAGAAATAGCTCGAATATCATGAGTATATGATCATTTGATCTTTGTTCGATCCCTGAGCTTGGAGCCTTAGTAATCAACCATCATTTATATCTTTTGTCTTGAATCTTAAAATAAAGAGCTAGAGAATTTTTGTAGTGTTTGGTGTTTAGTAGTGTTATGATCTTAAATAGGGGCCTAATAAGTTTACTCTAAAGTCGTCATGTTACATGTGTACCCATAACATGAAGACCGTCTTACAAGTCAGAGATTGCAAAACTCTAATTACTTATTCTCTCAATATGTTATACATATATAGATATTTAGAAAAATAGTTTAGGATACCAATATTTCCACAAATCACAACAAACCGCAGAGAATCGGATACCCTATAAAAAATGAAATAGGATAAAGCAATTTAGGTTATCTATCATTTATAACCGAAGGAGATTATAAAATAAATAAGTCAAGTTTTAAGTCTTTTCACTCAACTAAGTTTAATCCATCAACATTCTAATCCTTGACTTGATCTTTGATATGCTTAGCGCTAGGTTCCTATCCCAATCCTAGCTTTATGAATTTCCTGCAAAAACAAACTATTGGAAGGTAAGCACAACTAGCTTAGTGAGATAATTCCTTATGCAAACGTACCCACAACAAGACAGTCAAGCAAGTCCATAAGCAAATATATGAGATGCAACATCTACATGATCAAACAAATACATACAACTATCCTGATACGTATGTAGAATGGATTTGCGCTCTTCATTCAGGGGTTAAGGAATGATTTGAATGGGTTCAACGACCTTCTTGAAATTTTTAAATGGGTCCAACGATCTTCTTGAAATTTGCGCATGCGTCTTGGAGTTCCAATCAACTGTACTACTAGTTCATGAGTTTTCCTTATCCAAAGCGATCGATCCGGTTCGGCTACATCATGAGGCCGTATTCCTTGAATGTTCTGATTTCTCAAGATGTAGCTAGGCAAATTAGCTTTCCGATCCCACGCAGAGGAGTAGTAGCAAAATGTGTATATGATTCTCTAAATGATATACATGAACAATTTGTTATAAGAGGTTCCCGATCAACAATTAATTTCAATTAAGGTGATTAACCAATATTCATACACAAGTCATCATAATAAGGGAACAATTTACTTTATTCAACCAATCAAGCTTCGATATACTTAATGTTTATGGATCACACATAACAAGTTGCATACATGAATCCCATAATATCCCACATGCATACAAATTTTATCTTTTCTTAAAATTTAGTGCTCTACTTTACAAGCACATGCATGGATACGTAAAACGTAAAGGAAAACTCACTCGTCCTCAGTGCAATCTTTAATCAAAGGGATCCTTAGAGAAAGGTACGTCAAATTTCTCCTTACTCAAATAAAAGAAATACCCGAAATAAGTATTTCATATTGATTCTCCTTAAATTTTCTAATTCTATTTCATTATTCTCGTCAAAATTCGATTATGTGAAATTCCAACTTAAAACGACCATAACTTGTTCATTTTAACTAGGAATTTCGCATATTAGATATCGTTTTCTACCAAATCAAAAGACATATTTGTTTCTAAAGTTATTTTTAACATTTGAAGCCATTTGTGTTCCAAAACGGGTTGGTACATAATTGATCCGAAAATTCTAACCCTTGAATTGAAATTTTCTAAATTCTACTTCATCCAAAAATTCTATAGTAAGCACATAGATATTTATATTTTTGGAAAATCCTTTAATATAGACATATGCTCATATTATGTGTATGATTCTAGTGATATTGTTCCCACAATGATTTTTCCTAAAACAATTTATTTTAGGAGTTTGAAAAATGAAGTTTACAAAATCTTTTTTAAGTTGTTGGAAAGAAAATTAAAATCTTGAGTTTATTACAAAGGAGTGCCTACCCATTTTATCTATTATTTTTATATTTTCTTAACTTCTTAAAATTTGGTTCCTTAAGTTGTATGCCAATTTTATTTTCTAAGTAGATTTTTAACTAGTGAGTTGTTCTTAAACTTGATTTAGAAAAATTGTTTAGCTCTTGGTGATTTCAAAGTGTTGGTGTAAATCCAATAAGTAAGTTCTTAAGAAAATTTTTCATATCAAAGAATTATCAATATTAAAATTCATAAAAATGTACTTTAACAATTTGGAACTAATGCAGTTGAACATTATCATATGTTTTAGTGAAAATTTCTCCCAAGTGTTAAAAATCATTTTTTAGAGGGTTTTTTCATATTTTTATAAAAGAAAATAACTCCTTTTATCTCCTTAAAATTTTCATTAAGACAACAACATTGTGACCATACAAGAATATGAATTTGTAGTTATATAACTCATATAGAAAATAAAAGACAAAGAATTAAATAAGCATATATACATTCATATATAAGAACAAAAAAATTTTGGAAACCTTAGCTTGTATCAACGCTTCCCGGAACTCAAAAATGGACAAGCTCCATAAGAAGAAAAGAAAAGGCATAAGAAAGCTTAAGGAAAAGAAAAATAAGAAATTTGTGAAAGTTTTAGATTTCTATTCAAGTCTTCCCGGGACTTAGGAATGGACAAGTCCTATAAAGAAAAACAAAATAATAAGAAAAACATGGAGTCTTAGATTCATATCAAAACTCCTTAGGACTTAGAAATAGAAAAGTACCCTTAGATAGCAAAATAATTAAGAGCAAAACAAAAAAAAAAAATGGAAGCCTTATAAAGCATTCCTAGGACTTAAATTAAGGACAAGTCCCATTTTTGTTTTGACTTGATTAAGGACAAGTCTAAGTCTTAGATTATGGACAAGTCTCAAAAAGCAAGTAAATAAATAAATAAATAAATTGCAAGAGGTAAAATACGTGCATGAACATAAATGTTAGATTAGTGAGCTTATGTGCTCAAATAGATATAAATATGTACATAAATATATTTATATATATAGATAGTTAAATTAGTTGACAAAAATATATCAACAAGAATATAACTTCAATATGATCATAATGTAGATGAGATATGAGTTTCATTTTTTGCATTATTATCCCTAAGTTTTTGCATCATAGGGAGAGAATTTCTCCATGGATAATGTATGAAACAATACCTATACTAATTGTAAATGTATGGGAAGTGTGTTTAATTTAAAAAGATGAATGAAAGGAGTGTGTTTGGGTTGAAAAGAGGAATGAGAAGCAAGCTTTTGTGCAGCCAAGGAGGAGAGAAAGAGAGAAAAGAGAGAAATTTGAAGGAAGTTTTAAAGTGTTAAGTGGCAAAAGTGTAGTAGGAATTTATAGAGATAAATGGGATTATTTTAGTTGGAATAAATAATTTGAAAAAAAAAAAAGTTGTTGCAGCAAGGTACAACAAACATGAACAGTGGTGGTAAGAAAAAAAAATCAAGTGAAAAGTGACAAATTTAACATGTAATGAGATAACTTATAAAGGTAGTAAATAAGGTATGGTGTGTAAGAAATAGGCATAAATTGTAAGAAAAAAAATTTGCAGCAAGAAATGGCTGAAAATAATGCAAATAGTAATGAATGATAATAGTAAAAATCTGATAAGTTACCGATAGCGATAAAATATGCGTATATGCGCTATATCTGACGTTTTTATGAGCCATAAGAATTGTATCTAATATTTTTATGAAATAATAAATTATTAAATGATTTTTGAAAGATGAATTAATATTATTTTATCATTAATTGTTATCAAGTTTTGTTATATCGGTTTGTGTAGTAGCGATCGATTGCGGAAACTATTTGGTTGACAAAATTTGATTTGAAAATTTAGATATCATATTATAGAAAGTAAATCTGCATTATTTTATTACTAAATATTAATTAGATTATTTTGTCTTGATATATGTGTTCATGATCGGATACGAAAACTGATCTCGTAAAGGTCTAAAACGATCGAATTTTTAGACTGTCTGATCTTTTTAAGGTTTATACTATATATATGATTCATAATTTGAGTTCATAACCTTTTTTTAATTAATTTATTATTTTAATTTTTAGAAGTTGTCCGATCAAGTCTAGTTCTTATGAGGTTTATGTTTGACTCGATTTGACTAGGATTCCGATTCCTTTTTTGAGTATAAGGTTTTATTTATAAGATCACCGTAAAATATTGGGAGCTTACATTTATAGGAAATTATTTCTTATTATTTTACCAATAGATATTATTTGGATGTATTACCTCGATTTGCGTGTTAGAGATCAAATGGATGAATTATTTAGCATAAGGTTTTTAGATCAATTGAGTTATTGGATCGTTTTGTTGGTGATATGTTTTTGCTAGACAAATTACTTTTAGGGTTTCAAGTTTTATTTAATTCATCTGATAACTTGGAATTATTGAATCTTTGTCTGATCCCGTTTATGGTTTCCAAGGTTTCGAAATTTGTAGAAATCCAAGTTTAATTTAATTTATATGATATTATAGGGTTATAAATATTTATTTGATTCCATCTAAGGTTTCTAAGATTTTGTATGATCTGATACGATTTTAGGATTTTGGTTCTAATGTGAATTTTAAGATTCATGACGTGTTTTACTTATTTTATTAAAATTCCAATTTATCTTTTGATATGTTCTCGGTCTACATTATTTAATTAATATCATACTCTTTTCTTGATTTGCATTTTTACCTCTTTATTATAATTATTTAATGCGGTATTTGTCATATCAAATAATTTATCAAATACAATTCATGCCAATAATTGTAAGTTTTCTTAATTAGCCTTATGGTCTTCTAATGTTATAGGTTGTATTGATATAATGTTAGATAAGAATCATATAGCATTGCCACAAATTGATAAGTTATCAAGTTTAATATATTATTGGTATTAAAATAATTATGGTCTTATATAATTATTGTTAACTAATTAAAATTGTTTTAATATGTAGATCAAGTATAGCATTAGCATTTATCATATGACAAAATGATCTTGTTTATTTTTACTATAATACATATAATGTTAGTTATAATATATTTTTTATATTATTAACACTACTACTATAAATTGTAGTAATAATTTGTCATATACCTATTATGTATTATGTGTCCAAAATAATCACATGATTAATTTAGTAATATAAAATATTTTATGGGCATTAATTTTAGAGCATTTGTATTTTATTATAATTACTTGTGTTATATTTTGAATATTTCCATATGTAATAAATTATTTAAATGATTTGAGTGCCTTCTAAGAATTCTTTTACTTACTAAAAGAGGTTGTGTTATTCATTTTTTTTGAGGGGGTTATGATCATTTTTAATTATAAGTTCATAAGAAAATATTTATTTGTGATTGTTTTGAAAATTTACTCATTAGACATTGTTTGATTCTATGTGCTTGATGGATCTAGAAATATATTTATTTTTTATTTATTGGAGTTGAAGTTTTTTTGGTTGAGAAATTATGTTATTTCTTATTAGAGAATTTTCATAGCATAATAATTGTTTTTCGAATTGTTTTTCAAAATTAATTGGTAGTTCTTTTAAATTTAGTGTAGTCTCTAATAATTACTTGTTAATTTATTATTGCTCATGATTGTGAAGGCTTAAGGAAATTTTGTTAATGAAGATTGGAATTTCTTAAACTATAATCATACTATTTATATTTTTATTATTCGTAAATCATGAAAAATCGGGAGTGATTTTTGCAACTTCTCTCAATCTCTTTTTTTTTTTCCAAATTCCATAACATATTATTATCAATTATCAAAATTAAGTTATGCAAAATTAGGAGATTTACAAGTAGCCACCATTGAAGATGATTGTCGATTCTCCTACTGCTAAATAATAGTAAATTTTTTGCTAAAACTTATTGGGCTAGAGCCCAAAATTAATGGGTTACCTACCACTTATAGAGCCCACTCCACGAAAGCTCCAAAAGCAAAACACGCCTATGACCTCGATCTCAACCTCACACATGGAGGTTGAGGGTAGCGGGGTCATATCAGTTATAAGCCCCCATCTCAATGGAAGGCTCATGGTGGCCTGATAACTAAATTTCCTTGGTAGTCTATGCCTTATCCGGCCATCCTCTATATCCAATATATCTGTGCCACAGCATTGGCACAAGCACAATCCACGCCTAACACTGATATGCCCTTCGAATCAAGCCAGCTAGCCACCCAAAGTGAACCCATCACATGTAAAGAATATCTTGTGGTTCACTTGGAGTCTACTATGGCCACCTTCTATAAGGAAACATTCAAATCCTCAAGACAAGTTAGCTCTCAATTTTTACTAAGATAGTGTTCTATACTTCTACGAACCCACAGCTAACTTAAGTATTGAAGTGATCATGCTAGACAATCCCCCAGTATACTACTAACTACGTTCTTTGTGTTTGCAAGTTCTAGGTGCTCTCGTGTTGGGTTGTAAGTAAGTTAAGATAGTTCACGAGTTACTTGAGTTCCATTCGGCCAAAGTTGAATTTGACTTATGCACAACCAAATCGAGTTCAAACTACTCAAATAACTATCGAGTTCAATTTCAAGTTCGAGCTTTGAAATACTCTATGAGCTCGCAAGTTTAATTAACTATTAAATTGAGTCGAATCGAGTTCAAATTTATCAATTATTAAATATTCTTTATAGTTAAATCAATATTTAAAAAAATAATCAAGCTTAATCGAGTTAATTTCAAGTTTATCGAGTATTGAATCGAATCAAGTTCAAACTTAAAATTCAAAGCTTGATTAAGTTCAAGTTCGAGATTCATGTTTTTTATTCGATTTGAATTCAAGTATAGTACTATATCAACTCAACTCAATCCAAATCATGTACATCCCTACTCTTCCACACCCTCGTCTTTTGTTTAAAGAGAAGGAAAACTCTACCAACAGCACATATAGATTTTATGTCCGTATTTTAAAATTATTCTTATATAATTTGTATTTATGTAAATTTTATTTGGATAAGTTGATACTTATACAATTTCCTCCTTTTCTACATCCAAACAATGCCGTAACCTGTTTGGCCAAAAGAAAAAATAGCCGGAACCGACATGAAAATACATCAGTTAACACTGGCCTCAACAAACCACTTGAGACAATTTCCTCGACAAAGTGAAGAAAAAAAAAAAAAAAAAACTTGGCCTGTCATCAAAACCTAATTCATCTTCTCTTCTCTCAACGTATACTCGGATATTAATCCACAAGAATGCAGCATTCTTTATCAAGTTATATTAAAATCAAGTCTTGAGATATTCATGGAATTTCTTTTCCAAAAGGCATGTTGTAAAAATTTATTTAAAAAATCAAAAAGAAAAAGGCAAAACTTACGTCATTATTAGCTCCCATCATGCATGCTAGCATAAGATACACTAAGAACTTGCATACAAAGCATGTGACTTCGGTTAAACTGGCGAGTCAAGACTTGCTAAATTTTAGAGACAGAAGAAGTCGCCGAAGCAAATAGAGCTTCACCAGGAACCACGCTATAACCTAACCCCCTGGGAGGAGACACAGACGAATTGCTAAGAGTGATGAAACCACAAGCAAAGAAGAAGGTGAGTTATCATATCAAGAAACGATTTTAAAACCGAATTCTTGCATTAAACTAAAATGAAACATCCTCTAAATATTTCCTGAGATCTAAATGACAAAGCAGGTGACCATCAATTACTTTTATTTTACTTGGAATCCTTATAAAATCCTTTTATTTTACTTGAAATCTTCATAAAATCCCAAGGAATTAGGAGCTATATATATATATATATCCTGTCACGTTGTCCTACCTTCACACCAAGCACTAGCTAGAAATATAAAGAGGAGAAAAAATAAATAAATAATAATAATAACAACAACAACAATAACAAGAACAATTCCTAGGAATACTAATCCAATGGAATTAATCAAATGAGCTCTAAGCTAGGACATCGTATTATTTTCCTCCCCCACATTTCCAGAAAGAACCCATCAAATGCATTAATGAATAGGCCTCTGTAAAATCTTATTACTCAGAATAAGCTTTCCTATTGTCATACTTCAATTAATCCAATTTCTTAAATGAAAGCACAGTTCAATGCTTATGCATAAGCAAGAGTGTAAGCCGAATCCTCAATCTCAATAACAAATAAGCATCTTTACTCGCCCAAGAATATTCAAAATCCAACTCGCAGATCCCCCACGTAACTTGTTATCTAAGTTACAAAAAGAATAAAGAAAGCATGGCCCAAGTTCATTCTACAAGTATGTGAAGATGGCCTGCCAACCCATTTGACCCCTTCACACAAGTAAACCTATCTGCATCAAGTCACTGCTTCTGGAGCAAAGGAATATGCGATGGCAAAATCCATTTTGTCCAAGTGTAAAAACCAAGCCTGATGCCCTTTGCACTTTAGAGCATTTCTACTTACAATGAGTCACTACAAGTTTTTTCTTTTTGTTCTTAGGGATAAGTGTTAAGATAAAGTAGTAGTCTCAACAGATCAAATAAATCGGGAGAGAACTTCACAAAAGGAAGAAAGTCAACTAAACTATATGGGAAATTTTCCATCTGAATATATATATATATATCAGATTGCAAATTTGAATTCTTCCTTTTTTTTTATTTTTTCCCTTGGTGGGGTGTGGGGGGACAAAAAAAATTTGAATTCTACCATCACCTTTCCGCAGAAATAGCCCTCCTGCATAACATCTGGAAATCTGAAACACAGGAAGATAGATGGCACTCATATCTAGAGCATTATAGGAAAAATCTCCTCCGACTAGTGTCCATCTCGGGCTACAATAAAGAGAGATAAAGAGCCATTAGATCAAAATGATAGACAACTGCAATATCAGAGAATAAAGCTGGAATTAGATCTGAAAATTGACATGAATAAATACCTTGTGAACCCATTCATATTCCCCGCCTTTACTATCAAAGGTACCGTGCTGCAGACTGATCAGCTTCAAGGTAAAACGAGGACCACATTCCTGCATAATTACACTAGAAGATTAGAACCACTGTACTTAATGTAAACTGTCCTGGAATAACCTTTAATCTTTATTCAGCAACACTGGGGTCTAATAAGACTTCTGCTTCTGCTGTCACTGAGGTAATTTGGGTCAACCACTCAAATGAATCAAAAGAAATATCAATATGTACCTGAAGGCGTGCAATTACTTTGCTTTGACTGGAGTTCTCACCATCTTCTTCCTTCTTTTTATGTGTGTCTTTATTATCTTTACTCTCAAATATGTATCTGACAACAAGAAACAAGATAGGACAGGTGAAAAAGAGTGAACCATTGCTGATATTGTCATGTCATAATAGCAAAGATGGCACACCTATGATGCCTGAAAAATATAAAATCTCGTTGATTATGAAAAGTCACAACTCGGCGACCTCGAAAATTTGGATCTTGTGGAAATAGTGACTGTATTAACCTACCAAAAGAAAAGGAAAGAAAACCATTAGAAATAAAGTAAGTACGTTATTAATTAAGACAGCAAAATATGAAAGTTAACTAAGAGTAAGTTGCATCAACACAGTGTGCAATCTAGCTTTTTACCATTAATGTAACCCATCTTGTCTTAGGGGTTATCCTCCATCCTGAGAATATTAACTTACATTGAGGTTCACTTGGGCAACTAAAAACCCAAAACACTTGCCACACTTTAAAGATGTGGAATTTCATGAAAACCCCTCGATTCTAACTTATCATCATCGCTCCATCTTTTGTGAAGTCAGTTGTTTAGGGTATTGTGTTTACTTGAGGCTTTAACTCACATGCGCATTATGTGATTAAAAGAAGCAATAAGTCAAAAACGTTTCAAGACAAAGGATAAAATGAGGTTGCAAAGGTGACAAGAGAAAAAGAAAATATAAATTATGTAAGTGAAGAAGTGCCAATACAGCAACATTTGTTAATGAAACACAAAGACAGATCTTTGTGTGTAGCAGCAAAGACATATTTTCTCTCAGTTATTTTATCTCTATAAACTTTAATCCTGATTTGAGCGTCTATATGTCTTAATGGACAAGACAAAGGGGTGACCTAATGTACATCCAGATGTTTTAAGTATATTATTGATCACAAATAACCATTTGCTATCATGACATGAATATATGAATCTACCACATAGAGTGTACATACATGAGTGGACAGAGATATGCATGAGAGCAAGAAAGAAGTGGGAGGGAGTGGGGGTGGCTTCTCTCCCCATTTCCTTCCTCATATGTTCACTTCACATCAAGAAAAATATACAAGAGCCTTGATAATTGTCTTCTAGTAGAGGAGGGAAGAAAGCCTTATGGGGGTTACTAACTCCTTTTTTTTTTTTTTTTTTGGCCTTTCATCATTTACCTATATGTCTAACTCATTTTCTACCAACATCAATCTTCTTTCTTTCTTTTCAAGATCTGTGTTACTATGATCTCAACAAGCTCTTTTATTTATCATTTTCTTTCCAAAGGGGGAAATATGATTAATTTGGTCATGCTACCACAGACACATGAATCCCACCAGGATTGAGTTTTCTTTCATTCTAATTGTGTAAATATCACATAAAAATAAAAAAGTCTGATAGTTTAATTCTATTTTAGAGTCGAGACTTATCTGTTAATATATGAACCCCACTACCTAATCGACACAAAAGAAAACAAGATCAGGGATTGATGATCTGTTAACTCTTTACATCCAAGCTTTTCGATAATAATAACCAAAACATTGCTCCAGATACTTGAATTTTTTAAATAAGTTTTCGTTTAAGGTGTCAAGTGTATTTACTTTACATTCCATAGGAAATATTCTTTGATGACTGAAGAGCTAATAAAGCTTCATGTGCACTGAATGGCACAGTAGGGAGGGGATTAGACTTAAAGCACAGACTTGTAGCAGAGTGAATGATGAAAAATAGAAATGATTTAAGCGGTGCTTTAATTTAAAGTTCTAAAAGTTAATATGCACACCCTCAAATGAAGAGAAGATGTGAATAAAAATAGTTGCAATAGCACAAAAAGTTTCCACAACTAAATGGGCAAAATATACAATATTTCAAAGGTGAGAAAAAATGACAGGCCATTAGTACTACCTGTATCAAAAGCAGCAAGAAGAGAAGTAACCAGTGTTCTATGAGAGTAACGAGAATACATGAAGGACAAAATAGGACTAGCATACCAAAACCGCATGATCATTTTCACCATATGGAAAATGAACTTGGCAACCAAGTAAAAAGTTTATATATTAGATTCTAACAGGATATATTATGTTGAAATGAGTTGAGACAGGATTGTAATTTGCAGTAAGACTATGTTTATGGGAGTTGCTTGGCACAAGAACCTAGGCTAAGCAACTCTATATAACCAATAAAGCAAGGTTCTTGACACAAGAACCAACACAAGAGTTGTTTAATTAGGCAACTCAAAAAGTGAGTTCCTTAACTCATTTTAAGTAGAAAAATTGTTAAAAAAATTATTAAAATAGTGTTAGGTAACTCTCTTGAAGTAACTTATTGATAAAGTGTAGAGTTGCTTAAGTTGTTGGTGTGGCATCTTAAGCAACTCTTTAAGGAACCCACCATTAAAGATGCTCAAAATTCACTCAGCTGTATATAAATTTCAGTGCCATTACAAGGATAAATACCCCATGCATCTTTTCATGGCAATCATGCCTAGAAAGACTTACATATTGAGCACATTCATTGCAGTTTTTTACTATATACAAATAAGCGGGGCAAACCATCAAGTGTACTACAAGACAATCAAAATTAAGGCCTTCTTCTCTATGGTGTTCTATTGCAAATAGAAAACTGAAAAGGCTCAACAAGAATAGAGAATCCAATAGAAAAGACGCACCTTGTAGTATTAAAATTAAATAAGAAAAAGAAAACTAACCTTCCAACACGGTGGCCCAAGCGCGTTGTAAAATTATTCAGTACTAGCTCAGGCTTATGGCTGGTCGGTCTTCCATGATTCTGCAAGTAAATTAAAAGCAGAGACATTTTTCCAAGTCACTTTTAGATACTGAACAGTTGATATCGTCATGTCAGAAATTGTGAAACTATGTTGCTGTTCTACTAAGGACCATTATATCATGTATCTTGTAATTGCTTTTCTGTTTCCATCTCTTTTGTTAATGTTGTTTCTTGTCTTTGGCAAGAACCTTTGAAATGAGGACCATTTTATCGACCTTGGTATAATTTTGTAATTTGATAACTTCGTTGTTCTTACAATCATCTACTATGTTTCCTTTTCATGCATTCATTCGTTTACAAATATCAATATAAAATATATGTGTGTACATATAAAATAAAAAGAAAGAACCTCACTTTACTAAAAATAAAATATTGCCTCGGCAAGCTTTCTACCCTTTTCAGAGTTGCCTTAAAAAACTAGCGAATTTACTAGATAAAGGCAAAAATGCACCTTCCAGATCATTAACAATTAAGAGAATGAGCCATTGTCATTTCTCCCACAGCCTACAAATCACTTTAAGTACAAACAACCTAGATATTGGAATCAATGCATAGACAACACAACACACCTTAATATCTTTCCGTAATACAAGCTTCGAAAGCTTGAAATGTGCGGTCGGTCCATCAGGTAAGCCAATAATCAAAAGGCCATCTACAAACCCAAAAAAAAAAAATAAATAATAATAAGGAACAAGATATTTTTGTGAACACAATACCACAGGGGAAATGACAAGAAACACTAGAAATAGAAACCTGGCTCTCTTCTATTTGTATGAACAACAATGATGGAAGTGAAGTCCTTGTTCTTAGCATATTCGACAATCTGACAGCCAAATTAGAATGCTCAGCAGAGTAGCACAGTAACTGACAATTACGAAACCTATGGAAACAAACAAAAAATACCAAAATCCAAATTCAAGCAAGCACCTTTTTCAAGTCATAGGTTCCTCTCTCGTGGTAATGAGAATTAGGGATCACCTCGAGCAACTCCGATATAAAAGCAGGCCCTCTCTGCAAGTAAAGTAAGCAATTACAAGAAACCAAAATCAACAGTAGAACATGCTTAAACTAAGTTAATGTTGAGACTCGATGAAAGCTTCAAACTGAGGAAAGTACAGTGATACATACAGTTGAATTGAACCTGCAAGTAGTAATCAATATCTTTGGCTCATGTTCACGCGTCAAAATCGAGCTAAACTCATCCGCATCAATCCCAGCATATAGCTACCAGAAACAACAAACGCATATACGGATTATAAATTCACAAACGAAATTAAGAAATAAGCAGTTGTAAGAATTCATGTATAATTGAAAAAGAACTGAAAAAAAAAAAGAAATTAATGAGCAGACCAGACCAGACCTCTTCATCATCGGGTCTGCAAACAGTTTCGTCGAATTCGCGAGTGTTCTCGATGGTACGAGGAGTTTTCCTAGGTGGAGGCTCCTCACCGAGCTCGAGAGCACGTTTCTCAGCGGCGTTCCGAGCTTTGATGTTCTTGCGCTTCTCAAGCTTCTTCTGGTGCTTGAGTTTGGCATGAACTTCGGATCTCTTATCTTTGTTTTTTATCATTGAGGGTAATATTTCTCTCTTCTTGTCCGTTTTCAATTTCTTTTCTTTCCTTTTGTTATTGCTGTTGTCATCCTCGTCAACGTCGACCCACTCGCCTTCTTCATTGTTGTTGTTCTTGTTCTTCTTTCTCTTCTCACCCATATCTTGTTCTTCTTCTTTACAGGGGATTATGGATTATGCAGTAGCGACTGGGCTTATGACGGTGGAGTATGTGGAAAGCGAAACCCTCGAGGAACCCTAAGTTCTTGTTCGCCTTGATAGCCGTTTAAAACCAAACAAGCGACCCAGAAACCTGATATATTTATTTGGCTCTAATCCGGCTTATATGGCTACATGGGTTAGTCCGCCAACATAACTAACTCAATCCCTTTGTTTGATTCTTTTGGGTTAATTAGGTTAAAAAAGAAACCAATTTGACCTATTTGACACACTCATATTAATGAAACAAAAAAAATTAAGTATTTTATAATTTTATTAATATCAACTGTTCATTATAGTTATTTTATTTATTTATATATAAGAACAAGTTTTTGAAATAATTTATTTGATATTATATTGTTGCTTACTCGAATCTGATAGGGACTAGACTTGGGGAGAGTAGGCTTGAGTCATAGCTAGTAGGAAAGTCTGTAAAACAAGAGAGAAGTTAATAGTACTCAAAGCATGAGCCTAGTATGGCCACTCTGATACTTAAATCAGTATTTGCCATGATAAGCCCGTGATCCAAGCAAAAGAAATAGTTAGGTTCGACATTACCCGAATCTAGAGAGGACTATGAGTATTTATAGGGGACTAACCAAACGGTTATGCTCGTAGTAGGCGAGCGGTGAGTGACCGATTAAAAGGCCATACTGGATGTATGGTGATTGTGAAGAGGGGCCACGCCATCATCGTATGCAAAGTAAGGTCGATTGAGCCATAGGTGCTAAGTGATGAGTATGGTGGGAACAACTAAGCAATCCATCTAAGTCAGCGCGATGCTGGATCATTTTATCAAGAAAGTAATTGAAAGGCTTGGGTCGAGCATATTAGCCTAGCTCATCGATGTATAAGGTTTGGCTCAAGTGGACTCATAGTCAAGAATGGACCATCAACAGTTGTTCCCCACCACAACTCACATTGTAAGCAAGGAGAGTAAGTCAGTCATTGGAGTCAGCCGAGTCAAGCTAGAGGAATGGCAGTATATTGTAAGCAAGGTATCTGCTCCAAGCATTATGTTTAAGTTTATTGAAGCGTGTTTTCATATGCTAGCTATTTGAATCTTAGCAGGAAAACTAACCTATGGGTAAGATTCATGGATCACGAGTTACGATGGTTATTATTCCATACTTTACCAAACGGCATCATCTAGCTAGTTAATCTAGACCATTGATTCATTAACTAATGTGCATCTAGCAACTAGGGCAATTTTGCTTTTGTTTCTTCATCATTGCTTCCTTTTCCCAAGGCTTTCATTGGAACTTATAAGTATCCCCTAGGGCAGTGATCACATTCTTTGGCACTTTTCTTTCATTCTATAAAATCTCTATTCATTCATTTCTCAGGCAATCATATTTCGATTTTCTTTTATGGCTTGTGAGACCTATAGTTCATCTCGTATTGTCAATGAGGCTACTAATGGTGGTAACCTTAGGGTAGTTTCACCCATTCCTTCGATAATGCAGTTAACCCCTATTATCCAAAATGTTGTAAAGAGTAGGACAAAGGAGTATGGTCTCACCATTAATGACTATTCCACTCCCTTTCATAACAGTAGTCATTTGTTTGTAGTGGTGGAGTCCTGCCCTGGAGATTTCTATTTGGCAGTAGGAGTGGAAAAAGGTTATATTGGGTATGTTTTTAGTTCTCCTTCTGATTTAGGTGTTGGTAATGGACCCAACAATTTTCACAGCGAGATTAATGAGAATGGTCTCCATAGGGCATGGGATCATTATTTTGCTAAGGCTCCCAACGGTCACACTATTACCCTTATGGGGCCAAGCAATCGGATGACCTTAGTTTATGGTCTAAGGTTTTGTGCCTATAATAAGTGTATAGATTTTGGTTTTTGTTTTCCACTGTCGGATTTTTAAGAGGATGTGTTGAATTGTTTCAATTGGAGTCGGGTTCGATTGATGCCAAATTCTTGTTCATGACAATGATTATTTGTTTGTAGTGGTGGAATCTTACTGGTGTGTGTTTATGATTACAAGTTAAAATTTATAATGCCATTAATTCTGGATCCACCCAAGGCAGCGCACCTATCCTGTAGTATGGAAATTAACTCAGATGTCATCCTAAGGATCCATGGGCAAGTACTAGTATTTCCCTTTCACTACCATCTAGCTGAAATTATCAAGGTAATTATACTAATTCTAATGGTTAATTAAACTATAACTAATAAACCCTAATTAAAAGAATGTATGAGTGCTTTTCTTGATTATAAAATCAATTCACAACAATGCTCCTAATTTTGATCCACCCTAACCCTTATCTCTTATAATAAGTTTAATTGATGAATTGTTAAATCTTGAATTGTAGGATTTCTTGATTAAACCAATTACTCTATTCAAGTTAATTGATTACTAATTTTACATGAGAAAGTAGGAATGTCTTCTTCCACTAACGACAATGCAAAATTGCATGAAACTCATAAATCCTAAATAAAGATTGAATCTTTATGATAGAAATTCGAATTCTCCCTACGTCTAGGTGAAACATGCAAATTCGTCATTCATGGGTGATCTATCCTATTGATTGAAATTTCTTTCTAATCAACAAGAATCAAACATGCAATAATCTTGGCCAGAAATTATCACAAGACAATTAAAATAACATTAATGAATTCAAGATAGAAACTTTTCATTAATTAATAACGACTCAGAATATAGGTTAGGGTTTCACAAAATCTAGGGCATACAAATATATTCTTCCATAAGATAAAAAAGTAAAACAACAAATCTAGAAGAGTTTAAGAATCTCATGATTAATTGAAAGTCTTGGAACAATTGTTGTGAATCTCCGATGATTGTGTCATCATTCTTCCTTTGAAAAGCTCTCCTTTTGTGTATTTTAGGGTTTTTGAAACAATGGAACTAATTGGTTTGCCTTTGATAACGGAACAAAACATATTTATATTGTTTTGGACATACACGACCCATGAATGTCAGTCGTGTATATTGGAATCTCGCGAAAAGTTTCCATATTTAAAATATACACCATCTCGATGTACACGACCCGTGAATGTGGGTAGTGTGTGTTGATTCCAAATGTTTTCTTCATTGTTTGATCCAAAATTTATCCATTGGTTGCGTAATCTTTATATCTTCATGATAGCTCTGAAATTCCATCGAATCTTTGCCCGTTCCATTATAAATTCTTAAAAAAAAAAAACTTAATCAACCTGTATTATCCCTTAAATAAGCAATTAATCCAATAAGTATCCTTTTTCTTCAATAACTTAGATAAATACCATATAAAACATAGCCAATATAGCACAATCATTAAGGGTCTTAAACACTTATCACTTATCTTAGGGATTTCTATCCGATGATAGGAGTGGGAAAAAGGTTATATTGGGGTTGTTTTTAATTCTCCTTTTGGTCTAGGTGTTGGTAATGGACCCAACAATTTTCACAGCAAGGTTAATGAGGATGGTCTTAGTAGGGTGAGGGATGATTATTTTGCTGAGGCTCCCAGCGAGTACACTATTACACTCATGGGGCCGATTAATCAGGTAATTAGTTTATAGGCTAAGGTTTTGTGTCTATACCAAGTGTATGGATTTTGGTTTATGTTTTCCATTATCGGATTTTTAAGAGGATGTGTTGAGCTATTTCAATTGGAGTCTAGCTCGATTGATGCCAAATTCTTGGATGTTGTTAATCGCCTTTGAGGCTCTGTGTATTGGGTTATATCGAAGGTCTTCCCACAGTTGTTTTAGTATTATTCTTATGATCAAGTGTCTTGATGATGAATGGCTACAACTATAACAAAGAAGAGAGTTGCCTTTTTTTACCAGGATAGAATCCACTATAAAGGACTGGAAGGGTAAATTCATCATCGTGAAGATGGAAAGGGAGGCTTCATTTACAACCTAATAGGTACATTTGCCTTAGATTTTTTTCATAACCATCGTCGCTTGCTAGTGACTAAGAGACTTTAACAAAGCTAAAATCTTTTGTAGAATGGCATCGTTTGGTGGGCGTCAGCACCCTTGATGCCAAGAAGCTCAAGAGATTTTATTTGGAGCGGGGCCTTGTTTCATATCACAAGCTTATTTCAAGGAAAGAGAGAAGGAAGCTCGAGGTATAGCTTGAGTGGGGCTTCTAGGCATTTGGTATTGTTTGTTTGTTGAGGAGTGTTACTTAAGGAAGATAAGATCGTGGGTTTACTCGTCATTACCTTATTTCATCTTGTTGTTGATATAATTTTTTATCTTTGTAGATAATGCTGGCTAGAAAGGAAAATCTGGGGATATTAGTCAGTTTTGTTTATCCTAAATCATCTAAAGGTAAGAGTCGAGATAAAGCTCCATCTTCATCTATCGGTGAAGGGCGGGATGTGATGGGTAATCATCCGATTTTTGAAGAGTCAGCAGCTTGAAAAGGAAAGGCACATGTAGGGTCTTTAGTACTAAGAAAGGGAGCGTCAGGCGGGGGTGCACTTGGGATGCCTCAATCTCCCTCTAAAAAGCCTTGATAATAGGAGGGTGCGGTTCTGTCATTCCTCCTATGAGTAGTAGATCTCCATCTATTGGTAGGGATGATTGTAGGAATACCTGTGTGGCTATTAGGGTTATGAACCCCCTTGATACTAGCCATCATCCGAATAACTCAATTAAATTAGATTCAAGTTAGCATGAAGAATATGTTCTTATCCTAATCAAGTTCAAGAGGACTTCCAGGCCAATTATTGCCTTTCCTCTAGCTCTTACTCACCATGGGCTAATTGGTCATATCAAACTACCATGCGAAGGGAGATGCTTGTTCTCCTTAGTTGTGCCGACTAAAGGTGATGATCGATTGGGGCATTTTGCTTATGTAAGTACTTTTTTTATTGGTCATTTTATATCTTGTTGCATAGCTTGCTCACCGTCCCTGTTGTCTACAAAGAATAGTGGAGAATATCGTAGAGGTGGTGTTATGCGATAAGATTTTTTAGCAGGAGATTAATCAACTGAGATCCGAACTTTTTGACAGAGACAAACGTCTAGAGGAGGTAAGTCTTTCTGCTGCCATGAGTTAGTTCTATCGTCATACTAATAGGCTATTGTTGCCTTTATTGTGAGCTGAAAGCTGATTATGACATTCTTAAGCAAAGGTTCCAAACGGGAGACCGACAAGCCAACCGATATAAGGAGGAAAAACCGATTACTAAAAGGAAAGTTGAAGAGCTGTAATCCCAACTTCAAAATCATAAGCTAGCTGCCCGAAATGAAATTCGCATACTGGATGATGAGATGTAAGGACTAATGTTTTTAGAACCAAACCGGAATTTGATTTGGATATGCTAAGAGGTTAAGGGGTTGAACCAGGGGTCAAATTAGGGTCATAAAGAGATATTTAATTATAATAGACAAATATATGTGACATTACTCAATTAAATTCATATTTAGATCAAAATCACCAATTAATTATTAAATAAGCAAGATATAATAATTATATTTTATAAATTCATAATATAGTATGAATACATATTTAAATTTCTAGTTCTTTTTTTTTCATTTAATCTAGGTTAACTAGTTTGGGCCAACTGGTTTGACCACCTAAGTCAACCGGGTCAACAAGGTTAATCCAATTTAATGCAAACCTAGGTGAATTGAGTGGATTATCTCGCCTTTATGGCCATTTCTGATTGAACAGGGTCAAACGGTCGGGCTTGTTCGAGTCTAACAACATTAGTAAGGACAACTAGGAGCTTAGGGTAAGGTCGGTTGACTCTAGTAACTGTTGGAGGATAGTCGGAAGGAATTGGCTAAAAGTCACTCAGGTTTTTGTTCCGTGAGACAGAATTGATATTGCAAAGAGATGAGCTTTAAGCTTCGACTACCAAGGCCAAGCTTGATATGGAAAAGTCGTATAAGGATCTGGATAAAGACCAAAAAGAGCATAACAAGCTATGCAAGCACGTTGGGGCACTTAAAGCCGAAGTCGCTGCTCTTAGTGCTCCCTAATGAGATTCTATTCTTGATTATTATTTTAGCAATGAAGCTTAGGTGGAAGAGAAGTTAAGGAATGAACGAGGGACCATCAACGAGGTAATCTATATCCACGAGCGTTGTTCTTGTGACATGGTTCTTTAGCAAAATTTCACTCTTATATCTTAAGTGGAGCAATGGTCCTAAAAGAGAATGAGAAGGATGAGGAAAAGGAAGACGAGGACGGCGTTCATGAGGGTTAACAAGTAGCCTAGAATGTTCCACTGTCGATCAATGGGGAGCCATTACTTGAATATGCTCCTGATGTTACTCCCATAGTAACTCCTATAGTTGGTGATAAGAGGTCGTGGTTAACTAGCAAATTGGTTCCTCTGACTGATTCTATTAGTGGTGCGACTAGTGAGGGGCTATACACCTCTTAAATTGATCGGTTTATCAAAGAATTGAATGAGGACTTGGCAAAAGACTGATGTTGTTGTTCGATTGGGATGCCAACCATTTTTTATGTAATTATCTTCATGATCTTTAACAAAATATTTTTTAATTTTCTACAATCTTTTCTCTTCATTTTTTGTTCCTCGTATTTCGTTTTGGATTTGACCTATATCTACTTGCATCCTCCCAAGGGCTTTTGCTGCTGCCATTTTGAGATTTATACTACATGTTTATAAATGAGTATCTCTCTGTAAACATTGGATTACGATTAAATCAATTAAACAGCTGAGGTTGTGTGTCGATTAATGTTCCCAAGATATTGTGGGATCTTTTTCATCATTATCCCTTCATTCTTTGCTTATAAATAAGGGGGTCCCTTTCTACCATTGTTCATTCACAACTTTTCTTTTTCTCTCTTCGTGTAGTCCCTATTCTTTGAAATAATTTTTGTTTCTTTTTTCATGGAGTTGTGACCTTATATCTAGTTGGAAAGATCAAGTCTTTATTGTCATATTACTCTTCTTCCTATTTGGATGGCTCGGAGTTTTCCTAAAGGACATTTGTCCAAAGTAAACCTTGCTTGTTCATAGCAGCAAGAATTTTCCAATTACGCTATGACTTATCCATAGGTCTCATTATCTATAGTTATATGGGGTCTCCATAATGGAGAAAGAGCGTGCGTGCTCAAACTAAGCAATACCCTTTACCTACCCTTAAAGAGGCAGTTTCTGTTTTGGGGCTCTTAGTCTTTCTCTTTTGGCTTAGAGATGGCTCCCTATGATGGAGTCAGTAAAGGGGAATCTAGTGGGTTCTTCTTCGATTCTCCATCTTTGAAAGATTTAGATTTAAGAATATTAGGTCGACCAAGATGGTGTTAGCAAAAGAGGATTAGTTGGGTTACTCCTTACTGTCACAAATTGTCTGTCGATGTTCTTATGTTTTCGTCTATGAATGATTCTCTAACCATCTCATTTTTTGTAGATGTTTTAATAGGTAGCATTTACCAAGAGAAGCTTTAAGTTTCACAATTTTTGTCAAAGATTCTGTAATAATTGGCTGGGATGTCGTTTTAAACTATTCTGCTTAAGAAACTGGTCAAAACTATTGTAGTTTTTGCACTTTATTGAATAAATTTTATATGTATTTTAGCTTCCTTTTAAATGTTCTTTATTTTGTTCATGACTAGGGTGATGATCCGTTCGGTCGGGCGCTCTTACGTAGTTTTAATAAATTCTAAGGATGCTGGTGTTTAGTGTAAGCAGCCTAATCAATGGGTCCCTATAGTTATGATCCATTTGATCAGATGCTCTCACGTATGAATTTGCAAATTTTTAAGATGCAGGTGTTGAGCATAAGCAGCTTAATCAGTGGGTCCCTAAAGTTATGGACCATTCAGTCGGTCATTCTCACGTAGGACTTAGTAAATTTTTAGGACATAGGTATGAGCACAAGTAACTTAATCAATGGGCCCCCAAAGTTATGGCCCATTCAGTCGACGCTCTCATGTGAATTTAGTAAATTTTTAGGACGCAGGTGTTGAGCATAAGCAGTCTAATCAGTGGGTTGGTCCTTGAGTCCATGGCTTCGCAAAGGACTTTAAAGAACTTAGGACACGAGCGCTGAGCCTAACCAGCCTGCTCGGTTAGTTGCTGAAGTTGTAACCTCGTGATAGGTGTTATTTACTTATAATTTATAGGCTTTTGGAGTCTATTATAGTCTTCATTTATGGAATCTTATCGAGAACTACTACTTAGAGTTGTAATATTTCCTTTTCAGGTAACTTGAAACAAGTAAACAGCATTTATCCACATTTAAGAGAAAGAATCAAGCCAATTCAAGCAATCACGCGTGTCATAAGGAGTTATGAACTTTATAGAAGGATTAGAGGTCAATCATGACATTATGAGGGATAAAATAGAGATCAGTGATGATCACTGGATGCATTATGCTCGTGATCAAGTTGAGAAAAAGTGATCAGTGACCATCATTGGATGCATCATAGGCATGATGGCTTGTTAGTAAAGACCAAACAGTCGTTTACTTGTGCTTCACGAGCATTATGGGGAAAATTTGTTAAACAGAGATGGATACTCTCATCAACCCCATGATGAAGGGTGTGGTCAGCCTTGTTTACTAATTTTTAAAGACCAAATCGATTTCTTTGAAGGAAAACATATGTGAAACATTTCCATGGAGGGTCCTCAGAATAGGCATCTTATTAAAAGTATACATACCTTAGACCACCTAGGACAAGAAATCAATTCATACGCATTTATCACCCTCTCATCTTTCTGTTGTATCATTTTTTTAGGATCTTGACATTTTATAGAAGCTCTAGGTGGGAGAGGGTGTGTTCATAGTGAGTGTTATGTTCATCCATGTGTTCAGATTCGTAATAGTTATCCTCAAGTCAGTTCGGGAAGTGTGTCGTTCATGTTATTCGATTGAAAAGACTCCATATCTTAATTGAAATTCATTTAAAAGGGGTTTTTCTTCCCTACTTTTGTTGTCCCTTATAATTATGTTTATGTTTTTATTAGTTGTTTGCATTTACTATTTTGTATCATGTCTGAGTAGAGAAGTAGGACTTGTTCTATCACTTTAACATGAAACAGATCTTAAATCTGTTAATTAGTTTCAATGAATTGAACTTAACAAATTCAGGAAGTATTGTAACCCTAACACATTTCTTGACTAGATTTTGATGGAAAACATCAAGGGATGGTTCCATTGAATAGATCTGATTTACTGAACGAGTTGCTCATGATAGAGATATTATGGTGAGACTTTCTGTATTTCTTTATGTGAATTTGATAATTAATAGACTCAGAACAGTTTTTAGGAGAGATCCTGGTAGACTTAAGTGAAATTAGATTTGAATGATTCTAAGGTTACATTTCGTTGTCCATGATTCATAGGACAGGACATAACAAACTCATTTGTTCTTTGTTTGGTTTTTCTTATGAGCAAAAGGACAAGACCAAAACAATCCTCTGGCATAGGACAAGCTTCAAAATAATTGTCTCATATATCATATGATACAAAAATTGAATGTACAGGACAATAACCAAAATTACAAAAGTATCCCTACTGTTGGTAAGGTCTCTTTCCTTTTCCTTCGTTCATCCTTACACCTAACTCCATTTCAAACCCGAGCTTAGTTAGCTCGGGTGAGTCTGTCTTTCCTTTGTTCATCTCCTTGCTTCTGGTCATCTCTTTTTTGTTCTTTGGTCAGTCTAAACTCTAACATCTTCTACTGTATCATTCCATTCCACTTGAAACCCTAGTTGAGGTGAATCACTCCCACGCTCCATTAGTTGTTTAGTTTGAACAATATTGCTCTAATTTCCTCTAAATGACTGCTTTAATATCTCATTTTGTTGATTTATCTATTTTATATATGAATTATGTGAGTTGGGTTTTCTTTGTATTTGGATTTCAACTTAATATTAGTCAATACAATGGGGGTTCATATCGGAGTTGGTTTTATTACATAATTAGGAGTTTGTTTTGTTTATCTTGGGATCCAATTCAGTGAGTTATGAACAGATGAGATTTAAGTTTGAAGTTGTTAGATTTTTGTGAAGTTATGACCCTATGTTAGATTTTAGTGTGTTTTGTACTTGACATCAATCCTTCATATTGATAGTAAGCGTACTTGATTTATTTCCCTCCCATTAAAACTGATGATAGCAAATCCATAAAGGAGCAAGATGCCCATTGGTTCCACCTTAGCTAATATGCACAAAAAAAATTTATTACCATATCAAAGGTTTTTTAGTAGGAGAATGATTCATAAGCCCTTACTTAGGCTTGCCTATTATTGTTATTATTGGATGAAGCAATGTGGATTTGGTTGTTTTGGCAATTCCAAGTGTATTCTACTGTGTTTTAATTTCCTCAATGATGCTGTCAATGTATTTAGTGGCAACCTAGATTGCTCTACAGATGCATAATCTGATTTGTCTAATTTCGTTTATAATTTTGGAAGCAGGTTTAGTTTAGGAATTAATATTACAAAGCCATATGGAATGGAGTGGAGAAAACAAAAACAACATGATTTTCATGAATAAGAATAGGGGTCCTTCTAAGTTATGTGAAGTTATAACTAATTAAGGTTTCTTTTTGTTTATCTTATGTAATAGGATCATATGAAATCTTACTTGCTGAGTTATTAGTGAGAGCTTTCTGAGAATACAAGTGTATAAAAGTGAGCCTTTTGGGTGTTGTGTGTTTAGACATAGAGACCAAGTCAATAAAGGACTCTCAGAGATTGGCATGGAGGAGTGTGATGCTAGTAAGGTTGTTGAAATTGTTAAGGAAGGATATTGTAATTACTAAACTTTATGTCTATTTTGTTTATGTTGTTCAGAAGCCAATGTTTCTTTCTATTTTGTTGTATGATAACACTACTACATTGTGATAATATCATGCAAGAAATCTAAGTGTTAAGGAGAGAGTACAAAAGAGAGGATCTAGCAAGGCAATGGGCTTGGACAAAAGATTCAAGGACAAGGTCATTCTTAAAAAGGTAGAGCATTCCTTTACTGAATCAATAGATTGGTTTTATTTGAATATTGCACTTTTCATGATTTTATTTGGAATTGCACTATTCATTCAATGATACATGCACTGTTATCATTTGGTTTTATTTGAATATTGCACTTTTCATGACTTTTTTATTTGGAATTGCACTATTCATTCAATTATACGTGTTATTCCACGAAATGGATTTATTTTTGGTGAAAATGCAAATTATGCTTACTAAACTTTGATTTTGGTGTAGATGTGTAACTAAACTTTCATATTTTGCAAATATGAAATTGGCTACTTTCTCCTTTTAAGCATGTCCACATGCTCTATGATGAGACAAGTAGTCGCATTAGTTATGAGCCTCTATTTTTTGTTCAGTAGTATGTGTGGGTAGCGATGGTGTTAGCTTATGTTGCTTAGATATAAGTCTGATGTGTAATTGTTTGTATGTGTTAGTAAATTATGTGAGTAGGTATTGTTATCGGTCATGATGTAATGTAGAGGTGAGGATGATAAAACACAATCTTATGCTTAGAAGGTTTATGGTTTATTGGGTTTTTTTATTTTTAGTACAACTGTTCAAGCTCTCTCTATAGGTCATTGTGTATGTGTCTATCTGAGTCATATACATGGAAGCTCAAGGGAAGAAGAGAGTTCCCCCCCAAAAAAAAAAAAAAGAATTCTGGATTTTGATTATAATTGTTTGAAATAAAATGGGTTGTGTTAATTTCAAGTTGTTTTCAATAAGTTCATTGCTTTGTTATTGGTGTTTTATACTCTTGTTATAGTGTCATTGATTCACATGATGATAAGGAAATGCACTCCTTTTTCTTCTTTGGTAGTTTTTTGTTTTACATATAGTACTCATAATTGTTGGATTTTAATGCGGTGATCAAAATTGGTTGCTTTAACTAGTAATGGCATTGGAGTTCATTGTGGTGATTGAAAATAGTAGCCTTGAATTGAACCAAGGCCTTTGTGGAATCATGTCATAATTACTAGGCTATCCCTTTACACTATGCTCTACCTATTTCATAAAGTCGGAAAGTTGAGAAGCTTCTTCCATTTTACTTACATGAAAGAAGATAGCTTTGAAAGGATTCTTGATACTTTAAATGAGTGTGAATACTATTGATGACATTTGATCCAATGATATAAAGAGGACATCTAAAGTCATTCATTCCATGCTAAGTTAATGGTTCCGTAGATTCTAAGTTGCATCATTTTTTTTTTGTTAATTCAAGCTGCATCATCATTATTAGATAACTTACTAGATAAAACCTATTTTAAGTTATTATATAAAGTAAATGGGGTCTAAGGGGTCTCCAAGAGTGACTATTTATGTATCTGGATTTAAGAAGTTCCATGGAGTTTCAGAGAACCCAGTCGAGACTATTGTATTTTCAAGTTATGGAGAAGTCATCTACTCTGTATTTTCAAGTTATGGAGCTGAATGGTTTGAAACTTGTCTTCTGGATTATGACCGTGCTCTAATTATGGCAATTTTATTTCCATAATGATAATGTTTTGATTTGACAATCATGTCTTATCTTTTTGTTTACATGGAGGGGTCGGAAATGATCCAAGAGAAGATTGCTATTTGAGCATCCCAAAACATGTATATATTCTCTATCCATTTGGTTTATTTGTCAATTTTATTGACTGTTAGTTGGAATATATATAGACTAGTGGAATGTACTCAAATGAGAGATAATCTAGCACAATAAATGTATGGTGAATGGAGGGTGCAACGTAGAAACAGGAAGTTGCTTTTTTGGTCAATTAGTTGTACCATTTTTGCCATTGTAAAATTTCAAGTGTTGAAAAATTTCTACATTATAATGGCAAATTGTTTGATATTGCAAATTGTATTGTGATGATTATTTTACTTGATTTAGGTATACTTGAAGTAAAGGTATATTATTTTTTATGATTTATTATTAATTTGATGATTAATTGATATTATTCAATATTAATATTCACTACTAATGCAATAATTTCTATTTATCTAGAGATAATTAAATAGATATGTAATTAATTAGCTTAATATTGATAGTATTAGTTAATTAATTTTTATTTATTAAATTTAAACTAATTAATTTATTATATGAATATTTAATATTGTAACTAGAAGTTAAATTTTGCAAGAAAAAAACATAGTTTAATTATGGCTTTTTATTTTATATAATACGTAACTAATTTAATTATTTATATAAATTAATCTTTTAAATTGTATTTATTAAATAATATAATAAATTAGTTAAATAAATATATAACAATACAAGGGTTTAATAGTAAGAAATGATGATTTATCTTATACTTGTGTATACCAAACAAAGGACAACATAAAAATCCTTGTCCAGTACCATACATACCAAACATGGTACAATAGAATTGTTTTGTCCAGTACTTTTTTACTCTGTTGTCCGGTTCTTTTTATCCTATCGAGTCCCTCAAATCAAACGCAACCTAAGGAGACATTTATATACCTAATGAATTCTTACAAATAATTAATTGTTAGAACACCAATTATTCTTAAATCATGTTAAGGGATGAGTAAGTCTATTGTTGAATCTTGTATTATGCATCACATTGTATCATTTTGTGTCAATTAAAGTAATTTTTAGTAAATTAGGAATAATAACCTATAAATAATCTATAGATCGATCAATTAGGTAATAGGAGGATTAGAGAGTACTAATGTTTATAAGGTTTCCTGTAGAGATGACCCTATACTCTATCCTATACTATAAAATGATAGGTGCACTTGCTTATGCAAATGGAGTCGAGAGTGGAACTATAGGATTATAAATCATTAAAACTTGGTAGCCTATAAAATAGGCCATCACCTCTCAAGGGACTAGAGAACTCAATACGTGGATGCTGAAAGTAAGCAGCTCGGTCAGTCGATCCTTAGGGCCGTAGCCTCATAAGGGGTTGGAGACTTAGGATGCAGGTGCTAAGCGTAAGCATCTGATTAATCGGTCCTTGGGGTCGTGGCTTCACAATGGACTAAAGAACTTATGACGCAGAGCTAAGTGTAAGTAGCCAGTCGATCGGTATGATTTTATTATCAGGCGACCATATCTTCTAAGGTAATTCAAAATTTCAAATTTCTGTTAAAGATCAGTGCCGATAACAAAGCGATAAGATATTTATGCAAAAACATATACTTAAATAAAGTACTTCCTTAAGCTATCTGCATTCTATGTCATTAGGATTAACTGTCCATCGAACTACTCTAGACGATAAGCCTTATTACAGAGATTTTCAATGACTCAAACAAGGTCTTCCAAGTGGGGTCTAACTTCCCTTGCCCTTCTCTAACTCCTGTATCTACCAATTTACGGCATTTAGGTGTGAGATTGAATTCCTTATGCCTGACTTTCTTGTCGTAATAGCTTGGCTAAGTTGATAACCACAAGTCTCTATTCGGCTTGGTCTAAGTTTGCTATAGTCTCTAGGTTGGCCTTTAACACTATCTAATTGACTTGCGAGTGGAACTACTAGGTTCTTTCGGTTAGGTGCTCCAATTCAACTAGGTGCACGGTTTTTATGCCAAATGCTAGTTTGTATGGTGTTTCACTAGTGGAAACTCGATGTGTATTTCTATATCCCCAAAGTATATTAGGTAGTAGATCTGCTTATCAAACATGGTATTGATCGACCATCTTTCTAAGACTTTTAGCTATGGTGTGGTTCACTGCTTCTACGTGACCATTGTCCAAGGGAGGGAGACTAATGTATACATAATTTCAATGTAGTGATACCAACGGAATTCCCTAAATTGGTCATTGTCAAACTGAGTGTCGCTGTTGGTGATTATGATCTATGGTATCTCAAATAAACACATGATGTGGTTGGTTACAAAGGACTATGCGGTTGTTCCATGATGTTGGCGACTATCTGTTCTTCTGCCCATTTGGTGAAGTATTCGACTGCTACAATGATGAATTGTTTTTGTCTAGAAGCCCTAGAGAAAGGCCCAAGGATATTGTGAGACCTACTAATTGAAATAATAATATTAAGAATTTGATAATGATAAGATGGAGTGATCCATATAATTTGATATTTCAAGTATGTCTTTATTAAATAAAAATAAAATAAATTAGAACATTTCTCTTCATAGAATAAAATAATAATATGTGATAAATAAACTATAAGAAGCACTACATGAAATTGGATTTTTAAACGAATAAAAAAATTATAATGGATATTAGTTTTAAGCTAGAGTTTACAAGATCGATTTTTTTTTTCATATGTGTATATTGACATTGATGTTAGAATGCAAACATCACTTCCATGTTGAATGAGGAATAGAAAGCTTTCCTTGATATTTGACAACCTCTTCATCATGTTTTTGATCTCTTCATGGGTTCATTCTTTTTCTAAACTTGGTCGGGTCTCCCTAGTAGGAGGCATTGGTGCGTGGTCTTCATGAGATTAAATCGAGCAGGGCTGGCACGTTTAACTTTTGGGCATTTCTCATCATCCATTCGATGTCTCAGGAAACCGAGCTGGGTATTGGGATGTCATGTGCTCTTATAAGGTGTCGCGGGTTCCCCTTACCGGGTTCTTGGAGACGTAGGTCCCCTATACCCATTCGAAGTCGATCTTGAGTTGTAAAATGGTTCTTGGTTGAGATACTAGCGCATGGTGATATGCAACATGTCGGTCCCTTCTAGCTGACTCAAGTTGAAGCTTAGAGGGTAGAAAGTTGGTGACGCTCTACTGCACACTTAAAGCTTGTTCTTCCAAGTGTAGGTTCCTTAACATTTCCAATCTATGATTCTAGCTTATAGGAAGGCATTAAAATGTTTGCGTTGACATTCTCATGCACGAGTTGTTGGCATAAGTTCTCAAGCTCCAAAATATGCCATGGGTCTAAAGAACTGATAACGTCCACAAAGAGTTGACTTAGGGTATAGTAGCCTATGGGCTCCGTCATCTGCTAGAGTTGATATTGGTTGAGTGGTTGGTCAAGTTGGTTTTTACTTCGCTGGATCTTGGCATGGCAGCTTCTTTCATTTGATATGTTTTTTTTTTCTACTAAGAAGGTTAGGGTTTAAGTAGGGTTTTTGCGAAGAAAAAAGGGACTGAAGGAGAAAAAAGGAAGGCATGATTCCTACATATGGTGTATGTATTACACAAGCCGAATTCGCCGATAGAGATGGGCTCTTACAAACATAGAAAAAGCAGTTAGAGGTGTGCCGAGAGGTTACTCGATACGGCCACTTCAATGCTTAAGTCATTTCATGGGTCCTTCCTTATAAAAAAAAAAAAACTATTTACTTGTATTTGAAAGAAACCAATGTTATCATAAGTAAACTGGGCTTGGACTCGGATATGCTTGGGGGAGGAGTTCGAGGAGTCAAAACGAGTTCAATCGAGTAAACAAAAATATAAAAATTAATTTATGTTCAATTACTAATGGAAAAAAATTACAACCAATTTAAGATTAAGTAATCATTTTAACTAATATTTATTTGTAACCATATTTATATTGTAATGTTATTATTTTAATATATAATTTATACTATAAAAGATTTTGTTGGATATCTTTTTTCAATATACCAATGAGAATAACTTGATTAATGTATACATATTATTTCACTAGCAAATCATAAGTTTGACTATGCTTTTTAAAGGTAAATATATAAAAATGTAATAGCTTTTTTTCTTTTTTATATTTTAAACAGAAATGAATTAATATGGTATTAGAATAAGTAATTGCTTTCAAGTATATTTAGAAAACTAGAAGCCCCCTTAAGTGTCGGCCCATTTGGAAAACTCTCAATCTAATTATATCCTTATTTCTATCTTTCTTCATTTTTCAAAACATGCCTCCATCAACATTATACGACCTTGTCTTCCTTCTCTTTGTTCCTCTCTCTCTCTCTTTCTCTTTCATCATACTAAACTCTCATAAGGCAAAAAAACACCCCTTCATATCCTCCTTAAATAACAAGTTCAATTCTTAGTTATCATGCCCTTATCCTCTTGTCGCAACCCGCTTCATTTAACCTAGTTTCATAAAGTGATACTCCATCGATAGCTTCCTGCCCCTTGTTACTTAAATGCCTTGAATTACTCACCATGTTGATTGTTCCATAGATTTAAGGAACACTTCAGAGAGGAAGGAACTTAAAGTTCTTATAGGCTTCAATTCCACCAACAATTGAAGGTAATTTTGAAAATCAAAAAGGAGGAACTAAATCTACTATAGCAATAAGAAAGGAAAAAAAAGTGTAAGTATAAGGATATTGAAAACTCGAGCTTAGGATACAAGAATATGGTTATATTATGTGAAGTATAATGATGCATACCTATTATTTCAATTCCTAGGAAACACAAATCAAACTTTGGATTTCCTTTAAGATTGCTACAATAATTAAGCAAGGACTGATCGGTAGGTAACTTTAATCTTATCACACTATTTGTGCTCGTAGTATAATTGTATATGTAAAAATAGATTAAAATTGCTATGTATGTAGGTTAGGAATAACATATGTTGTTTGGTGTTTGTATAATTGCCAAACAAAGATAGTAATAATGAAAATCATTCTGTATGTTATATATAAATTATTGAAGTTTGTTTGTAAGTTGTATGATCAACTATAAATATGACTTAATGCGAGTTGACCTTATAATACATCTATCACACATTGCAGAAATTGTATATGCATTTAAAAATGTGGTGACCCACTACTTATTAGCGTCCGGTTCTAGGGTAATACTTGGTTTTTCTAGATGTAAATTCCTTAGTTCTTCCCAAGGTTGCCCCTGTTCTACTTGATTATTTGGGAACTAAACTAGCATTTGAAGGAATGCTGCTTAAGGTATCAACATGAAATAGCTAATACTTAATGGAATTTCTCTGTTCCAAGGATGGGAATAAAATATTTGAAATCAACGTATAAAAACGTACTATACTCATTCTTTCTTGGTCCCCTGATCCTCTTGGGTGTAGAAAATCCCCCAATCGAGTTTCTTTATTCAAGGAATGATTGAAATTTTTGAAATATCTATGTGAGAATGTATGGTACCAATTTGCCTCTTGCTTCTTTGTTTCTCTAAGTGCGGTTATCATAATTTCATTTTAACCCTGATGAAAGAGTGTAAATCTCCATCTTGTTTGGATTCCAGGTTATCCAAACTTGTATCCATGCATATGATTTGATGTCTCATTGCATACGTGTGCTAATTAAACTTGTTTGTTATTACTTGATGTGTGGTTTGGTCAAGTTATCTCAATGAGCTGTGCTTAGCTCATTCCCCAATACTTTTGTGCAGGGATACCATATGGTGGGAATGAGCTAAAAATGAGCAGAGAGAAGTTCTTTTTTAATAAAATCCTGGAAGATATGTTTAGTACATAAGTTAAGACACTGTATTGGGAAAGATAAACTTAGTATATGAATTAGATTAATTGTATAATTATTTGAGTTTACATTATGAAGATAGTATTCAATCTTGCTATCTGGTAGAGAATACCAATTCTCTGCTGTTTTGGCGGACTGCGGGATATCGTATTTCCTTAGTTATTATTATGTATTTGTACAATTAAAACTTGTGTAGTATATATTAAGTAGAGTTTACAATCTCTGACTTGTAAAATGGCTCTCATATTACGGGTGCACACGTGGTATGATAACTTTAAATTAAACCTACTAGACCCTATTAGGATTGTGACATAGTCAATTATTCGTTCCTTCGTTCTTCTTCTTCTTTTTTAGTTTAAAATTTTTTTCAAGCCATTGAATATCAATTGGTTTTGTTTGGTTAGAATTATGAATTAGATTATATTTTATAATTTATGAATAATTATATTTATATAAGTTGTATTGTTGTTTGTCAAAGTACTAAATTTATTTAATTAAAACAATTATTGAGTCACGCAAGAGATAAATTATATAAAAAATAAATTAAGTCAATATTCATGTGGCTCAAATAAATTCAAATGTTGATTAACAACTAATTTATTTATAAAGTTAGCTTATAACATATATTTCAAATCATATAAGATAAAAAAACTTTTAGATGTAAAAAATAATTATATTCCTTTTATGATACTTAGTTTGGTTATATAGGTTGGTTTAGTTATCATTTCAAATTAATTATAAACTTATTGATTGGTATAATTTAATAATTTTTTTAGCCAAATTACTGAAAAATATATACTTTTGTTTGGGTTACAAATTTGTTGGATCTGGCAGATTCTCTCAATCCTACCTATATGACTATATGAGCCAAAATAAATTTAAATTTATTCAGTAACTAAAGAATGTCTATAACAACTAAATTTTTATTGTTTTCTCCAGTTATAATTTGGTTTCTCTTGGGGGAGGAATCCAAATCAACAATGGGAAGACTCCCCGGCAAAACTAGAATTAGATAATATTTTTTAAAATATTCTATTTATTTTGCCTCGTATTTACTCCTTTAAGCTAATCCAAAATTTCCCAATACATTATATCCAGAATTCAAATTAAAAAAAATAATATTGACTTAATTAGCATCATAAAGGGTACGTGGCACGTCTTTATTAGTCCTTGTGGGAGAAAACACGCCAAAAATAAGTAAATAAGAAAAAGATAAAAGAAAAACTTATATTTAGTATTTTCCATTTCTGTTTAAGGAAAAGGGATCAGTGAGAATTCTTACCTTCATTCTTTTGGTTGTAGAAAGTCCCAGTTAGAGAGAGAGAAGAGAAAGAGAGGTCTCGATTTCAATGGCGGAAGAACTAGAAACGGCGTGGACAGCTTCTCAATCACAATCACAATCACAATCACAATCACAATCGCATGCTTCTCCATCTTCCGAAAAACCAGCTTCCAAGCAGGTTCTTTTCTTTCTTTTTCCTTTTTTTTTATATAATCTCTAAAATTGTAATTTCACTAGCACCTAGGGTTTGATATTCTTTAGTTATTTGATCACCTAGTGGATAGATAGAATTCACCCTAATGACAAAAATGCTAGCAACGATCTGCTTCAGATACGAATTATGAGAAATTGAGAAAGTTTTGACTTCTACCTAATTGTAAGGTACAGACTGATGTCCGCGCAGAAATTATAAAATTCCGATGTAGGTTTTATTTTAGCCGCTGCTTTGGCATCTAAAATTTATAATCCTTTATTTTTTTTATTTGCAAAGTCATCATTTAATTCCGTATACACTGATCCGGTCCATGGGCATTATAGGAAATCCATGCCTCTGGAGCTAAGATGATGAATAAATTGTTGTAAAGTTTCAAATTTTGGGGTAAATAACACCGGTCTCCTTGAAAACTTCCAAAATCAAACCAGCTCCCCCAACTTTTTATGTATGAAGCCTGCATTACAAATTCAGAAAGAGGTTAGCGGTGTTGCTACCAAGTTCGATTAGGGATGGTGAAATGTGCAGAAACTGCAATGTCATTGTGATTTGGAAAGTTTTTCAAGGTGGTCGATGTAAATTACCTTCTTGTTGAATTTTTTTCTTTTGAAAACTGATGGAGTTAGATTAATTGTTCAGTTTTGCTTGCTCTGCCATCGTGCCTTTGGATATCATGTACATAAATACACATATATTGTTATTGTGAATAGTTTGTGAGTGTGTTTTTACGTTTCTCAGGTTCCAGCATTCACTGGATTCAATACTTTTCAAAACGGTGATGTTCAAATGTTTCCACTTTTATATCCAACACTTGTCCCCAACGTGGTTCTTCCACAAACTCAAGAGCAGACGAATAGAGGAGCAGGTTTATATGCTGTTCCTGTTGCTCCATTTATGGGGCCTATTTCTGGATTTCAACCCAGCACTCTCATACCTCTTACTTACAGTGTTCCAACGTAAGTTTTGCCATTGCTGTGCTGTGAATTTTAACCATGCTTGGTATCTTTGATGCATTCATATTATGCTCCATCTTATGCATTTAGTTTTCTAATGTCTAATGGTTCATTCCATTTTGACTGTCGTAGTGCTTACTACAGGATGTTGATAGGGCAACATCTCTTGATATATTCAGTTCTTATGAAATTGATTGACATTAAAAAAAAAAAAAAAGAAGATGTTTTTGAGAAATAATTCGACATTTGATCTTTGTATGGACAATTGTAAGAATTTTACTCTCAAGGATTGAAATACCTTTCACTAGTGTTATTTGGATTGTATCTTTTTAGTCATGCCAAGTTGTTTGTTTATCCCCCATAAGTATTTACCATGACTTTCACATCATTTCGTGTGTTTAAGCTTGCACCCTCGTAAGCTTATTTTAGATGTTTTCTTGTTCCACATGGTTTTAATGTTGGTTAAGAAGATAAGATGATCAATTCTTTGCTGATCTTTAATTAGTACTGCGGTATATGCACATTTGCAGTAGACAGAGTAATGAGGCTGGGACAACTGGGGAAGGCAATGGCCAAGCGGGGCAACAGCAGCAGCAACAGGCCGGCCAGCAACGTCCAGTTGTTGTTAGAAGATTTCAAATTGCAATTCAGCTGGACTTGTTGCTTATCCTTAAGCTGGCTGCTGTAATATTTCTATTCAACCAAGATGGCTCAAGACAAAAATTAGCTGTCCTTGTCTTTTTAGCTTCATTGGTGTACCTGTAAGTGCTTGATTTTATTTGATTTCTTTTCATACAAGTCTATCTATTTTCTTTGACTGTGATCTCTGGAAAATTATGTGTGCTCTTAATTCAACTTCCATTATAATTCAAACTATCTGCACATGGCAGCTAAATATTTTGTATATTTTGAACTTCTTAGTATTTTGGAGGCATGATAGGAACTTGGCACTTCCCTTGTATTATATATCCTAGCTGAATAGATAATGGCTTGTGCAGATATCAAACAGGGGCTCTTGCTCCATTGGTACGTTGGCTCTCACAAGGCATGCAGAGGGCAGCTACACCTCCTCATCCACCAAGGCCGGCTGTGAGGGCTGAAAATATGCCTGCTGCTGAGGGACAGGGAAATGAAAACGTTCCCTTGGCAGGTATTGATCTCCATATCAATTATGTGAACTGATAAAAGTGGTTGATCTACTGAATAATGTGCAGGCAATAAATAATCTATTACTATTGTTGAAGCTTTGAAATATCAACTAAATTTAGTTTAGGGTGCTTTGAAGTTATTTTTTAACATTAGGCACAATGAAATATAAGGTCGTCTGTTTCCTTTATGCTTGTGCCCATGGATGTTGGACTCATGGCCGAGTAGGTTCTGGAATCATCTGTAAGGTTATCTTTTAGCAGTCATGCTATCCTTGCAGCTGTTTGGTAACAATTACGCATTCCATCCATGCAGTTTGCAAACACACTGTCCAACTGTACGAGTTACAATATTTTCGTCTTTACCGCATTTTTTTGTATATAGACTTTCTAGTCCTTTATCCAAAGTTCTTGTACTGGGGTTGTGTAGACCTTGGTGTGTTGTGTTTTCTGCTAGAGGCACCTCTACAAGGCTTTATGCTTTTGCATATATTTGCCGGAAAATAATATGTCCAGAAGCTATGGTTCACGATTAATTGGGGGTTGGCTTGACGTACCTATTATTTTATTCTTTGAATTTACAATCGGGTACATGCTCTTGAGTGTTTGCATTAGCTAAACTAACAGTTTCTCCTATCTTCCATATTTATAAACTGTCTACTTAACCTGGGTTGCATCTATCTGAGAGAATGGTTTTCATTAAAATCATGTGCTTGCACCATTTTTTTACCCATCGGTTGACTGTTTTATGCACCATCTTTCAGCTGAAGGGCGTGTGGGAGCTGAGGATGAGAATCTTGCTGTAGGTGATGGAAATCAGGGAGTACAGAATGAGATTGCAGCAGAGCCTGGTGCTGGTGATGGAGCCAATCGATGGTGGGGGATTGTAAAGGAAATCCAAATGATAGTCTTTGGCTTTATTTCTTCTCTTCTTCCTGGATTTCATAACATCGACTAGGCTATTTCAAAAGTGATGAAACGTGTGGATTGCTTCAAGCTGGATTGAATAGTTCTATAACTTCTCTTTGATGGAATAAATTAAATTGCCTGTGTTGACATTGGTAAAGTAATAGATAGTGGATTTAGTAGAGGCAATGGACATTATGTAATGGGTTCTGGAGTGGCTTATTTGCTCTCTACCATGAAGATAGTTATATATTGGGAGATGAAAGTTCGAGATGTGTATTATTCTCTTGAAAATCTTTGCTATGTTCTTTGCAAGCTTGTTACTAATCAATCTCTGTATTTTCTTAAAATACTTGATTGGTGCTTGTGCACACCAATCAAGGTAGGAACTTCATTGGTTGATATTACATCAGTTATTGATAAGAATATGTGGATACAAGGGATTTGTATGTAGATGTCTGCTGTCTTTGGCTTTAAATACGTGCTCATTATTGCGGAGTGCTAGCTGCTTATAAAAATAAAACTGTATTTGTAATGAAGGGGGACCATGATGGTTATTTAAAATGCTAAAACCGAAGTTAGGGTTGCTAGGGGGTATTAAATTTTATGATAATCTCTCAATCTTATCAAGCATATTTTTATGTATTTTCATTTCTCTAATATACCTATGAGAGAAAAGGATAGGCAGAAGGTCCATCTCATTTTAGAAGTAGCTTCCATTCAATTTACAACCCCATCAGCTTCTAAGCATTTCAAATGAACGATAGTCGTGCTGTCCTACATTTTTATTTTCGTATTCAAAATCAAATTTCCATAACACATGCTTGAACCTGAAGATCTAACTTAAACGACGACAAGCTAACTAAATAAAATAAGCAATAAGCATAGGGCAATACCTTCTGTTTCTCTCGTCTTCTTTCCCAAGTCTAAACTAGTAAAATCAAATGCTAAAGGTGGGTACCACGGCATTCCATTGGGAAAATCGAAATCCTAGCCAAATCAACTGTGTCATTTTTTAACTTCCCGTCAAGAACTAGTCAATCATTTTTTAAGGAGCACTGCCAACCTGTTATATGCAACTTGATAGACATCCCCAAGAGATGATACAAAAGCTAGAAAATCAATGGAGATTTCTTGTGGAATGTAAGTGTGGTAAAAATTAAAGTTCAATGTGTACTAGGTTGCACGTAACTCTACACCTTGTAATTGTAATACAGTAATAATAAAAGTTTCTCTGAATGCAGAACGTGAAGCACTGTCTATAACACCTCAATAATGACGAATTTAACCATTATAGAGGAAACTCTTTTTGGTTTTTCAGTTATGATTTGTAAAATAAACCTTACAAGTGTATTAATAGTCCTTCCCGAGACCTAACAATGCATTAAGGATAGAGGGAGAGAAACTTACTATTTTTCACCAAGGTTTGTTATAACCACTCTTTGTTTTTTAACTTCCAATCCAAATAGAAGAAAAATTCTTAAAAGATGGAAATAAAATAAGAAAATCATTTTCTTATGTTGGAATTTCTTGAAAAGATAATTGTAGATAGGAGATAGAAATTTGGGTATGTTTGTTTCATCTTATTTTTTATTTATTTTATTAAATAGATATTTGTCAAAAACAGATACAGATAAAACAAATTTTTTAGTCATAAACAGTTCAAATAGATAAGATACAGATGAAAATCAAGTAATCTAAATAGACCCATGTTTTGAAAGAAATTGTAGAATGGAAGGAGGAAGATATAAAAGTAAAAGGAAAATAAAACACACATAATGAGTTTAAATTAAGATCTAGTTTACAAAAGTACCCTTAGTGACTATTTTAATTGTAATTACAACAAAAAATAACATATGAGTAAAATAAAATAATTAAGTAATAGGTTCAAAGTATTTGAGGTTGAGTTTGGAAAATTCTTTTAACCAAATTGTCAAGAAAGCCATATTTTCTAGTAGGTTTGATTTAGTTAATAGATTTGTTTGGATTACGAAAATACCCCCCATAACAAAGAGTCAATCGGTGAAGATAAAGCAAAAGAAACATTAAACAAAAGTAGCCCTAGGAGGATCGATGGGGTTTTAAACCATTAATCCAAAGGGTACATCTCTTTCCTAGTGAACAAGACTACTTAATTCGTAACAATATTAGCTTTCCTAAGAATATTTACAAGTGAAATGGATTGAAAGTTCCTCGATACTCTTGCTTTATTATATTGACGATTGATTTGTCACTCTACTAGACTAAAGATAAGTTAGAATTGATAGTTGACACCACATTCCTTGCATTAGATTCTATAATAAGTTTTTCACCTAAGTTCTTTTGCTAAAGCAACTTCCCTCTACACAACAATACTCTCAATGACTTCAGCATCTAGTCCATAAACTCTCTATAAGAACCCATTAGGATTCCACCCATAAATCTGTACCCACTCCTGCAATGTAAGTGAAAGTGCATTCCTCATACCATGAGTGATCGACGTTAACTTTCACTTTACCAACAGGTTTTGCATAATCCACTTCCTTAAGGTATTCTCACAAACCCTAATCTTTTTCATTTAATACTATGAACATTTCCACTCATGCCATACTCTTTAAAATTTTTCTATACACCTCGGTCAAGATCCCTCTCATCATAAGCTCCATTACATCTCTTTAGCTAAATTGACCAAAAAACATTACACAATTCCTTAGCATTGTCTTCCTAGATGAGCCTTGTAGATTTTGGATCATATCCATCAATAAATCCCATAAGTTCTAAACTTTATCCTTCTCATTTCATCACACCAAATCAAATGCCATTGACCCATGGACATAAAAGAAAGGTTTTCTCTTTAGATTTGTCTTTTCCATAAGAAAAAAAATTCATCTTGTTTGCATACACACCTTTTTGCAACATAGATGCGACATAATAGGTAACTAATACGATACTGCTCTCCACAAAAAAAAAAAAAAAAAAAAAAAAAGCTTAATTTTTGGTCTTAGATCAAATAACACATTTCAATTTGACACAGATATGAAGCTTTAGTATGTCAACATCTAGCTAAGAACAAGATAAAACTTTATGCATCGATTTCATTAAGCAACGATCTGATCAATCATGTGGCTGCACCAATTATAGTTTACGTTGCCAATAAGTAAAGGAATTTCCTCAATTTTCATATTCATAAGAAGAAATTATATGGTCCCTAACTGTCATATCGCCAAAATTGTCATCCCTATTAAAGAGTTGACCTTTCTATTAAGGTCCTATTCCTATAATTTATTCCTCAACTTAAACTTAAAAAAATTGGGTATCCATTTGTGTTCCCACACACAACACATTTATCATTTTTTATCTACTAGAAAATACCCTTCAAACAAGATGTCTCGACCTTCTAAAATACTTGACCATGCCAAAACACTCAACTACCCTTCTAGGAATTTTCTAAAACTACACCTAGATTTAAAAAAAAAAAAAACCCTTGAATTACTCTAATTGATAAAGTAGATGAATTATCTTGGATCTTGTAAGAACTTAGTCAATAATGACAAGTTGAACAATGTGAGATCCCTAAAGTCTATCCTCCATAGCTTTAGATAATGTAAGCTTTCTCTAATTTACCTAATGGAGTTTACATTCACATATTTGTTGACCCAACCAAAAACAAACAATCATATTGGCTATCATATAACACCACTTCAAAGGAAAGTTTAAGTAGCACATAGATTACATAGGAATTGAATAAGCCACCATCAAAACTTCCCTCTTAGTTGTACTCAAAAGATTCTCCTTCCACCTTTGCAACTTCACCAAAATATTATCTTTTGCAAACGTTCAAGCTTCGTTTTTAAACTTGTCCAATATAGAAGCCAGATTGATTGGCTTTAATTCCATAGTTTAAGAATTATTTATCTATTATCTATAATAAGTGATTTATAGTACTTAGATTAACTTTTTGGATAACTAATAAAAAAAAAAATAAAAGTTTAAATGCCTTGCATCTACCCATTATCAATGTGTTTGAAATCTAAATGGTTCTAGTAGAATTTTATTTAACTTCATTGCTCCATTTTTGGATATATCTATACTATTAAAACAAAAGCACCTACTTTGGTGTCTTTAGTATAAATATTTTTAGCGTAAATGTTTTCAATATATTATTTTTAGCATATGGATGTAAAAAATTTTTTGGTATCCTTGAAATCATGAAATTAAATAGGATTTGAATAAAACTAAATAGAGGTTCAATAGATATAGTCTTTTTCTTTTTTAGCATATGGGCGTAATATATTTTTGGTATTCATAAAATCATGAAATTAAATAGGATTTAAATAGAATTAAATAGGGTTGAATAGACATAATCTTTTCCTTTTTTAGTCTAAGCAAGTATCTTTATATACTAATCTAGTAGGTGTCTTTAGTGTAAATATTTTTTGTGAATATTTTTAATATTGTAACTACACGACAGTTATCCAAGGAGAAGTTGCTTATGAAAAATACAATTATAATTATGATTTATAATTAATTCTCTAATTTCTAGTACTAATTAAGGTTGTCATCTTCTAATCTTTCTAAACAATATATTTATTTAATTTATATATATTGGGTTATTTTATTTACACACGCATCATCATCTGCTTATATGTATTTACATATAATTAATTCTCTAATTTCTAGTACTAATTAAGGTTGTCATCTTCTAATCTTTCTAAACAATATATTTATTTAATTTATATATATTGGGTTATTTTATTTATACACCATCATCATCTGCTTATATGTATTTACATTTATATGTAAATATAAATTCTGGACCTTTTTCCCTTAAGTTAATGCACCGACTAACAGATTTTACACTTCTGCCATTTCGTACAATTGGTGACCTATACAAGGCCTAGGGGCCAAAAATTTAAGGCCCGGAGAATGACTTATTTGTCTAATTCGTCTCTTTTTTCATAAAGTAGGGAAGTGGTGTTGGACCACAAGACTTTTTAAAGAAAAACATGAGCACAAAGAAAAGATTGAGCAAGACCCATGTAGGACAGTAGGAGTGTGGTCTCTATGATACTGTATCGTTCCTATCTTAATGAATGAGTATTTGATACTTGACATGATAATTATTATTTATATCATTTTTGAGATTTTTTTATATTTGTCAAATATTGATTTGTTGGGACTCAGATGAGATAACATCATGGGATAGTAAATTCTCATCATTTAATGACAGATTTATTGGCGAATATCAAATTCTATAGTATCGAATTTAATACTTAATCACAAATCCTCTTTAATCTTGTTTATTTTATTTACTAACATAAAAAATACAACCTATCATTAAATTATTTTTATTATCTTCCTTACTTTGTTTGCTTATATACAAAAGACAATCTATCATCAAACTTTTATTACTTCTTCTGCCAGCATCTAATACCAATAGGCTACCTTTTCCACATTAGTCAAGAGTGCAAAAAGTATTAGAAAAGTAGTGAACTTAGCTATTAAAAGTTTATTTAGATATTAAAGAGAATTTCCCTTAAACTTACTACTTCAAACTTCAGAACTAAAATGAATTTCTATAAAAAGTCCGCATCGAACATTTCTCTATATTTTATGCCAATTATAGGTTCTTGTAGCATATGTTATTACATCCCGTGTCATCTATTATATATATATATATATATATATTTATTTATTTCATGTTGGGAAATCTTTTATATGTATATTTTTCTCTCTTTTATACGTGTAAAAAGGCATGCAACTGACCAAAAATCGAAGGGGAAATAGGATAAAATACTCTTCGTGTTTAGAGAAATTTTATCTATCTAATACGAGATTATTACTTGTTTACCACCTTTCTTAAAAAAAAATTACACATATATAATTTATATAAAAAATATTACGGATATATCATCGCTATATCGCATATAGGATATACTATAGTTTTTTTTTTTTAATGTATTATACATTGAATGTGCAATACACACAAAGTACTAGTATCTTGTGTGTATCGCAAGTATAATGTATGATACACAAATTTTTACAACTTTTACATAGTAGATCGTTGTATCTTGCCTCTAAGGTGTGAGATATAATATAAAATTTTAGACCTCTTCTTCAATATGCAACATAAAGATATTAATTTGATATTTATTTTTATAATTTTTTTAAAATGATAATAAACACGTGTTTTACCCGTTTAATGCCTAACACATTCGGTACAAAAAATTAATAGAAATCTCTAAAATTATAAATATATATTTTTCTTTTTCTTTTCTCTAGTTGGGCGATACAATCCTATCTTTACCCTATAAAATTTGTTAATTTCCTTTAGCCCATCTTGAAGTACTAAATATCACAAACATTAGGCATCTTGCCTATCGGGTAAGGGGGAAGGAAAAAAGAAAAGGGAAGGAAAAAAAAGGTCCCATCAAGCACCAGACCAACGATCTGTTTCATAGTATTCTATTATTGCACCGTTCACGTGTCTTTAACATTTCAATTTTCATTACGTAATTCTCAACCAGCTAATGTTCTGTTTTGATGCAAGAACGCATGCTCTTATCAACTTTCTATAATTGCTGGAGCATCACATACAGTCTCTAAAGCGACAGCTACCAACTTTTGAATTCTCTGGATTAACGCAACACCTTCCTAGAAAGCCCCACAAGATGTAACTTGTAAGCTTACCACTACCAAATGGAATTTGAGTGGCTCATGCAATTTGACAGCTCCATCTCATCTCTTTTGGCTTATGAAACAGAAAGGGTCTATGGTTCAGTCACATCCACCACTGGTATCAATACTGAATTCCATTTGACCAAATAGCTTGAAGGGATTGTCCCATCGCCCAACATGACTTTAGTCAAAACTGCATATTATTTTAATAATTAAATAATTAATTGAATGACATTGATGGTTTTAAAGACTCACCAATATTATCAATGTTTCTATTGACAACTAGAGTCATCAGAAACATAAAAAATCTGTAAAAGAAATCGAGCATGTTCTCAATCTAAACGTGGGTTTTTAGGCTTCAATATGATGCAAGTGATTCAACATCAAACTTTGCCTGACAATTACATCCGTTTCCATCCAAGAATACAAAATTTTGAATCACAGGAAAAAAGCCGATGTTATTATGAGAGCTCAATCATTATTTAACTAGAACAATAAATTACAATTACAAAATTACTATATACATTGTAGCTGCCATGGAAGCAGACCTCACATCTCAGACAGGAGATTGCTAATTTTTCGAAGCTCTTTGAGTGCAGCCATGGCTGTAACCTGTCCTTTACCAACAAATACATTTTTCGAGAAGCTTTCTAATGAGCCACCTTGACCCCGATCTTGCTGGAAAACTGACTCAATAACCTGCAAGACAGAAGAAAATTGATCAAGTTAAGTCTGAAAACAATAAAATGATACCCGATTATGACTACAAGCAGAAAAATTTGACATGTGAGTAGTTTTTTTTTTCGCTATTGTTTTTTAATAAAACTCAATCTACACATTTCCTATCAATGAAGTGGCAGTCTCCTCCCAAATGTAAGTCAACATAGAGAACTGTCCCAGTACATGATGAACAACACGTGAGCATGCAGGTCTATGCCGCAGAGGAGCTCGCTGAGGTGAGTCTTAGCTCCATAAGAGAAAACGATTCATGTCACAAAAGATATGAGTTACTCTCATACAGTTTCCAGGATATATATCAAGTCATACCATGCATCATTCCTTATGAGAGCAGGTTTCAAAACTAACATGTAATGTCTCAAACAAGCCCAAAACCTATCCAATAATGCGAGGTCTAAATTTTCAGGGGTAGTTAGGTTCATTCTAACTCTAATTACTTGTACTTTTCAGATGGACTGATACCAATTGCAACTAAGATATTTTCATAGTTTTAATAAAGAGGCTGATATAGGGATTAGCTAGTTACCTGAATATGTTCAAGCATTGATTGTCCTAGATTCTTCAATGGACCGATCACATTGCAATCCGCAGCTTCCCCTTTACAGCTAGCAGGGAGTTCAGAACTTTCATCAACAGCAGCAGATCTTATCTCATCACTGTCGTCATCTCCCTCATTTGTAGATGTCTCAGGGGATTCTTGTCTTTTCTCATGCTTCTCCTCATTGGCAGCATTTCGTCCAAAGCTCCAGAGCCACTGGAATTTTCCTTTTCGCTCCTTCACCCCATTCAAGTTCTTTTTTGTGGAGTCATTTTTTGATCCAGATTCCACAGGGGTGGATTCTGGAACATCAGACAAGGGAAGAGGAGAATCTTCAACTGTAATTGTCTGATGATCATTGTGCTCATCAATTGATAAATTGGACATAGTACTACTTTTTTCGGAGTCGTTTTCGTGGTCAATAGCCCTGTCAAGTGGACTGGTAGGGTCAGAAAAAATTGAAGAGTTTTCTTCACTAGCACCATTCCCACTAATTTTTCTCTCCTCATCATCTGTATTGCTGCTAGAATTGTTATGAACTTTTTGTTCCTCAGCAATTCCTTCAATAGATTTATGATCGAGAATTTTAGGGCAGATTATTTCCTCAGATATTTCATCATCACCAAGCTGCCGAGACAGATCTTCTAACAAACTCCGCCTAATAGATGACCTCATATTCCTTTTGCCTGTTTCAATCTTTGTCGAAGATGGATCAGATTCTGTTCTAGAAAGGCGCAACCGGACTTTCTCAGACCAGCTTCTTTTCTTGTTCGATGGTTCTTTCGCTGAAGTAACCTTCTTATGTTCCTCTTCCTTGTTTAAGACTCTCCACATCCTTCCCAGTAACTATCAGGCACTAAACGTGGAGGAGTTGATGGAGAAATAAAATCAGAGGACAGGCTGTGACCTCTCACTGCTGCTGGCATAGCCCGGTGAATATTACCGCCTACCTGAGGATTTTGTGTGTTGTTAACATCAAGGGCAAGTATCTGCAATGATTTTGCCTTCTCTATCAGCTTACACAGATCAACATTCTGAGGAAAATTAAGCAATTTCTGAAGGCAGGAAGTGGCAGTCTCAGCAGTGAACAAGGAGGATCTCAAGTATAGTATCATAGAAACAGCCATAGCAGTGATGAATGCTCCCCGGGATGAACCAAAAATCTCAAACCCATCATCTTCTGCACTTGTGTCTGATTTACTATTATCTTGTGCAAAAATTTCATCCCAGATTAAGAAAAGATCTTCCAATGTAAATTCACGCCCAAAGAGGACACGCAGCCAGCGAAGTGCGAAGTATTGTGGTTCCACCCCTAACTCAATAAGATGACAGTGGAGAGGTGAATCAATGACGGAAAGCAAATGGTATATTCCAGCTGAAGCCTCGATCACAGGGGAAAGATTAGATTTGCCTCCACCAGCAGGTGTGTGTGAGAAGAAGTCTGCCATTGCAACTGAGCCATTGACTCCAATCATTAGGGCATCAAACATACTGTAAGCATCATGCTCCATAAATTTTTCAGACAGTACAATTCCCAGTTCGCCTTCAGCCCCATAAGCATCACTTAACAGTATGATTTTCCATACTTCAGGGTCAAGCTCATTTATACTTTTTGCTTTCACTGCATTTTCATGGAAAACTGAATCATCCTCCATTGTATCAGAGAACCTTCTGTAATCAAAAGTATACATCTGATCATCTTCATAAACTGATAGCTCATCAAACTTGTCAGTGAAATGGTCTTCATAAAGCTTTCGGACTTGAGACAGGCGTTCAACATCAACATGGAGAACATATACAAGAGGCGCCAAGAGTTCATGCATGCCTATGGAAAAGTAGGATAAGGATATATTTTTGGAACAATCCAACTGTATGAACTGGGGGAAAAATCTCTCAAAAAGAAGTATCAGAAGAAAATCCAACAATACCTTGTCTATAACCATACTCTGGATGGCTGAGACACCACAGCAACAAGATTCTTCTCAACATGCCTTGGCACCCTGTTGTCTGAAAATAACTCCCATCTTCTGGATATAAGCGCAACAAATCCTGGTCAACCATTTTCTCCAACTCAGCATTCCGGAAGAAGCGGCCCCACATGCTATCTGGCATGAGCAAAAAGGACAGAACAACATATGATCAATTCATTAGCTACTCGATAAAGTTTCTGCAAGCTCATCTAATTCAGTTCAGTTGCATAAATTCTTCATTTTTATCAACATCTCGCCGCATAAAAGGTTGAATACGACACATTGACTGAATACTGCTGTATCAAACAAGACTTCGAGGTGGCTTCCCATTTTATAGGGAAACGCAAAGATGCTGCCAAGAGAACCCCATACTACTGGCAACGGCTAAGAATTGTAATATACCAATCCAGATAGCAAATAGGAAATATCAAATATATAACCTGGGTTTTGGGAAAGTGGGTTGTCGACCGCAAGATCAGGTGAATTCCTTCCACCCTTGGATATATGTGGATCAACTAGAAGACGCCTCCGCAAACTTGCATATCTGGACAATGACAATACAAAATAAACCAAAGAAATGATATTCACAACCGATTTAGAAGATGAAAAAATCCTTAATCACACACACACAAACGCGTATGAACGACAACATCAAAGCTGAGAAACCATTAACACCAACATCATCAACCTCAGGTGTTAAAACAAGGAACTTGCTCTCTGTTTTACTATGATTCAATTTCCATTCTTTAAAATTCAAAACATTTTGGTCTTTTCCTATCATTAATCTTACTATATTAATCAAAACCTGAAAATAAGTTAAACCAATGTCAGTTAATTGCAATCATAATCACAAATCACGAGTACCCAATAACAAAAAAAAAAAAAAAATTCAATCAAAATTCATAAAGATCAAACTTTTTTTACAATGCACAAGGTATCAAGATGCAATCTTTACGAAAAGAAATAGTTTTTTTTTTTTTTTTTTTACCGTCTCCTGGAATCAGCTGTGGCACGCCGAAGGTTATCAATCGAAGAAGTAGTGGAATGGGCAAAACACCAAGATCTATACGCCACTGAACACCTCTTAGGTCCTTAAACGGCCGCGTTTTATCAGCCATGACCTCCTCCTCGGTGGTCATCGGTTTAATCTTCTCCTCCCTTTGTGTTTTTACCCTTTCAAAACCCTAATTTAGCTGCTATTGAGAGAAGGAGATCAAATTCTGATAATTTGTGCAAAACCCATTTTTTAAAAAAAGGAGCAACAAGCTAAAAGCAACGCCGCAGAGAAAGAAAGAGGACCGAATTACGGATGAGGATAAAGAAAGAGAGAGTGTGTTACGTTTGTGTTTGTTCTTCAATGGGTTTAATAATAATTATATATTAAAAGAAAAAGAAAAGACCAGAGAGAGGAGAGAGAAACAAATATAAAATTCACATTTTTTTTTTCTATCTCTTTCGCATCTCATCTCCGTTTCTGTTTAATTTTTTTAATTCAGAAATTGGGATTGGTTAAGAATTGGAATAATGGAAATAGTTAATTCGTTTGCTGTTTGGGTTGCTGACGCTGTTTTTTTTTTTTTTTTTGTTGTGGGTTTTTTTTTTCGTTTAGCCGTGGATGAAATCGAAAGGCTGTGAAGTGGACTTGTCTTGTTTTGCTCAATAATGCCGTTTCATTTATAATTTAGTTAATGAGTGTTTAAAATGTTTAAATATAAAAAAAAATAATAAATTTTAGGAAATATAAATACATGGTGTTTTTTTTTCTTTATTTTGGATTGTAGGCTTAATTCGATTTTCAATCTTTTGTTGAATTTTTAGTTCCATTTTGAAGAATCCAATTCATTGAAATTTGAACTCCATTCATTATTTAGTAGTTTACGGAGTTGGAAATGGGAATTGCCATTATATTGTTTGATTGAATAGAAATAAACAACAAACTTATTATAAGTAAGAGAGAGAAATTGATGTATGCAAAATTACAAAAAGAATAGTGAAGGGAGTTGGGTTAGAATCAAAGTTATTATGAAAAGCAATCTTCTTACTCCTTTTTTTATTGGTTATTTCATACATTAATTTTTACAAGTTTTATTTGTTTTTTTACACTTATTTAATCTTTATAAAAAAGTATAAATATTATTTTAAGATAGTAAAATAAGACTAAAAAAAATTAAAGAAAAAAATAGATAAATAATTCTTTTAAACCATTGAGGATAAAGTAGAGGTTACTTAACATGAAAGTTACCTTAAATGCTAACATAACACTTTAAGCAATATCAAGCAACTAAGATAAAGATACTATTTTAATTTTGAGTATTCCTATTCAATAACCCGATGAAATTGTTAAATAAAAAATTTGTAATTATCAATTTTTTTTATTTATTAAATTTACTACTCCTATTTTATGAGCACTTATTAGTTAGAAAATACAAGTACTAATCATAAAAGGTAATATAGTAAATCTGACAGTGAAAGTCTAAGTAACATAACACCTACTAACTATGAAACGTGGTGTAAAATTGGGGGACAAAAAAAAGAAAAAAAAAAAACACTTAGAAACTCGTATAATGATTTGGACATTGTCTTTTACGTTTATATCAAGCCGTAAGATCCAACTCTGAGGAACTAAAATCCTAGTTCTGTCGACCAAACAAGGTCGAAATATCTTTAATGGAATATATGAATTGCCCTGATTAAGCTACAATAGAAAATATGATTTTTTAGATGATTGATTTAAAAAATTTTTAGTTTATAAATTTATGATTAGTTTAGGAAGGCAAACCAAACAAATTAAAAAAAAAAAACATAACAATGTTTTCCTCATAATTGTATTTTTTTTTTTTACGATGATATATTAAGGATCATATATATTTTTATGGTTATATTATGATATTTATTATTTGATTTATACTGATCAATATTAACTTATTCATTTTAATTTTTTTAAGTTCATGATATATATTCTTTCGTTGGTTATGTAATATTACTTTTTTTTTAATAAAATTAACTTTGTGGAGTATAGTATTTGTTTATTTAGTTATAACTCATATTATGTATTAATTATTTATTGCATTTTATCATCGAAACACTTTTATTCGTAAATAACCTTTATTGGTAGATGAGTGACTTAATGGTTTTGTGGAAAATTATAAATTATGACTTATTATGTATTAATTAATGAATGTATTTTATTGGTGGATAATTTATTATAATTTATTGATTTTACAAAGGACTATAGATTATGAGTATGATAAATTTATAAAGTATTTTGTTGTGACTTACATTATAAAGTTTGTAAAGTACTTTAAATATTTGAATACTCATACAAATAAAAAAAAAGAACCAAAAAATTTAATTAGATATTTTATTTCATCTGAAATTTGAACCAAATCAAATTGTTATTACAAGGTTTGGAAAATTTCTAATTTATATATATAAAAAAAAGTCAAATCGATCTATGTCTACTCTTGTAGTCAAATACAAGGATATAAATCTAAAAAGGAATCATATGCAATTGTTGAATAAAATTTAGGACTCAAACAAGAAAAAAAATGACATATAGAAATGACAAATAAAATAAAAAAAATTAAAAAAAATCTCCTAGTACAAAAAGAAGAGTTTTAGATGAGTATATTTACGCATGGAAGGACGGGTTTCTTTATTATCATGCATTTTTTTATTTTTTATTTTTTTGGGCATCAATATCATGCATTAAAAATTGCATTTATACCAAATAATTTGAATGGTGACTCTAACTGGACAGTTATTAACATTTTTCTTTATAATTATTCAAGGAACAAAATAGATTAGTTAGACCTAAATTTTCCATTCTTTTCATCATGAAACATATATTTTTATCTTTATCTTTAATTCTGGAACCTATATTATAAAAAAATGAGTTAGAATAACACATCTGTTTACTCTTCATTACAAGTACAGTTAAAAGTTAAGTTCTAAAATATATATAAAAAAAATATAGGTCTTGAAATGGAAAAAGGCATATAATGTAAGTCCTAATATAAAAGAGTGAAAAATTTGGGTCTTACATTATTTTCTATTTTTTGTTTTTTTTTTCCATTTTAAGACTTGTGTTCTTTGTTTTTTAAAGATTTATATATGTTTATTTCAAGACCTATTTTTAGCAATTTTATACAAAAATTTCATTTTGGTATGTTTTAAAAATTTAAATATAAAATAAATATTTTATAAATAAAATAAAGTGGGTTTGTTTCTGTATTTTGTTGAATCTTTTTTCTTGGCTTGATAGATAATTTGATAAGGCAATGATTTTTTTTTCCGTGTTTCCCTAAGTTCTCAAGCGCAAAATATAGAAAAAAGGAAAATTACACCGATTACCTTTATAAACTTTTGAAAAAGCACAAACACCCCCACTTTTTAAAAAAATTTTGATTTCTTTCTACTTTGTGTATGGCTACAAAACTCAATTAATTGGCATATTATGTGGAAACATTTAGTTAATATGGCAATAAAATAAATACTTATCAATTTTTATGCTATTTAAAATTATCAATTAGAAATAAAGATAGTAAATAATATTACTTATTAATATATAAAAATGAATTATGACATGCATAAGCTAAATAGATAAAAAAAAAAAAAAGCATTAACAGTTTACTACTTAAAAAAAATCATCAAAAGAAGAAAAATACCAAGATGATATTATTATTATTATTATTATTATTATTATTATTATTATTATTATTATTATTATTATTTATCTCTTTTTTTGTTTGATTTTTCTATTTTCATGACTCATAAAAAATTAACATCAAAATAAACACAACACAAATTTTTCGCATTAAAAAATTGTTTAAACGTTAAACCTCAAGATCTATTTTTAACATGTAAAATATACATAAAAATAAATATATTTAACTACTTGAGAAGTTTTATTGAATTTAAATAGAATACAATGAAAAATAAATCACAACAAAAAAAAGATCGTAGATGGTTTATGTCTAAAAGTAGAAATTAATTTGATGCCACCAACAATATATATATATATATTTAGCTTACACTTATTGGATTTATTATATATATATTTTAATAACTTGTCTTTTTTTATTTTTTACTACTATAATACTTGTTAATTAGTCTAAAGTAACATAAAAATTAATAAGTATTTTATTTTTTTGTGATGTGGACTTAAATATTTCCACATCGTATTTTATTATATTAAGTATCGTGGAGGCATACAAAAATAATAGGAAAATCCATGTTTTTTTTTAAGTTTTAAAGGTAATTTTTCGTATAAAAAAACAAATATTCTTTTAATACATCATCCCATTATATCTGTGCTATTCCTCCTCATTTCTTTTTATTTGTCCTACTTCATAACTTGGGCCCGCTTACACGCTCCGCCTTTTTTTTGTTCTTTCTTGCTTACTTCTCTTCCACTCTTTCTCCAATAATAATGGCATGTAGTGATATACATATATCTGTATATATATTTATACTTACCGCCATATTTATAGTAAATCTTTTTTTTTCATATGCCAAATTTTATATCTCCCAAAATTATGTTGGTCCACTAATTGATTCTTGGTTCAATTCTCAACTTTAGATCGGGTCCTAGCAGGAATAATAAATTAATAATCTCTTTAATTACAGGAGCAAATTTATTTTTCGTAATTAACCAGGTCAATCATCAAATTCCTTATCTCAATTCAAGAATTGGTTTCGCTGTCAAAATGTCAAGCAAACCTTAAAATCTTTGATACAAATCTCCTACAATACCATTAATACCATCTTTGTTACTATTGAAATCATTATATAACCTGCTTTTTCTCCAGCTTCTTTGATTTTCTATGAGAGAATTTCTTTCTCCTGAATCTTACCTTTTCACCCATTGATTGTTCTCTTAAGGTTCCAGGGTAATTGCTGATTCAGAAATTCCTAAAAAAAGGAATGAAGATAGGTATGAGAAGGGTTTTATATAGAGTTAAGTTCTCTAGAGAGTAAGTTTCTTTTTTTCCTTTCCTCTTTAAGGGAGATGGATGCGGGATAAATAAAGTTGGTAAGCATAATTTTTAGGATAAATCAATAATCTTAACCATTAATTTAGAAAATAATCAAAATAGAAAAGGAAGCTAAACAAATATAAATTCATAATCATTCTTCTAGGGGAAAAAAAGGATGAAACACCATAGAAATCAAATGTCCTTGCAAAGGGAAAAAAAAAAGGGTGAAACACATGTCTAGCGATTTTTTTTTAAAAAAATTACTTAAATACAAATAATATAAAATTAACTACAAATTTACCAAAAACTTCAGCAAAAACTTCTACAGTGCTAAATCGTATCTTAATGAAGCAATTTAGTATAGTCATTAATGAATTGCCTTTTTTTTTCTTTGCGATTACAAAGGGGAGGGAGGATGGGAACCTAGTACCTTTCACTTTCAAAGATCATGGAAGATGCCATTAGGTTATAAAGCCATTAGACATTACTGAATTGCATTTGAAACAAGCGATTCACGCTGAATGACCTATTAATGATGCATTAGTATTTACACGTAAATTGCACTTAAGACATGTGACTCATATATAAATATGTGAATCATATGTTAAAGACACGAATTTCCTATCGGTATTTTATTAATTAATTTTATGTAATTTGTATTGTATGATTTTTATTTGGCGGGTCAGTAATCATACAATTTCTTCAAAAAAAAAATGTAGCGTAATTTCTAATAAATGGAACTACCTTCATGTAAATTTATTGGAGATAATCATATTAAAGGAATTAATATTTTACTGCACTGCCACTATTAATTAAAAGCACATAGAGTAATTTTTAAGGAGTAAAACAATACACAAATTTGATTTTTTTTTTCTTTTCTAGATTTAAATCAACTATGAAATTTGTTAATAGCCTAATAGTCTATTGACATCTCTCTTGATCTTTCAAGTAAGATGTATAGGTTTGAATCCCGTCACCCTATTGTAATGGCAAAAAAGAAAAAAAAATCAACTTCTAAATTGAAATTAATTTTGGATAAATGCTTCCCAGTATTAAAAGCGATTTAGTTATTTAATATCTCCCCTAATGATATCACTTTATGTTATAATTTTATATTTACCTTGTTCCTACGAATTGCGGGCAAATAGACACAATATTGTCATAGATTAATCTTTATTCTTTTTCTAGTCAATGGAGAAGCATAATTTGTGGGGTACTGTTTTAATAATTGACAAGGTCAAGAAAGCTCCCCGAAAATTCTTTACTTGAAGAGAAAGTAACAGATAGGTACATAAATATTGAGGCCAAAAAATAGCATGACGAAAATTCTAGTACAAAGAGATCTTGAAAAACCTAATTAATTTTGTGGAGATTTCTTCTATTTTATTTACTTCTGTGATCACAATAATATTAGTTAGAATTATTGAAATTATAAAAACATTTTCAATTTATAAAGTGCTGTGCTTATGTGGGAAATAATCTACCCACACAATACTAATTCAATATTGTATGATAATACATTTTATTCTATTAGGTATTATATTTATCATCCCATTAGGGTTTTTCTTAACACATTTTGATGGCAATCCAATGGGTTAATACGGGTTTCAGTTTCATTAACTTAGAATTTTAAATTTGCCTGTATACTTTTCAGAGGTTTGAAAGTGTGGTGTTTGTTGACATAGAATTTTTCAGTTGTGTGTGCAATTTGTCCATGTTTATATTATAATTTATTTGATTTTAGGTTTTTATATCTATATATCTAGCTAATTCGAATAAAGATGCAGCCTAAAAAGGTTGAAAGCATAGGCAAAATTAAGAACACGTTTATATCAAGATCATTGCTTCCTGCAAGTCCCTCTTTCCAAGAAAAAGCGAAGAAGTCTCTCATTCCACGCTATGTAATTTCGTGCAGCTATATATATGAAATAAAGATTTAAAAAATGATACCTAAACAATATTGGAAAAAAAAAGAAAATGAAAAAAAAATGAAACAGCCAATTATCATTGTTATCCAATCCTTCTCCACACCGGCAGTTTATTTTATTTTATTTTTTTCGGCCGGAAGGTTATACCACCGTACCTCTCCCTAGATTTAAAATATTTTTTGCTTAAAAATTTCAAAAATTCATAAAAATCATATATATATATATACACATATACATATATATAGTTTCAACAATTTTGTTTTTTCCATGTACAATTCGCCCTCCTTTGAAAGAAGCTCCATGAGTCTAATTGGCCATAACTTAGACCATGACACCATGTCAATGGTCATTTTTCATAGCAGACAAGAAGAAGAAAATGTAAATCAAAACCTGGCATGTTGTGTGTGCATATATAACGATGTTTGAATCAAAGCATGCTGGGTTGGGATAAGGAAGTACTGTCCATTAGCAAATAAATGCGATTTATATATTTATATTATAAATATATAACTGTATATAATTAATTCAAAAGATAAGACAAGCTAATAGGCATTTTCATCCATTATAGTGGACACAAATTAAAGGTCCCATTTTGTGTGACCCATATGATAGCACTATCGACGGTGCCCACTGCTACTGACTACTGAGTTTTTGTGAATATCCACAGAAAGACATCATCACGGAGCGGTTCTGAGCCGCAAACCGTCCCGAACCGTTCCCGGCGGTTCCATACCTGGGAACCGCCCCGTCGGGAACGGTTAGAAACCGTCAAAGGACCCGCCGGAATCGGCGGTTCCACCGGTTTCGACCTGCAAAAAAAAAAAAAGAAGAAAAATGCGCATACATGAACACGGAATGATTTTGGTATGGGGGAGAGAAGGAGGAGGAAGGTTGGGAGGCGTAGGGGGTCGGTTTGTGTAAAAAAAAAAAAAGAAGAAAGAAGAAGAAGAATAATAATAATAAACACGGTTTACGTGAAATTGGAACCGAAACCGTCAAAACCGGCAGTTCCGTGGAACCGTGAACCGCCCCGGCTCTGGCGATTCCGGTTCGGATCCGTGTCCGAACCATGCCGATGTCTATCTGCAGATCTCCATTCTTTGGTCTTCGCCTCTTGAGCATGAAATTTACAAGATGGCCCTTGACATGGGATACTTATATTATGTATGTATAATATAATTTAGTTGAAGATATATAAAAGCCATCCATACAAATTTAAGGTTTTTACTACGTAAAACAGTAGTGGACGTGATGTATAAGAAAAATAAAACTAACGGAGTGAAAAAACTTTTCTAAAATCATCCTCATGTCTAGAGATGTATATGAGGTGCAATGACAGGGGTCAGCGTTAGGTAAGTTAATATTAGACTTATTAAATATATATGTCTGTTATTATAAATATATTGTAGTATATATATATATTATATGAAATAAGAATTTTATTAATAATTTCATTATGATATTTTTTAAAACTTTTTAAGTATAAAAAAAATTATTTAAGAAATAATTTAGAATATTTAGTACATTTGTAAGAGATATATATTACTTGAAAATGAATTATTGATTAAAAATAACAGAGTTAACATATGAAATTAGACCTCGACATAAACCAGCCTGATACAACACCGGCAAAGCCAACTTGTTGGCTTGTCCCAATCGTATGGATCATGACCCTTATGCCAACCCAATGGGTTGACAGGTTAGGGTCGGTTCAAGACCTATGACCTGCCCTAATTTGCTAACCCACAAGGTCAAGCCTAGTTAACAACAAAATTAAAAAATAAACAAAACAGAGATGGAAATAGGAAAAACTAAAAGAAAAGTAAAAAAAAAAAATTTAATTTATTTTCATGTAAATAGTTAACACTTATTTACGACATTGAATGTATTATAATTATCAATACAAGCCATAAATATGTTTAAAAGGATGCTTAGTTTGACATTTATAGATTTTTAACAAAAGTGATTTCTAGTTTTTTTACAATGTGAGATTTATCTCGTCTTTGTGGGAGTTTGTCTTTAGTGTTTTATAATCACATATTGCTAATTTCACAACCAAATTTGCGTGTGTTTGTGTATAAATAATTGCACATTTTAAATTGTAACAAATGAGCCAAAGACTATCGTTTTTAAGCCTAATTTTATTTCAAGTTGAAAATTTCTTATTTAATTTTAAATATATATTTTTTATTTTAATTTTATTGAATTTTAATTTTCTCTTACAAAATAAATTTTATTACATTTTTTCTAAAAGTAAATACATATATTTGGTTCAATAGGCCATGAACCTGTGGGTTGCCTCGGAACTAGCCCACTTATGCCCAAGATAGGCTGGTTCTAAGCCACTCTCGACCAGACCCATGACTTGGCTGGCCAAATCGGCTTACTGTGTTATAATATGTAATGCCTTAAATTTAATTAAGACATTACCATCATGTATAATACTTTATATATTACACGCTTAGGCTTTCTAGAATGATATGTCTATCATGAACATTACTAACCGATTTTAATTAATGAAATTATCTATTTAGAATTGTAAAACAACTAGATTCAGCAGCGGTGAATAAAACTTTATAAAAGTAATTTATAAATCTCTACCCCCACCAGAGCAGACCAATTTTCTAAGAAACAAAACTTTAAAAAATAGCAACAACAATAATGAACCAAATCCCAGTATATAGTAACACAATTACATATGGAGTAACACACAGACTTAACTAAATGTAATGCACAAACAATAAGTTATTATCTTTAATTAAAATAAACCAATCAACACTGGAGCACTCATACTCCGGAGCAAGCCAATGGGAATCTGAGGATCCTAAGTAACAGCAGCTGCTCAAAGGATTGATATAGGAAGTTTGTCTTTATTTTGAAGAAATGATAATTGTATAGATGATATTTTCAAAACAAAGATATTTATAATAAAGATTGAAAATAAACTGTTAAATTACAATTCATACGTGTGATGATATGTATTGCTATTTCTTATTTTGCATAATAGCAAATCATTATAAATTGTCAGTATCCTCAGCTAAACACCTAATAGCAGCAACTTGGCATAGATTCAGAGAGAATGAAAAGTTATTCTTATCCAGTAAATAAGCCGAATATAATATTATGATAAATGAATTTAAATAAATGTTTGATGGAAAAGCCATATATCTAACCACTAAATTGTAATTGTTTTCATGTTATTAGTTGTTCATTATAATATATAAATAGTGTATATCTTTTTCTTTTCTAAAAAAATTAAAAATTATTATTATTATTATTTGTTTTTTTTTAGTATGAGGCCTGAACGCCTATCATGCTATTCCATCACATTAGATCCGCCCTGGCCATATCAAAGGTTAAAACTAATATTTATTTTTAATATTTTACATCTGAAAATTTTCTTTTATTATATTTTTCAGGTTCGCAGACTTATCAATAGCATCAAGACAAAGTAAAGAAAAAATTTCCATGACATTAAAAATTTTCCACTTTCTCTATACTCATACTTACGAGAAATAAAAAAAGACAAAAAAAAAAAAAGAAGCAAAAGAATAAATAAATGGAAAAGAAATTCCTATGTCCTCTGCTCTATGTTTAAAAGTTTCTCCTCATTAATCCATTGTTCAATATAACTGTATTTGACATTGGAGAAATATTTAATTTTAGAAATATGATCATTGACCAGGACATGATTCATTTTTCCCACCCCTTTTTAAGTTATGGCCATGTAAAATATTTATTTATATTTATTTTTTGCCTTTTTTTTTTTCCCATTGTTAATGAATAACATGCATTTGGAGCCAACATTGTCACTTTTTAGCAAATACAGACCGAGACGGAATTTCTACGGTTCCGTGATTCCATCATAATACTATTCATATTAAAATTTAAAAAATTATAAAAAATAAAAATAAAAAATTTAAAGATTTAATCATAATTAAAAATAATCTAAATCATTTATTAATATGATAAAATCAGTCTTACTGTAACGTTTCATGAGCATCGAATTTGTTGTTTATAGTTTATACATGATAAAAAAGAGGAAAAAGAAAAAAAAAAATTAAAAAGGGTCTAGGTGTTATCAAAGTGAGAATATTCTAGGCATATATCTGCATGACGTGGCAATGTTGATCTCTTCCCAATCATTACCTGGGCCATGGCTATATATTGAAATTGTTTATTACGAAATATATTTACTTTTGCCCTTGCTACCTCGCTCACTTAATAAATGATCAATGTTAATAAACATGATAAGTTTAATTTTTACTTTAAACCTTAATAAATATTATCTTAGAACACTTATTAACTGGATTTATTAATAATTAATAAATATTGGATATAATAAATTTCTTTTGGTTTCTAACTACTGCCGGTCTAATCTCAGTGAGCTTTCCCTTCTTATCCTGTATTTAATATAAAGTACCCATCTATTTTTATCATATAATAAAATAAAAGCCACATATTGATTTTAGTGGACTTATATATCCAACGAAAATAACCATATGATTAATTTAGTTGGTGATTCCAACTGCACTTGCACTTTGTGTGGTTTTGGTTACAGCTGCGGCTGCCTCCAGCAATTAAATAATTTGTCCCATTCCTATCCTCCAATATACCAATTGTACTTTTATTTACATCTTACGAAACATTAGGTATAAATATTAAATACGTCTCTTTTTTAAAATGAGTATTTAGATTTTAAATATTTTTTAAATCTAATTTTACAACTTTTAACCTTGAAAATATAAAAGAACATAATTACTATTCCAATTTCTCTATTTTGGACATTAGATTTTAATAAATTTATTTTATAATTTTTTTCTTTGATGTTCTGGTAAATCGATTAAGCGGTGATGGATATATTGTATTTTACTCGATCAAAAAATATCGAGATAAAGCTGAAGGCAAATGCCAAAGAACTCTGCAAGAGAACATAGTTAAAAGAGAAGAACTAGAAACAAGAACCCTAGGTGACCTTTGCCTTCCTCCCCTCCCCTCTTGTTTTCCTTAAATATGCCAAAATGTACACACACACACAAAAAAAAAAAAAAAAAAAATCCATATAGAAAATAAGGAGGCGGTGTGGACGGTGCTAATCATTGAATAATTAAAAACACTCTTTTTTATTTTTTAACAAAAGATAATTCCTTTGGTAGGAGTCCCTTTCATGCTCTCTCTTGGCTTATGTGTAAGGTGTGAAACCCTTTTTTTTTTGGGCCAATGAGGTGTGAAAACCTTAAACCTTAACCAATTGTAAATTCTTATACTTGTTTTATAAGACGACGCAGCCGAAAACATCAACTTGTCAAGAGTTGGAGACAAACAGGCCTTTTTGTCTTAAGCCAGCCGGTTGGTCAAAAGCATATTTGCCATATATATCACCTCTAGAATGCTCAAGAAATTATAAATCACTTAATATCTGACCATTACTTTTATATTTATCTATTCATCATGATAATATCTTAAGAATGATCTACCTATTTCAATGTTGTGGATGATTGCCATCAAGGAAATGATTTTTTTTTTTATCATATTAAATATAATTACATAAATAAAAATTTAATTACTTAAATATTGTTGCAAAATAGCCGGTGTGAGGTGGGATTTAATCATCAGAAAAATTCCATGGATGAAATGTGAAAATCGCAGCTAGAAATTGCAACTTACATTTAATAAAATCATAGCTTTAAACTATGATATAGCCACAATATATATTTTTTATATCTTATTTGTCAACTGCTAGTTATGTGTGGAAAATTGAAATCACATTTTACAACTGCAATTTCACGATGGATTTTAGTAATATTTCAATACAATAAATATATTTTTGTAATTTTTTTCTAAGATGAGTAAACACATGTTTGACAAATAATAATTATATTTAAACTATGAACAATGAATTATTCATCAAAAAAAACCAAAGACAACCTTAGGATCTTACTATTAATAATATATATTATAAAGTCATTAACATATAAGGAGATGATTATAAACACACTCCCACAACATGTTTGACTCATTAGAATAAAATAACACTAGAAATATATAACAATTCTTTTCTTTAATGGTTAGAGGTATTTTTGGAAAGAAAAAAGAATAACAATTCCCTGTTGAAAAAAAGGAATAAGTACTCTTTATCTATTCCATATTATATACAATGACATTTTATATGGTAGAATTTTTTCCAATCAAAATAAAGAAATAGCTATTCCGTGGAATAAAAACATAATACCAATTTCATTTCTATAAACCAAAATGAAAAATTAAGTGTTATTATGGTACTTTTTCTTATCTTTTAAAAATAAATCAAAAATCTCTAAATACTTGTTAGAATCGTAATATTATTGTTATAAGAATAAAAATAGCAATAATTTTAGAATTTTATCAATGAACTTACAAGAAATTAAAGTTATGGGAATTAAACAAATAGATATGTAATTTATGAAGATAACTATGGTTGGAAGCATGAAAATGAAATTAAACAAATAGATATTAGACACCATACAAATAACTATATGCTTATCAGCTTATACAGGTAATGTTACCTCTTACGTACGGACAAATAATCCTTAAAGATAGGTCATGTGGCCCCTACAAAGACCGCTAAATTATTTGTATCGTCGCATGTGATAAACGAACATCCATCTTCTCCAGATTTGGGAGCTTCCGACAAAATAGTAATAATAATAATAAAAAAGTTTTATATGGCTTGAGGCTTTAGATTCCTTATCTCCCTATTATTTAACATAGCGTGACCAGATGTCCAACCGATGACACATTATTTATACACTTGTTAATTTGGTTTTATAAAGTCAGCTAACTGATAATGGATTGCCCATAGCCACACCCGTAAATTTTTATAATTATATTGACATCTCCAAGTTTTTAATTGTCCATTCACACACATTGAATATACATGGAGTCCGCCCTTACAAAATTATCCGAATAATTAAGGATCTTATGGTAGGATTTGTTTCATTGACTTTTTATGATATTGGATTATATAAAATTTGTTGTGCCTTGTAAGATAAATTTTATATTGGATAACACTCTTTTTATATTATTCGATGTGTCACTAAACATAAGAATATTAATAACCCATTAGTTATTCATAATAATTATAGACATTTTAAAATTAGAACCTGCTATAAGCCTCAATAATTAATATATAACTCTATGATACACTTTTGGATTCACTCCTTATATAAACATATTTACACATATCACAATCCTTAGCTTAGGAGTGTCAATTAATTAATTTATGATTCTATCTTAAACAAGTATGAATAGTGAGTAGAGTATATATTTACCTAGAACATGGACTCTTTCTGAACTCTGAAACTCTCTAAACTTGAGTCATCCTATATTTGAAGTATTGGCTATTTATACTTTTAAATTTACCTATGTTGTACGTTTTCTATAATTCTTGCTCTTACAACACCCTTCGTGTAAAAACAATGTAAAATATTAATTAAAATAAGAAATTAATAATTGATTTAAGAGCATCTAGGTTTGTTTAGATTATATGATTTTTATATTTATCTTATCTGTATTTGATTTGCATCTGTATCTTATTTATATCTAATATGTTTGATTTATTTATGAGTAAAAATATTTATTTTTTCCATTTGTATCTATTTTTTAACAAAATTTGTTTGAAAATGACAAAAATAAGATACTAAACTAATAAGAAAAAGATGAAACAAACATACCCTAAATCTTAAAAAATTGAGTTAAATAAAAGTTTTAAGGGCTTTTTAAGTAAGATAAGAATGTAAAATATTACTTAGAATAAGAAATTTGTAATTGATTTAAGAGTATCTAGGTCTGTTTGGATTATCTAATTTTCATCTTACTTTTCCTATATTTGATATACATTTGTATCTTATCCGCATCTAATCTGTTTAATCTATTTATAAGTAAAAATGTTTGTTTTTCATCTGTATTGTTTTTTGACAAATAGTTATTTAAAAACAATAAATCAAGATGCCAAACTAATAAAAAAAAGATGAAACAGACCTTAATATGAAAGAATTAAGTTAAACAAGTTTTAAGGGCTTTTAAGTAAGATAAGAATGTAAAATATTAATTAAAATAAGAAATTGGTAATTGATTTAAGAATACCTAGGTCTGTTTGGATTATCTGATTTTCATCTTAATCTTACTGTATTTGGTCTACATCTGTATGTTATCCGTATCTAATTTGTTTGATTTGTCAATGAGTAAAAATTTTTGTTTTTCATCTATATTTGTTTCTTGAGAAACATTTGTTTAAAGACGACAAAAATAAGATGCCAAACTGATTAGAAAAAAAGATGAAATAAACAGATCCTAAATCTTAAAGAATTGAGTTAAACAAGTTATAAGGGCTTTTAAGTAAGAAAAAACAGGAATTTGAAGAAGTTAGGTTAAACATGGATTGAGCATGGCCATGTTCAAAACAGAAGGGTAATGGTAATCGGAACACAAGTTGTGTTCAAGTTGTGTTTAAAATAGAAACATTATTTGATATAACATGGGTTATATCATGGATCATGTTAGAAATAGAACTATTATATGATGTAACACAGGCTAAAACACATATTTTGTTTAACTCATGCTTGAAATAGAACCACCATATAATGTAATATGGGTTTGAACACAGATCTTGTTCAACTCATGCTCAGGCATAAACTTTTCAATATTTACGAAAACAAAATATCCTATTACCATTGTAAAAGACCATTCAACAATGTTTAACACTTGCACCTCTTCCAAAACATAACCCCAACCCTAATATCGACACAACATTGCGTTACATATAAAATTCTACATTAAATCTTGAAACTTACTCAATATCAGTTGAATCCCCTACGCAAAACAATGAACACCAATATTTCAAAACTTACACAGTAATTTGCTCTTCATCACATTAATATCAAAATTTCCAACACAATCCTATAATCTTTCTTTAATTCTTACTAATTTCTCAACAATGAAGTTTTGAGATATATTGCTCCAACCTTGCTCAATCACTGGAGCTCTAAGAAAATGTCAAATACTCAATTTTAAGGCATGCTTGCAAATGAGAATTTGCTAGACTTAAAGAAGACAGTGTCTTACTTTAAAGATTCTACAAGAGTTGTGGTTGTGGACGGAAGGAGTCATTGGATGATGGTCTAAAAATGATTATTTCCTTTTTTCTTTCTAGGTTATTTCACCATGAAACTCAAGATTTTTATTCCTTTTATTTGATGTTATGAATTATGGGAACGAGATAAAATAAAATTCTCTTAACAAGACATCAAAATAACATAACTACTATTTTACCATTTTGATTTCACTACTATTGTTACCATCACCTCTACCACTACCACTACTGCCAACTTCCTCACATCATTGTCACTATTGCATTATCGTCACCAATACAATACTAGATTATTACCTCAAATCATTATAATAATTCACGCTATTATCACCACTAACTATAATGCTTGTGTATGACAAATAACATAAGATTTTGAATATATGTACTTAGCATGCCGATCATGGTATGAAAATTAGAAAGTTTTAAAGGGTCATTAGCATAATGTATATACCCCATTCAATATATCTTTTTTCAGTGTGGTTATATAACATATAAAATACGATGTCTAAAATTTTCGTGTTGGTAAGATCACTAACAGCACTGGAGTCTTCGAAACAATAAAAACTTTTCGAAAAATTTTATAATTTATCCAGTGAAATTAGCTTTTAACATTTGAAAAATTATATCTATATTACATATACATATATGTGTATATAACAAAACCATTTTTGTTATGAAAAGATATTTGAATAAAACATTTTTGTTATATGTAGCCAAATATACGGGCCTATTCTCAAGCAATGACCCAGTATCATTTTATTTTGTTTTAACTTTAATTACTTAATCAACTTATTTTTTGGGATATGGGAAAGGTGTCGAATAATTTATATTCACATGTCGTGACTTACTGAGACGATGGAGGTGTGTGGGTGAGGGTGACATATACCAATTTTCACAAAAACTACGTACACAATAATTCAAGTGTTGGCAAAAGGACAACCTTCTTTATTCCGCCTGCTGACAAAAAGTTAAAGTAACATGACATGTGGGGAGGACAATTAATTATTTTGTGAAAAACGATAATGTAATGGTGGAGTGAAATTAACCACGATTTTGTGGGAAATACACACACACGCATATATATATTGGCTTCTATTATCAAATATCCACACGCTTTCTTCCCCTTGTCAAGTTTTACTGGGGATGAAAATCGAGGATGAAAATAAGGATATGAATTATTGTAATGCATCACATGAAATTTTAATTGAAGAGTTGAACTTGAATATTTAAGTAATCTTTATTAATAGATTATCTGTTAATTAACATAGCTAATCGCTGCGCTTTCATCGATCACTAGAGTTTGCCAAGAAAACATAAATTGTCCGCAATTTCCTGTAACACATTGTTAATCCTATGACTACTAAGTTTGCTTCCTTATAACCATACTTAATCCTCATTTAGCTACTAATAATTGATAAATTTTCAAGAAGGGGTCATTGCAAATACATCTTATTAGTTATCTGTTAGTTGTAGATAAACTCTCTAAACTTCCAAAATATAATTGTGTCCTCATATAAGTTTTAACATGTATAAGCAATTCGAAACTATTATTAGAATTAAAAATATGTCACTAAAAGGATCCTCGATAGTAACAATTTTAGAGCATTACCAATAATTTGGAGCTTATATATATATTTGCACACTATTTGAATTTAAATGGTTTATTTGAACCCATCAAAATTTTGAATCTATTTACAATCATCCTAAATGAAAAAGAGAATGAAGGAAAAAAATAAAAAATATATCAAGTTAACAAAGAAAATAGCTAATGACCTTGCGGTTTAGTAGCAAGAATGAGAGGTATTAAGATCGAATCTCCTTCCATTGTAATAGTTAAAAAGAAAAAAAGGAAATAATTTCTCCATCATCTATGATGCAAGGGATCCCAAGTTGCGGGGCTTTTGATGTGAATAATAATGTGCTATAGTATAATTCCCTAATTTTCCTTTCGGTTGTATATTAATATTTCTTTTTTTTATCAAAGTGGATCTCAACTTCTTTTTATGTTTGAAACTTTGATTTCATGCAACTACGTGATGACTATAGGGAGTGATGATTTTAGGGTAAATAGCAAGCAAAAGAGAGGTAAATTGAAACATAATCACACTTCTCTTTTAGCTAAAGTTAGTTGACTACAAGTACTATTTCATAAAGGGAGAATAAAGTGTAGATTGCTTTGAATATTAGGTATATGATATCCGTGTGCCATTAATAATCTGGTGTGTTAGATGATATGAATTTTTTATTAAATGCTCAGGGAATCATGGATCATTTATATCATCAAGCAAAATATATTGTGTGATTATTAGATATATTGGTGGAGAAGTAAGGAATAATACTTATAGTGTACTATAATTAGTGATGTATATTTCCTTAAATATTCGTCGTCATTTTACACTTTCTAATTACCGCTACTACTACTATTATTATTATTTTGGATTTCCTTATTTTCATGGAAAAGCATAAATTGCTTCAAATCCAGATTAAATAATGACTTGAAAGAAAAGGAAACGAGGAATTGTTGTTATTATTATTTTTTTTTTTGGCCATAGGAAAAGAGAATTAGAGTTAATAGAGCAGAATGATAGAAGCATAGATTATTCCATTATGTAAAAACCACGAGGACTGGTAGTCGAAGAAACCTCAACAACTATTCACTTTTATATTTTTTTAGGATAAAATACATAAGAAAGTCATAATGTTTAGTGATAAGTTCATTTAAGATCTCAACATTTCAAGTGGTTAAAAAGAGCCTAACATTTGAAGAAGTGGATTAATTTGGGTCCAATGATACGTGTTAACAAGAGAAGGTCTTCTGAGTTTTAATTAAATATTCTTTCATGTTGACACGTGCCTATAAAGATCCAAGTTGACTCACTTCTTCAAACATTGTGATCTCTTTTTACTATTCGAAACGTTGAACCTTAAATAAATTTATCCAAAAACATTGGGACCTTTTAATATAATTTACTCTTTTGTTTTAGTCACTTCATAGATATTTTAAATTGCCTTTTAAAAAAATCATTTTATATATAACTTAGTACTTCCATCCTTTTTATCCGAGTTTAGTTTAATGTAATGCATTATTTGAAATCAAAGCGGTCAAAAACAAAGAAACATATCATTTTTATGGAATTTTTGTATAGACTCAACTTCCATGAATTGTGATTTGTGCATATTGAGTCCATAGACTTGTGAGACACACATGGAAATATAGTGGATCCGTAAATATAAAGATGTAAAATAGTTTGTCTATGTAATAAATTTCCTCCTTCCACTCCCACCTAACCAAGAAGTAGTGTCCATGCAAAAAAATATGAGAACTTTTATAGTACCATTAGTGGAACAGTCTAAGCAACCATCTGGTCATTAAAATAAATAAGGTAAATGATATATTAAGTATTTCAATAGTACGATCATAATTGGATATATATTTTAGTTATTAATCAATCGACGAGATAGATCCATTAAAAAAATAACATAACTGTAAAATTTTCTAAAATCTATAACCCAAATTATATGTTAAAAGGGTTAATGATTTTATAGTCTAGTAGTATTTCTTCTGATCTCTCAATTAAGTGGTGCTGGATTTGAATCTCCCCTTTTTCTTATAATAGTGGGGGAAAAAAAGAATCATATATTAAAAGCAAAAGTAGTAGTTAAATAAAATAAGATATATATCATGCTTGGGGAATGGATCCACTTCCGATCTTGTCTTGTGACCCAATAAAAAAGTGCATACCCAGAAGGAACCAAAACCACTGGTGCTGATTCCATCCAATTAAATGATAGAAGTGTGGTTCCTACCAATCTATTAGTAGTCATGGTTGATTAGGAAGCAAGACCAGCTGGTCGGATTTCATTCTTGTCTTACCAATAATACCACACACTTATTGCATGAGCGACCAACACAATTGATATCGATGGTTTCTTCAAACCCATGAATATGTAAGAGCAGTTATTCGAAACTTAGGTCTAAAGTAAAATTTGTAGGTTTTCACTTATACGCTTTTATTTGCTCTATTGATGGAACTTAACTCCAACCATATCAAATTTTATTCCAAATCATAAGTGTTGGTAGAAGAAACCCTAAAGATAATCCAACAATGATATGTATTACATTTTTTTTTCATGCATCAATGTAAATAAACTTTGAAAACGAAAATGATGATCTGTTGCTCATTAATTTCTATTCTTCTATTGCTTAGGTTATGTGTTAATTAGAATAGATAATCATCCCTACTCAATTTAGAAATATCCCTATTTAGAGTGCAAAAAATTCATTTTACAACTATTTTTACCTAAATAATTATCAAACTATTTATATATTTTTTCTTTTGATTATAACGAAAAGGGAAGATTCGAATTTGTATAATACTTATAAAAGAATAATTAATATCAATCAGGCTAAAAGGTCATATTATATCATGCTACTTGACTCTTTTATTATACCTTCTAAATATAGGTCAACAAAAGATGGCTGGTAGATCGAAATGCTTATTTATGTGAAGTTGAATTAAGTGTATAACTCAAACCTGTGGAGTTGTGCTTAATATAAATGTTTGTTAGCGCCTAGCTTTGATGATGCACCGACAGTTGAATGAACATTAGACATGAAATGGACCGTCCATTAAGTGTTTCTCGATCCACGTTTAGCATGTTCAGAAAAGCAGGCCTACTACAAACGACTTATCACTCATGTTAATGTTTTCACTAGACGGTCCATTTCGCCATGCTATCAAAATGAGTTAAGTTACATCAAGATGATTTTACATTGATTCTAGCTCAATGAAGAAATTCCAATCTAAGTCTAGAATTTTAAAATCTATTTTTTATTAGGCTTGTTTTATATAAAATATGTTATTTTTCTTAACTAAGATAATCGTTATGCCTAACCTCAACTCGAATTGGATTTGTACATAAGCATTAGTAGAAACTTATCAAGACAAATACAAACAAACTTGTGCTTGACTCAATGAAGTGCTTCTGTTGCTCAAGATTGAGTTAATTCGATTATGGTCGAACCAAATTCGAGTCTCATCTAGCCATACTTAAATAGTTTTTGTAGATAGATTCAACAAAATCACACTCTCAATCAGTTGACATGATATGTTGTAGTTAACTCACATGAGAAACAAATTCTCCCCTTGCATTAGTCTCATTTCATAAAAAGGCTTTTGATGGTTCTTGTTTGATGAAGCTTGTCCAGAACATTGAAAGAGCAACTCCTAAAGACTTGTGTACTCCACATAAGATGCCAATAAGCTTAATTTTAGTATTTTTAGTAAATTTTAACGGCTTGTTCACCTAGCATGTATAATTATTCAGTTCCTCTCGTTCTACGTAAAACTCTAATTGTGGTGTTCACTTAAAGAGAATGACAATTTATAATGAATTATTATTAGATAAAATGATAAATAGAAATTCATGTTCCTACACCCATGAATTGCCACTCAATGATTTATTTTTCAATTTTATCATAAATACCCTTATCTTGATAATATCACTTATACATTTATCCTTTATCTGTAATAAAAATAAGACGCATTATTGATATTTTACATTTTGGTCCAATAATTATTTGTTTACTTTATATACCAAGTCAAATGTGAACGTTGCATGGTCTGTTTGTTTGTTGACAGATTATAGATACAAACACTTTTTTAAATTTTTTTTAACAAATTATTTATGAAGAATTAGATACAGAAAAAAAAAGTTAGCAGTTCTCATTAAAAGATCAAATATAAATATAAATAGAATATATTTACACATATCATTTTAAAAAAGATACAGATACAGATGAAAAAAAACCATCCAAATAGACCTGTAATAGCTATCACAACCCTATCACATTTTCATTAAATTAGAATCACATTCCCCCCTTATTCCATATAGTGAAGTGAACAAACAATATATATATATATATATATATTTTGGTGGAGAGATGCAGCTAGCATTCCATCTAAAAAAGATCTCCTAGATCATTTGAAGAATCACAATGAAAAGCATATATAAAAAGGTTAGATTACGAAAAAATAAGAAAAACAGACTCAATAAGGATGTTGTTTACCTCAAGAGGAGCACCAATAGCAGCTATTTAAGGGGCTTTCTTCAAATGGTCAGCCTCACGATGAGAAGCATCCTTACTAGGCAAACGTCATAAAGAAATCTTAACCATCACAACTGAACAATTGTCATTTTTGGCAAATGACTTAGCTTCAAACAACAGGTGCTTCCATGACTGCTTCAATAGTTGGGATCCTTAATCCACAATTGTTGAAGCGCACTTTGAAATAACAACAGTACCACTACGTGCTGGTGTGCTTAACACCATTAAGTACATGGAGTCAAAGCAAGTATAACTCTAAAGAATATCAGTTGACCTAAATATTGAATCACTAGAAATGGGTAGCGTTCATTGGCTATAACTACTTGAAATTTATCCAAGAATCCATATGGAGTTTCAAAGATAACGATTACATTAAACTGCTTAAAATAACGTGATCCTTTGAACTTCAAGGAAGAAATTAATTTCAAAGGATTTGACCATTCAAAAATAGACTAGTTCTTAAAGCCTTTAGTTTGAGATCTTAAGTGGATTGTGGAAATAGCGAGAACAAGTTTTGGAATGGTTATACTTGAGGGACTTCTTAAAATCTTAGCTTTCTTTTGAGCATCACATTCGTATTATTTCTCTGAAAAACCAATCCATGGAACGATATATAAGATAAATTTAGAATTTTCTATACAGAAAGATATATGAGAAACTACATACCTTGCCCAAACAAGCATTTTTGTGTTGAAATTTGGAAAAATCCCAAAACAAGCAACTTTGTAATAACCAGAACAAATTCCAAGCAGAATTAGTGCAACTTTGTAATCTATTTTTTATTAGGCTTCTTTTATATAAAATACATTCTTTTTTTTTTTTAAATAAGATAATCTTTATACCTAAACTCAAATCGAACTGGACTTGTACATAAGCATTAGCAGAAACTTGTCGAGACAAATATAAAGAAACTTGATCTTGACTTAATGACATGCTTCTGTAGCTCAAGCTTGAGTTAATTCTATTATGGCCGAGCCAAATTCAAGTCAAAATCCAGCCATGCTTAAATAGTTTTTATAGATAAATTCAACAAATTTACACCCTTAATCTTAGTTGACATGATATATTGCAAATAACTCACATGAGAAACAAATTCTCCCTTGCATTAGTCTCATTTCATAAAAAGGATTTTGATGGTTCTTGTTTGATGAAGCTTGTCAAAAACATTGAAAGAGCAACTTGTATCTCAGCCCCTAAAGACTTGTGTACCCTATAAGATGCCAATAAGCTTAATCTTTAAGCATTTTTGTTAAACTTTAACAGCTTGTTCATTTAGCATGAACAGTTATTCATTTTCTCTTCGTTCTACGTAAAACTCTAATTATGGTGTTCACTTAAAAGGAATGACAATTTATAATGAATTATTATTAGGTAAAATGATGAATAAAAATTCATGTCCCTATGCGCATGAATTGTCATTCAATGATTTATTTTTCAATTTTATCATAAATACCCTTATCTTGATAATATCACATATACAATTATCCTCTATCTAAAATAAAGATAATGGGCATTATTGATATTTTGCCTTTTAGTACAGTAATTATTTGTTTTACTTTTTTTATACGAACTACGCCAATCGGTGACGCAACCTCGTAACAATACGTCTAAAATTATGACCTAGATTGAACTCAACTTGATGGAACCGCGACCCGTTGTTTATAATGAAATAGGAACCTTGGTATAAGTGAATGATGCCACAATCGAAGGTGGGAATTCGATTGATAAGTCGGATTTGAACGCCATGGTAAACCGATAAGTTCAAGATTAGTTCATCAAAGAACCAAAGAGAAATTCTCTCAAAAAATTGTATTCAAAGGTATGTCCCGTTATTCATACAAAATAAGGAGATATATAATATATATATATAGAGAGAGAGAGAGAGGAGAGCTACATTGAAAGAAACCTAAAAAAACAAAACAAAAATAATTCGAAAAGTAACATAAGCTGGCGACCTTTAGGGTATGTATGCTGTCTATAAGTCGGCGGCTTAAATTCGTACGTTGCTGGCATAAGCCATATAGCCTAGTGGCTTTATGTTGGTGTTGAACTTAGGTTGTCCAATGCTAATGCTTCCAAGGCCAGCCTCCTTTGAATGTAGACTGACGTTGTACATTGCCAGCTTTGGTCAAATTTGCTTGAAACTCGTCTTGATCTGTCCCCGAGTTCGCCTTGATGATATTGATCAATTTAAGCTCCTTCTTTGGATGTTTCAAGTGCATTTCCTCATCTTAAATGCTCTAAATCAATCCAAGGAGTACGTCTTTGAATCCCTTAGTCCTAGCTCGTGTGATCGATCCAAATGGTGGCATCTCTAAAGGATCTACATTCAATCTATAAGCCTTGACTCTACTATTCCCTTCCTCTTGAAAAGGATTTGTCCTCAAATCATCACATGTATCAAAATGACTCAAATCAGTGACATTGAAAGTTGTACTCACACTATACTCGCTTAGTAAGTCTAATTTGTAGGCGTATCATTGATACACTCAATGATTTGAAAAGGACCATCGCCTCTTGGGAGCAACTTGGATCGCCTCTAAGTAGGAAACCTCTCCTTGTGCATATGCAACCAAACCCAATCTCCAAGTTCAAAAACTATCTAACGACGCCACATGTTGGCTTGTTTTGCATATTGCTTGGTCTGTCGTTCAATATTCTGCTTCGCCTTCTCATGAATCTGCTTGACAAAGTCAGCTTTCTTCTTGCCATCTATGTTAATATGCTCAAACAAAGGCAAAGGAGACAAATCCAAAGGAGTTAGTGGATTAAAACCATACAACCTCAAATGAGAAATTTAGTAGCAGAATGTACAGTACGGTTATAAGCAAACTCCACATGTGACAGACAATCTTCCTAGGCATTAATGTTTTTTTTAATGATAACCCTTAACAAAGTAGATAAAGTTCTATTTACTACTATTTGATCATCAGTTGTGAGTAACAAGTAGTAAAAACAACAATCTAATCTCTAACTTACACCACAAGGTCTTCCAAAAGTAACTTAAGAACTTAGAATCTCTATTAGAAATAGCAGCCCTAGGCATACCATGTAATCTCACCACTTCCCTAAAGAACAAATCAGCAATATGAGAAGCATCATCAGTTTTGTGGCATGGAATGATATGTGTCATCTTTGAAAACCTATCCATAACCACAAAAATTGAGTCCTTGTCATTCCTACTCCTAGGCAATCCTAACACAAAGTCCATGGAAATATCAACCTAAGGTTCACTAAGAATAGGTAGTGGTGTGTACAAACCATGAGCTTGCAATTTAGACTTAGCTTGCCTACATGTAATGCATTTCTCACAGATCCTCTTAACATTCTTTTTCATGTTGGGCCAGCAAAAATGCTCTCATAAAACTCCTAAGGTCTTTGCTATCCCAAAGTGTCCCATTAATCCCCACCATGAGACTCCTTCACTAACAGCTTTCTAACAAAAAATTAGGGATGCACAACTTGTTTTCCCTTAATAGATATCCATCATGCCTATAAAATTTATCACAACCAGATTTCTCACTACATGCATAACTCTCAGCAAAGTCTTGGTCTACAGGATATAATGCTTTACTATGTTCAAAACCAAGTAACTTAGCATCTAAAGTAGAGATTAGCAAGTACCTTCTTGACAGTGCATCAACAACAACATTTTCCTTGCCTTGCTTGTAGCGGATTACATAAGGAAAAGTTTCTATGAACTTTGCCCACCTTGCATGATGCTTATTCAGTTTGTGTTGGCCCTTCGAGTGCTTCAAAGACTCATGGTCTGTATAAATCACGAACTCCTTAAGCCAAAGATAGTGCTGCCACGTCTCCAAAGATTTAACCAAAGCATACATCTCCTTGTCATAAGTAGGGTATCTCAAAGTTGCCCCACTAAGCTTTTCGCTAAAGTATGCAATCGGTTTCCCTCCTTACATCAGCACTGCTCCAATTCCTACACCAAATGCATCACACTCAATTTCAAAAGTTTTATAATCAAGCAAAGCAAGTAAAGGAGCATGGGTTAGTTTATCCTTAATCAATTGAAAGGCTCTTTCTTGTTCTTTTCCTCACTTGAACCCGACATCCTTCTTGATGACTTTTGTTAAAGGCTCAGCTAGACTACTGAAATCTTTCACAAAGCACCGATAGAAACTTGCAAGTCCATGGAAACTTTTAACTTGACTCACATTGGTTGGACTTAGCCATCCTTGTATAGCACTAATCTTCTCATCATTCACCTGTATTCCCAGTGCACTAACAACAAAACCGAGAAATTACAAGCTTATCTACGCAAAAAAGTGTACTTCTTAAGGCTAACAAATAATCTCTCCTTCCGAAGCACATCCAAAACATATTTCAAGTGAATGAGTTGATCATCTAAGCTCGTGCAATAAATCAGGATATTATCAAAGTAGACAACTACAAATTTCCAATGAAAGTACGTAAAACATGGTTCATCAATCTCATGAAAGTGCTTGGTGCATTATTAACCCAAAAGGCATAACTAACCACTCATATAAACCATATTTTGTTTTGACAACGGTTTTCCATTCATCGCCCTCTTTCATCTTAATTTGATGATAACCACTTTTTAGATCAATTTTGGAAAATATACACGAACCATGCAATTCATCTAACATGTCATCTAAGCGAGGAATGGGATGATGATACTTTACCGTAATGTTGTTGATGTTGCAACAGTCAACACCCATCTTCCATGACCTATCCTTCTTAGGCACTAAGATTAATGGAATAGCACATTGACTCATGCTTTCTCTCACGTACCCTTCTCCATCAGCTCATGAATATGCTTTTGGAGTTCCTTAGCCTCTTCAGGATTACTTCGATAAGCCGGTCTATTTGGAATTGTCGCTCCGGGGTACAAAGTCAATCTAATGTTCAATCCCACACACTGGAGGTAATGCCTTTGGGATTTCCTCAGGAAAGACATCCTCAAATTCCTGCAAAAGAGATAAAACAGTATTAGGCAAAGTGTCAGGTAATTCGTTAGTGCTAAAGCAAGTTTCTTTGTAAATCATCAACAGCATAGGTTGTTTCATCACTAAAGCTCTACTCACCATGCTCACTTTTGCCACACAACTCTCCTTTTACAAGCCTACACTCTCATTTTCTCTCACCACTAAAGTCGATCTCCTTTTGACTTGGCCTCTCTCACTCTTTCCAGCCTTCCTCTCTCTTTCATTTTGATTTTTATGATTTTTACAATTTTGCTCTTTTTCTCTCTCATGTTTTTCAATCTCTTTGTGTTTCCCCAAAGATTGCTGTAATTGCAATTGATCCTCATACACCTGCTTAGGGGTTAAAGATGCAAGAGTATAATTTTTACCAAGGGAACAAAAGAGTATTCGTTTGAGAAGCAATTATGAATCGTATTCCTATCAAATTGCCATGGCCTTCCCAATAACAAATGACAAACTTGCATCGGCATTACATCACATAACACCTCATCCTCATATTTCCCCATGCAAAAAGCAATCAAAGCTCGCTTAGTTACCCTAGTTTCACCACTATCATTCAACCACTGTAGTCTATATGGATTAGGGTGTTTAGCAGTCTTGAGTCCTAATTTCTCAACAATGAAAGCACTAACAACATTAGTGCAACTATCTCCATCAATGATCAAACTACAAATTTTTGTCACCAATGTAACACCTAGTATGAAAAATATTTTCCTATTGCACTTCAGCTTCTTCTTTCACCTGTACACTCAAAGCATGCTTCACCATAGCTACTAGTTTTCCTATAGGAACTTCTTCATCATCACGAGCATCCTCTAATGGTGGCATATCCTCCTCATCCTTGCTATCTTCCTCAGTCTCATACTCACCATCATCGCGCAAGATCATGATGCGCTTATTAAGACACTGACTAGCAATGTGACTCCTGCCTTGACAATTAAAACATGTAAGATAACGATTTCTAAGAATAGAAGAATCAGATTTACCTTTATTTCCATGGCTAGTCAATTTTGTTTTTTGCTCAAATTTTGGCTTATTAACAGGTTGTTTCTCCTCCTTCTTCCAATTGGATGATCCTGATCCATATGCATAACCTGTAGTGCTACCACCCTTCTTCTTGAGTTGGTTCTTAACCTTAATAGCCATGTGAATCATATCCTTAATCTCAACATAATGTTGTAGCTCCACCACATTCTAAATCCCCTATTTAATCTAGCCAAAAATCGCGCCATCGTAGCCTCCCGGTCCTCCTCAACATTCGCCCTAATCATCGCCACCTCCATCTCATTATATTATTCCTCCACACACCTATTTCCCTGACGAAGTGTCTACAGTTTATTGTACAACTCTCTATAATAATAAGAGGGCACAAACCACTTTTTCATCACTCGCCTCATCTCTTCTCAAGTCTTATTGGTGGCTTTCTATTCCTTCTTCTATTCAACACTAGCTGATCCCACCAGACTATGGCATTTAAGAATTAATGGCAGCCAGTTTCACCTTCTTAGCCTTGGAATAGTTATGACAAGCAAAAACCAATTTCGCCTTTTTCTCCCACTCTAGATACGCCTTAGGATCATTCTTCCCTTGAAAAGAGAGAATCTTCATCTTGATATTTCCCAAATAATTGTCTTCTCGATTTCTAGCTCCTCTAAATCCTTCTCCACCATACCTCCTATGGCTATCAAAAGAAACTCTATCAAACTCATCATCAAAATCATACTCGTCATGACCTTCTTCTTTGTCCTCTATCCTCACTTCTCTCCTAAGATTTCTAACTCTCCTTTGTATTGGAGGATTGCTCTTTGACTGCTCCAAGCTCTGCTTTACTTTTTCATGGAGTTCTTCCATTCCTTCCCTAAACATCTTCTTCATCTCAGTAGTCAACGCTTCCAAAATCAATCTAGTATCAACTCCTCCCTTCTCACCTTCAGTTGTACCCGTTTGTGACACGTTTCTTATCTGCAAGAAATAAGGTTAGGAATAAAATAATCCTTACATATCACTCCCTCGTGTGTTTCTCTCTATGGATGAGTCACTCAAATCACTCGTGTTTTGCACAAAAATCTAATGTTGTTCCTCGCTTTAATTCCTCTTTCAGTTCTTTTAGAACTAATCAAACGAATCAAGGTCCACCATAGAATTCAAACAAGACTCTACAATAGAACCCTCACAGTCAGACAAATAATAAGATCTTTCCATAACTTTCTATCAGAACTTTTCAATAAGGATCAAGAACTAAATAGATAACAAACCTTTTTACTAGAATTCAACAGAAAGAATTTCTTTTTTTGCACGATTTTTTTTTAAATGGAACAACTAGAGTGGAACTTTCACAAACTCAAATAACGAATCAAATAAACAAAGAAACACTAAGTGTTTAGGATATGAACGAATAGAATTAAGGTTTTGTATACCTTCCTCTAATTGAACTCGATTGATGATTTAACATAAACCTAGGCTCTAATATCAAACTGATACAAATTACACCAATCGTTGACGCAACCCAGTAACAATACGTCTAGAATTATAACCTAAGATTGAACTCAAATCGATGGAACCACGACCTGCTATTTATAATGAAACGGGAACCTTGGTATAAATGAATGACGGCACAATCAAAGGTGGGAATTCAATTGATAAGTTGGATTTGAACGCCACGGTAAACCGATAAGTTCAAGATTAGTTCATCAAAGAACCAAAGAGAAATTCTCTCAAGAAATTGTATTCAAAGTTATGTCCCCTTATTCATACAAACTAAGGATATATATACAACTACATTGAAAGAAACCTAAAATAACAAAACAAAAGATAATTCGAAAAGTAACATAAGCTAACGGCCCGTAAAAGTAAACCGGTGGCCTTTACAAAGGAAACAAAATTACAAAACAACAGAGTCTGTACGTTGGTTATAAGCCGACGGCTTAAAGCAGTACGTTGTCGGCGTAGGCCATATAGGCCGGTGGCTTTATGCCGGTGTTGAACTTAGGCTGTCCAATGCTAACGCTTCCAAGGCCGACCTCCTTTGAATGTAGGCTAGCGGCCTAAAATGTAGGCTGGTAGTGTACATTGCCAGCTTTAGTCAAATTTGCTTGAAACTCGTCTTGATCTATCCCTGAGTTCGTCTTGATGATATTAATCAGTTTAAGCTCCTTTTTTGGGTGTTTCAAGTGAATTTCCTCATCTTGAATGCTCTAAATCAATTCAATGAGTGCATCTTTGAATCTCTTGGTCTTAGCTCATGTAATCGGTCCTGATGGTAGCATCTCCAAAAGATCTACATTCCATCTAGAAGCCTTGACTCCATCATTTTTATACCAAGTGAAATGTGAACATTGTAATAACCATTGCAGCTCTATTACATTCCCATCAAATTGAAATTTCATTCCCTCCTATTCCATATAGTAAAGTGAACAAGCCATAATTTTTTTTTGGGAGAGATGCAGCTAGCATTCCATCTCAAAAAGATCTCCTAGATCATTTGAAGAATCATAGTGAAAAGCACATATAAAAAGGTTAGATAACGAAACAAATAAGAAAAACGAACCCAATAATGATGTTGTTTACCTCGAGAGGAGCATTGATAGCAGCTATCTAAGGGGCTTTCTTCAAATGTTCAGCCTCACCCTGAGAAGCATCCTTACTAGGCAAACGTCATAAAGAAATCTTAAACCATCACGACTGAACGATTGTCATTTGTGGCAAATGGACTTGGCTTAAAACAACAGGTGCTTCCATGACTGCTTCAATAGTTGGGATCCTTATTCCACAACCGTTGAAGCGCACTTTGAAATAACAACAGGTACCACTACGTGCTGGTGTGGCTTAACACCATCAAGCACATGGAGTCAAAGCAAGTATAGCTCTAAAGAATATCGGTTGACCTAAATATTGAATCACTGGAAATGGGTAGCATTCACCAGGCTATAACTACATGAAATTTATCCAAGAATCCATATGGAGTTTCAAAGATAACGATTACATTAAACTACTTAAAATAACTTGATCCTTTGAACTTCAAGGAAGAAATTAATTTCGAAGGATTTGACCATTCAAAAACAGAACTAGTTCTTAAAGCCTTTAGTTTGAGATCTTAAGTGGATTGTGGAAATAACGAGAACAAGTTTTGGAATGGTTATCAGTTAATGATGTCTGGAGTGAGATGATCATCTTTAAGTAATACCAATTGAATGTGATAATGATAAAGAAAGCATCTTCTACCAGATTTGGTCGCTTTTTCTTGCTAAAAATGCAATATATGAATAATAATATACAAATTATAAAGAAAGCTAACTTTTTCTGGTGATTGACATATCTCTTTCGTGTACAATAACCATGAACATGATCATAGGGTTAACTGTATGTATGCTCATCTATTTGAGGATAAGATGTATGGAGGTCCAACAAAGATGGAAACAAAGTGAGGCCAAAGTTTGTACAAAGAATTTCTTCCTTCTGCGTGAGCATATACTTGAGGGACTTCTTAAAATCTTAGCTTGCTTCTAAGTATCACATTCTGTATTATTTCTCTGAAAGACCAGTCCATGGAACCATATATAAGATAAATTTAGAATTTTCTATACAGAAAGATATATCAAAAACTACATACCTCACCCAAACAAGCATTTTTGCGTTGAAATTTGGAAAAATCCTCAAAACAAGCAACTTTGTAATAACCAGAACAAATACCAAGCAGAAATAGTGCAGCACCGTCACATTCCAGGAAGATACCTTCTCAGTCAAAGGAACTGAAAGATGAACCGCTGAGAAGAACCTGCCAGTTCCAATGACAATTATGCATTTTAATCTGGAAAGAATAGTTTATACTATTTTCCAAGATTATCAGCAAATAAGAAGTAAGAATTTGCTGTGGGAGTCCATATCTTGTTACAAATCAGGGATTTTTACTCAAGACATACCGTGGCAGATTTTAGGAGCACTAACAACAAAGCATGACTTTCCAGAATTGTTATAAATCCTGCTCATATAAGCAGCTCCATCAAGCAAGTTCAATAGCCAGTCTCAGCTCAAATGCAGAAATCTTCTTGTAGTGTATAAAATATTGGCACAGAATCCACCCTATCTTACACAATCCCATGTCATTTATAATCCAAGACCACAGAGAAAAGGCACATATCACGTGAACAGCCATTATAATAGCCCTTAGCAGCTTGAAATGGTTGATATAGAGTCATTTCCAAGCCACAGGACAAGCCTTCCAAAACTAGTCAATTGTTGCATATACAATCTTCCCAGGAATTACACACAGCTAATTGCTCCCCAAGGCAACTCTATCACCTAGAAAAGGAGTAAAAAGTATTATATGTGGACACATGAAGGTGAGAAAGAAGAAAACTTTGCTATCCTTTGCGTCGTCAAAGGCACAAGTTAAGAGATTTAATTTGACGTAAATTTAACCCCCCTCCCTGCTCTCACGAAAGGGGAAAAAAGAAAGGATCAACAGTGTGGTGAAATTTGGCCAAAAAATTATTTTATCATTAACTAACTCAATCGGGTGTCTTCAGAATCCATACCTCTAAGATGCAAGAAGGCTCAACACACAAAAGACTCAAAGAATCCATCACAAATAACCACTACTAAGCAAGTGCATATTCTAGCCCTCAATAAACACAGGCTTTTCTCCATGGAGATACAAACCTTGAAAACAAAAGGCAGCAGTGTTTCTGTTGACCAAAATTAATGGGGACAAGTACCATTAGTCTTTTCAACCCCAAGCATGCATTATTTCTTATAAGAGATCTGATGCTCTATGTGAGCTTCGGTTGTGGTCAGATTGATGCTATTTAGTATATACTCAATCTCATCCATCCTTGAATGAGAGGAATCTTCCATTGTGAATTTCTCAAACACTCCCCTTACTTCAACAAGACTATAGCCAGGCTCTTTTTTTAACTTACTATCCTTCAATAACTTCCTTGCCTCTGCAACACCATCCCATGCTTCACCTGAGGCATACAAATTGGACAGTAGCACATAAGGTGATGTGGTCACAGGATGAAGCATTACTAGTCTATTGGCCAGCTTCTCTCCAATAAGAACATTTTTGTGCAATCGGCATGAAGAAAGCAAGCTTCCTAGGATTATGGGATCATTTCCAAAGGCATGTTTGCTAATGTACTCCTCAGCCTTGGATAATCTTCCAGCCCGTCCCAACATGTCAATGAGGCAGGAAAAATGCTCCAAGTTGGCAGATATCCCATACTCTTCTTCCATTATGTTGAAATAAGCAAGGCCTTTGTCCACTAGACCTGCATGATTGCATGCCACCAAAAGTGCAACAAATGTGACAGAATCAGGTTTTACTCCTATAGCTTTCATCTGCTCAAAGGTTTCAATGGCTCTCTTTACAAGCCCATGATTGCCCAATGCAGCAACCATAGTATTCCATGAGACAAGATTCTGAAAATGCATGCCACTAAATGTATTACATGCAGATTCAATGCAGCCACATTTGGCATACATGTTGATGAGGGCATTGCCAACTCCAACATCCTGCCATAACCTTGTCATAATTAATTGAGTGTGAATCTGTTTGCCATGACGTATTGAAGCAAGCCCAGCACAAGCAGTAATTGCACTGGAAAAAGTAAACTCGTCAGGAATCATATCTAATTTAGCTACCATGTCCTCAAAGATTGACAAAGCCTTCTTATAATCAGCGTACTGAGTAAACACAGCTATAAAGGTGTTCCAAGAAATAACATCTTTCTCACTAATATCCACAAAAATTTTCTCCACAGAGTCCAAATAGTTGAAGCTCGCATACATCGTCATTAACAAGTTTCCAACAAATGCACTGGTATTGAGTTTAAGCTTCACAGCAAGACAATGAAAGACCATCCCACAATGGAAATTATTGAACTCAGGGGATATCCCTGACAGCACGGAAAAGCTAAACTTATCAGCCACAAGACCCTGTTGATGCATTAGTTTATAAACCTGCAGTGCCTTTTGATTCTCACAATTTTCCACTAAGCCACCTACCAAAGCATTATAAGAAACAACATTCTTCTCCAACATACAACCAAAAACCGATAATGAATCATCGCAACAACCCGTTTTCATATACAACGTAATGAGAGAATTCCCAACAAAGGAAACAAATGCATATCCAAACTTCAATACGCGGGCATGGATTTGCTTCCCTAGTAGCAATGCCTTAAGTGCAGCACAAGAACTGATAACACTAGCATAGATGTATTCGTTGGGCTCGAGATCATAACTATTCATTCTCGAAAAGAGTTCGAGGGCCATTGGGTACTGGTCAAATTGGTGGCAGCCAGAAATCAAGGCAGACCAGGAAACGAGGTTTCTGTGGGGCATTTCGTCAAACAATTGACGAGCATGTAGGATGTTGCCGCACTTGGCATACATGTTGAGCACGTGGTTGGATACGATAATGTCGGGGAATAAGCCCACTTTGATGGCCATTGCGTGGAGGGAGACTCCATGAAGATAGGATTTTGTTTTGGAGCAGTTGTATAGCAGTGAGCCAATGCTCTGGAAGTTCATTACATTGTGCACCAGGACAGAGTCCTCGAATTGGAAAAAAAACTTTCTGTGCCGGCAGAGGTCGAAGAGGTTGGACTTATGCGCCAACAGAGAGAGGGTGGACGGGTCCGGCCCATTTACCAGTCATGCTTTGTTTGCCTTAGTCCACGATGGCAGTAAACACCAAAACAAGTGTAGTGGAGTAATTAGGAAGAATGGTAAAATAAAGTTGTATTAAGGTTTGAAAATTTACATTTTGTTCCATTGACTTAATAGAATTGTTATTCCTGTGAATGGTTTTTGTAAGTGCTAAATTATAAAGTATGTTACAATGAGTATTTACAATGGGATTTATAATCCTACTAATAAAATGAAACAAAGAAAAATAATCATATATAAATAAAGATACATGCTTATATATACATATATAATATGCTCCCACAATCACGTGGAATTTAAGTAATAATCAATACATACTGATATACATAAGTTTTTAATCAGGGTGTTGGTGTGCTTATAACATGTGGGACTTTAATAAATAAGAACCTGACTAGTGGCAATCATTTTGTGTACAAAGTGGTAGTTGATGTCAACATGTTTTTATATGGTTATATTGAATAGCATTGACAAATACATAGCTTCAAGGTTATTACAGAGTAAGGTAATGAGGCATTAGATGGGAGTTATAAGTTCGTGAACAAAATAATAGTCCAAATGGATTTGAAAATTGTGTATGTCATGGGATCGGAAGTTCTCGCTTCCTAGAGTGTCCATACAACACTAGACCATCCCTCGAATTAACATTCACTCATATTCTAGATGATAAGTTAGTCTTCTCTCTTCTTGTTTTCCGAAGTTTGATCAAGTCTATCCTTCCCATAAGGAGCCATAACTTGGCATTGCCACAATCCCTTAAATGTATGGAAGGCTTAACTGCTCCAATTAGTTTTAGTTTGTTGTGATTTTATCAAAAGAGAGGCATCAACTCTTGATTAATTTACTAATGGGAGACCAAACTCAACTTTGAATTAAACCAACTTTCGATAAAAACCACCTTGTCGATGCAACTGACAACATTAAATGCTCAAGTGAAATACTCTTACTTAGCCCTTAACACTTGGATATTGATAATCTCTCCTGCCAAAATTCACAATGTCCTTACTATGAGGCAAATCTGTTGCCACTACCCATACCCATGGAAACATTAACTTTTCTCCACTCGTTGTTAACTCTACCTAAAATCAACTTACCAGGACTTCAAGCTTCCATGGGCTTCTTATTACCTTCACTTATTATTCCATCCTTTGAGATCAACTCTAATTGAGTCAACCAAAGATATAGTTTGTCTACCGAAGTACATTTACATAGATTTATGTAGATTTTTATTGCAAACCTAACAAGTGACACAATTACCCCTTTGGCAATCATTTCCTTCCTTTAGTGGTTGCTCCGCACTTCAAGCTTAATTTACACATGACAACTCATCTTGTCAAAGGACAAAGGGTTCTCCCTTCCTTAAGTGTCTGTGCAGTGCTTAATTATCCCTTAGATTAACATTTACTCGTATTCCAGATGGTGAGTCGGTCTTTTCTCTCTATGCTTTCCTAAGTCTATCTTAAGCCCATTCTTCTCATAAGGAACGCTAACTTGGCATTGCCACAATCCCCTATATGTTTAGGAGGCTCAACCATTTCAACTAGTTTTAACTTTTCATGACCTCATTAAGTGAGCGGCATTATCTCCTAAAGGTTGCTATGAGGGGCTAAACCACCTTTAGAATATACCAACTCCAATGACAAATTACCCTACTGATGCCACTTACAATGTCACATGCCTTAGTTAAATAGTCTCTACTTCACCTTCAATAATAGGATCATCGCATTATATCTTACTTAAATTCATGATTCCTTCATCACGGGGCAAAAAATGGAACTAACATCACTTTCTCAGGTTACATGACTCTTAAAGACTTAAAAGAAAAGGGCATAGCAAATACTTTCAAAATTACAAACAATTAAACTAGACAACTCTTCATTGCATGAACAGTCACCAGTTGAATTGAACCGATGCGACTTGATTTCTTCTTATATCTCCTCAATTTGTGTCATGCCTATAGACTTGAAAATGCTCTAATTCTTCTTTCCTTTATTTATATTTAATCATTTGAAGCGGTATTTTATGAAAGAAAATTGAATCATATTGCTCATGAATTAAATATATGCAAATTCAAATCAAAGAGTTATGACTATTTATTAAATCGATATGAATGCTTGGGCGGATAAAGGGAAAACTTTCCTTAAACCATGTTGACTTATTTAGCACTCAAAACACTTCCATATATATGGAATATCATGACATTGACATAAAGCACTCATTTATAAATCGAACCATTACCAATATTCATTAGAATATCAACACAATAAAAAAATTAGTTGACCATGATTCACTTTTACACGCCTTAAGGCATGTAATGGGTCAATCTTAGAGGGAAAAAAAATATAAAATGGTATGATAGGATTAAATTATTCTATTCATTAGAGGATTATTTGATGTCAAATTGCATTTATTTTATCAATAATCCGATAAAAGTGGTACTTAATGACTATTTGTTGATTTTAGGTGTATAAAGTGTGAATTGTCAAAGAATAGCAAAAAGATCAACAAAATCATGCAAAATAAGGAGATTGGGTTAGATCTGCGGCTATGCTTAAGGATGGTTCACGAAAAAATTGCTCACAATTGAAATCACGGTTAGAGGCATGAGCATGGTTTAAGAAGAAGTTTGTATAGTTGAAATCGTGGTTGAAGTATGATAAACTCAAATTTTATACACTTTTCATCTCATAATTCGGGCTTAATTAGTATTAATTTGTTTCTAATTTACGAGAATTGGTACTTTGAGTTATTAAATTGTTTTATATCAGGGAATGGAAGATGTTGATGCTCATTGGCATGGAATCAAGTTCAAAAGCGTGCAAACAAGTTTAGAAGTTAGCAGCACCGGCATTAAACGCTGCCAGCCTTGCTTAGTTCATAACAAACGCCGGCATTTCTCAAAAGAACGCCGCCGGCGTTTGTGCTAGCCTTCACCATCCCAGAATACAAATTCTTAATGCTGAATTCCTACACCGCCAGCGTTCTAAAATAAACCGTTGGCCTTCACGAATTCCACAGAAACCTATTCCTTAACACTGCTCTTGAACACTGGCAGTGTTCATTGATACTGCAGCCTATGCAATTTCAATGTACACCGGCAAATTATGAGTTAACGCCACCGGAGAAGAGTAGTTACATAGATATAATTCCTTAGAGTAGATTGCATATATTTGTTCGTGGTTAATTGTAGAGACTTGAACAACGCATTTGGGACACTTTGTATGGTTTGCATTCTAAATTCTTCAATTCGTTCTTAGTTAAGTGGGTGTTCTTTTGCATTAGATGATAAATATGTATTCAATTGTGATAATTATAATGTTATTGGTAGTAATTATTATGTTGTGCTAAATCTTGTATGGTGAGAACGTGATTAAATCCAGATTTGCTTAAATGATTGTTGAATTAATTATATTTGGTTGTTAGATTCATGTAAAAATTCATGTTTGATTCCTGAAATGAACCTTGCATTCGGGAGGATCTTGGTAAATGAGAAATTAGTTGAATCGGGAGAAACATCTGATTTCGTTGGAATTAATGATTTAGTTTTAATATCAAAATGCGAAAGCTGAGATATTATTTTTATCTAGAAACTTTCACTGTGACTAATGAAATGTTTTAAGTTGAATTTGAACTAAGGAATTAGGGAAAATTTAATTTAAGTCATTAGGCAATTAGAGAATCGGGAGATTCATGATTGTTAAAGTCGATTCCTTAGATAGGCTAAGTAGCGGAAGCAACTAGATTGATCTAAGGTCTATAAAGATTTTTAAGACTTTGGAAAAAGTTTAAATCATGTTAGTTTCACTTGAATTTTCATGAATCTTTATTTTATAAAACATTAGTTCAATTTGATTGGCAAACATGAGATTTTATCTTAGTTCTCACTATTGGATCATGTAAATTTCTGTCAGAAAAACTTAGTTGAGTCTATTAACTTAAATCAGAAAGTAGGTAATTAGAGTAACTTAACAATTACTAAGAATTACATTGCCTATATATTAATTGGAATCAGTAATAATTGGTATTTAAGCTTTCCTCGTGGGAACGATACTCACTCAACACTTTACTACTTGATTCGATCTAGTATACTTGCTAGGAAATTCACTTGTGAATTTCATAAACATTTTTTAGCGGAACAAAGTACGACTATGCTTAGTGATAGAACTCAATTTAATGCAATGTTCTCCAAGATGAAACACCATAGGAGGCACGAGCGTGCTTAGAAGTTTATCAATTTCTTAGTTGAGAACACTGCTGAAGGTATGTCCGTGCGAGCACCAGCTACATAATCAAAGAAATGATCACAATTGAATATGTGCGAGAATGCGGGCTCATCTACTCAATGTATCCTTCATAGTGGATACCACACTAAGAAGTGCGGCAGTGTAGTGGATGAATTGAAGTTAAATGAAGAAGATACAACCTAAGACACAACTGTGTTTTACAACATGTTTTATGCGTCTGACATGAATTCCATTATTTTTGTACCTTTTTGCCACATGAGCGTTCTTTATACTATGAATTTTCACTTTTTACGAAACCTTAGGTATCATATCATATCGATTAGTCAGTAAAACATTCAGATAGTACAATTAGTTGGTATTTTGCAACTTTGTAGAGAGAATTGTGTAGTTCTTATTCCTTTGCTTTAGGTGTCATAGCTGACATTGAAGGAGCTTTTATTTTTAGACTATATTGACTTTAATTCACAAAGGATCATGATTTTATTGTCTTTGTCTTATCATGATCTTCATTTACTTCTTTGAATTATTGATTGGCTTGGCTACATCCGAGGAGTGATTGAATTAGCTTACATCTTGTAGATCCTTATGTTTAAATCATGTAACTCAAATGCACTTTAATTAAATTAGTATTGATTTCTTGAATTGAACAGCTTAAGCTGATTAGGTCTTGAATTTGTACAGTACATGATATGGATTCATGTCTAATATCATTAAAATAGATTGAGAAATCATTTTAATCAATATATCTAGGCTATTGATGAGGATTGCTCATAATATTTAGTGATAGAGTGGTGAAATCCTTCAACAAGTGATTAATTGATCTAATGAATTTAGGTTCTTAATGTAATCCTAAGTTGCTATTGATTAGGAAGAGATTCCAATTTATAAACTTAGGTTTAGAAGTTGATGATTTTGAAAGAGGCTCTAATATATCAGTAATATACAAGCAAATAAGTTATAATGAAGAATAAAAAGTGTAAATTGATATAAAATAAGGAAGTTTTTAGGTCATAAAATAAATATATTGTGTTGTGTTCACATGACAGAGATGTGATTGGAAAAATGGATTTTGGCATAGTATACATCGGCTTCAACGTCGCCAGCATATGATTCCATGCAGCCGGCATATGTTGTTATGGCTTAGGCAGCATAGAGCCGGTGTTAGATTAAAGAAAAAATTGATTAAGTCTGAGTACGCCACCAGTGTATAAGGTACGCCTCTAGTGTGAGGACATACACTGCCAGCGTACATGTTAAACAAAAATGACCTCAAGACGAATGACAAACTGATATGCTGCCAATGTTAACATTTACATCGCTAGCCTTTAGGCTACATTGCCAGTGTATGTTTAGGAACTGCAGTGCATATTGCACAGAAGACCAAAAGTTGTATGAAATCCTTATATCTATTTCCTTTGCTTCCTTCTCTGTGTTGGTATTAGTATCCAAGGAGATTTTAGAAGGTCAGTTTAAGGTAATTGAGCTTTATTTTTCTTTAGGATTTGTAAAATCTATTATTTTTCTTAGGGTTTATCTGTTGTTTTAAAGGGGAGATTGGAGAAAACTGTGGAGATTGGGAAATTCGTTGTTTAGAAAGGATTTCTGATCAAGTTTAGGTAAGTATTTTATGTTGTTGATCTTTATGATTTCATAAAAGAATTTTTTTATAAATTTTGGTTTATTGGCTTTGAATGGAGTTTTAGGGTTTGGAGATTCTGTTCAGGAGATTGGTTCTTTTGGAGAATTTTTGTGGTTAAATCAAGGAAAAAGGTGTGGATTTGTTATCCTTTGGAGATTAGGGTTTTAGATGATTTTGGATTAAAATCAGTTTATGGATAATATATGTATTGATATTATGTTATTTATATTATCAGTTTTTGGTGGAATTTGAGTTCATAGTTATGTTCCTTGAGATTGGTACAGGTACGACCATTCCTTGTTTGATGTATGTGCTTGTAGGTGTAGAATTGTTCAATGATTCTAATTATATTGGACTTTTAATTATATTGTTTGTTACTTATGCTTAGCTGCTGTTAGTAAAGACTACGCAGAGTGTAATAGTAATGTTGGGAACCTGATGATCTATGTGTGAGAGTGTCTTGAGTGGACTCGTGCATAGAAATGATTTCGATAGATTATGAGTCATGCTAGCTTAATTATGGTACGCAACGATGTGTGGGGTGTACCCAACATTACTATATATATATATGTCATAAGTTACTCCGAGTTTAGGACTATTTGCAATTGGTTCTAAATTGTATTGTTTGCTTCACTAATTAGAGATAATAACCTATGTGTACTGCATTAGTTTAGGTTGTATGTGAGATTTTTATGATGCATGTACATACGCTTTTGTTTGTGGTTTGGCGTATTTGGCGATTTCGCTCATGCTTTTATCTTTTTCAAGAATAAGTGAAGATCAAGTCTATTATGACTTATCAGGATTTGATGTTTATGTGGATTACGGAAAGGACGATAGTGGATCAGACTTCCCTACTGATATTTAGAATATCTAACTTGAATTTAGAATAATATGAAGACCTCATCAGATTTTAATGTTTTAAAAGTTTAATAATGTTTTAAGGATTTTCCTTTTATATTATAAGATTGACTATTGTTGGCTAAGATTTATGCCAACAAGGATATTTAAAAGTTTTTTTTAAGTATTTCAAATAGGTATCTTTTATGTGAGTATTGGAGATTATTGTTATTATTTAATTTTGGTACTTTCACGCCCAAGGGTACCCTAGACGTGGCAGTCCACCACATATGGTGTTAAAGCTCAAGAATGACTTTCTGAAGTCATGCGAAAGCTTTAGCACCATAAGTAAGGCATCCATCACAACAATAGGAGACACCAATGGGATGTGTAGTGCAGAGATGTAAATATAGCATACAAGAAATCTAAATAAATATTTAACTTCAAATTATAGGAATATGGTCTTTACATCATCTTAGGGGCATTCCCCCGTTAAATCTCTAAAGATAATAATATAACCTTAGCCTTATGCAAAAAGGAACAATAGTAGAACCAAAAGATTTTAAAGGAAATTTATTCTAAGATCTTTAAAATGATTTCCCCCAAAAGCTTTCCAAAGCATAATTCCAGTCGAATATATAGAGCCTCGAGTAAAAGAGATATCGATCCTGTTTCAACAAAAGTCTATTGGGGTGTAAGCTCAACTGTCTTAGTGAGAATGTTCCCAGATTAGCCTATTCATATCAACAAATTCAAACAAGTTATTAAACAAGTATATGAAATGCATCAAGCAAGTGAGCAAGAAATCCATATGATCTACCAGAAACCCTCCTTTTGGGGTTAGGTGTTTTGGGCTCTTTAAAACCCATCTTTGAAATCTGATAATGTATTTTATTTCGGGCTCCTACTCGTTGCATCCTGAAATAGTTCTTTTGGACTTATGTTCGCCTATCTTTGTAGACTTGCGGGTTTCTGTGAACCCCACTATCATGCTTTTGTCCCATCGAGTATAGTAGCTAATGAAATGTGACTCATTATGTGATATGCATGAATCAATTGATATAACTCTTAATATATGATTAAGGTAATTTAAAGGTGATAATAGAATTTGCAGACATTCCATTATAATAAAACACAATTTAATTAACAACAATTCATATCTCGATATGCTTAGTATACTTTCAATCAATATTATCATGCATATTCCATTTTCATCTTTTTCTTACTTCTAATGCCTCTAGCTACAAGCATAAACAAGTACGTAAGAGTAGGAGATAAACTCACTCGACCATCCTTGCCAAAATTCTTTACTCGTAATAGTCCTCTGAATATGCATCCTCCAAAGCGTCGTTACCCAAAAAAGAAATACCTGAAATGAGTATTACAAAAGTTTTACTTGAGCTTTCTAATTCTATTCTAGTATTTGCGTTAAAATTCAGATAGAAGAAAATTTCAACTTAAAATGGTCATAACTTGCTCATTTTAACTTGGACTTTCGCATATTATATGTTGTTTTCTATCTACTAAAAAATTATATCTAATTCTAAGGTTATTTTTAACATTAAAAGCCATTTGAGTTCGAACGGGTCGGTACAGATTCCACACGAAAATTCCAGCCTTAAAAAATACAATTTTCCAAATTTTACTTCACCCAAAAATAATATATCAAGCACATAAATATTTATATAGTTGAAAGACACTTTTTAAATAAAATATATTATATGCATGATTCTAGTGGTGTTTTCCCATTAACGATTTTCATAATACAATTTGTTTTAGAAGTTCGAAAAGTTGAAGTTCACAAGAATCTCTTTTAAGTCATTGTAAGGAAAACTAAAATTCCTAAGTCACTACAATTGAATGCTTTTCATATCATCATTATATTTTCTTAACCCTTCAAAAATAAATTTACTTTCGAAACTTTGGTTCTTTACGTTATCTATAAACTTTATTTCTTAAATGAACTCTTAACTAGTGAGTTGATTTTTAACTTGACTTGAAAAGCTTATCTTGTTCTTAGTATCTGTTAAAGTGTTAGTATAAACCTTATAAATAAGTTTTTAAGAAAAATTTGCATAGCAAGGAATTGTCATATATTAAGGTTTAATAATAAATTTTTTTTAGTAGCTTGAAAAGAAAGTGTGTAATTAAACTATTCAGTTAAATCTTGAAAAAGTCTTTCATAATAATAATACTTAAAAATTTATTATGAATTTGTCTAAATTTTTAAAGAGAATTTTATGGAAACATAATCCTAAGTTTTTAATGATAATTTTCCTAAGTGCTTCAAAAATCACTTTTCTTTCTCTTGGAAGTCTAATCCTGTTCTATGTACAAGAAAATAATTTTTTTTGTTGTCTTGAATATTTTTAGAACCCTGTCATCCTAAGTGTTAAATGGGGATTTCTTTTCCTTAGTGACAAAATCATATTTATTGGAAATTTAGTTAAATTTTATTTAAATAAACTACTTCTCTTATTTCCATGAAATCTTAGTAGGATAATAACATTTTGCCATACATGAATATGAATCTATAGTTATAAAATAACTCACATAGAAAATATTAAGGCATAAGAAATTAAATAGAAATAAGTAAAGGTCAAGTATTGGGAAGTCTTAGCTTAACTCAAGGCTTCTCGGACTAAGAATAGACTAGTCCCGTAAATAAAGCAAGAAATTGAAATAAGGAAAATCATAGGAGTCTTAGATTTATGTCAAGGCTCCCTGGACTTGGATTATGGACAAGTCCTAAAAAGAAAACAAAAGAAAAAAAAAAGAAAATCATTTTGATTTGATAAAGACAAGTTTAAGACTAGAAAGACTAGTCTTAATTTAATAGTATGAAATAAGTAACTAAATAAATTGCAATGCATAAATAAATAAATGTTATGTTAGTGAGGTTATACATATATATTTACTAACATGTAGGAGTTAGATTAAAACAATAATAACAACAGAATAATATAACAATAATAGTAAAATAACACAATAATAAAATGAGATTTGTTTATGAACAAAAACAAAATATGAACATAATATTGCTTTTATAACACTTATATGTTTAGGAATCACACTCCATGGTCATATTAAGTTACATGACATGGTAAAACAATTTTGGTAGGAATTTTACCTCAGGTTTAATTGAGGATTTGAAAAGAGGCAAATGAGTAGTGTGATTGTTATTTTGTTTTCTTGAAGAGTGGTGAATGGTAGAGAGTATTTGAGAGAGAACTATTAGAGAGAGAAGTTGAGAGGAAAATTTGCAAGTGTTTTGTTATAGTTTGAGAAGTATGTGTAAAGTGTGAAAGAGAGAAAGGGTATTTATAGAGTTTTGGAGTGAAAACTAGATGTATTAAAATAAATTAAAAAAAATTAGAGAAGAGAGGGGCCGACGCTACATGTAGGAGGGAGAGAGAGTTTTTGTTTTGTTTTGTATTAATGAAAAGTAATAATTTGTAAGGTATGATGTGAATAAAGTTGTATGGGAAAGGTAAACTGTAAGAGACAGGTATGGTAGATTGTAAGAAAAAGTTGTAAGAAAAAGTGGAGATAGTGAGATAGTAATGAATAGTAGAAATAATATTATGAATATAGACTAGGCAATTAAAATACTAGTAGTAAGGAAAATACGTGTAAATATGTTATATATGATATTTTTAGCTACCGAAAAATTACGAAATTGATATATTTTTGAAAACATTGTATAATTACAAGTCTTTTGTGTTATCGGAATATTTTTGCTATTCCAGATATTGAAGCATGTTTTTTGGAAACCGATCCCATTCAGGTTCAAAACGAATCGAATTTTGACAACTATAATCTTTTTAAGCTATCTTATATTATCCCAAACTATGATCTACCATTAAATTATTTCTATTTTTCTTAGGTTCCGAGCGCGAGATTGCCGGAGTTGAAACTGTTAGATTATCTTGATCATAATTGACTTATGAAATTCCAGTTTGACTAGGGTTAGGGTTTATTCTAACTTTACCCTAAAAATTGAGGAGTTTACAAGTATAGAGTTTTATAGCCTTGGCTTGTTCTTATAAAGAGAATGACACGTGACGGATAAGAATGCCTTCATATTAAGGCATTACAACTTAATTGGTATAAGAGCAATAGATTTTGATTATATTAGATTTAGGGTATGACCTCCTTAAGATGGTGAGTATTGATGAGTAGAGTAGCAAATGCATTAGGGTTGCTTGGTATATATGTTGTGATCATATGTTATCTTGTGTTGATAAGGATATAATATGCTATAAGGATTTACCACCATCGCCACCTCCACCTGTGGGATAATAAGTGTGTCTACCTACAAGACAAAAAGCACCTATAGATGTTGCTTAATTGATGCAAGTGGTAAATACATGCTTAGAGTGGTGGCACAGCATCATCGAATGATGAGGCAGATGTGGAATTAATACAGGCTAATGCTGAGGCTAGGAGGCAAGAGAACCAAAGAAATAATGGAAATGGAGGAAATGGGGCAGACCTACAGATATGCTAAGCTTAACAAATTTGTAGACTTGGTATACAAGTTTGAGCCTGCCAGGGAATCCATTGGATGCTCACTTTGGATAGAAGAAGTTAAGAAAACTTTTGTTTCTTTGGATATACCAGAGAATACAAAAGTGGAATATGCCTCCTACTTGTTGATTAGAGGGCAAATAATTGGTGTATGAGCACCAAGTAGCATAAAACTGAAGTGGTCACATAGCAGATGTTCCTAGTAGGCTTTCTACAGGGAATTCTTCCTGACAGTGTAAAGCAAAAATGCTCTAAGAATTATACCTGCACAAGGTAAGATATATCATGAAGAGTATGAAGCGGAGCTACACTGATTGATGAGATTCCTTCCTAATCCTTTGAAGGATAGTGAAGAGGCTAAAGTTAGCAGATTCATCACTAAGCTAGAGCCTGAGATTCAATATGAGGTGAATCTGATGGATTTGACCAACTATTTGATAGTAGTCAACAAAGCTAAGACTGTGGAGCAGGGTTTAAATAGAATGAAGAGTCATGAGCCCTAGAGAGTTTATATTTACTTGGAGAAAAGACCAGCTTCCAGTGTTCTAACTTAAGACAGAGGAAAGAGACCTGTTGTACAGCATTTTAGATTAGCTGTTTAAAGTACTAAAAAGAAATGTAGCAGATGCTTTAGACCTCACAACCTAAAAATTGTTAGTGGCCTGAGAAAGTCTGTTTCTCTTGTGGCAAGGTAGGATACAGCCCCAGATTCTGCACCAAGAAAATCCTTCCACAAGTTTTCTGGTTCTAGTGTGGATAGAGAGGACATCGAGTGGTTGATTGTAAGGAAGCTAGAAAACAAATAATTCCAGAGTTTAGACAGGCATAACTCATTATTCTAGTCAAGGACATAAAGCACCGGCAATAGTTTATGCTCTCTAGCACAGAGACACATCTAGTATTGACACTATTGCGAGTATGTTACCTATACTCCTACATAATGCTTATGTATTATTTGACACTGATGCAAGTTTCTCTTGTATCTCTGAGATGTTTGTATCTATTTATGGTGTACCTATTAAGCATATGTTTGAATGTTTCTTATTATTACACCTATAAGAAGTGGATCAGTATTGAACAGATTTGTAGGAATGTGGATATAGAGATAGAAGGTAGGCATTTACCAACAAAACATATAGTGTTGGATATGCTAGATTTTGATGTAATATTGGGAGTAGATTGGTTGGTGAAATATCAGGTTGTAATAGATTGTTAGAATCTAGTAGTAGAGTTTAGTTTGGAGGATGGGGATCAGTTTTTTATAACTCGAAGTGCAAAGACCTCCAAATTTACCTACATATGGTTTTAGGGAAGATCATCTTTGGAAGCTATCGTGATAGAGGATAAACCAAAGAAAGATCCATCTCAGATATCAGTTGTGTGTGAGTACCCAAACGTTTTCCAGAAGATTTACCAGGATAACCACCAGAGAGAGAAGTGGAATTCTATATAGACTTGATGCCTGTACTACACCAATTTCAAAGGCACCTTCTTGTATGGCTCCTACATAACTTATAGAGCTTAAAGTACAATTGGATGATTTACTAAAGAAGAAGTTTATTAGACCCAGTGTTTCACCTTGGAGAGCTCCGGTTTTGTTTGTAAAGAAGAAAGATGGAAGCGTGAGATTATACATAGACTCCAAGAGCTGAATCATGTGACTATCAAGAATAAGTACCCTCTGCTAGAATAGATGACTTGTTTGATTAACTGGCAGCAGCAAAAGTATTTTCGAAGATTGATTGAGATCATGATACCACCAGCTGAGAGTTGAGCTGAGGATATTCAAAAGATAGCGTTCAGGACCAGGTATGGACACTATGAATTTGTTTTCATGCCTTTTGGTCTCACCAATGCACTAGTAGTTTTTAGGGATCTTATGAATAGAGTCTAGAGACTATTTGGATTTATTGTGGGGTGTTTATTGATGATGTACTGGTGTATTCTAAATCAAAAGAAGAACATGAAGAACATTGATTAGTTCTGACTAGACTGCAAAGTGAGCAATTATATGCTAAATTCAAAGTGTGAGTTCTGATTAGAACAAGTCTCTTTCTTAAGGCATGTTATAAGTGGAGATGGATATCAGTAGACCCTGAGAAAGTGAAAGCTATTATTGAATGGCCAAGATCTAAGGATGTGTTAGAAATCAGAAGTTTTCTAGGGATGACAAGATATTATAGAATATTTGTAGAAGATTTTTCCAAGATTACAAGTCCATTAACAAGACTAACACAAAAAGGAGTGAAATTTGAGTGGAGTGAAGACTGTGAAACCATTTTCGTAGTTAAAGAACAAGTTAATTTATGCCCCAGTGCTAGCCTTACCAGTAAGTGGCGAAGAGTATGCTATCTACATGATGCTTCTATACAAGGATTAGCATGTGTATTAACGCAAGGAGCAAGGTGATAGCATATGCTTCTAGACAATTAAAGCCTTATGAGAAGAATTATCCTACATGATCTGGAATTAGCAGCAGTTGTTCATGCTTTGAAGATTTGGAGACACTATCTGTATAGAGACATAAGTTATATACCGATCATAAAAGTCTTAAATACATCTTTACCTAGAAGGAGTTGAATATGAGAAAAGAAGATGATTGGAACTTATCAAAGATTATGATGTAGATATCCAGTACCATCCTGGAAAGGCAAATGTTATGGCAATGCCTTGAGTAGGAAGAGAGTGGAGAATCTTGCAGCTATAATCATCTCAACGACATTTGATAGATGCTAAGAGAAAATTTGAACTGGAAATAGTAATTAGACAAGTGGGTGCATGATTGGCAAACTTGCAGCTTCAGCTTACTTTTGTTGAAAGAATAAAAATGGCACGAGTAGAAGATCCAAGCAAATTAGAAATAAAGAAAAGAATAGAAATTGGATGAGCACTTGAATTTTATGTTAATGAAGAAGGTGTTATGGGATACAAAGGAAGACTATGTGTACCAGAGGAAGGAGAACTTAAGAAGGAATAACTAAAAGAGGTGCACTATTCTAGTTATTCCATCATCTTGGGGGGAATAAAATGTACCAAGATTTGAGGAAGTGTACTAGTGGAATAACATGAAGAAGGAAATAGTAGAATATGTCTCCAAATGTTATACTTGTCAATTGGTTAACATTGGACATAGAAGACCGGCAGATGAATTGAAGCCTTTGCCAATACCTTAGTGGAAGTAGGAGCATATAACGATGGATTTTGCTACTACTCTACCAAAGACCAGAGAAAAGATTGATTGGTATGGATGATTGTTGACAGGTTAACCAAAGTAGCTCACTTTATACCGATTAAGACTGGATACAAATTGAAGTGGTTAGCAATATTGTATATAAGGAGATAATGGGCTGCATAGAATGCGGTATCTATAGTATTTGACAGAGACACAGGATTTTTTGGGAGATTCTAGAAAAGTTACATGAAGCTTTAGGCACCAAGGTGGTTTTCAATATAGCTTATCATCATCGGATAGATGGAAATCTGAGAGGACTATTCACATTCTAGAAGACATGTTGGAGCATGTGTATTGGATTTCAATGATAACTAGGATGAGTATTTGCCATTAGTGGAATTTGCTTATAATAATAGCTATCAAGCATCGATTGGGATCCACCGTATGAAGCTTTCTATGGAAGATGTATGATCTCCAATTCATTGGGATGAAGTTGGTGATAGACAAATTTTAGGACGGAACTAGTATAGGATGCCAATGATAAAGTTAAATTGATCAGACAAAAGTTGCGAGTAGCCCAAAGTCGTTAGAAAAGCTATGCTGATAAGTGAAGAAGACTTTTGGAATTTCAAGTGGGAGAACATGTCTTACTTAAGATCTCACCAACTAAGGGCATGGTCAAATTTAGCTTGAGAGGCAAGTTAAATCCTATATGTGTTAGACTGTATGAGATTTGGAAAATACAAGCGATGTTGCATACAGATTAGCTTTACCGCCTAACTTGGAAGGAATACACAATGTGTTCCATGTGTCTATGTTAAGGAAATATGTAAAAGATCCTGAATAAATAATAGCCTTGGAACCATTGGAAGCACAACCAAATTTGTCCACAATTGAGAAGCCCTTGAAGATAATCTAAAGAGAAAATTTAAGAACATGGTAATCAAGTATGAGAATGTCCAGTAGATAAACCCATTAGAATGAGAAGCTATATGGGAGTTAGAAGAGGAAACAAGGACAAAACACCTAGAGTTTTTCATTAATCCACGCAACTTTCAAGGATGAAAGTTTTTTTAGGAGAGAAGAGATGTAATATACAAGCAAATAACTTATAATGAAGAATAAAAAGTGTAAATTGATATAAAATAAGGAATTTTAAGGTCAAAAAGTAAATATATTGTGTTATGTTCACATGGTAGAACGTGATTGGAAAAATGGATTTTGGCAAAGTGTACACCTGCTTCAATGCTGTCGTGTAGGTTCTACACAACCAGCGTATGTTGTTGTGGCTTAGGCAGCGTAGAGCAAGTATTGGATTGAAAAAAAATCGATTAAATCTAAGTACGCCACTAGTGTATAAGGTACCGCAATGTTGGGATGTACACTGCCAGTGTACATGGCGTATATGTTAAACAAAATGACCCCAGATGAATGGAAAACTGATACGCCGCTAGTGTTAACGTTTACACTGCCGGCATTCAGGCTACACCATCGGTGTATGTTTAGAAATTGCCGGTGTATGTTGCAAAAGACCAAAAGTTGCACGAAATCTTTATATCTATTTCCTTTGCTTCCTTCTCCAAAGCATCCCTAAAACCAACAAAATCATCTTTGTGTTGGTTCTAGTATCCAAGGAGATTTTGGAAGGTCAGTTTAAGGTAATCAATCTCTATCTTTTCTTTAAGATTTGTAAAATCTATTGTTTTTCTTAGGGTTTATCTATTGTTTTAAAGGGGAGATTGGAGAAAAACGTGGAGATGGGAAATTCGTTGTTTAGAAAGGATTTCTGATCAAGTTTAGGTAAGTATTTTATGTTGTTAATCTTTATGATTTCATAAAAGAAGTTTTTGATGAATTTTGGTTTGTTGGCTTTGAATGGAGTTCTAGGGTTTGAAGATTCTGTTGAGGAGATTGGTTCTTTTGGAGAATTTTGTGGTTAAATCAAGGAAAAAGATATGGATTTGCTATTCTTTGGAGATTAGGATTTTAGATGATTTTGGATTAAAATCAGTTTATGGATAAGATATGTATTGATATTATATTGTTTATATAATCGATATTTTATGGAATTTGAGTTCATAGTTCTATTCCTTAAGATTGATATAGGTACGATCATTCCTTGTTTGATGCATGTGCTTGTAGGTTTAGAATTGTTCAATGAATCTAATTATATTGGACTTTTAATTATATTGTTTACTGCTTGTGCTTGGTTGTTGTTGGTAAAGATCACATAGAGTGTGATACTAACGTTGGCAACCTAATGATTTATGTGTGATGATGCTCTGAGTGGACTCTTGCATAGAAATAATTCGGTAGATTAGGAGTCGTGCCAGCTTAATTATGGTACGCAATGATGTGAAGGGAGTACCTAACATCACTATATATATATATATATATAAGTATTTTATATAAAGATTTGTTTTCTTCGGGTCAAGAGTTACTTCAGGTTTAGGACTATTTGCAATTTGTTCTAAACTATGCTGTTTGCTTCACTAATTAAATATACTAACCTATGTGTGTTGCATTAGTTTAGGTTATATGTGAGATTTTTATGATGCATTTTCATATACTTTTGTTTGTGGTTTGACATACTAGGCGATTTTGCTTATTCTTTTATCTTTTTCAAACAGGTAAAGATCAAGTCTATTATGACTTATCAAGATTTGATGTTTATGTGGATTATGGGAAGGACGATAGTGGATCAGACTTCTCTACTGATGTTTAGGGTATCTAGCTTGGATTTAGAATAATATGAAGACCTTATCATATTTTTATGTTTTAAAAGTTTAATAATTTTAAGGATTTTCCTTTTAAATTATAAGTTTGATTATTATTCGCTAAGATTTATGCCAATAAGAATATTTGAAGGTTTGTTTTTTTGAAAGTATTTTAAATAGATACCTTTTATGTGGTTATTGGAGATTATTGTTATTGTTTAATTGTGGTATAGTGTTTTATAGCCTTGGCATGTTCTTATAAAGAGAAGGACACATGAGGGGTTGTAATGCCTTTAGATTAGGGTGCTACAATATCTTTGAGAATTCACAGTACGAGAAATCGATACAAAACTTATTGAGATTTTTATGGAGTTGCATGATGAAACCTAATGGTGAAGCATGATTTAAGTGCTTTGTGATTTGAATTAATTTTGTTTTATGCTAAACCGTGTTATACTGTGAACTCTGTTAATTGTAGTCTTTGTTTAGATAGATAGTTAACTAAACTCCCCTATTTTCATAGATTTAACAGTAGGAAACAAGTGAGTAGAAGTAATTGCCAAGTTCCTTGAGGAATATGACGTAAATTTGTTTTTTATATTATACTAATAGGTGTGCTTTCCTATGAGACTGTAGTTAGAAAGAGATTTAGAAAAGAAAATAATTTTTAAAACTTGGTCTACACTACAACCATGGTGTCAACTTCACATGGACTTATTTAGTCAAATGAATACATAGTCTTAGAGGAAATAAATATAGACTAGTAAGAGTAGTGATTATTTGTGTTATTCTTTGGTACTATTCTTATGACATAAAAGTGATACCTTTTCATAATTTGAAATTTTTTCAAAAGAATTCAAATGAAAATGAATATTCAACTATTAGTATTAGAATTCATTATGTCAGATTTTATAAATTTTAGCAAAATCAAGATATTACTTATAATTTCATTACTTTATATGCTCCTCAATAGAATGGGATATAAAATGTAAAAATAGAACCATAGAATAATGGCTCAAACTTTGTCAAATGAAAGTGGTATAGATGAATATTTCTAGCTGAAGATGTTTCAATGAAACGCATTTTCATAACACCTTTCACATCTAGAGTTTCCTATGAACTTTTTAAAGGAAGAAAACCAACAATATCTTATTTATAATTTTTGAAGTAAATGTTTTGTTAAAAGATTTGTTAAAAACTTAAGAAAATTTGAAGACAGAGCAGAAATGACAAAGTTTTTAGGTTATTCCTTAAATAAAAAAAAAATGCTTTTGTGTTTTTAATGACTAATTGATAAAGAATCAATTGGTGTAAATTTTTTTTGAAAATTTATAAAAGATTTTGATGATGTTGTCTCAAATGATGATGTTATAAATTGGAATGTAAGCTCACAATATAACTTGAAAGAAAAATCAGATCTATTATTGTAACTAAAAGTATTAAACAATTAGAAAGTGTATCTTTAAAGCATAATTAGAAGATACTATATCAAATTTATATGTAGTATGTGGACCTAAAAGGATACAAAGCATATCCTATATACCAAAGCTTGGAAGTACTTATCTTTACATCTAATTATTAGTGTAATTGAAAGACCCAAAAAAATAAAAAAAAATATTGGTGTAACTGGAATAAGAGTTAGAAGAAATCTACTGAATGTTCTAATATGACTTTGCTATGCTTTTAAATTTGAATCTTTCAATATTGATGATAACCTGAAAGATAATAATTAGGTATAGTTATGAAAAAAAATTAAGTCAGTTTCATAGAATTAATGTATGGAATCTAGTTCGTTGACCTAAAGATAAATCAATTATAAGAATAAAATGGGTATTAAAGATTAAGTTTTGATGAAAATGAAAAAAAATACATGGAAATAAATCTAGATTAGTAGCTAAGAGATAATCACAAAAGAGAAGGTATAAATTTTGATGAAAGTTACGCACCTGTAGCAAGATTATAAGCTACATGTTTATTAATAAGCTTTGCATGTTTTAAAACCCTTAAGTTATATCAGATGAACGTTAAGAGTACTTTTTAAAATGTTTACATAAAAGAAGAATATTATATAAGATAATTCCTCAGTTTTGAAGATCCTCACAAATCATATTATGTATATAAGTTGAAAAAGGCTTTACATGGACTTAAGTAAGCTCTAAGAGTTTGGTATAAATGCCTAAGTAAAATTTTAATTGCCTATGGTTTTCAAAGAGAAAAAATAGACATTACTCTCTTCCTAAAATTCTTTGACAATGATATCAATATCATAATAGTTCAAAGAGATAATGTTGTGGTTTACTCCTCAACTTTACATCTATTTGTAAATATACACATGAAGTTTTAAATTACCAAATTGTATATCTAAATAAATATTTAGTTGCTAGCATTTATACCCATCTCTTTTTTCTATGTATTGATGATGTGGATTTTTTTTTGTTTGTGGCAATATGGCTTAACATATGTATATAATATAAAAAAAAAACATTATAGGTGTCATATTGTGATTGATTATTATGATGATATAGATAATAGTAGATAAAAGAAAGAGACGAGGTATAAATGGTAGCAACTAAACATTCAATTAGGTGCACAAATTGACCGTTTAAAACTTCAAGTGTATAATTATAAAAATGCATAAAGTTAAAGCGTAAACCACGACATTGACCTATGGTTCAAGAATATAACTAATGAAAATATTGTTAAGATTTTGCAACTGTAAATACAAGTAGAATTTAAACTGTCTCTTATGAGAGAATTAGCATTCTTCTCTAGCTTATAAATTAAAATTGTGAAATGGAATATTTATGCATCAAGAGAAACACATAAATCAAAACTTAAAGAAATTCATATTTAAAGATAATAAAAGTGCTAAACATTTACAAGCACTTCTACAAGATTGGAAGTAAATTATATAGAAGCATAATTAAATCTTTACTTTATCTTATTGCTTAAGGACTTGATATTTGCTTTAGTGTGAGAGTATGTGTGTGCGCTCATTTCCAAATTGAACCAAATGAAACACACTTAGTTATTGTTAAAAGAAATTTCAAATATGTTTGTAACATAACTAAACTAACAATTTGGTAATTAAAGAATCATAACTTCTAAGATATTTACATGCTGACTATGTTGGTTGCAAAATTGATAGAAAGTGTACCTCTAGTACTTGTTAATTTATTGGACAAATTGGTTTCTTGGTCATACAAGAAACAAAATTTTGCTATCTCACCAATTGCAAAAGCCAAGTGATGCAAATGTCAATCCACCGGTAAAGTTGGGTACGAGAGCACCATAGACTAAGCATTTGGTGTGAGGGTCTATTTGTAGATGGTGGTCATAATAGAATAGAGGGACCTATAGAATATTTGAATCCCATGTGATGCATTCCTAAATATGTTAGCTGATTTGGACTTGATGTGGGCAATAACATTGAGCATGGAGGTTGGTTGAACTAGTGATTATACCCCTAAAGAGATAAGAGCATTAAGTAGGTTGCCATGGGCCTCTAATGTGGAGTCACTACCATTGAGACCCTGCTGCAATGGGACCATGTATGAGGAGTTAGGACTAAGGTCAAACGAGACCTTAGTCCTCATGGGGATCGAGTTCCTTGTGGAGCACGAGGACTAAACTGAGACCCTCATGTGGCTGAGGCCCTTTTAGGAAAGACTAAGCTCGAAGTTGATTATCTTCATAGGCTAGAGGTTTTCTAGGATAAAGTACTTAGAGGGCTTCCCATGAGCTTGCTAGTTCATTAGGTTGATGTTGTGCTCAATAGACTATAGTTAATTATTCCCTATCAACACCAAGTATATCTCAATTGGAGCTACTGTGCTTAGATATTATGGTTAAAAGAATAACTTATGAGTTATTGCTTGCATTAGAAAATATTCCTATATTATGTAATAACACAAGTGAAATATACTAGATAAATATATTTATAAGAGGAAAAGAATGTAATTCTTTTCATTTTCTAGTTGTGTATGACAAGATAAACACATAGATGATGAACTATTGACTTTTCGACATTGATAATGGCATTTTGTAGTAAGGTCAATGGATTTTAGAGAGATTTTTTAAGAAATCACAAAAGGAAAGGGTTAAAGGTATTGTACAGTAAGGGAAGATTGAAAAACTACAAGAAGGTAACACAGTTTTAACATGAATTTGATCACTAAAGTGTTGGTTTTGTTAAAAAGATTATGTATGTATTTATTATGATATTAGAGTGATGTAAGGATTAAACATGTTTTCGTATTAACAAATCAAAATTTTATGAAAGTGACAATTCTAAGCTTATATGACCAATACTATATTTAAGCATTCACAACTAGTGCACAAGCCTGTAGTAAGAGATTGTGTTCCATTTTGTGACGCACATAAGTCTGTTGGTGACTTACACAACCTTCAACACAGTCATGTATTAAATTATGTACATTATAACGTCTCAAATTTACCTTTTTAATTCTCAAAAGCAATTGAAACATTTTAACCCATTCCTTTAAGATTTGACTTTTATAACCTAGATACTACAAGAATAATCCTTAAATTCTCATTCTATAATTAATACTTTCCATTTCCTAAAAATATCACTATAGGTGAAAGAGTAAGAACAATAGATTTGTAAACTATAGGTGAATTAGAAATACCCTATCTGCTCTTTAATCCAAGTTAGAAAATTTTAGTGTTCAGGGCATATTAACTTTTTAGGTATGTGTATACTTTATTTGATGCTTATGTTTAGCTAGTGTAGAAACATGACCTAGTTAATTGAGTATGTAACTATAAATTAGTTTGTTGTTTGTACATAGTTACTGGTAGAAGGTAGGAGTATCTATGCTATTGTCGCAATAACCCAATGATCCTGGTGTGGCATTGTCTGGATTAAAGTTGCATTGGGAAATTGTTTAGGTAAATTTAAGTGTTATAGTGTTGTGGTTATTGGGGAATACCCAATATTTATATGTACGTTTGTACTATACTTATATGTGTGTTAGAATGCTAAATTACGATGGTTGCTAGACTAAATTATACAGATAATTGAATGACTGTTTGTTGCATGTTTATCATAAAATTGCATGTGGGTTTATTGTTACTTGTTCTTGTGCATGTAGGTGTTGGAATACTAAATTACGCTCCACCTCATCCTTTTTTTCTTTTTTCAGGTATAGATAAGACTTCAATAGCATTTGATTTGTCTGGATACAACATTATAGTTGATTATGGGGAAAACTCTAGTAGAGAAGATTTTTCCATTGATTATTGTACCTGGCTTGTTTGTTTGTTTGTTATATGGATACAAAGACTTCTAATATGTTCATGTTTATAGCCTAAACCTATGTGAACTAGTGCAATACAATCAAGCATGGACCCTCAAGTTATATAGTGATGTAAGTTATTATTTTAGTGGATGGGCTCTCTGAGCCATCCAATGCAATTTCTATGTAGGTCATAATTATTGGTATGTTTTATGGAGTTAGATATTGTGTATTTCTTGGTTTGAAGATAGTATGAGAAAATTCTATGGTCCCGCAATTAATTTTAACGAGATCATTAAATATAAGTAATAGACAAGACCATAGAAAGCTCTCATACAGTATGATATGCGTGTTTTGGAGATTAAAGATCATTAAATATGAGTAGCAACAGATTTTGAACTTTAGCTTGTTTGCATTAATTATAGACATGTGCTAAGCTACTAATGGCCCTAAGTTTAAGGTGGTACTGCAAGTGTAAATAATTTGTCTAAAAATCTTGTTTAAAATTTATGATCTAAACATATTAAAATTTATCACCACTTCTCAAGAGATTGTGTTTATAATGGTGATGTAGATAAAGTATGTTTCTATTGAAAATCAATTGGCAGATATTTTCACAAAACTACTTAAAAAACCCATTTTTGAGTTAAACCATTGAAAATTAGAGTACCTTTTTCTTTTTATAATTTACTCTTTACTTGTTTTCTCTCATATGTTTGAAAAATTTAGGGAAGATGTCAAATTTGGTACTTGAACTTTTCATGAAAATTCAATATTTGGAATTTGAACATTGAAGTGATTAATTCATATTTATTATTGTAAATCTTTATTACTCGACTTGTAAATATTTGTATTAGTAGTGTTGCTAATTTTGAGAGTGATAACGGATACTTTCGAGTAATGTTAGCTTAGGGTGAACCTAAGTAGACTATGCATTTAGCTAAAATTGCATTGAAGCAAGAAACTTTATACCTTCAACCAGTTTCCTATTAGGTAAGTGGAGCAACTATCGTGGAATATTGGTATTTCAGTGTGGAGTTGGAAGAGCGAATTGATGCATAGGGCAAAACCACTACATATGCTTGAGCAAAACTCCTCTTATTCAATCTCTTTTAATTCTTCAAGTTTATACAATGATATCACTATCAAAAATTTATTGTTTGATAATTGAAGCAAGTTAAAAGATAAAAGTAATTGATCTCGAACCATGATAAATATAAGTAATCAAGAGAGACATCAAAAGATTTTTTTATAGTTTTGCAAAAAGTTTTGAAAATGATTTAAAAGTAACCAATTCACTTTTACTCACATTTTGGGACCAACAAGCATTGCGACAGTCCCTCATATGCTTGGACAGTTTAACTATATCAACTAGTTTCGTTTTGCCATAGCCTCATAATGAGGACAGCATTAGCTCATCACATCTGCTCATGAGAGACTAGACTCATCTTTAGAGTAAACCCATAGTCCCTCACATGTTTGTTGCTTGAGTTGTCACGTTAGGGAAGTAAAGGCATCTATATGTGTGATGGCATCAACAAAATATTTGGTTGGTGGAATTTCATTTTATTTTACCCTTATTCCTTATTGAGTGACCATTCCCTTGTTTAGTTGTACCTTGTACCTTACCAACAAAAGATCACAATTATGAAAAATAAAAATAGCAATTCCTTTATTAAGTAAGTAGTCATAATGTCACACTCTTGTGCACTTTTTCTTATAATAACCTTATCATAAATGGCCTTTAATAGTATTTATAATACATTTTGATAAGGTTTTTTTTTTATTAGCAAAAAAAAAAAAAAAACTTATAAAAAAATAGTCATTATTAGCATTTGTAGCAATTCCTACGTAATAACAATGTCACATTATTGTGCAAGCTTTTACTAAGATAACCTCATCATAGATAGTTATTTATAGCATTTATAACACAATTTGGTTGTAGAATTCATACTTTTATAAATTAATTACACTTCTTTCTTGAAACTCATTTTACTAACCAAATAAAAGAGCAACAATTATATTCCAACATTAATAGCTATTCAAGTCTAATTTTATTCTACTATCATGAAATTGAAATTTTATTCAAGTTTTATTCCTTTACACTAACCAAATGTAACATAATTATCTACGGCATGTTATGGAGGAATTTAAAGGGAGATTCTTAATGGAATTTCATAACAAGGAGTCCATTGGTGATATAGACAATGGTAAAGGCAACAAAGACTTAAGATGTGATGGAAGGTTTGCATTGTGTAGGCTAACAAAGTGGAACCTCAATGAGACGCCATTATCACACAAGAAGTAAGCCTGGCCTCATTAAGAAATCCATCGTTATCATCACTGTAAAATTTTTTTGATATGATTAGAAAAGTAATTTTCAACCAAAGATTTGAAGTACTTAAAATGAGACAAAATTTTTTTTTTATTATACATAGGGATGATCTAAGTATATTGAGTGCAATAGTCAATAAATAATATATTATAGCGAAATTCTAAATTTTTCCAGTTGTTGACTACCATAAATTAAAATGACTAAACCTAGGGTTTTTACACTCTTTGAGGTGATTGTTTGAACAAAAACCGATCGACTTTTGTATGCAACAGAAGTAAAGGAACTCATAGATACAAGTTAGAACATGACTCCAAAATGTTGATGCTAAGATAATTTTTTGAAGGCATTGTTGTGAGGAATGAGGACGAATGAGATGCGAATACTATATTTCTTTAGAGATATGAGAGACTCGTATAATTATTGCATCATTCAATTATCATGTTGCTATATTATATGTTATCTTTATTTATTTATGTAATTTCTTTAGATACCAATGCTATACTTCTTCTATAATTAAATAACTATATCATTTAATTATTATGTTGTTATATTATATATCATTTCTATTTATTAAAAATTTTGAAAAGTAGTATTTATAATTGATAAAAAAGTAATTATACCTACATATTATATCATGTTAAATTACAATTAATACAATAAAAATTAAGCACATAAGCAATATTTATTAAGGATTGAGCATACAATAATTCTTAATTTTTCAATTAATATCATGTGTCATATTATATTTATATTTTTCTATATTATCCTTTACATATTTATAGAAAATTTGAGTAAATATTAATTTTATTTAGTAGTGTAATTTTTATAAATGTAATAATATAATTATATTAAGTTCAATCAATAATATAATATAATATTGTAATATAATGGCTATATTATAAATTGATATGTATTTACAAGGAAAAAATATGTTATTTATATATAATTATGTATTATACTTATTTATGTTTTGTAATATATATAATAATTTGTTATATTTTTACTAATATATTTTTTATCTACAATATAATATTATTTTGGTTATAATAACAATTATATAAATTACACTAATAGGTAGGCATACATCTGCTCATGATTTGTCTGCAAAAGTTATATATAATAATGCAATGAAATTCATAGAGCAATTATTGACTTAAGTTATACAAACAACTAATGACAGAGAAGAGCGGGTAACTATACAATCCAGATAGTTACATGTATCTTGTTTAGGTACGGTCTGAATGGATATTGACTACCATATATAAATATGGGTACCGATTTTTTAGAACCTATTCTTATAGGGTATGCTATGGGTATAAGGTTTTCGTATTCTAAAACCAGTATTCTATTATATAGTACATGTACTAAGGTATGATAAACCCATCCAATAAAAAATTACAAAATAAAATTACTAAATAAGAAATAAAATATAATAATATTTTTTTTATTTTGAAATCACTTTTTTTTTCAAACTTAGCATTTATAAATTTCCTTCTACTTTTATAAATTTTTATTTTGGAAAAACTTGTGCTATTTTATTTTGGAAGAGCTCTCTACTTTTATTTTTATTTTTATTTTTGAGAACTTTCGTTGTAAACGCTTAAATTTTTAATTATATATAAATGTTATTTATTTTTTGAGGTTAATTAATACATGAATACACCTAAAGTTTTTAATTTTAGAATTTTCTATTGGCTTCACAATTTTATTTGATATCATATATATAGATTCTAAAAAGTGTTCATTATGTGTTTCAATTTTCACAGATAAATAGATTCTTCATGATGTAAAATTTTAATATTAATAAATTGCTTTTCAAATTGTTTTCTATTAGTTATTTATTGTAAATATATGAAAATTAGGATATTTATATATTACATGAAACTTCATTTATTGTTATAAACTTAAAATTTAAGAATTAAAAAAGAAAACCATGATATAACTAGTACCTATAAGTTTTATAAAACGCATAGTACAAGATATTATAGGATAAGTTTTGAATACAAATTTTTGTATCTTACAAGATAGGTATGAGTAAGAGGCTTCCTTTCCTACTTATCCTGTATCCACTCACTTAACGAATGATCTCAAAAAAGAAAAAGCAAATCGATACTAAAATATTTTTTAACAAAGAAATATAAATTTATAGTAGTATGTCATAAATATTTAGAGGTAGCTACGATAGATTTCAACATACCATTGAAAGACATTCAAAATAATTTTGAATAATAAAAAGGCATAAATTTCAAATTTTATTTTCTTTAATTTTTTAGTTTTTATTTATTTATTTTTTTTGTTTTTCTAAATTTATTGAAAGCTTCGAGTTATATACCTGGTTCATTTCGCAGTACGCAAAATCCAAAGCACCGAACTCTCTCTTCTAGTCTTCTTGTCTCGTCTTCTCCTTTTGGGTAATTGAAATCGAAACTCCTCTCTCAACATAATTTATGATCAGCAAAATTCTTGGTCATTATGTTCTGCTCTAATGCTACGCAATTCTCATTTAAACCCAAGCGGCTTTAGACTAGCTTATTCATCTATTCTAATCTAGTCCACCATATGTTCGATTAAATGCCTCTTAGAACAAAATCTCAACAAAATTCCAATGTTTGACATGTTTTGAACCACTCGAAGGGGATGAAAAAATCAACATAATTGTAATCACATGAAGAGTTGGCTTTTGTTATGAAATTTGCTAACTTGAGGTAGAAATTTCTTGCAGGTGAAGCAGAGGACTCGGGTATTGTTAAAATGGAGGAACAGTCGGTTTTTGATAGAATGATGCGTCAGCTGCGTGCAACTTGCAAGTACTAGATTCATTCCCCTCTGGTTTTTCTGTTTCAATGCTTTAACAGTCTATCTGATTGAATGCTTTGCAATTTTTATGCCTCTTAATCCTGCTTAACTAGTGGCAGGCGCAATGCACATAAAATTAAGGAGGACAAACCTAGAAGAAAACAAATTAAGACATATGTTTTATCTTAATTTTCATTTTTAAAGGCCAAAATTAATAAAAAAAAATTGTTAGAAGCAGGGGGGACCGGTGGCAAGGTATCTATTTTACTTATTATTGTGGACAGCAGGCAACATTGTGGGATGGTGGTTTTTGTCATAGCATTCTTCCTAGTCTGTGTGGAGATTTTGTCAGTTAACTTGTACTTGGTTGGTGCCTGCTGCAGTAGCTTAAGAGTTCGGTTTACCATACTATGTGATGGTGGCTAGTGCGAAATGATTTTACAAAATTCAAGTGTGATTTGCATGAGGGTTTGTTGGCACTTAGAAAACCGCATTTCAGAGACATACATTTGGAATACGCTTTCTCAGGAATTGGCACATGAAAATCTTAGGTACTATACTGGTTATCCGAAGGATCTTGGTCCATCTCGTTTACTCCATTTTACATCAGAGCGTGAGTTTGTGGAGTTACTTCATCGGGGTCGTCCAGTTGTGGTTACCTTTACCATCAGGTAGGTGGTTTGTAACTTCTCATCTGTCTTTTCTATTTTTAGAATCCATGATTATGACTAAATAAGACTGGTGGAACAGGGGCAACTATACAAGGCATCTGGACAAGGTACTAGAGGAAGCTGCGGTTGCATTTTATCCTCATGTAAAGTTCATGCGAGTAAGCCATTATTGATGCCTTGCCTCAAGAAGAATAAACTGCAGAAATTTTCTTTTTTGAGTTTTGCACCTGGGTTTTCAGCTATTGTTTTGTTCATTAACTAACCTTGTCATTAGACTGAACTAAAATGTCATTGATGTTCTCTTTGCCAAGTAAAGAAGAACTAATGGTTATGCTCATGATAAATCCACCTTTTATTTCTAAAAAATTTTCAGGTCGAGTGTCCAAAATTTCCTGGATTCTGCATAACAAGACAGAAGAAGGAATATCCGTTTATTGAGATATTTTACAATCCAGAACAGGTATGAAATGCTTTGCCTTCTTCAGTTTCTAATGTCAATGGTCCTTCTGTGATTAGTTGAGAAATGCCATTGTCATTTTCTGTCAGAAGGAAACGACAATGTTAGAAACTGTGGCCTGTTACTTTATGCCGTGCATTTTGTTTACTTTGTGCAAAGCGTACTAGAGACTGTTGAATGCATGAGTGCATCCTGTATTGCTTCTTATCCTGTATGGTCACTTAGATTATATTTTAGTATCTGACAAACAGATTCCTGATTTTCATGACTGTTGGATTATGCTCTTTGTTGAAATCTTGCGTTTCTGGAGTATATTGGTGGTTTCCTGTTTGTTGCTATTTCAGATTTTCAATTGACAGTGTCTTCATGCAAGACCGTATTATTTGTGGAGTGAAATGATAATGTACATGATGTAAGATTTTTTTAACTTCTGTTCAGGCAGTTAACCAAGGAAGGATTGCTGATCCTAGTGTTACCAAATATTCTGTGAAGGTTCTACCCGTAAGTTTCAGGACCTTTTTTTTTTTTTACTTTTATTTTTTCAAAAAAACAATTGAATTGTAATTATTTTTGTTCTAGATATCTTTTCATTTTCTTTCCAAGCCAGATTTGATTCTAGTATCCAATCATGCACTGCCTATCCAGCTAATTTTGACTCAGATTGAAACTTCGCCTTTGTAAAAAAATGTTTTCCAACTTTTAGTAGAATATTCATTATCAAGATAAAAAATGCTAATATTTCAGTGTGGATTTTCACCTTATTTTGATTGCCCTGATTTTTATGTTCTATTTTTCACAGTTCAATTATGACCAGAGTGTGTATGGATTTAGAGAATTTTTCAAGCGCCATGGGATACACTTTTCGAATCCTCAGTGAAAATTGTGAGGAAATATTATGCTTTTGTAATGCCTGCATCTTGTTCCTTTGATTTGACAATTTCGCATAGTATTACTTGATATTCTTGCTGCCGATTTGATTGACTGTTAAGGTTGATATATAGTGTCAAAGGAAAAAGGAACGACTATTACATGCTTGTAGCTCTCTTCCATTCTCTAGTTACTGCAAGTACCTTTTTCATTATTGGAAATGCTACTGGCTAGGTTCCTTCACCTTCCAACAATATGACAAGAAATTAAGTTTTATACTTCAAACTTCATTTAAGAACTTAAGGCGTATGTATAGTTGGGTACGTAATGTAGATCCAGAAAAGTTTGAGCCTGAGTGTTGTTGGCCAAGACTTTCATTTGAGTGCTTAGTCAAGACTCTGTTGTTGTTGTTGGTGTCATTGTTGTCTATTTTAGTTCTAATAGAATCTCATGTTTCATGATTACAAGTTCCAAATTGGTTTAAAGCTATAGCTCTACCAATGGATTTGTCTATTTGCATCATGTGCAAGAAGCTATTGTTTTTCTCATGTCACTTACCTCTTTGGTGTATAAAATCGAACAGGTGTGCATGGTCCCTAAGAACATCTTTGATGTTTTGTTATTTTATGCTATGGCTTCAAACTGCTCGTGGAAGAACATAGATGAATGCCTGAGAAGTTGGTGGGACTAGCTCTTATCAAGCCTTGCTGTTGGGACACCCATTAGAAACGATAATCTTTTATGCCTTCATGATGAGTCATCTATTAGTATGGCATGGGTTTGAGTTTAGAAAATCTTGGATTAGAGGAAGGACCATGGTCTCAAAAGGATTGCCATGTCATTGTGGGGTGTAAATAAAAAACATACTCGCAAACTTAGTCTAGCTAATTGTGCTTCACGTGAAGCTCTTGAGTAGTTTATTTATACGTGCTTGCGCTTTAGATTTTGGCTTAGTGAGCTTAATAGAGCTCAACTCAGGCTTAGAGCTTAATTATGGCTCAAATACTGATAAATTCAAGTCAAGTTGACAAAGACTAAATGAGATTAATTGAATCAAGCTAAATTTGTTTGGTACCATTTGGATATTTTCCATTGTAGCTAATACCAATCATTGACTATCATATTTGTCTTGGATCATCATTTGCTATTAAAGAACCATCAGCAAATAAGATATATTATATTATTTTAACGGGGTTAAAAATTTATTTACAACAAAGTGATGGAAAAATGAAAAAAAGAGAAGAAGAAATTTTGCAAAAAAAGCGCCTGTGTAAAATACATTACAAAGGAAAATTGGAAAACCAAAAACTTGTCCATCTTATCCTAGATCTGTAACATGGTCTTTTAAGCATTTGAAATGTTGCATTAACCCTTCTATTTTCATCAAACAGCTGATGTAGGACAAATTAAATAACTAGCTCTAAGATTAAATATGATGTAGGACAAATTAAAGCTAGCTCTGGTACCAAATATGTAGGATGGCAGAAGAAAAAGAAAATGTTTTGTATTTTTTGAGTTTCTGTGAAAAGGAAAGGAAAAACTTGGAAATATATGTTTAGTAGCTCATACAACTAGATGGATTTGGTTATAGCCTCACACCACAAGTAAATTGTATGGTCTGACACCACATTGTTTCTTGATGGAATCACATCAACAAGATTTTAAAGCAAAAGAAGAAGAAAAACATCACACCAATTCTAAAAATAACTTTTATGTAATCAATATTTCATTCACTTATCCCATGTCTATTACGGACTTTGCCTATATATGGAATAAAAAAAAATTCTTGAATAAAAGATTTGATATCTAAAGATACCAATCCTATCAAGTCCTTAGATAATTAAATCAAATATAATATAATATAATATAATATGATATCAAAATCAAGTCTCTCCTAATAAAATAAAAATCATTCAGTTCTTCCATATTATGTTCTTGATTTGCATTTTCCCCTCTCTCTTAAGAAAGATTCATCCTTGAACCTAGTGAGAACTTCACTTGGATTAAAAATTAGGATGCAAAAAACAAATATTTTCACTTGCTTCCAACCAAACAAATCAAGAACTAATGTCAAATCTCCATGTGATACTTCAATAATGTTAAAATAAACTGAATAACCTGCAAACAATAATAATTAATATATTGAATATATTTTAATAATTTGGTTGAAAGACTATCCTTCTCTTGTTAGCTTAATTAGCAAATTAATTTCTTTGACAAGTTTTATACTGGTATTAAATTTTGAATTAACATTGATGATCTCAATAGTTGAATTTTTTGGGACATCCTTATCTTCATCACTCTCAATAGATTTATCTCACTTTATATCGATTTCTTCACATTCATGTTTCTTAAACACTATGTTGATGATGCCAACTTCAGATGGAGTCCCTTCAATTTCATTCTCTATGGCTACTTCAATCTCCAATTCTTTATTCTCATTGACAATCTCCTCTATAACATTGAGGCATCATTTTGAATTTTTTCAAATTCTGACTTAGTCTTAAGGGAATTGTGCTCCATGACGTTTTTTGGGCATTGTGTGAGACTGAAATTATAGTTATGATACGATCCATAGGTGTAGACACCCCATTTTTTCCTATTTAAGGCATTTATTTATGGTAAAAAAATTAATGTTATATTAAGCTCACAAATTACAAAAAAATGTATATGTATACAAATAAAAAGAAGAAAAATTATTATAAAAAATAAAATAATAATGTAAAAAACTAAAATAAGTAGATAAAAAAATGAAAAAAATAATTTTTTTTTAGCTTGATGTAGTACTAATTTTAATTATAATTTTTTTGGACCCAATTAAACAGCCCATGTGTAAATTGGTTTATTTAATTGGGCCCATTTTTGAAGCCTTAAATACCCTTTTGTTGCAAACCAAAACAAAACATAGGCTAGTAGCCTATGTGGATAAGTTATTAGCATGCATAATGGAGATCTGAGTTCAATTCTGTGAATGATTATAGGAGAAACTAACAAACACAATGTAGATGGTCATTTCAATAATTGGGTTTTTGGTTCAATTTGATGTCATGGGCCAGTCTTCTAGGCTAGTGACAGGGCTTAGAAGATCGAGTTCAATAAGAGATGTCGTAGGGAGATTTGGCTTGGTAGGCTTGGAATAGGGATCGTCGGATTGGTTTATTCCACTCTAGGCCTTATTCGGATTTCCCGTGCACAAAAAGTAGACTCCAAAAATATCTTCTTGGGTTAATTTGGGCTTTATTTGCTAAAATAGAGCTTATTTGGAATAAAATAAGTCTATTTCTATTTTATTTTAAAGATGGGTTATTTAAATAAGAAAATGGGCTCTTTTTTTATTATAAAAACCCTCATTCTATTCCAGACCCATATCCAAAGCTCATGCCCATATACATAAAAAAGGGATAGATTCTGGCTGTCAGATTCATGAAAGAGATCCGAGGTTGCAAGCAATGCTTCATCTCAACCATCCATCCGGATTTATCCAATGGCTACTACTAGCCTCCAACATCTATAAATAAGATGCTTCTTCTCTCACTTGGGGGTATTCTGCGCATTGCTAAGATCAAGAGTAACGTAAAAATTCTATTGAAATAATTCCAGAAAGATCAAAACACCTATTCTAGGAAGAATAAGTTAAGAATGATTGAATCTATCTGATTTGATCTTTTGTCACACTCGTGTACTCGAGAAACCGGGTTTGCTCGTCCTTCCTCACACGTCTCTCTCTGGACATCCTACATATGTCATCACTTCAAGACTTCTCTTAGGTTGACTGCCACACCTATCGCACGTGGTTGGTTAGCTGCACTAACCACCCATACATTATTTGGCGACTCTATTGGGAACGAGAGTAAGCTCTTGAAAAGAATGACACCTTCACAAAAGAGAATTGGACAGAATCAAACCCCCAAGATCAGGAGGATCATCCTGATGTGGTTAAGCAGACTCATGCTGAAGATGAAAATGCCACTACTGTGGTTGTACAAGCCCCTATAGTTGATAGTGCACTCATGATACACACTATGTAGGAAAATAATGAAGCTATCAATCAAATTTTGGATGCTTTTAAACAATTCCTACCTAGTATGTTGGAAGTTACTACTGCATCGGGAAGTTCACTTCCCAAGATAACTTTCCTTGTATTAAGCGTGCAAGTGGCTGGTATTGTGCCAGCTACTACTGTTCAGTGGGCACTTGTCATGAGACTCTACATGATGCTAAACCTGAGCAAACTACTATTTTTGCTGCTGAAAATGAGGGAGGACATCGGCAAGAGCCACTATAGCCATTGCAGCCTTTATTGCCTCCAACTTCAAGAGATCCATGCCTGCTGTCGGCGAAGGGGCAAAGGTCCATCTTGGAGGTTCCTCTTCTCTAGATGCAATGTCCAACCACTTATAACTATCATAGCTGTGCCTCGTAGCATTACTCTAACTCTTTAAGTAGGTATTAATACATCATCTACTTCCGCTTCATATGTGACGAAAGAAGACCTTGAAAAGTACCTAAGACAGGTATGAGCTGCATCTGCTACTAGTGTCATCAATCTGACGCTTCCATACCTGCAAAGAATTGTGAAGAAACCCTATCCCAAGGACTACACTAATCCAAAGTTTATCAAATTCAATAGGAAATAGGGTAGTGCTAGGAGCATCTTCTCAAGTTCATTGAGACTCTCGAAGTCTATGGACTTGATGATGACAAAAGCTTGAGGAATTTTTAAGTCCTTGATGGAAAAGGCATGCGCCTAGTATATTAATCTCACCCCTGGATTGGTTAATTTATGGGGGACCATGTGGAGGATATTTCTTGAGAAATTTTTTCAAACTCAAGAATGAGTGATGTTAACCGACATGGGACACATCAAACAACACCTAAAGGAAGATCTTATGGAGTACATTGAGTGTTTCAGGGAACACTCCTTGGATATATGGGATATATGTGACGAAAGTGAACTTGTCAAAATCTGCATCTAGGGTATGTTCATAGAGTATGCTGTGCACTTGGAGAATTTGCCACTTACGTCATTCTCGATGTTGGTGGAGAATGCGTAAATGACAAACATCTCGATTATCAAACAAAAGGGTGATCCAAATAAGAAGCGACAACCATCGGTGAGCATTGCTCAAGGTGGAAACTTCAAGGATGTAAGAAACCCAGAAGAGATGGTGCTTCAGAAGTCTTGCCTTTTCTGTGCACTATGGGTAAGGTTCATGCTGTCCTTGATTGATGGATAAAAGACAACATCATTAGATTGCCAAGATTTGAGCGAGAACCCAGGGTGCAAGAAAAAGGAGATGCAAAGTTTTGTAGGTTCTACAGGATGGTGGGTCATCTGACAAAAAATTGTTGGACATTAAGGAGGATCTTCAATGAGAAGGTTCTCAATGGCGAACTTGAACTTGATAACAATGATGTGCATAGAAATCCCCTTCTCGCACATAATAATAATCAGGAAGCTATTAATGCAATCTCTTATGATCCTAGAAATCCCTAAGAAGTTGATTAACCACAGGTTAATCAGACAATAGGCACATTGCGGGAAGAAACACTCACTAGTAAAGGAAAGGAAGTTATTAGAGGCTCAAGCTACCATGCTGCTATGGCTCTACTCAAAACATATAATGGAAGGAATTTCTTTGATCTCCTCGAATTTAATGAGGAATCTCGGATTGCAGTTGCAAACACTTTAGTGCAAATTTCGGAACACTAGTACGAGCAATGCAATGGTACAACAAATACACAAGATGGCAAAGGCACATGAGAAGGCAATAATCTTCATAGAAGATGATATGTATACTAGCAATCCGAACCATAACTGTCCATTGTTGGTGGAGAGTGAACTTAATGGTCATTCCATCAGGAGAACCTTCATTGACAATGGCTCTTCACTTAACGTTATGCCTATGTCAACCGTTAGAGTAGCAAGACTTGATATGATGAAGCTGGTTAGATAGTCGATTGACATACACGACTTCAACGATGTCCTTGTTAAGACAATTGGTTTCATTAATGTTGATTTTAAGGTTAGCCCTATCCATGAGTCAACAAAATTTCATGTGATAGATGCCTTTGTCTCCTACCACTTGTTAGTAGGGCGAAAAGGATACACGATCACAATCTTGTCCCCTCAATGTTGTATCAGTGTATGAAGGGACATTGGAAAGGGAAAGATGTTTCCATTTCCGCAACAGGAAACCCCTTTGATCATGGAGAATCCTTCTTCACAAAAGCTGAGTTCTACAACGAATATGCTAGAGAAGGAGAAACAGCCATTGGTAGACCTACTGACATACTACTACTACGATGGGAGGAAGTGTAGGAGCAAGATGCTAGAAAGCAAAAAGCGACTTCTGCATCTAGGAGTCGGAGCAAAAGGAGAAGAGGTAACAAATCTGTGAAAATTGAGAGTTACATTAGAGAATATGGGTGCATCATATACTGCTTATGACGATTTGTGGGGTTTGAGGAGGCATTTGTATCCTCTCCTGACCCTTCAAACTTATAAAGCCCAACCTGCTACCCCACAGTTACAAGACTAGCTTAAGCCACAAGCTGAGGAAATCGAGGAGTTAAACTTAGCAACTCTAGGAGGAATGTTCAAACCCATCTTTATTGGTAAAGGTCTGATTAATGAAATCAAAGATCCCTTAGTGGATTTGATTAAGGAATTCAAGGATATCTTTGCCTAGATGTATGAAGAGATGCCAGGCCTTGATCTTAGCCTGGTAATGCAGCGTTTGAATATAACGTTAGGAGTTAAGCTAGTGAAACAACACCAGCGCATATTTCATCCATAAATTGAGGTACAAATCAAGGTTGAGATAGAGAATCTTGTACAAGCTGGCTTTATTAAGCCCATAGAATACCCGATTTGGTTAGCTAACATTGTACCTATAGAAAAAAAAAAAACGAATGGCCAAATACGCGTTTGTGTGGATTTTCGTGACTTGAATAAAGCGTGCCCTAAAGATGAGTTTCCACTCCCTAACATTGATATGTTAGTTGATGCAACAGCTGGACATGAACTTTTCTCCTTCAGGGATGGATTCGGTGGATACAATCAGACCAAGATGGCACCAGGTGATGCCGAGTGCACAGCATTTTGGACGCCTTTTAGGAACTTCTATTATATTATAATGCTGTTCGACTTAAAGAATGTAGAAGCTACTTACCAAAGGGCAATGACTGCAATCTTCCACGATATGATACATGATCATATGGAAGATTATGTGGATGATATTGTCATCAAATCATAGTGAGCACTTGATCATCTTCACCATTTGAAGAAGGCGTTCGAAAGGTATTGAACATATAAATTGAGAATGAATCGCTTGAAGTGTGCCTTAGGGGTAGCATCAGGAAATTTCCTTAGATTCATCATGCATTGAAAAGGGATAGATGTAGATCCATCCAAAATAGAAGCCATTCAGTCTATGCCATCACCAAAGAATCAACGAGAGTTAAAAGGGTTTTATGGGGAAGGTATCATATGTTAGATGATTTGTCTCAACACTTGCCGAAATCTCCTTTCTATTGCATCAGATGATCAAGAAAGGAGTGAAATTCGAATGGTTCAACACAAGAAGAGGCATTTAGAAAATCAAGGGAGTACTAGCCTCCCCGCATACAATGACAATGTCGATCAAGGGAGAGTCGATGATTTTATATTTAACATCAACTGATAGGTCCATTGGGGCCTTGTTGGTGTAGGAAGTAAGTGGACTTGAACATCCTGTATATTATTTGAGTCGAACTCTTCAAGGTAGTGAAATCAACTACCTAAATGTGAGAGGCATTGTCTCGTACTGATCTTCGCTACTCAAAAACTCCGGCATTACTTCCTGGCACATAAAATCATCGGATGACCAATTTAGACCTTATCAAGTACCTTGTGTCATGACCGACTCTGTCTGGGAGAATTGCTAAATGGATGTTGCTTCTTGGAGAATTCGATATTGTAGTCTCATCCCCAAAAGCAATAAAGTCATAGGTACTAGCACATTTATTGGCTCCATTCCCTAGTGCTCACAAAGATAAAATAACGGAGGCCATTCCTGGTGGTTTTCATGAGGATTTACTTACGGTAAAGTGAATGATGATGGCCAGTCCAATTTGATGGATCATCTAGAAGTGGTGGATATGGAGCTAGAATTGTGCTAACATCCCCAGAGGGCCAAGAAATTCCCTTGGCCTTTAAATTTGACTTTTGTTATACGAACAACGAAGCTGAGTATGAAGCTCTAATACTCGGATTGCTATCTACTCAACAAGTGAGTACAACTCGGATATGCATCAAAGGTGACTCAAACCTTATCATTAAACAAACTAAAGGAGAGTTTGGCATAAAAGAGCCTGCATTGGCTCTTTATAGAATTGCTGTAAAATCTCTTATTAGTAGGTTTCATTCTGTAAGATACGAGCATACCAAACATTCTACTAATAGATATGCCAATGCGCTGGCAACGTTAGCATCCAAAGTCCTAATGCATGATTCCGATGTCGAGATAAGTGTCCAAATCACTAGTAGAGCAGTTTCTTGTACTACATTGTAGTTAATTAAAGAGGATATAAAGTTGCCAAATGATTGGCGTACAACTATCAAGGCATAGTTGTCGCATCTTGAAATAACATCTATGGCGACGCTTAAGCACTTTATCTTCATACATGGTATTTTGTACTATAAAGTTGCTGAAGGGGTTTTAGTACGCTACATATCTATTGATGAAGCTCAACATAAATTGCAAGAGTTCCATCAAGTCTGGTGCAGTGAGGATGGACTACCTTTATATCGCTGAATTCAACGTGAGGGGTATTATTGGCCTTCAATGGCAAAAGATGCGTCCCAACTGCAAATCAGCTGCTCGCATTGTTCCTTACTTCCTAATAAAGAAGAATACAAATTCATTGCAAGTATAGGAGATTGGTGATGGCCATACGTAGATTTCTTACAGGATGATGAATTGTACAGAATCTCTTTCCAGGAACAACCTTTACGATGTGTTGCACTACCTGAAATTGAAGTAATCTTAAATGAGCTTCATTAGGAGATTGTGGTGAACATCAATGGACAAGAAAATTATATTACTAGATCCTTGAAAAGGGATATTATTGGCCAACTATGGAAGATGACACCTTCAACTATGCGAAGAAATGTGTTCCATGCCAACTTCATGGTAATGCAATCCATTCCCCAGTAGTAGAACTTCATAGTTTGATGACTCCTTGGCCATTTACACTTAGGCATTGACTTGATCGGGCCAATACATCTGCCATCTAAAGGATGCATATGGATTTTAGTAGGCACTAAGTGTTTCACAAAATGGGTGGAAGCTATAACCTTGAAAAAGGCAACTGGACTAATGGTAGTTGCATTTATGAAGAAACATCATATGTAGATTCGACATACCAAAACACATATTGACAAGTAATGGAACTCCATTCATCAATGTGCATGTTCGACGAATATTGGAATCATATGGTATCAATCATATTAAGTCAATACCATATTATCCTAAAGGGAATGGCTAAGTAGGAGCAACAAATAGATTTTCATCAAAGTCCTCAATAGAATGGTCCATGGCAACAAGAAGGAATGGCATGACAAATTGCGTCTGGCACTATGGGCCTACCATACATCCAAACGAACTACTATGCGAGCAACACCCTTCTCTTTGGTTTATAGAGCAGAGGCTATAGTTCTAGTAAAGGTTCTTGTACCATTAGCACGATTGGCTTTAAATGCTGAATTAGAGTGTGACACACTTCGCATGTTAGACTTAGAGGCATTGAGCAAAAGACACAAATGGCTAAACACAGCTTAGCCAATTATATTCAAAGGCTTAGTGTCCCATACGATCGGTTGGTAAGGAAACGTTCTTTCAAAGAAGGCGGTGTGGTACTTCGAGCAGTAGAGCACATCGGGAAAGCAATACCAGCTCCCAAATTCATTCTGAAATGGAAGGTCCATTTATCATTGGAGAAGTTCACAATAGCTGATATTGCAAGTTGTGAAATTTGAAGGTGAACGCGATCACTGCTCCCATTAATTTTCAGTACATTAAAAGATTTCACTTGTAATGGTTGATGTAACGTTGCAAATTAATGAAATCATTAGCCTTATAATTTTTATATGTCTTTCCTCGTCTTTATAGTTTATTGTTTTATATCATTTAATTTCATGCAATCATACCTTATCTAATGGGATTGAAGTGATCCCACAAGTAGGCTAGGCAGCCACAGTGCCTTAACACAGGCTTTGAGGTCGAAGTGACCTTAATAGTGAAAGATCCAAATGATCTTATCATTATAGTGGTGGTAACTTGGTAGAAGTTCTACTCCTAAGCACGTGACTCCTGCACCAATTAAATATGAGATTGAAACAATCTCAGCTGTGTTGGGTTGAAGCAACCCTATAGTAAGCTTTGCAGCCGTAATGCCTTTATTTGTAGATAATGAGGTTGAAGCAACCTCATCCATGATGATTGAAGCAATCGTGTCATGACAACCATAATTGCTTACTACAAGTACTCGTTCTTTTTTAGCCCATGGCAAGTGAAAAATCCTTTTTGCAGCATAAGTTCATGAGATTGAAATAATCTCAGCTGTGACGAGTTGAAGCGACTCAACAGTAGGCTTGACGGCTACAACGCTAACTTCATATTGCTCGTAAACAGTCAATAGTAAATAAAGCACACCATCATGAGTAAAAAAAGGAGTGACACTAATGAGTTGAAGTAATTTCTACCTAAATAAAGATAGTCATATAAATGTCTAACTTTTTCATTAAATGTAAGCAGTGTTGATTACATCAATGAGGTAAATGTTTCTCTCCGCTCACACTAACATTAGTATCTTCTAGCATCTCACTCATTTTGGCATCTAAAATTTCTTTTTTATCATTCAAAACCTTGAACTCCTTCTTCTCTATCTCCCTATTCACTGACTCTAAGTCTTTACTTATTTCATGACATGAGATTAGCTTGCGTGCATTCGCAACAACTGATTCCAAGCTAGGGATAGCAAAGTCTAATTGCAAACCTCCCTCATATGCATGTATGATTGACTTCAAATCCTTTTCATAAGTGAGTCCTAAGGGCGAGTAATTAACAACATCACTTCGCCTAACATAATCATCACACATGTGCCATGTGGGGTACGACAAACGAAGAGTTCCCAAAATTTCCCATCCAATGTATAGATATGTCGTAATGGCGTTATGAGATGAGAAGGTACATCAAAACCATAGAAGTCTTTCTCAGCTCCTACACTTGTCTCTACAAGGGGAGTCACTGACCTATCTTGTTAGATACGATAGTGACTAGGGGAGAAGGATGCATCGTAGGTGCAATGCTTGGCGGAGCATAAGAATATATCCTTAACTGATGAAGGGGAACCACATTGTCATGAGTACTTGTACGAAGTAGAAAATCGGCATGACTCTCAGTATTCACAATTGGTTGGGGTACCTGAACCTCTATTGGAAGTATAGAGGTTTCATCTATTTCAGCATTTACATTTTTTATCTATTAAAGATCCACGCACATTTATTGTAACAAGCTCATCAACACCAACATCCTCTATAAACTCTTCTGCAGTAAAAATAACATCATCGTCATCGATGGGATCAGTCAACTCATCCTCGACATCTTGAGATACATAATTGCATCCTCATCATTAGTTGTATTGCCATGTTTAGGAGTACTATTGTAATCAAGAGGTTCGTCACCATTATTCCCCCACCTAAGGGAGAAAGGCATCCATGTCTCTCTTTAGGGTTAGTCCTTGACTGAATAAAGTCCTAAAAAAAAAAAAAGAAGAAAATGGTTAAAATTTTAGAGACTAAGTGGTTGAAGAAACATATTTATAACTCAAAGAAAACATCTATCAATACCTCTTGGAAACATGGTTGCTTTGAGGTACTTTGATCCTCACTTGAATGTTGAACATGAGGGCATTTAGATCGTGCCTTTTCATGAGATACTTGCTTAGGAGATTGTATCTCTTAGTGCGCTCTACTACATCATGTTTCTCTCTATGTCTATCTGACTTAGGGAGTGAAGGTAGAACTCACTATGCAGAACAAGTACCTCATCCAATGGCTCATTGTCCTAAGCAAGTGTATGTTTCCAAAACCTCTTCATGCAACTCGCCTAGTATAACAACTAGCTAGAGGAAGCTACCCCATGGCGCTTCTCTGAAGGAACCTATATCTCACTAAGTGTCGAATGTATATGTTTGAAATCCATTGGTGATATGAGTGTACAACAAGACTTAAAGTTTGTGGCAGGGAGTACGTCTCCTGGTACACCTTAGTCATATCAAATTGGTGTGCCACTTATGAAGAGAGTAAATCATAACTTTTAACTCCAGTAAGTAGTCCTTTTGACCTTGATATCAAGGATCGATGGCAAACTCCCTGAGATACACCATTAGAGGAGATGTGCATTGTTAAATGACACATTTTGTCGATCCATCAATGAGAGGTCACGTGCCTTAAAAGGATAATATCCATTACAGGTTTGATATCTGTGATCTTCTCTACATATGGGTGGACTGTGAACTCATAGCAGTTATCTATCATCGCTAATAAAGATTATTCAAAACCTCGCCCATTGCCAGACCATGCCAATGCACGGGGATGGTTCAAATTGGAATTTTCAAATGCAATCGGTGGAGGCAAAATGCCTTCTGAACCTCTTACAGAAGGAAATCTAAAGGAAGACAACATCTACATAACAACAAATGACAAAACGACCCATAGACCTAGTTGAGGCATGGTAGTACAAATCTAGGCGATGGTAGAGCGAGCCCAAATGAAAGGGTGCAAGAGTAAACTCTCACCCCTCAACTAGGCATATTGCCAATGGAAATAGTCGAGGGATGACCCTTTCCTCAGCCCTCCAGGGAAGACAAACATCGATAGTTAGAAGGCAATGAATGCTGTAAGTTCGAAGCTATAAATATATATATATATATTCGGAGATAGTATTGTAGATAGAATGAGCATGCCATGTGTTTAGAGAATAAAATAATAGAAGATGAGCAAACTTACTCGCTGTCACAAATTGGTCCTTTGGTAGTGCGTTGCTTCCCTGGCTTCCATCTGAAGAAGTAACTTATCCATGATGAGAAACTATTTTTCTTCGATTTTTTGATGTCATGATAGGCTCCCATCAGACTATCATACACTCTCGAATGCTCAAGTGAGTGTAAGATAGTAACAATATTGTACTTCCAAAGGAAGGATGCTTCAATAAGAGGAAAACGTCCTCTAATGTTAGGGTAGATTCACCCCATGACACTATGAAGGTATGAGTTTGAGTACTCCACTTAGATACTATTGCGCTCCGGCTACCCTCCATCTTCCTAAAGGTATACCGCATAGACACAATGATGGCAGTATGGATATTAGCTTGCTTCAATAATGCTGCATGATCTTTACTCCTAACAATGTGTGATACCCATGAGGACCATTCGGTGACGATTGGCTTAGGAAAATTGAAGTGGGTATTTGATAAAGGCAACTCTTTGCCTTCATTCCAAGCGTAGTATAGAAATAGCATTGATGAAATTATTTGACTCTAGAGAAGCCTCCGGAGTGATGAAGCGGTGCCCGCCTGCAGGTAGAGGCATGTACGATCCTTTATCCTTACATTCATCCATAAAACAATCACCCTTTATCCCACTACCGTCCAACTATCACGAGGACATGGGATTGTAGGTAAACATCCTCCTTAGTGAGCTAATAGATCTTTTTGACGGATTAGGTCAGTTGATTGAGAAAGATTCATTGTGAGCTCCTTAAATGTAGCAAAATGGGAGATGAGACCTAATATGAATGGGCTTAAAGATCCATAGGCTCGTATCAAGGTTAGAAGAGGTCGGGTGCCAGAATAATACAAGTCCACTCGTGGGCCCATGCCAGGGGTCATGTGCTAGAGTGACACAAGTCTATTCGTAGGCCTGTACCAAGTATAATGGAGAATGAGAAGGCTATGATTATAGATAAGCCTACTATGAGACCTAGTATTGATAGGGTTGAAGATTAGTAGGTCCGTATCAAAGCCAGAAGAGGCCTGATACCAGAATAACATGAGTCCACTCATGGGCCCATACCAGGGGTGGGGTGCTATACTGACACAAGTCTATTTGTGGGCCCATGCTAAGCCTAGTAGAGAATTAGAGCTTAAAAAATGGAGAAGCCCAATACGAAACCTACAAACAAGAAATTGAAGTTTTGTGAACTTACAAGAAGATCAAAACACATTAAAAAAAAGAAGAAAATCGAAAAAAAAAATAAAAAATCACATCCAAACCTATGAAGATATTAAAGTTTACAAAACAAAACTTATTCAAATGCCCTAGTTGAAGAGAGATTTAGATCCTATACAAGTAACAAATGTCAAGGTTGGACCTAGAAGCAATTGAATCTAAGTATAAATGAATATTCGAGGATTAATATCAACTCATGAATAACTTGGCATGAAGGAGCCGACTAAATCATTGTAGAGTTATGCTAAAAAAAATGATGATCATGAACAAACACAATGAATACACGCACAACAATGATTACAAAACAAAAATTGGATTTTATTTTGTTTAATTTGCATGTGAAAGCTAACATTTGTACAAGTCTTATCCAAGAATGCAGAAGACATATGCTTATATCATTCCAATGTGAAATAACGAAAGGTATATAGACATTGTCATATATAAACATCACCAGAAGACATATCATCGGAAGGAATACAACAAGAATGTGAACATGAAATTGCTGGTGACACATATGTGCGAGTGAATACATATCTTACATACATTGAAAATATCTGTATACATATACATATATTTTATATGTATAAAAAGGAGAAGGAAATCGGATTTTACTAGTTGATCCTCCAATCATGACCAGACTCACTACTCCTCTATTTTAGAGTATTGGAGACTGTTGCTGCATTAACATTCACCATCACCCCCGCACCCCTACGCTACCCTAACATACCTCAACATAACTTTTTTTCCCTTGCAAGGGGGTAGTATGCTATTGTGTCGCTTGCTTGCTCCTAGGCTTTGCTCTGGAGCTTCGTTTACTTACGCGATACAATTTGCCCCATTTACCACTATGCTTTAGAGCTTATCTTAATGCTTTCATTTAGTTATTAAGCATTATAAAAGAATAAGAAGAGAATAAGAAAAAGAAAAAGAAGAAGAAGATAAGATGATCATCATAAAGTTGCAATATGAAATAAATGCAAGGAAATGAATCTCTCAATAGCAGTTCAAAAAAAGAAGGCTGTTTCATGTTTCTTCAATTCATAAAGGAAAGCCTAGACATATTGGTTCACTCAGTAACCTAAGTGCTTATGTGACAATAAAATTGCTTCATCAGATATTCTATGACAAGTTTGAAGAAGACTACTTCAACTCACTATACTTCATCCACAAATATAATAAGTTTGGTTCATTGACAAATATAAGAAGTATTAGTTATATCAATGCAATGCACAATTTCATATCAAGTACAACTTCTTATTAGTGTTCTACAACAACTCTGAAGAGAACATCTACTTAATGAAATGCCCAAAAGCCCCTTTATGACTTTGCTAAAGGAGCTTTTGGCCAGGGGGCAAAATGTAGAGGGTCATTTCAGTAATTGGGCTTTTGGCCCAATTTAATTCCACGGGTCGGTCTTCTGGGCTAGTGGCAGGACTTAGAAAAACAAGTCCAATAAGAGATGTCGTAGGAAGATTTGACTTGGTAGGCTTGGAACAGAAATCGTCGGATCGGTTTATTCTGCTTTCGGCTTTATTCGGATTTCTCGTGCGCGAAAAAGTAGACTCCAAAAATATCTTGCTTGGTTAATTTGAGCTTTATTTGGCTAAAATAGAGCTTATTTGGAATGAAATGAGCCAATTTCTATTTTATATTAAAGATAGGCTATTTTAATAAGAAAATGGGCTCAATTTTTTGTTGTAAAAGCTCTTATTCCATTCCAGATCCATATCCAAATCTAAAGCCCATGCCCACATACATAAAAGAAGTGATGGATTTTGTAAAGACCCGATCCTCTAAATCCCGAGACTTAGAGTACCGAATCCCCAACCACATATAATGTTTTCACATTATATGTAAGGTTATCCTAAAACTAACAGTTTATGAAAATTGTTTGATCAAAACCATTATTACTTTGTGAAGAACTTTTAAACAAAACAAGATTGCTAACAAAAGCAATCAATACATACGTTCACATCATATAAACATCGTTTAGTGCCAATACAAGACACTACAAAATTTACATGTTTTCTTAAAACATAAGAATCCTAAAGGATCTTAAGGCCATTACAAAAAAAATAGGCTTAACTAGCAAGCCATCTATACATAACTTTTCCTTAGCAAAAGTCTTCCAAAAGTCCAGGGTAATCGGATCCTATTCGTCCCACTCATCGAGAAATCTCTCGAAATCAGACCCATAGCCCAAGTCATCATAATACTCGTCTCCAATACCTGCAAAGCAACAAAAGTGAGTCAGAGGCCCCGTACACAATAACCAATGCAAAAACAAGTCATCAAATTGATGTAATGCATCATAGAACAAGTGGTTATCTTTATTACATTTTCATTCACAAATCAACAAGAGGGTATTCAAACCCCGGTCACGCTTCGGGAATTCAGGGATCTTGAGTAACAGCAGCTGCTCAGGGGGTTGATATAAGTAGTCCGAATACTTATATCTCCTATGTATATTTCATGAAGATAATAGCTTCATTTAGGGTTTAAAAGCCATTGCCCGACTCTACTTAAATTTAGTCCATAACATGAGCCTAGTTCACAAGTTCCCATAAACTTTGAACTAAATCATGGTATTTCCCCCTAAGTTTAAGCAAACGTTACTCAGATACTATTCCCCCCTATCGGCTACCCACTTAACCAAAAAGAATCGCTATTGTATCATAGCGTACCATTGCATCATGTTAAAGTCATTGCATCATGACTTGGTTAAGCGCCTAGCTAACATGTCATTGCATCATGATAGGTTTGCTGCTCCTCGGACCAGATTAAACAGCGTAATAGACATCCAATTCATTCAAATGTTAAGTCAAATCGATTTAAATCAAATTAGGAATGCCTATTCCTAGCAATCATCAAACAAGTTATTGCGTACCTGAACCCGTTATTATATAACTAGGATCTCTCTGTGATGAACTAACCGAAGAATCCTTAACTGTAATAGAAATATCACAATAATCAATAAATCAACAATTATAGATTTCATTCTCACAATTATACACATATTATATCCATATATCACAATTAATCAAAGAAATCCAAATAATTGAATACAAGGTCACGAATAAGCATTTAAACATCCTATTATATCCTAAATCGCTTAATAAATACTCAATTGCTCAAATAACAAACTTTGGAAAATTTTAGAAAAAGTTTTTAAATTTCAAAAGCACAGGGGATAGGCCGGCAGCCAAAGCCGGTGGCTTTGAGCCGGTGCTTGATTCTCTGAAAATCAACACTGCCAGCGCTGGCAGTGTTTAAGGGTACGCCGTCAGCCTTTGCATCATACGCTGGCGGCCATGAGCCGGCATAGAATCCAAAACCAAAATTTTCAAAAACGTCTAGAGAGGTCTAAGCCGTTCGCTTACCTAGATACGCGGGCAGCTTTGACACATACGCCGACGGCCTTGATTTCCGCTGCCAGCGTACAATATGACAGAATGAACGCCGGCTAACTTTTCTAGCGAAAGCCAACGGCTTTCATCCAGCCTTAAGAATTCTGAATCCAACGCTGCCTCTAAGCCGGCGGCGTTGAACTCCCAGGTGCCGGCGTACGTTTTAAAAACAGGCTTAAACGAAAATCTCAAATCCCCTGTTTTTCAACTTTGAAAAATTCAATCCTATAACACTTCAAAACCTTCCTTAACTACACTTCTAACTTCATATACTCACTCCTATCTATACTACTCAATCCTAGCAACTCAAATCATGAAATCAACACATTTACACACTTCCAAAACCTACTTCCATCAACCCCCACTCTAACTACTTAAACTATCTTTGTTTCATCAAAACACTTCATCTCACTACAACAATACATGCATCAACTCACACACTCACAAACTCATTCCTAGCTCATCTTAAGCATGTACAAACAATTTAGCTAACACTAATCTCATCTCACGAAGAATTCATGCAATCACTTCAAGAAAGAAAAACAAAACAAAGCAACAATCATAACTAAATCAATTCAAATATATATACCTTGTCTTGAGGAAAACTTTGATTCTTAGAACTTGATATAGACCTTGTCTTAAGCTTGGAAATGGAGATGGAAATGGAAGAAGAAAACAAAAGAAAGAAAAAGAAAATTCGGATAAAAATGAGCTGCCCCCAAAAAGTAGTTCAAATTAGCTTAATTTGATTTTAACACATTCCAAATTTGCCCCTTAAAGCATACATTAACTTTAAATGCATTTGGCATGAATTTGAATCTCATTTGGGCTTAAATAAGTATGAATACTAACTTAACTAACACCTTAATGTACAAAAGACATAACTAATAATTTTATTACACACACACACATTAATACATATAAAACAAAGATATTAATTTCATTATATACATGCAAAATAATATATATATTAGAATACTAGCAACACAACCATGCTCATTCAATTCAACAATTTAAAATAATTAAATAAACACATGAAATCTAAATAGAATTTATATCTAGGTCATTTCAGATTTTGGCCGTCAAATTCATAAAAGAGATCCAATGGTTGAAGCAATGTTTTATCTCAATCATCCACTTGGATTCATCCAATAATTACTACTACTGGCCTCCAACATTTATAAATAAGATGCTTCTCCTCTCATTTAGGGGCATTCTGCGCATTACTAAGATCAAGAGCAACGTTGAAATTTTGCTGAAATAACTCTAGAAAGATCAAAACACCTATTCTATGAAGAATGATCGAATCTATCTGATTTGATATTTTGTCACACTCGTGCACTTGAGAAATCAAGCTTGCTCATACCTCTCACACGCCTCTCTTTGCGACACTTTACATGTGTCATTAGTTTAAGACTTCTCTCAAGTCAACCGCCACGCCTATCGCACGTGATCGGCTAGCTGTAGTAACCTCACCATATACACAATCTTTTTTTTTCCTATCCCCATTTGAGCAAATTATTATTAGAAAAGGATGTCTAGAGTAAAAGCTTCATGTTGAAGTTTGGTTTGCCTCTGAAGTCGTTGGAATCACCTCTGATCCCCATTTACCAAACGTCGCTACCAAAGTTTGAATCGTTGCCTCCGAGTTGTTCTTTGATCGAAATCAACACTCTTGGATTGTTCAGCATCCTCCACTTGGTCAGTCCAGTGCTTTCACCATCGGATTAGCTAGGATCAACACTTTCACGCTCCGACAATCCCCGAAATCACCACCTGGAAACCCTGTGGTCGATGCTCTCCTCACGACCTGAAGTCCGAAGATCCGTCCAAAAATTGATTCAACTTGGTGTCCATGGTCCAAGCTCACGTCCTGTCTCGATCCACGTGAGGTCTCTTCCTAGGTAAGTCTCTTTCATCTGCTTTGTTTATTTACTTATTAAAACGTAATATATGTATAATACAAAGTAAGTAAAACAAAATAAAAAATGAATGTCTTGAGAAAAAAATAAGAAAAAGTAAAAAAGGAAGAGGGAATAGAAAACAAAAAGAAATTTAATAAAAATGTGTTATATAGACTAAATGCAGTAATAAAATAAATAAGTAGATACTCAAAATAAAGATAAATATATATAATAAAATATGAATAAAATAAAAATATAATAAAATTAAAAAAATGTATATATTTGAATAAAAAATGTTTGTCACCTATAAAAATCTTATTTTCCTAAAAAATAAAAGGATAGCCTTTTAGGATTGGTAATTTTTTTTCTAAAAAGATAAAATTTAAGAAACTTATTGATAAAAGAGTTTAGAAACTAAAAAGAACCAACAAACTAAAAATTTTTAACAAGAACTAAGTATTGTCTGATCTCAATTAGTAGGTGTGTAGGCACCTCCGGGATTGGATGACATAAAAAATGAAAAATATTTATTTTCCCTTGTCTTTGTACATATCAAATGTAAGCATTGTAGACCTTGCTTGATTCGTAAATTATGATCATTAGATTGTAAATATTACATTTTATAATTTTTTTTAGCATTAAAGGAATTAATTTTAATTTAAGAATTTAAATGTGGTAATCGTTTGGTTTTAATAGGGTAGCCCCTAGACATATGAAATCTTTGGTTTTATAAAAATTGGTTTTGAGTCAACTTTTTGGTAGACGAGCAGCTAAGTTAGGATTAACTGACCTAGTGGTCCTAACTTAAGAATTTTTTTTCGATTTTGATCAGGTAGCGACTCCTTAAAGTTTTTACAAAATTAAATTTCTTTTAATTACTAATCGATGGTTTGTATCAAATGGGTTAGGATTTGATACAAATCGAATTAAAAGAAATCAAACCGGAAATGAAAAAGCCAAGCTCGACAGCTTGCCGACTCTATTGGGGTTGCATTTTTTTTTTTTTTTTTTTTTTTACTAAGAAGGCTTGCCACTCAAAATTCGTAGATTTAAAGTTTATTCTTTTAGTGCTCATTCTTGTATATTATTTGTATAATTATTAATTTGTAAATAGGTTTATTAATCTTTTTCTTTAAGTGATGCAGATAAAAGGGAAATTTTTTAAATAACCCTAATAGGGACACATGATACCTTTGGGAGGAATTTATTAAAAATGTGTGCTAGGTACGGTCTGAACCAGACCGTCTTAGGATCCTAAGTAGGGAGGTTGCTAGTAAGATTCGAGTGCTGTGACTTTTCCACCCTTTAGTTTATGAAATGACCTTCCACTTCGGTTTAGTGTTGATCCGTAATCTACTAGATCGGAGAACCTTTAGAACTCATCTAATTGCATTCATGAACACCAGTTGGTAAATGAATAATAGGTATACTTTGAAAATTATTTATCTCATTTTTTTTTAAAAACAAGGTTGTAACTGAAATGAAACTCAAAATTGCCCCATTATTAATTAGTTGTCAACCCCTAAATCTGCATCTATGTGAATTGCATGTATAATATGTAATGTGAATAATTTATTATACTTTGTAAATAATAGCTTGTTGTTAGTATTATGGTCAATTGTATATAGTTCAAAAAATACAAAAAAATGTTAAAAAAAACTAAACTTGTAAATTTTCTTGAATAAAAAAAAGAGATAAAAGATTTTTTTTACTCATGTAAAATAGTATGCATTATTGTGATATAAAAAAAATCTATATGTAATATAATTATCATTATTCTTGTTTTTTTTCCATTTTTTGTAAATAAATAAATTCTCAAAAAAAAAAAAAACTAAACTTGCAAATAATCTTTAGATTATATATATCATAATAAAGTAAATACAATACTTGTAAATAAAAGTTGTTAAAAAATGTGTAATAGACTTGTAAATATCCATAGATTGTACATAATTCGATCATCTATTAGATTAGTTCCTCTTCTAGATAGTTATAGGTCCTTTTCAAGTAAATTGCCTTTGTCTTAGGTGTTGCACTCATTTAAACTCAAGTCTATCATTTTGTAAATGTCAATCTCCATTTGTAAATATTTAAAAAAAAGTCATGATTACTTTTTACTATTATTTACAAAAAATAAATAAAAGAAAAATGCTAAGTTATAAAATAGGCTTTGGTTTGAAATTTCAAAAAAAAAAAAAAAAGAATCATCTTTGTAAATAAATTTCTACTTTAGATTGTAAGATGTGGTTCATCCATCCCTCTTTGTAAATACCCATTATCATTTGTATAAAATAGTTTTCTAATAAATAAAATAAAATATTAAAAAAAAAAAAAAAAGAGATAGAAAAGGGGAAATTTGCTAACAGGTAAGGATCCTTTGAATTCTAGGCTCAATGATCACTCACTTCTAGCTAAAGTTGAACTATAAATGAAAAGAGATCAGAAATAGGGGGCAACCAAAATGACTTGATAATTTACTAATTAGGGGCATTTGTTGGGCTTAATTTCTAAAATATACACCCAATACAAAATGGGCATTTAGTAAATTATCTTAAGGCAATTGAAAAGTGGATGATTGAAAACAAAGAATGATATCTCATTATTTTGAAAAATCTAGAATGATAAGAGGCAAGACAAATCCTAAATACTAATCCTAAACACTCGAGAGTAGATTGACATTAAAGAAAGGAAATTGACTCATTCCTTAAAGGAGGTCTGCCTTGAATTTGATACTTGGGTCAAAATGACATTAGACATTTATTTCAATATCCCAAACATACTATCCCTTACTAACCCATTTGAGCCTATTAAGGAAGTATTTAAAAAAGTAAACCCTTTTAAGAACCACCCCACATTGAGGCAATTTAGAGGCTAGGGTCATTAATAAGGAGAAAAAAAGGATTAACTAATGTGTGCTTGCCCTAGTTATATCAATTCAAGAGAAATCAATTGATACAGATAATTCATTTCCTTTGAAAGAAAGAACAGACTCTATTTTAAAACCATACACAACCATATACTTTGAGTTATAAGCCATTAATGAAAGTTCAAGAAACATAAATTATCTTGAATTCATGTTCAAAAAAGAAGAAGGAGAAGAAAAACAAAAAAGGAGTAAGAAAATGGGATTAGAAAAGAAAACCAAAAGAAAAAGAGAAAAAAAAAAAGAAGAGAAAAGAAAAATGGAGAACATTCAAACAAGGTGATCATGCCTATGAATTGAAGGCACATGCTCAAAGCTCAAACCACCAAAACCTATCAAAACTTAATCCAAGGTTTACAACATATTTATACCACCCTTTTAGAGACTCTTTAGATCATAGGACTTGACTTATTTATGCTCTTGAAACTAGAGATAAGCGCATCATTAGTTTTCTTTAAGAGTTCTTGACCTTTAAAACTGTAAAGTGTTGAAGATAAATTTTGAAATGGCCTATATATATGGTATACCTTTTGATTGAAGCCAAAAACCAAAAACTTATATTAGGTCCAAAAGAGACCTAATAGATTGACCGGTATGTATCACTTACAAGTCAAATCATAACTTTTGGAATTCGAGTCAAATATGTGAAAAAAAAGCCTAAGAGAGTGTAAGGAAGCCTTATTTGACTAGACAAATCAAAATGAGATAACTAACTCTGTATGAAAATCATTTAATCATTTACCCTAATTTGGAAGATATTTGCCTCAAGTTTAAGAATTGTTTGCTCTATAGTCGAAAGACAATGTCTCAATAAAAGAAAATTAAAGTTCTAAAAAAAAAAAAAGGTTTTGCCTCCAATGTATTAGGATTGCTTGCTGAAGGAACGCTATCCTAGTTTTTGGATCACTTGCTCGAAGGAGCATCACCCCGTCAAGTATTAGGATCACCTGCTCGAAGGAGCGCTGTCTAAGTTTTTGGATCACCTACTCGATGGAGCGTTGTCTAGTCAAGTATTAGGATCACCTACTTGAAAGAGCGTTGTCTTAATTTTGGATCACCTGCTTGAAGGGGCACCGTCTAGTCAAGTATTAGGATCTTCTGCTCGGAGGAGTGTTGTCCTAGTTTTTGGATCACCTGCTCGAAGGAGCATTGTCTAGTCAAGTATAAGGATGACTTACTCAGAGGAGTGATGTCCTAGTTTTTCAGATCACCTGCTCGGACGAGCATTGTCCAATCAAGTATTAGGCTTGCCTGCTTGAATGAGCAATATCCTAGTTTTTGGATCACCTGCTCGAATGAGCGTTGTCCAGTCAAGTATTAGGATTGCTTATTGAAGGAACACTATCCTAGTTTTTGGATCACTTGCTTGAAGGAGCATCATACAGCCAAGTATTAGGATCGCTTGCTTGAATGAGCGCGGTCCTAGTTTTTTGATCGCCTACTCGAAGGAGTGTCGTCTAGTTAACTATTAGGATTGCCTGGTCGAAGGAGTGTTGTCCTAGTTTTTGGATCACCTGCTCGAAAGAGTATTGTCTAGTAAAGTATTAGGATCGCCTACTCGAAGAAGCACTGTCCTAGTTTTTGGATCACTTGCTTGAAGGAGCATCATCCAGTTAAGTATAAGGATCACTTGCTCGAATGAGCACTGTCCTAGTTTTTTGGATCACCTGCTTAAAGGATCGTTGTTCAATCAAGTTTAAGATCACCTACATGAAGGAGCGTTGTCTTAATTTTAGGATTGATTGCTCGAAGAAGGGCTATTCTATCTTTTAAGATCGCTTACCTAAAATAAACGATGTCCAATCAAACACTCCAATTCAAAGTTTGTTGAGCACAAAGGAGTACCTCTCAAGTTCATCAAGTTGCCACAAAGGTGCATAGTCATAATCCCCAGTGGACTCACATAAAGCTCATTATCTAACTTTAAGTTTGCCTTGAACTTTCAAAAGCCAAAATGGAGTCTCTCTTTTTATCTTTGTGGTAAAGTTTTATCAAACATTGCTACAAAGAGGGACAGCTGTAGACATCCAATTTTTGTCTGTTTAAGGCTTTAATTTATAGTAAAAAATTAATATTGTATTAAGTCCACAAATTAAAAAAAAAGTGTACATATACAAATAAAAAGAAGAAAAATGATTATAAAAAATAAAATAATAATGTAAAAATAAAATAAATAAATAGATAAATAAATAAATAAATAAAGTTTTTTGGGCTTAATATAGTACTAATTTTAATTATAAATTTTTTTGGATCTAATTAAATAGTCCATGTGAATTGGTTTATTTAAGTAGACTCATTTTTTAAACCTTAAATATCATTTTTGTGCAAATTAGAACAAAGTATCGGACAAGAGCCTGTATGAATAAATCATTAGTATGCATAATGGAGACCTGAGTTCGATTCTATGAGGAGGCAAATCGTCTTTTTTTTTTTTTTTTTTTTTCTTTCTCCCATGCATGCTACATGGCATGCTCTTATTAGTTAGATAAGGTAAGCGGGTAGGTAAATAGTAGGTACAAAGATAGGTGAGCATGTCAAATACCTATAAATACCTGGTATACGTCAATAAAAAGGATAATAGGGGAAACAAACAAACACAACAATTTTATTTTTCATCCCCATTTAAGCAAATCATTATTAGAAAAGGATTTGCAGTGTAAAAGCTTCATATTGAAGTTTGGTTTGCCTCCAAAGTCGTCGGAATCACCTTCGAGCACTATTTGCCCACCGCTGCTACCAAAGTTTGAATCGCTACCTCCCAGTTGTTCTTTGATCAAAATCAACACTCTCGGATTGTTCAACATCCTCCACTTGTTCAGTCCAGTGCTTTCACCATCGAATTAGCTAGGATCAAGACTTCTACGGTCCCACAATCCTCGAAATCACCACTTGGACAACCTCTGGTCGATGCTCTCCTCACGACCCGAAGGCTGGAGATTTGTCCGAAAATTGATTCAACCTAGCGTCCATGGTCCAAGCTCACGTCCTGTCTCGATCTGGTGTCTATTCCTAAGTAATTCTCTTTCATCTGCTTTGTTTATTTACTTATTAAAACGTAATATACGTATAATGCAAAGTAAGTAAAACAAAATAAAAAATGAATGTCTTGAAAAAAAAAAAAGCAAGAGGGAATATAAAACAAAAAGAAATTTAATAAAAACGTGTTATATAGACTAAATGTAGTAATAAAATAAATAAGTAGATACTCAAAACAAAGATAACTATATATAATAAAATATGAATAAAAATAAAAATGTAATAAAATTAAAAAATATACATTTATATAAAAAAAGTTTGTCACCTAGAAAAATCTTATTTTCCAGAAATAAAAAGTAAATGAATAGTCTTTTAGGATTGATAATTTCTTTTTCCTTAAAAGATAAAATTTAAGAAACTTACTACAAAAAAGTTTAGAAATTAAAAGGAACCAACAAACTAAAATTTTTCAAAAAGAACTACGTATTATCTTATTCCAATTAGCAGGTACGTAAGCACCTCTGGAACGACATCAAAAATAAAAAAATATTCTTTTTTCTTGTCTTTGTAAATATTAAATGTAAGCATTGTAAACCTTGTCTTGATTCGTAAATTATGATGATTAAACTATAATATTACACTTTATAAATTTTTTTGAGCATTAAAAGAATTAATTTTAATTTATGATTTTAAATATGATAGGCGTTTGGTTTTAGAAAGGTAGCCCCGTACTCATGAAGTCTTTGGTTTTATAAAAATTAGCTTTGAGTCAATTTTTTTCGCAGAGTAGTAGCTAAGTTAGAATCAATCGACCCATTGATCCTAACTTACAATTTTTTTCCTGATTTCGATCTGGTGGTGACTCTTTAAAGTTTTTACAAAATTTAATTGTTTTTAATTCCTAGTCGAGGGTTTGTATCAAATGGGTTAGGGTTTTATAGAAATTAAATTAAAAGAACTCAAATCGGAAATGAAAAATTTAGGCTCAACAACAGAAAATTTAGAAATTCTTAGAGCATCAAAACAATGATTAATGTATGAAGTTGACAGCCTTGTCTTTTCTAATTCATCATCAATTTCATCCAACCTAGGCATAAACTTCTTACAGAAATCAAGAAAGAAGAGACTCCGTGTCATCTGACATTGTATGACTCAATGGAAAATTATTTATTTTCTAAAAAATGTTTTTATTTAATGTCTCAATAAGTATGTTCAAAACTCTAAGAGTAAGGTTAAATATGAGCTTACAATTTAATTCAATCTAATGACTATTAATTAACCACCTAAAAAAAAAATAAAAGTAAATCTGATAAATATATATTTTTCTTATTATATCTATGCGTATCTAATTAAATGTACTAGATAAATCCAAAATAATAAAAGTAAATATAATCCTAAAAACTAAATATCAAAATCCTTAAGCCATAGAGATGATGATGTTGACACGAGCTCCTACACTTGTATTGTTGTTCCCATTCATTTCTCCCAGCTTGGAAAGATACACCTTCGATGAATTAAAGCTGATATATCGCTTATAAAGATTTGGATTAGTCATCTGGAGCTCTAACTCAATAACCCATGTAGCTTTTGAAAGTGGACGGTCTACCCATTTAATAAGAAAGTATATGTCATGAATGATCATCAATAATATGGTTACCCTTTTAGTCTTCCCCTCTTAATGGTGGAACATGTGGAACTAGAGGAATTGGAATAGTAAGAAATGTGGCATCTCACTCATGTGAAAAATCTGCAGTCTCAGTTAGTTCATAGTAAGGCAAGAGATCCCCAACTTTATATATGTTACTAATACTTGAATCTAGTGGAAGTTCCAAGACATAAGCATTCACATTGGTCTTCTTCAAAACTTTAACAGGTCCCATGCTTTTAGCATGTAATCTCTTGCAAGAGCCTTGTGGAAACCTTTCTGGTCTGAGCTAGATCTCTCTCCTAAAATTCTTGATACCTACAATGAACATCTACATTTGATTGATATAATTCATTGCTTAAGTTAACATCCTTATCTAATACAAGAGTTTTAGGTATCCCATGTAACATAATCACTTTGTGAAAGAATAATCTAGCCATATGAAAGGTATTTGCAGTCTTACTACATGGTATAAAATGTGTCATCTTAGAGAAACGATCAACTACCACAAAAACTGAATCATGCTTCTTAGGTATCCTAGGTAACCCTAACACAAATTCCATACTAATGTCCTGTCAAGGAGAGTGTGGAATAGGCAAAGATGTGTAAAGACCTTTATTTTGTTTCCTATGCTTAGAAAGTTGACAAGTATGACATTGCCTTACTATTCTAGCCACATCTCTTAATACTAGGCTAATAAAATCTATCCTCAACCATAATTATGGTCTTATCTCTCTTGGTGACCAGTTGCATCACTAGTGTGTAGTTCCTAAATAAAAAAGTCTTTCATTGACAATCTTCTCTCTACATCATTGTTACAAAATCTAGCTATAAATCGTATTGATATGTAGGTGCTCAACACTTAATAAAATAATAATCACAAATGTTGATATACATGGCATGCTTGAAGTGTTTTGTTGGTGGGCCTTCTAAAACATCTTTCACAGTACAATAAGTGTAGGGAAGTAAAAAAAAAAAAAAAAAAAAAGATTATCAAGCTAGATGCTATCTATAATTGGTTTCCATGGCTGAGCTCTACTAGTTGTCTAATCATATTGCAAATTGTGAATTCTATCCAGGAGACCTACTAAGACTTTTGCCTGGTGATCTCTTAACTCACCTAGACACAAAATTCGTACATTGTGAACCACCTATTGGGCCAAAACATCATGATAAGTTCTTGGAAGTTCCTTTAGCATTATAATTTTCTTTTGCTGTAAGCTTTCTTAATTAACTAGGAATGTCTGCCCATAGCACTGAGTTATGGAGCAAATTGAGCATCTAACTTCAAGGGCCTTGAACTTTGGAAGATGTTGGGCTAGTGTACATAAAATTTGCTTTAGGCTTATTGTTGGTCGATATTAATTACTATCATAATTCTCTACAAAACCATCTATACACACCATTCTTATCTTATTCTTGAATGAATGTGATGGTGATATGCTACCAGTTGGTACATAAATCCCCATCATATGCTTTTGTGATGTGTGCATCTCATTGCCTTAATCCAACAATTTTTGCAAAGCATTAGTAAATATTCATGATGCCAAATTGATGAGCATTGAGATTGATCTTTAAAGTGGCAAAAGAAAAGAAAATGTGTATTATATGCATGTATCTCCCTTCCATTCTATTGATATAGCAAGTACCATTTTTCTATAGGTACAACAAGTAGCATTTTCATTATCTACAGACTTCGTATGAAAATGCTCTAGGCTACTTCCTTTCACCTTCCAACAATATGATGGGAAATTAAGTTTGTTACTTTAAACTTCATTTAAGAATTTAAGGCATCTGTATAGTTGGTTAGCATTAATCTAGATCCAAAAAAGTTTTAAGACTTTCATTTGATCAATTAGTTAAGACATTGTCTATTTTAGTTCAACAAAATCTTATGTTTCATGTTTCCAAGTTCTAAATTGGTTCAAAAGCTATAACTCTACATTGGATTTATGTCTATTTGCATCATTTGCAACAAGCATTGTCTTTTCTTATGTTACTTCCCCCTTGGAGTGCGAAATCTGATAAACCAAGGTTAGTAACAATCTTGTTTTATGAGAAAATGTATTGCACAAATGCTCCTCAACTTAGTTAAACTACATTTAATAAACAAAACTTGTTTTTGATATGATTAAGCTTTAATGTGCATATATCTGTTTATATTTGTATGTGTATGTGTATGTGTATTGTTCTTTGTAGATTGTGTAGGAATAAATTGAGTGTCACAGCTTTGGTTGTCGCCTTGATCGAGGGACAAATCAAGGGCTCAACAAGTTTGATCTAAGGGACGATAAGTGTAAATCTAAGGCACGACAAGTGGAACAAAATGAGAAAGCATAGTCTTGATTACGGGGCAAATTGAGGGCTCGACAATGTAAATCCAAGGTACGATGGGATTAAACAATATATACTTGATCGATCGGTAACTTGAGGCGCAACAAGTATGAATTCAAGACTCGATGGAATCCACGTGAGCAAAGACTTGGTTAAGGGCTAAAATAAATGTGCGACACTTTAGGGCATGACAAGATTTAGGGTATGACAGTTTAAATAATAAACCATTGCAGACTTTCAAATTCGACCGTTGGAGATTCTTTTGAGGGAAAACGACTATGTTTTAAAGCTAATATATATAGAATGTTTTATGGGTGATTTTTAAGAGAGAGAGAATATAGAGCTTAACTTGCATAGATTATATAAAAATACTCTCTATATGTGTTTGTTTTTGTTAAGTGAATAGTGTCTTCATGAGAGTAGTGAGCTAATATTGTAAGATATTATTCACATGTTTTGTATGAGTGTTTTAGTGAAGTCTTCTTATGTTTGAGGCAATAGGTGAAGTCCTTATGTGTTGAGGCACTTGTGTGAAGTCCTACATGTGTGTAGGCATTGAGTGAAGTCTTTATATTGAGGCAATGTGAAGTCCTCTATTGGTAAGAGATTGTTTGAAGTCCTTTTTGTGAGGCAATTGTTTTATGTTGAATAAAATGCATGAAGTCCTCATTGAGTAAGGTAATTTGTCGACCATGAAGACTAAGGGGTAGACCAAACTTCATGTTAAATTTGATGTAATCTTCTCCTTCTATTGTCTCTTTATTGTTATTATTATAATTGTGCGTAAAAGGACTAAAGATATAATGGTTGGTTAAGTAAGCTTAAAATTGGTTTAGAAACTTGTCTCATAGTTTTCTTATGCAATATGTGCATGCCATCAAGCCTAATGATGCATGGTTTTTCCAACAAAATCAAATAGGTGTACATGATCCCTACCCTAGGATTAAAAACATGTTTCACGCTTTCTTGTTTTATGCTATTGCTTTGAACTATGGATGGAAGAACAAAGAAAATGCTTGAGAAGTTAGCGGAATTAGCTCTTACCTAACCATTCTGTCGCACAATTATGTCATGTTTGATTCATTGAAATTGAATAATATTCTTTTTATCACTATTGAATAATTATTTTCTTCTTTGGTCTACAAAAAGTTATAGTATAAAGAATGTTTATTTAATCTAATATGGAGTAAATAACGAATTCTTATTTCTTTTATTAGTTGTTATTTCTCATGTAATATATTATTTATTTTAAAAATACCCCAATTATAGAACAATATAATATTAAAGTAATCACTTTTCCTCTTCAACCTTATTCTATTTTAATATACCAAACATAACATTAGTATATCATGATTTTGAACTTAGAGAAGCTTGAACTAGAGGAAAGTCCATCGTCTTAGTAAGATTGTGATGTTACTAAATACTGTAAATGATGTAAACTTTTTCGTTACACACATTTGCTGGACTAGTGTACTCGAGCTTCAATTGAAGCTTTATCCATGTGAGCTCTTTGTATCAGTTGAGCTATTGATTTTGGCTTAATGAGCTTGCAGGTTTAATAGGGCTAAATTTATGTTAAGGTTAAATAGTTTCAAATCAAGTTTAGTCTAAACAGAGTTGCCTTGAATCGCGCTCAAATTCATTTAGTATAATTAGAGGTAGAACTTCAAAATCCAAACTTGATTGACCTCGAAAGAAGATTGAGCTAAGGCATTGCGTTTGTTTAATAAGAATATTCAAAATGCCTATAAAGAGTGGGAGGCCAGCTGCGACTGAGTAAAGGCGTGATGTTGCTTTGGTATCTGCACGTTAAATTTGGTAGGGACAATGACAGACCTGAAAATCTATGCAATTGGAACTCCGAAAACAACGTTAACAAAAGTAAGTGCTATAATTGGGCGGGCAAAAAAGAGAAAAAAATGCAAGTGCTTTAAGTTTCTGTCTCCTTTTGAGTGTTATAAAGTCATGTTTCCATTGTCTTCACCATCACCATCTTGCTATTAATTAACATAATCGGTTTTTCGGCGTCAAATTGAAGAAGAGTTGGCAACTTAAATAAGGCCGTTGGACGACGGACCATCGTTCATCAATGCAACTCCAAGAGGCCAACTTGGTTTTCATAAAAGGATCGGTATGTGCTGGTCAGCTAAGAGATAGATGTAAATACTTAAGATATTTCTCTATTTATTGATACATTATAAAAAAAAAAAAAATTTATACAAACACCAATCATATTAAAAATGATTGCATAAATGCTATTAAAAAATCACATTTTAGATATATGATTTTTGTGATTTTCGATTTTACACAAAAATCACATATTTAAAATGTGATTTAGGAAACATGGATACTTTTTTTTTTAAAAAATGGCCTGCAATTTATGTTTTTTTTTTTTGGGAAATTGTAGCCCATTTATTACGTATGATTTCCAAAAGAAATAAAATTCAAAAATTGGAAATTATAAATGTGATTTTTATACTTTTCAAAAATCGTATTTATAGTATATGATAATTAATTTTCTATAATTTATATTTTGCTATTTTTTTTAACAAGCTTGATAAGCATGTGGTGTATTACATCTGCAAATATATGGTTGCTTTACATTTATTTATTATGCTGATCCAGGTTTGAGTACGACATGCTCATATAATTAATCAAACCGCATCTGAATTTTTGAATATATAGTTCAACGGGTTAGATGGAGCTTAAATTCCAAATATAAGTAGGGCTTCAAATCAGCCCGGTTGTGGTTTTAAAGGCTTAGGTTTACGCTTGGGCTTGGCTTATTTAAAATTCATCAAGCACGAGCTCGAGCTCGAGCCAAATTTTTTATTGAGTTTGAAATTTAGATTCAAGCTTAACTCATTTATGAAACTAGCTTGAGTCTAACTGAGCTTTTTATCAAGTTTTTATCTAGCTTGAAAGTTAAGCTCAATCTCGACTCAATTAGATAGCTTATTTTTTTATTTTTTTCAGACCTTAAATATAATATATAAATATTGCTATAAATATACATACATAAATATTTAGTAGAAATTAATTTTTATTGTTTTAATTATGTATATATAATATATTATGTATAAAAAATTTACAAATATGCTAACAAGCTTATGAACGAGCCTACTAAACAAGCTTGTTCATGAATCGGCTCGTGAGCTTAAATTAAAACTTGAGTTTGGCTTGTTTACTAATCGACTTCGAGCCGATCCGAGCCTAAAGTGAGCCAAGCTCTAGTAGCTTGCAAGTAGCTTAGTGATGTGCAGTCCTAAATATATGTATTTGTATTACTCAAACTAAAAGAATATAATATTGTTGAACGTGTATTTTAAGTTATTTTATCATCTTGCATAATCTAACCAAATTCCATTCTTAAATTAGCCAAAGATAAGCAAAGATGAATACGTAAATAAAAACTTATTACGACGAAGTGCTTAAAAAAAATCCAAATTACATAACATATGCCAGAAAACAATAGAGAAAATAAATAAATAAATAGATAAAACAAGATGTATTTAGACATTTTCACGGATCTAGAGCCGGACCAAATCGAAACTAGAATTGGAACAATTAGTTCTAGTTTTGGAAATTGAACAACCGGAATAAGAACCATGGAATATGGTAGTGGTTTAGTTACATAGGACCAATGGTTCTTGGTCCGGTTATGAAACCGTGGAGTTGCTACATTTTATTAATTAATAAAAAAATGAATTTTAATTTTAAATTCAAAAAATTATAAACTCAAAATAATAATAAGATATAATAGCATTAAAGTCTTTAACCCATTTTTTTAATTATTTGTTTAGAATATATTTATTTATATACAAACAAATCCAATTTTAATTGTTGTGTTAGCAATATAGGACTATAAAATAATCTAGTGGCAAAAAATAAATTAATAGATAATAGGCAGTTTCACATAAAATACATGTGCATTGTTAATAAAAACACATTAATAATTGTAAATAGATAAATAGTTTAAACATTTAAAATCATTTATTTAATATTGTTTTTTTTTTTATTTTCCTCCAAAGTTTTTTTCTTTTTAATAATAGAATGGATTGGAATCGTTGGCTTTACCTGGTTTTGGGTTAATGGATTGTTTAAGAATTGGAAAACCGGTAGTTCTCTAGCTAATTCTGCACCCATCTATCCAGTCTGATTTGAAATTGTTGGTGATTATTTTGATTCAGCTTATGGTATGGGATTGAACCATGACTATACCTATATGTATCTACCTCTTGCTGTAATACCAACTTTTAGTGATAAATACAATCTAGGGAAAGATCCTTTATTTGTATTTACATTGAAGAGTTTGATGCCCGTTGAATTCAAGTCAACACAGGGTAGAGTGAAAAACTATGTGTCAATTGTCATGTCATATTTCTGCAACTTGGGGTCTGTGTTCTGCGGAGAAGGTTTTCAGGACAATGATATACATAATATATATATATATTAAATTATCTTACTAATCTTATAAATTATCCCAAGATACTAGTGATTTAGTGGGATCTTTTGGAGATGGTGGTTGAGAACCATTAAGAATATATACTATGAATAATGTCAACGACTAATGGGAAAAATAATCTTATCTTTTTAGAAACAAAAATCATTTGATTTTTCGTGGACATCTTTTGTTGTAGTTAATTATCACCACCGGCCATAGACCATCACATTCATCCTGTGATCATCATTCAATACTAAAAACTGTTAACCAACCCAATATCTTCATATACACATGTTAATATTTAATAATTTTAAATATTTAATTATAATAAATGAAGACAAAAATTTGAACAAAATAATTTTCTACCAGATATGTGCTGGTTATTGATTAGGATCTATTACCAAAAAAAAAAAAAAAAAAAAAACTGTGATTATCCAATTTATCCTGGATAAATGCATAACGTGGTCTTCTAAGCATATGAAAATTGCATTAGCCTTCTATTTTCATTAACAACCCTCTCTACATCAGTGTTACAAAATGTTTTAACTGATTTACCATGCTCTATTTGCTTTATTTGTAAAAATACTGATCCTTACGTAGATTCAACTATAAACCGTATTACCAATAACCTTATAATCTAATGATATCTGTTTAGTTTATCAATTGAAAGATTCTATATTTGAATCTGCTGCCTTGTAATCACCCCAAACGGAAAAAAAAAAATCTCTATAGTATGAACTGTACTGATATATATCTACTAGGTGTTGATATACATGAGCATGTCTGAAGCAGATCGCACACCGGCTTTCTAATACATCTTTGAGACATGGTGCAATAGGTGTAAGAAATTTACAACTCAAATAAAACTTACAAAGCCAAATGCTTTTCTTGTAAATCAGATTCACTTCTCCTAGTAAATGATCTTTCCGCAATGCTGTCTAAAACCGGTTTCCATGGCTGAGCTCCACTAGATATCGTTCGATCATATTGCAAATCACCAAGTTTGTATCCAGGAGACCTACTAGGACTTCTGCCTGGTGAACTCCGAACCGGACTGGACACAAAGTTCCTACAAGGTGAACCGCTTATTGGGCCAGAACATCGTGATGATTTCCTGGAAGTTCCTTTAGCATTGCAATTTGCTTTTGCTATAAGCTTTCTTACTAGAGCAGCAAAATCAACCGGCGAAACATCCGCGCGCAGAGCCGAGTAAGGGAGCAAGAAATAGATGCATCCCGGTTTCAGTTGAACATCTAACTTCATAGGCTTTGATCCTCCAGAGAGAAGCTGGGCTGGTGTACATAGAAATTGCTTTGGATGCTTATTATTGTTGCCGGTGCCAATTACTTGTTGAACTGTAACAGGATGGTCAAAATCCTCCATGAAACCATCTATATGAACCACTCTTACCTTGTTCTTGAATGAATGTGATGATGATCTGCTAGAATTTGACATACAAATCCCCATCTCTGAACTCTTTCTATTTCCTTCTCCCTTGAATGCAATGAGGAGAAATATTGGATGACACAGCTTCAATTAAATGGACCTATAGGATTGACTTTTGGTTGCTAGAAATCATAAAGGCATAAAATGACAACTATATTGCTTTTTGATAAGATAAGCCTAGAGATGGGGACACGAGAGAAGACTATAACAAGAAACAAAGATTTAGTATCGCAGGGTGCTACATGAGAGAGGGCTAGATTTAGTACTTTTCGCCTACTGAATCAATTTTGTTTGATGCCATTAGAGAAGACTTTGGTTTCTTGCTGAGGAAATATAGTATGGTAGTGGAGCAGCCTTAATATAGGTCAGTTGATGCTGTTGGCCTACCTCTTGAAAGGCATCTTGTTTACTGTTCTACCATTTGGTTGGTTGCAACATCCGTTTGACGAAAAGCCCTTTTCCTTTTCTTCACCCCACCCCAACCCAACCCAACCCAACCCAATTTATCATTATAGACACCTCATTTTGACAATTTATTTTTGTCAAATTATTGATAATTAGATATTAATATTAGTATATATATGGTTAAATTAAAGGAATATTTACAATTATAAGCATTAGGATTAGAAATGAATTAAGAAAATAAATCAAATTAAGAGAAATAAATATAATGGATGTAATCTATATACATATATAATATAGTATAATATAACAAAAAAAAATATTGTTCATCTTCAACCTTGAATAGTCCGATGGGCTCCCTTTTGGGCCCATTTCCAGACCCGATTTTCACGAGCCGAATGCATATATGGAAACTAGGTATAGAGTAGTTTAATTTGGTATGTAGATTACACGTTTTCATTAACAATAACTGTTTCAAATACGGGCTTAAAAATTGGGAAAACGCGTTTTGGTTAGTTTCCTCAAAAATTCAAAAACGCGAGAAATTCATTTTTTAGGCAAGATTGAAGATTTGAGTCATTATAATATGGGAAAGACATATCTAACAGAACATTTAATTGGAAAGTTACAACCGTTTTTGCTCCGATTTTTTCGAATTTGTGAAAATCGTGTCTTAGAACCCTAAATTTTCAATCGATTGTTTAGGAAAGTTTTGAGCCGAATCAAAGCATATAAATAGTCTCCCCATCTTCTATTTAAAAAAAAAAAAAAGGAGGGGGGTGGATGGGGCTGTGTGGGGGGAGGGCAAGATTGGCGCAATTAGATTACATTGGATTTTTAGAATCGAGAGAGCTTTGAAAGCTCTCAATCAGCTGCCTCAACCGATTGCTCGAAACCAACTCCACCGGAGAAGTCGTCGGCTTTTGCAAGCTCTGGCCAACAAGTTCCCATCATCTCCGTCGCCCCCCTTAACGTCAGAACGGCCTTCGCCAGCCACTATAACCCTACTGCTCTTGGTCGTCGAAGGTCGGCTCCATTCCACACGCGCGGGATTCCATTTCTAGGTGAGTTTAAATTTACATATATATATGTGTATATATATATACTATATATAATAATATAGTTAGTAATAATTAATATTAATAGATAATATATATAATTAGTAATATATATAAGGATATACTAAAAAGGGAGAAAAATAGATATATATATATATATACTGTAGGAAATAGATTCATATATATATATATATGCATATGTGAGATTAGTTCAAATTTTAGTAATATTCATCATAATAATATCTGCTTGATGTTAATATATGCTGATAGTGCAATTTTTGTAAATTATGTTTATAAAATATATAGATGAGTCATATAAGAATTCAATTTTGCTGCATGTTAAGACTTATAACAATTGGTATTCATATTCATGTATTAATAGATGTGATTTAGATGTTAATCGATACTTAGTGTTACAAATAGTTGATTTTTTGAGTATGATCTTGATTATAGTCATATAATGATATGTAGATGATGTTTACATGTTCTTGATCTTGCTAGATTGGTAAGTTTGCTTTTTAATAGTTATTGTGATACTTTACGTGAGTTAATATGATGAGTGATATTATGAAGCATTGTTTAAAAAAAAAAATCGTTTTGACACTTAGAAAGATTGATTTTCATATTTGCTCAAAATTAATTTGATAGATTTAGGAATCACATAGAATTAGATAATTTCTATTAAATCATAAGACTTAATGAAATTAAAGTGATAAGATTTCGAAATACTAAAATTAACCAACATATTAAATTTTTTCATTAAAGAACTACTTGTGGTCTGATCCCGATTAGCGAGTACGTAGGTACCTAAATAACGCGACTCAAAATATGTAAAAAATTATTTTTATGAATTTGATTAATTTTATCTTATTGATTCTCTTAGTTTAGTTTAGGATATGTGAATATTGATAGGATTTGATTAACTTGATTATTTTGAGTTCTTAGATTATATATGGTTGTTGATGGGATTTGATCAATTGATTAAATTAGTAAATTTGTACATATTTGTAAATATTAGCCATAGGATTAGTTAGTTAGATCTTTGTAAATAGTTTAGAATTTAAAATTAGGGTTTAAAAGAAAGCAATATAAAATTAGAAAGTTAAAGTGGTAATTGTTTAGGTTTTAATAGGTTAGCCCCCAAACTCAAGTTAATTTCTGGTTCTCGTTTTGAAAACGATTTTTTTTCGCAGATCAGTAGCAAAACCGAAATCAACCTATCCATTGGTGTCGGTTTATCCTTTTTCTCGATTTTAGTTGAGTGGCAACTCCAAAATATTTTCAAAATTCAAAATTTTCATTAATTGTTAGTAGATGATTCATATCGAATGGGTTAGGGTTTAGTATGAATCGGATCAAAGGAAATTGAACCGGAAATCAAAATTCATGCTTGACAATAATTATCGTCATATATGGGTTAATCCTTTCCTTAAAAACAGACTGGTTCAACTATAATTTAACCCCGATTCAATCTATTTAATCCATTAACTATTGAACCTCTAAAATATTGTGCCAAACTCATGCATTGAGTCTGACAATAATGATATCTTTATTGGCAAAAGAGAAAACAAAAGTAACAATGATATTTATCACATAATTAAACATTATATATATACACATGGATGAAAATTTGCTGTCTTATAGATCTTGTCTCTACTATATCTTAGTGAATACACGATTGCCACGTGTATATGAAATGATATTAATTGTTTCCTTTATTCTTTGGATATTTTTTTTTAAATTTATCAACACGTGTCAAATTTTTATTAGCCGAAACATGATAAAAACAACATCCATAGAGTGGCAAATATTTTTCCATATACACACATACACTCACCGGTGTATATGCTGTATTTGCATAGAATTGTAGATAAGAAGGGATTGATAAGCTATTGATAAATTTAAGAATAAATAATCTGATGCGTAAGTGTAAAGATCGATATAGCTTGTGGTACACCAAATATTGCCATAAACATTTTTTTTCTTTTACTTAATATAATTTAAAAGTCGATTAAAAAAATTAAAAGGAAAATATTTATAAATGTACGTATTACACCATTAAAGTCATTCACTACAATAGTTGGATGCATATAGAGGAAATGTTGTTATAATAAAATCAAGAGAACATTTATACGAGTGATTTTATTAGGCAAAAGAGAAAAATGGTAACCATATTTCACCGACCATGGGAATTACTTTAAAGAATAAAAAGGTAATAATTTTTATATAATGATAAATAGAAATCACTTTCATCAGTTTTTACCAGTTTCTTCTCTTCATGATTGTTGATTATTACCATTATACCATAATATCTTCCATTATTGTCTCCACTGCCATGTTCAACTAAAAAACACTGCCTGCCTACAGAAATCGGCTTTAAAGCTCTCTCTATAACTTCAGAAATTAAAAAAGGAAATACACACACACACTTATAATCTTTGAGAAAATTTCAAAGAAGTGCTTGTTAATGAATATATCCCCATCCCCCCCAAAAAAGAGAAAAAAATTCTAAGTTATAAAGGGGAGTATCTGTCTTTTTAATTTTTGCTAATTTAGTACCTATATTTTCAATTTTAGTGATTTTGTACTTGTTGTTTTAATTTCAATTTAATATATTTGTTAACAGAAAAATTAATGTTTATTATATATATTTTCATTTTAATATTTGTCTTGTAGTTTTGATTATATCATGATATTTATATGATATGATTGAATTTGAGAGTAGGAAGGAAAGAAAGAAAGGGAACGAGAGGAAAGAAGATTTGTCGTAATTATTTTTCTGCTCCTTTATTGAATAAGAGATTGGCTATTTATAATAGCCTTACAACGGGAATATAACAAACTCTGCTATAATCTCGGAAACAACTACTTGACAGAATAATATGCGCACAACTACTGACAGAATAATATGCTAAAGACCAGTTCTAATAACAACCCACGTATCTTTATCATTCCTCCCCCCTTGAAGCATCCTTGTCCGCAAGGATAAAATTCGGATAGGACTTGGCAAAACGCCACTCATTTTCCCAGGTAGCATCTTCTTTTGGAGCTCCCTTCCATTTGATAAGGACTTCATGCTTTGGCCGATACTTTCCTTTTTGTATGACTCGGCGATCAAGGACAGCTTCAGGTTGTGGAAGAATGACTGAATCATCTGTGACAGGGGGAAGTTGACCTGGTAGAGTAGTGTGAACAGGCCCCAGATGTTTACGTAGCATACTAACATGGAACACATTATGAATTTGAGACCCAGGAGGAAGATCCAACTGATATGCTACTGTACCAATTTTTTTAGTAATTTGATAAGGACCATAAAAACGGGGAGCCAACTTCATGGATGCACGAAAGGCCACAGAAGTTTGACGATATGGCTGAAGCTTAAGGTACACATAGTCTCCAATCTCAAATGAAACTTCTCGCCGTTTTTTATCCGCTTGACACTTCATTCGTTGAGTAGCCATTGAGAGGTTATGCTGAAGCTCATGTAAGATGTGTCACGGTCACGGAGGTACTCATCCACTGCTTGAATGCGAGAAGTGCCTGGAACGTACGTCAATAAATGTGGTGGAGGAATTCCGTACACTGCTTCAAAAGGGGTCATCTTAGTGGATGAATGGACAGAAGTGTTATAGCTGAATTCTGCCCAAGGAATCCAATCACACCACTTCCGAGGTTGATCACCAGCAAAGCAACGCAAGTATTGTTCCAAAGTGCGGTTCACCACCTCAGTTTGGCCGTCTGTCTGGGGATGATAACTGGAACTCATACAAAGCTTAGTTCCTTGTAACTGGAACAATGTCTGCCAAAAAGAACTGATAAACACCTTATCCCGATCACTAACAATGGATGTTGGAAACCCATGAAGACGGACTACGTTGGCTATAAAGGCTTTAGCCACTGTAAAAGCAGTGTATGGATGTTTAAGAGGAATAAAGTGGGCATATTTTGTTAAACGATCAATAACTACCATGATGACTGTATAACCATTCGACAACGGTAAAGCTTCAATAAAATCCATTGATACCTCAGTCCACATTCGAGAAGGAATGGGTAATGGTTGTAGAAGGCCTGCTGGTTTCATGGTGTCAGTCTTGCACCGCTGGCATGTGTCGCATTGTCGTAGGAATTCTTTCACTACCCGTTGCATATTAGGCCACCTGAAACTGAGCTTGATGCGAGAAAGAGTTTTATGAAATCCGAAATGACCCCCAACTGGTGATGAATGGCAATCCGCAATTATTTGAGGAATTAAAGTTGAAGTAGGACTCAAGTAAACTTTGTCATTCTTGAACCAAACCCCATCTCGCTGTGTCCATTGGTTAGGTGCCTGCGAAGGATTTAGCTTCTTATAGAAAGGGTCTTGTTGTACCTCTTCTTGTAATTTTGGCCACCAATCTGCATGTGGTGCTGAGATGGATATAAACTGAAATTCTACCACACGGGAGAGAATCAGCAGCTCGGTTTTCAGATCCACGTTTGTATTCAATCTCGTAATCATAGCCAATAATTTTTGGAAGCCATCGAGCTTGAGCCGGAGTAGAAATTCGCTGCTCTAGCAAATACTTAAGACTCCTTTGATCGGTGCGAACTGTAAATGGTCTACCAAGCAAATATGGTCGCCACTTTCGAATTGACTTGACAATGGCTAACATTTCCTTCTCATAAGCAGAAAATAACAAGGTGGACCCTTTTAACGCTTCACTATAGTAAGCTATGGGTCGATTATTTTGGGAGAGTACAGCGCCAATTCCAATTCCGCTAGCATCACATTCAATCACAAATCGTTGAGTAAAGTCGGGAAGACTAAGAACTGGTGGTGATGTTAACACTTCTTTAAGCTTGTTGAAAGCTTGGTCGGCCGCCTTGTCCCACTTAAATCCATCCTTAGATAAAAGATGATTTAAGGGAGCTGCTATACTTCCAAAGTGACGGATAAATTTGCGATAATACCCCGCTAGCCCAAGGAAGCCACGTACTTCTCTTGTTGTGGATGGAGTCGGCCATTCAAGGATAACTTGAATCTTTGTTGGATCTACAGCCACTCCTTGTTCAGAAATTATATGACCCAAGTAGTCCACTTGAGAAACACCAAACCTGCATTTCTTTTCTTTCACAAACAACTGGTTAGCCCTTAAGATAGTGAAGACGATCCGAAGATGTGAAAGATGTTCCTCCCATGTTCGTGAATACACCAGAATGTCATCGAAGAAAACCAAGATGAACTTCCTGAGATATGGGCGAAAGAGGTCATTCATAAGGCTTTGGAAGGTGGCCGGTGCGTTTGTAAGGCCAAACGGCATCACCATGAACTCGTAGTGTCCCTCATGCGTCCTAAAAGCCGTTTTAGGAATATCATCCTCATAGACTCGAATTTGATGGTACCCCGCTGTTAAGTCTAATTTGGAGAAGAATTTGGCCCCATGAAGCTCATCAAGGAGTTCATCAATTACTGGAATCGGATATTTGTCCTTTACTGTGATATGATTCAAGGCTCGATAGTCAACACAAAATCTCCAGCTGCCATCCACTTTTTTTACTAATAGGACCGGATGAGAATGGACTACGACTAGGCCTTATCAAACCAGATTGCAATAATTCTTTCACCATCTTCTCAATTTCGGTTTTTTGGTAGTAAGGATAACGATATGGTCTAACGCTGACAGGCTCAGTGTTTGGTTGCAAGGGAATGCGGTGGTCATGGGGTCTTTTGGGAGGTAAGTTGGTGGGCGTCTCAAATACAATTGAGAAGTCAGATAGGATATGGGATATATCTGGTGGGAGGGAATTCACTGGAGAAGTGTCACTAGAGAGTGAGATTTGAAAGAGGAATCCAGTACCTTGGATACAATTTGACTCCTTATCAGACAAGGCTTCTAGAGTAGCTTGCTTGAGACCATGGAATGTGTACGATTCTCCTCCAACTTTAAAGGACATAGTTAATTGCTTGTAGTCCATCTCTATTGGCCCAATAGTCTGCAACCATTGTACTCCTAAAACCAGTTGACAAGCTGCTACAGGAAGCACGTAGTAGTCAGCAGTAATGGGCTTACCTTGGATGTAGATAGTGAGCGCTTGACATAGGCCCATGCATTCAATCTGGTCTCCATTAGCAATAGTGACGTGAAACTTCTTATTTTGCACGATTGGTAAACCAAACCTCGTGACGAGGGCATGATCAATGAAATTATGAGTGCTGCCGCCATCTATGAGTACTGTCACATACCTGTTTCCTAGTTTACCTAGGATTCGGATTGTACGGGGGTGACTAGCTCCCGAAATAGCATGGAAAGAGATCTCAGGTATGGGTTCTTGGTAATTCAGTCAGCTTCAACTTGTTCATCTTTGTCAACGCTTAGTTGATTGCAATCTTCTATCATGAATAATTGCGGTCGTTGACACCGATGACCAGGAACAAATTTTTCATCGCAATAATAGCACAATCCCTTTTCCCGTCGTTCTCTAGCCTCTTGATTAGTGATTCTTCGGAAGGTAGTTGTGTTAAGGCCTGGATTTCCACGTTGAACTGGTGGAGGGCCCAGTATTCCAGGGGATGAGTGGAAATTCACCTTCGAAGCTGATTGGGATCGGATGGAATCAGTCGACTTCTTCTGCAGTTGATTTCGTTCTTCAATCAACCGTGCAACCCCTATGGCATCCACCAAAGTTCTGGGCTGTTTAATTTTCACATCTAAACGGATGTCATCTCGAAGACCTGCAATGAAACAACCAACAAGAAAGACCTCAGGTAGGCCATCAACTCGGTGGGAAAGTTCTTCAAATGCTTCTTGATAGGCTGCCACCGTAGTAGTTTGACGAAGACGAGTGAGAGCTTCTGAAGGATCCTCAAGTCTGTTGGACCAAAACGAGTGAGGATTGCCTTGGTGAACTCGTTCCAACTCTGAGGTCCACGAAATTTCATGAACCATCGATGCCATTGTAAAGCAATGCCTTCTAAATGGAAAGATGCTAGTTGGACTTGCTGGTCAGGACTGATGTTTTGAAACTCAAAGTACTGTTCAGCCTTGTATATCCAGCCACTTGGATCCTCCCCATTAAAATTTGGAAAGTGTAACTTAAGGTGGTGGTGGTTAACTGGTGGGGTATGGGGATTTATAGTAGTTGTAGGATTAGAGGTGTCTCCCCGAAAAAAAGGGTTGATTTCGGATTGGTGGGCAGGTTGGGTGATTGTGGTTCGTGAAGCCTGTAACTCCGTTAATATTGTTTGCAGGGTAGCATTGATTTGGTCGAAGTTGGATTCATGTCGAGCTAAAGCTTCATTGACATCATTGCGAAATTCGGCATTGGTCTTCCACGGGTATCCATCTTCGCAACCTGGCTGCTCTGATACCAATGATATGATTGAATTTGAGAGTAGGAAGGAAAGAAAGAAAGGGAACGAGAGGAAAGAAGATTTGTCGTAATTATTTTTCTGCTCCTTTATTGAATAAGAGATTGGCTATTTATAATACCTTACAACGGGAATATAACAAACTCTGCTATAATTCGGAAACAACTACTTGACAGAATAATATGCGCACAACTACTGACAGAATAATATGCTAAAGACCAGTTCTAATAACAACCCACGTATCTTTATCATTATACTTTAATTTTCATTCTATTCACTAATTAATTAAGAAAATCAAATATTTAGTTTTTCTTAATTGATATTTTATTTAATAAAATATTTATGTCTGTATTATTAATTGTGAATAACTTTTAGATGTGATATCCAATTTTAGCATGCTTAGCTCATAAGATGACTTTTATTTGAAAATAAAATCTGACAAGCTTTCTCTAACTATTTGAACTATGTAAAATTTAAAATCATTATAACTTGCAAATCAAAGGACATTTAATTTTGAGATCCAAATTTTATATTTGCCAAATAATATACTTTCACATTATATAACATTTTGTTATGTCTCTATTAATATTTTATTACTAATGTTTCAAATTTTGTGATTCCATAATTCATAAATGAGATATTATATGAATATTAACTTATAATCCATTGGAAAGTTCACGTTGCATCATCTTAAAATTGTTAAATATGCTTGAGTTTAGTCATGTTACCATGCATTAAATCTTCTTCCTAAAGGAAGGGTTTTATTTCGGCTATAGCTGGGGTAGGACGTCCGGGCAAAATTTTATCACAACAAAATTTATTTCTGAAAATATGAAAAATAAAAATGCCAAATAAATCTGGTAAAAAGAAAAATGATGATAGTCAATAATATTTTTAACTTAGATCAGCAATTTTTAAATAATTTGCAATATAAACTTTCAAACGATTATAAGTTTATATATATTCATATAACATCGCATTTACAAATTATGAAATCACAAAATTTGAAAAATCAATATTAGAATTCTATTAGAGATATAACAAAATATTATATTACGTAAAAGTATATTATTTAACGAATCATAAAATTTGCATTTCAAGGCTAAATGAGATTTAATATACAAATTATAAGCATTATAAACCTTCCATGGTTTTAAAGTTAGAGGACATGGGATCTTATTTTGGAATAAAAGTATATCTTACCCACTTTCCAACGATATAAAATTTTCTAAAATTGGATATCACATCTAAAAGTTATTGACAGTTGAAATTATAGACATAAATAATTTTCTTTTAATTTCTTTAAATATGATATCAATTAAGAAAAATAAAATTTAATTTTAATTGATTAATTAGTGAATAAAAAACTAAAATGTGTAACCACTAAAGTATAAACACAAAAATATAATCAACATTAAATTACAAACAATAAAATGCAACAAAATACTGTTAATAGAGACAATAAATTGAAAAAACAAAATGGCACTAAATTACAAATAATGAAAGTTTAAGCATTATATTGCAAAAAGTTGAAAAATAAAAACACTCCGAGTCTCCGACTATCTTTATCTCATATTTTTTATTTTGTAAATTTCCTCGAATGAAATTCCAAGTTCACCATCCCTAAAAATGATCAGTAGTCTCTGCCAATTGAAAGTACTATTATAATATTGGGAAAGTTTCAAATTAGGTACGTGAACATTATATAAAAAATTTAATTTGTTATTTAAATTTTGAAGTGATCAATTTAATATTCAATATAAGTTTTATGATTAATTTTACGGTTATTTTTACTATCTTATTAATAATATTTACTTTGTTTGCTAATATAAAAAAAGTAGCCTATTAATGTTAGAGTTATTGGGATATTAGTAAAAATTCAATAATAACTATTTCTTTAATAGCTGCAAACATAACAAAGGGCATCAAAGAAGCAGTTAAAATAGACATAAAAATTTAATTGGATATTTATCCTATAAATGTCATATACTAAATTAAAGTTTCTTGTAAAATTCATATATCAAATTTCATATTTATGCTGTAATATTTAATAATTAAAAAAAATTAACCAATAGTAAAAATTGAAAAAAAGTTAGAAAATTATTTTGCATGAGGAACAACTGATTTCATTAAATGTCGCTGTTGGTATTGAAAAACAGACGAATAGGACCATCATGTTCGGACAAAAGCTCCCGCGAAGGCAGCTAAACAGTATAAATAACAGTACCTAATCATATTAATATATTAAAGGAAGAAGTTTCGTGCAGGAGGAGTCCAATTTTGTGCAATTATTTCTCTGAGCTTTATTTAATTGCACTACTTGATTTTTCTCTTCTAGTTTTAATTTTAATGAATAAATTTTGGGTTCATATATACATATATGCATATTTAAAGGCGAATTATGCTTGAAAAATAATTATTTTTGTGTTATTTGAGTTTTGTTTGATTTTTACTTAAACCCAATTTGGTGATAGTCATGCCAAGTTGAAATTTAAGCTGCTCTATTAATTTAGTAATTCAAACTCAAGTTTCCCAATGATTAGTTCAGCTAATTCGTAACCTTGAATGTGCTTGAGTTAAACTTTGATGTTAGTCTAGTTCTAGTTCTAGTTAAGTTTTAACATTTATATTATTTAGAGTAGGAAGAAAAAAAATGGGAAAACATATTATTGATAAGTTGAATTTAAGTGAATTTGATTGAGTTAATCCAATTTGTCAAGTACTATTTTAAATTCTAACTTTTAAACATTAAAAGTTTAAATTCAATATCTTCTAAGAGAATCTAGGATAGATAATACCTTCAAGAAATCCTTAAAATATCATATCAAAATTTTAAATATTTATTTTTTAAAGAACCCCATCACTTTATTTCTAAAGTCTTTCACACAATATTCTTTCCAATTTTTTATAATTTTTATGAGTCCTACATAATAATAAAAATTATACAAAAAATAATAATAAATTCGGCTGCTAGAACCAGTCCTTGTGAGAGGACGATTCTCTCCTTAAGCCGGCTTCATTCTATAAGGACCGAAGTAAGGTTCTTCCCTCTTGGAATTGCTGCCAAGAAGCGACCGCAGGGAATGCAGTTATTATAGTTGGAATGGGGCTCATGTAGAGTAGGTACCATATTAATAATTTATAGACTTGGCCTACCTACATAGAAGATGCCAAATATGATAATTTCGGCTGGTAACAGCCACCTAAAATTTGACCCTAGAAACTATTTTAAAGCACATATTAGGCGGCATTTTAAAGCTAGAATGACGACGTGAAAATAGCTTAATTTGTAAATAAGGGAGAAGATTAATTATATCTAATAAATTTGCATACAAAAAAACTGGGTTCATGTAATGGAGTGAAATAAAAATTAACTTTCTAATAGGATTAATCTCGATGGATTTCTTCATTCTACTGCAGAGTAAAACTTGCAAATGATGAAAAAAAGGGTAGATATTGCACGTGAAAGTTGTTGAATTCATGGCAGATTGGGTTAAAGTAAGAATTATTAGCTCAATCGCTTAAGTTCAATTATATGACGGGACTTTAGACCAAAAAGACAAAACGATCTTTTCCATCACCTTTGCAAAAAGTTTCATTCACGACTTTCCTTTTACTTTTCCCATAACAAAGGTGCCCCGTGCCCGTTCTTGTACGAAAGTTTATTTTCTGTAATCTTACGAGGTGGATCACGATTTATAACATTCTATTTTTATTTTAATATATATGTACGATGCTTAAAATTCCTGAGATACCATGGTTTTTAAAATTTAATTATTAACATATTATATCAAGTCAATCTTTAGTAACACGTGTAACCATGACCAATGCTTTTAACGAGTATGCATTATTTTAATTTTGAGTTTGTTTTGTTCATTAATTTTTTAAATCGATTTGATATTTCAATGTTGACATGGGTCAAATCAACTGGTCAATCAGCATAAACGACAATACACTGACTTGAAATGATAAATTTTGTGATATTTATTCAAGAAGTGTAAGTCTACTATGTAAAATTTTCATTTGTTTATTTGATTTTCATAGTTTTTAGGATGTGTTATGGAACCATCCCCCTTATATACTACAATAGAGAAATTTAAAATGTTTGACAATGAATCATAAGCTGGATCCTATGTAGGAGTTGCCATGGTCTGAAACTGGAATCGAATGGAAGCCAGTATTTCCTACTTCCAGAAGTGAGGAAGCGGACACGTGAAATTAAAAATAATAATAATCTTATTTCATTTAAATAATAAAAAAACTAAAATAAAATATGAAATTGAATTAGGCATAAAAATAATTGTCATAAAGCCATTTATTGAAAGAATTTTTTGAGTTATATAATTATTTATATGAGTACATCCACTTTTAATTGTAATATTAATAATACGGGAATACAAATAGATATTAAATATACAAAGAAGTTCAACAAAGATAAAAACAAGTCTTACTAGACATCTCCCTGAGCACCCGACCTAGTCCTGCTGTTCCAGCTGATATGCAATATAGCTCAACTTCATTAAAAACCTCAAGAACAATCAGTCCACTTACAAGCCCAAATAAAACCTATGGACAAAATCCTTAAATGATTGTGCAGTCATGAATTACAATTGGCAAACAAATAAAATGTTATCTCTCAACAATTCACTAGCCCCATGATTCACTAGGTAACTCTCTTCTTCTTTCCTTTTTCTTTATTTGCATAGTAGGAAAGTTAGGTTTCAACAATCTTTTGCTTTTTCTTGCAATCTTAAAAGAACAATAATGGATCTGTGGAGGATCCTTTATGTTCTATTGAATGATATATTCATGTACTAGTTTTCCTCATCTAGGGTTTTGATGTTTGACGTAACAAGATGAATGAAAGTTCATGAAAGCATACACAAAGTACTAAACGGCATTCAAGCCACTAGTAGCTCTGAGAAAGTAAGGAGAGAAAGAAGAAATGACTTCGGGTAAACATTTAGCAAGAGCTTCTATGGTCCTATCAACATGACCGTTCAGTCAATCATTTAACTGTTAAAATAAATATAATAATTAAAATATTAGCTATTTTAGTGATTCGATTATATTTGGGTATGGTATAAGCCGTTAAATAGTAACGAGATCTGTCACATCAAAATTAGTGATGAGACAATAGAATTTCCCAACGTTCAGCTTATCCCTCTATTTGTAGATTTTATTATTTATATGCTTCATTTGATTATCATTTTTGTTGGGCTTGTAACTAAATGTTAACTACAATTTGTTAGTATGCTCGAGTCTTATTCACTTATGCTTAAGTCCAAGTATGTATTTTACTCAACATTATAGTCACTCAAGTATCTCAGCTTAATATGCGCTCTCTTACTCCTACTTTGATCATCCATATTCATATCACTAGGTCCCCATTTCATGAACCCGTAATCGTCTCGTGTAGGTGGCGAGGTGAGTCCACACGGGGCAGGTTAAGATGTTTCTGATTGGTCCCCATTAAAAAAAATTAAGGAAAAAAATTCTTAAATTAAAATAATATAATTTTAAACTTTAAATATATAAATGAGTTCAAGAATATACTACATTTTAACTTATTTTTATTTAATACTATTAATGATGTGAAATCATTTATACACAAGCACATCCCTATTGAGTTAAAATATAAGCAATGTGGGACTAAAGTAACACTCTAAAAAAGTAGAGCTAAAAATAAAAAGTCCTACATTGTTTAGGAATGAGATTCTTCTCTTAGTAGAACTCTATATAAATCATGAGACATAATTTTGAATTGTATTTATCACATGTGTTATTTTTAACAATACATTGAATATTGTGAATAGATAATTCATGATTTTTATTTATATGGAAAATAGTTTAAACATTTAATGTTGTTTACTTTTTTTTAACTTTCCTACTATTTTGAATTCTATGTTTATTTTCATTCCTTATTTTGATAATAATTAATATATTTATTTTTATTTCTTATATTGTTAATAAAAATTATATGTTTAATTTTTTTTTAACTAGATCTAGTTGGACCGGCTAGGTCCATAGGTCTAGCAGGTAGACTCTGTGTGGGTCTTGGTTTGGATCCAATTGGAGAAGATGTCTAAGTCTCATATTGTTAAGAAATAAGAGTTTGACTAGTAGTTTGATATAAATCCATCAATACATGTTTTTCAAGTATATTTTTTAAAACATATAAAATATTGTGAATGAAAGATAAATTTTCATTATTCACATACAAATAGTTTAATATTTTCTTCTAATTCTTTCTCTTTCTCTCTCCACTTTTTATCTTTTTTCCATTTTTCATTTGTTTTAATTTTTTGGTGCTGAGCCTAAACTTCAAATTCAATTGGCTCTCCTGTTAGTGGCTTATGATTTGACGGATCATATGGTTTTAAAGGCTTGATCCGGCTAGTCTACAAGAACTAGCGAGTCTCTAGTTGATTTGAACCTACTTTTACTAGACCAGTTTTTGATCTAGGAACCGCGAGTGATTGGTTGGATCATTTTCCAATTGCACCTAATCTGTGGTGGCCTCTTATACATACGTACACACATATATATTCATGATCCAAGTCCAAATTACTTGAAAACATCGGAAACTCGGCTTGTCTTTCTGTTCCATCTTATAAGAACCTCAGGAAAATGCAATGATTAATCCTTGTACAGGTTGAATGAGTCAATGATGAGTCACTCATAGCCTGTGAATTTATCATGCAAATTGCAATATCTAGAAGTTTATAACTTAATTGTCCTAAATGACCACACGTCCATATCACCCATTTAATAATGAAGGCTTCTTTAATCACATGGGTATCGGTCACACATCTTTATCAGATCGGAGGATCAACTTTTCCCACCCAGAAGTGGAGAATCCATGAAAGACGTCAGTGTAACTATTTCAGGCATCGCATCCAAATTTCATAGTTGTAATTATCCTAATATTAATCACACCCAGCTGACAAGGTGGTCACATTTGTGCTACTGCTACTGTATTACTACAAACATTTATATTTGTTTAATAACAATAAAGAAATGCAAACCGGCCTAAACTATACGCACCGTATCAGTGTATCACTCAGCTAAGATTATGATAGCTTATTAGGTTCTATGATTTAAATTTTTTTGGTTCAACATAATAAAGGATGTAGGTCATATATAGAAAATTTAGGATCATTATTTTACGCTTTCTCATTCTACTTATTGAGTAGATATCTTTATATATTTTTATTTACCATTACAATAAGGAAGAAAATTCGAACCTATGACCTTTCATTTGAAAGAAATATATGTCACTAAGTTATGATGTCATTGACTGTATCTGTTATACATAACATTTATGGGTTTTGCACCATTAGAAATATGTTTAAAAGAGGGAAAAAGAAAGGAGCAAAATACTCCTGCTTCAACCTAACGTGTTCATTTCTTCAAATCCTATAGTGAATTCCAACCCATAAATCTCAAATCTTATATATTTTCCAAGCTTTTTTCCATGAATTTGGAAGAATCCATATATTAAGAAAGTATCTTTTGTTCAACATAGTAAGGTATGTCACATATAGTAAATTTAGCTGGATAATTTAGGATCGATTATATCTGCATACTTATTTATTTTCAAACATTTTTGCTTGACATACTACCCGTGTTTTTGACACCCAAAACATACTTACGTTTTGCACAATTAAGAAAATATTAACAAATTGGAAGTAAATTTCTGTTGGTTGTCGTTTTGGATTGAAAGGGCACCATGCAATTTGTTTCTGGACTTTTAAAGCTCTCGTCTTCCTGTAGAACAAAACTCATTGAAGTTTCTGTCTCGGCCCCAAATAGCCTTGGCAACTTAAAGTAACACATGCAATCTTCAACTTGCTGTTTGTAATTGGTATATTCTTAATCTTGCCAATAGTCCTGCAGGACTGATGCTATCAGCAACTTCGAATCATATCATGATTGATGGTCTAAGTGTTCGAATCATATTACGATTGATGATCTACATGTTGGGCTTTGAGTCCAATCCACACAAATTCATAGCATATAATTAGTAAATTCCTATTATATCTTTTTATATATATTTATGATATCTTTTATATAGATTTATGGTATTTATATATATATATATAGGTATATAATATTATATATATTTGTGGAAAGGAAAAAAGCATCGCATAATATACGAGAACAGTATTGCCCCATAAGAGATTGATATATAAGCCGGTGGAGCTTTTATAGTTGTTGACGGGACTGTTCAGCCAACTATTCAGTTGTTAAAATAAATATAATAATTAAAATATTAATTATTTTAATAATTTGATCATATATATGATATCAATTGTTGAATAATAATAGAACTGATTATGATAAAAGTATAAAATTTCCCATCATCTTGCTGCTATGGATGAAAACCTGCGACGAGGCGGATTACGGAATTGGAAAAGCTTTGTTTATCGTAAATTAAACTCCATGCATTGATTGTTGGAAACGGAGAAAAGAAATAGAAGCACCGTTTGCCCAAACACACGCGGTAGGTGATGGCTGCGGAGAAGGCTATCATATAATTTTCTCTGATTTAAAAGAAAATCAGTTCATTAAATCAACTTTAGATCCATTTTCGGATAGATTATTAAATCCTATTTGTGACAAAACTTCTTCTATTGAATTCGTGGCGTAGAGTACTATAAGATGATTATTTTCGTTCCTCGTTAATCTTTCTCAATTGTCTAGATTGAATATGTATTTTTGTATGTTTGTGAATAAATTAGTTTTCAAGTTTTTATTAATATTAATTGTTTGGGTGAAGGATTAGTTATCAACTAATATAACTAATAAGGAAAAATATTATAATCCCATTATTTGTTGATAGTAGAAGTTTTATGCTATAATATGTGGTTTTTTCCTAATTAGGGTTTTCTAATATTCTTTGATATTTTATATTTAGTTTTATTGTATTGGTGATTGCTATAGGTAAGAGGAAAAATTATCATGTCATTATAAAAAAATATTTTTTGCTGCAAGCATGGCAGAATCAACGAGTATTTTGATAAAGTTATTCAATCTGCAAGTCAATGATGGAGATTTTTTTATATTGTAAAGATCTATATGCGCCTTTAAGCAGTGATAATGTGAAGCTAAAAGATAAATTTGATGAAGATTGGGCAATTATGCATAAAAAAACCATCGATTATATTTGGCAATGGGTTGATCTTAGTGTGTATCATCATATTGCTTAGAAAACCAGAGCTGATGCTTTATGGATGAAATTGGAGTCCATGTATGAGAGACAGACTGCCTTGAATAAACCTTCTTAATTAGGAGAGTGGTGAATTTGAAGTATAAGGATGGATCCAATGTGATTGAACACTTGAACGATTTTCAGGATATTGTGAATCAGCTATCTGTGTAAACCCTTAAATTTTCGGAATCGGTTTAGCACAAAACCCTAACCAGAAGTCAAACGAAACCCTAAAGGTCAACAAAACCCTAGTTTATCGTAACAATCTAAATCCGGCATTGCCGTTTTCTTTGGCCCGGAAAAACGAAGTTGGGATAATTAGCTAAAATAGTTCGTAATAATCATAGGTTTTATAAAAGTTTCTGTTTCGCGAAATTCGGGTGTCCTTCGAACCCGATCGGACACAGTTCTCGAAAAACGTGTCCGGAAGCCCGGAATAATAAAAATATTCTGAATACACCGTTAGACTCGTAAAAATATAAGTTTTCCAAAAATATCAGTTTCATAATTTTTCGGTAAGTAAAAATAACAGATATTGCTATTATACGCGTATTTTCTTACTACCGGTACTTTAATTGTCATATCTACTTTACATTACACTATTCATTACTATTCTACACTATTCTTTTATCTCTACTTTTTCTTACACCTACTCTTACACTCTACATAACCTATAATCTTAACTTTTTACCTTTTCCATAACTTTATATCACATCTACCTTACATATTACATCTTTTATTTCTTTAAAAAGTCAAAAAATAAAACAAATACCCCTCCCCCATGCTATGGCCGGCGCCCCCCCTTGTCCCTTCTCCCCTCAATTTTTGTTTCAATTTTATTTATTTAAATCACACAAAAATCACTCCACATTTTCCTATAAATACCCCCTCCTCTTTCACTTCTTTCACACATTCACTACCCACAAATTCTTACCAAAACTCTCTCAATTTTTCCTCTCAAAACTCTCTCAAAATAATTCCACAACAACTTCCACCAACAACAAAAACCCATAACCACATAACCATATCAAAGTCTTCTTTAGGTAACCCCTTTATAATTCTTTCTTCTTCTTCATGTCATGTAACTTTACATGACCATAGTGTGAGTTTCCAAAGACTACAAGTTATGGAAACTACATTATGTTCATGTATTGTTCTTGTTCATACCAATCCTATTATGTTTATGAAAAGACTCCAATACTTGACTTTATTATTTATGCTTTATGTTATTTTGTTATTATTATTCTCATAATCATGTTCATTTAGATTGTTGTCCAAAAGTTTTATTTTCTAAAAATAATTAAATAAAAGAAAGCTTTTTATCACTTAGGAATAAGTTTATGTGAAACATAAAAACATAAGATAACGAAAATAAACTCATTCATTTTCAAATTACAAAAAGAATTCACTATGAATTTAGAAACTATTTTTTTTACTTAAAAAGCTACTTAAATCTTTGTTACTCTACCTTGTTTTCAAAAGAAAATATCTTGTTGACAAAACGGTTCTTTTCGTAAAGAAAGAAAATAAGATGGATGACTAAGGAAATTTTTAAAGTAAAAACCATTGCAAACAAATAGGCAAGGAAAATTTATGGTTTGAAAATAATACAGTTATTTCTTTTCAAGTTACAAGAAGAAGTTAATAAGATTATAGAAATTAGTCTTTCTACAAAAAGCCCTTAATTGTTTCACATTGTTTTTATGAAGAAAACAAATTTTCATGCATGAATGATTATTTTTGAAGAATATGAGATATAAGAAAAGAATGAGAAATTTCAAGTAAGGATTTTTGCAAAACAAGTAAATAAAGGAATTTACACAAGAAAAATGAAGAAAAGCATATTTCCTAGAAAACTTCAAATATAGTATCAATGTAACTTAGGAAGTAGAAAATTTTATTTTCAAAAGTTACTTGGAAAGAGATAAAACTAACATGAAACATTTTTAGAAAATAAAGAAAACAAGGTATTCATTTCAAAGAAATTTACGAAAACAATTCCTGAAAAGCTTTAACCCGACATTGTTTTACCTAGGAAAAATAATTGGACAACAAGACACTTGAGCATGCTTAAATATGAGTTATATAGTTCTAAAAAGAGAATTTTTCAACTATATAAATAACTAAGTATTTATCAAACAAATTTTGATTTCTTGAACCAAAGTCGTTTTTATTTGAAAATCCGTGGTGAATTTTGTCGCCACTTTTTCGGAGCCTATATGGCTTTGTTTGTGAGAAATAATTTTAGAAATGGGTAAATCTTTTCGAGTAGATAGAAATCGGTATATTATATGCGCGATTCCGAGTTAAAATGACCAAGTTATGGCCATTTTAAGTTGGAACATTCTTCTATACGAACTTTAACGTTCTTTGACATTATTTTGTCAAAATTCAAGAAAATCTTCAAGAAAAACTCATTATGGGTATTTTCTTTGGTTAGGTGACCCCGAGGAAGGATTTCTTCACCCCGAGAACTATTACGATTAAGTGGAGTGTGTGAACGACTCATCCGCTTAGAGGAATAGACGACAATGGCATCGTGAGTTTATTTCCATTAAATGCTACACTTGTTGTGCTTGTAAATTAGTTGCATTAGAGTTAAGAAAAGATAAACCGATATGCATGTAAAATAATTCCTTGAAACAATTCTAAGAATATCGAAGCCCGAATTGTTCTAAGTGATTGTTTTAGTTTAATATTGACTTGTGTGAAATTCCGTGATCGCCATAAAGTTAAAATAATTATGTTATGACTTTATAAATTAATGAATTCATGCATACCACGAAGTGAGTCACATTGCATGGTTGGGTTATTATCCTTGGGTGAGAAGGATAGTAAGCTCATGTCGAAAACAACACTTGGAGGAAGATCCGAAAGCGATTGCTTGGCGGCTTAATGGAATATGCTTGGCGGTTGATCCGAAAGTAAGGTCAAATCAAGTAGATTCGGAATACTTGGCGATGAGTGCTCGCAAGTTTAAAAGTTTTTAATGAATGCTTGGCGATGTGTGCTCACAAGCGTAAATTTTCTATTATTAAAACTACTTGTTTTGAGGATCACCAAACCCCGAATGGAGGGCGTAAATCCATTCAACATATAGTTCCCGGAAAGCTATATGATTGTTTGCCCACGTGTTTGATGCATTACATATGTGTGATTAATCAACTTGTTTGAATCTTGTTACAAGAAGTTATTTATGGAAATAGTTCTCACTAAGCCTATTAGCTTATACCCCGATAGCTATCTTTTGCAGTTCCCGTACTTATGGTTAAGGCCACGTGGACCATGCGGGCAGGTAATCCCTTTTGAACATTAGAAATCTGGATAAAGTTTAGCATGGTATTAGCATGCAAATATTTGTATACTAGATTAGTAAGTTAGGAAATTGTCCTTAAGTTTGTAAAGTCTTTGCCATGAACAAATAATTATTGTAAATCCTCTTTTCTTAATATGTTTTTATATCTCCTTAAACTTCATTATTCCACATATGGTCCTCTAAAATTGTGAAAGTAAGCCTTACACTTAATATAAAAGCTTTTGGGAATGACTAAGGTTGTCATACTTAAGTTTTAATAGTGAGTGTGGCGGACTGTCACGTTTAGGGTACCCATTGGGACGTGACAATCTGTTATGAAACATGTGCTTGATGATGAGATACAAACATTTTTGTTATTTAGTTCAATACTTGATAGCTGGTAGACACTTGTGGTGTCTATTAATAATTTTGCTCCAAAAGTATTTCATCTTCTCGACTTATTTTGTCATCCTAGACATGGATGGAGTTATGGATGTTCCATTGATATTAAGGAGGCCGTTCTTAGTTGCTACTGAGGCAGTGATAGATGTCAAGAATGGCAAGTTAGTACTTAGAGTTAGAAGAGATGAGATGGTGATTAGGATGCCGAACGTCTTTAAGCAGACAATGATTAACGATCACATTTGTTTTGCTATTGACTCACTTGACTTTATTATGTTTGATTTTGTGCAAGATTTTCTTAGCAAAAACACCATAGAGTTGTGCTTGGTACAAGGAAATCTGATGGAAGGTGAAGATAGGGAGGTGAGAGAGGTAGTTGCTTAGTTAGATGTGTAATCTGAATTGAGCAAGGACATAGTAGTTGAAGAGATTGTAATGGGTCATATAGCTAAGTTAAAACCATCAGTTAAAGAGCCACCAAAAGTAAAGTTGAAGCAGTTATCGAGTTATCTAAAGTATGACTTCTTGGAGAATGATTCCAAGCTTTCGATCATTATATCATCAGAGCTTGATGTGGGTCAAAAAGAAAAGTTGTTGGTAGTGCTTAGAGAGCAAAAAAGGGGCCTTGGCTTGGAAATTTTCAACTGATAATCCCATCATTTTGCACTCATAAGATTTTGATGGATGACGAATACAAGTCGGTGGTGCAACCATAGTAGAGGTTGAACCTTAATATGAAGGTAGTGGTTAAGAATGAGGTGGTGAAGCTCCTAGATGCATGACTCATCTTCCCAAGAAAGGGGGAATGACTGTTGTGCCGAATGAAAGGAATGAATTAATCCCTATGCGTATAGTCACTGGATGGAGAGTGTGCATCGATTACAGAAGACTTAACAATCCCACTTGGAAGGATCCTTTCTTGCTGCCATTCATCGAGCAGATATTGGAAAGATTGGTTGGACATGCCTATTACTACTTCTTAAATGGCATGTTGGGATAGTTCCAAATCCCCATAGCACTCGAACATTAAGAGAAAACCACCTTCACCTCCCTATGGTACCTTTGCATACTGAAGGATGCTTTTTTGCTTGTGCAATGCCTCAGCAATTTTCCAGCATTGCATGATGGCCATCTTTAATGATTTAGTAGAGGGAGTTATGGAGGTATTCATGAATGATTTCTCCATATTTGGAGACTGATTTGATTAATTCTTAATAAATTTGAAGAGAGTACTCTAAAAGTGTAAGGATACAAGCTTAGTGTTGAATAGGGGGAAGTGCCACTTGATGGTACAACAAGGTACTGTACTAGGACACAAAATATCTAATAGAGGGATTGAGGTAGACACAACCAAGGTAGAAGTTATAGTTAAGTTACTACCACCATCATCAGTTAAGGCCATTAGAAGCTTCTTGGGGCATGCAAACTTCTATGGGAGATTCATCAAGGATTTCTCCAAGATAGCTAGGCCATCAACGAAGTTATTAGAGAAAGAAGTGAAATTTGATATTAATGAAAGTTGCTTGGAAGCTTTCAATATATTGAAGGAGAAGCTAACAAATGCTCCAATTATGGTGATACTAGATTGGAACATACCCTTCGAGTTAATGTGTGATGCGAATGACTCAAAAATAGGGGCAGCACTGGGACTAAGACGAAACAAGCATTTCTAGCCTATCTACTATGATAGTAAGACCCTAACACCTACACAAGATAACTACACCACTACAGAGAAGGAGTTTTTATCAATGGTGTTCGCTTTTGATGAGTTCAGGCCATACTTGATATTGTCAAAAGTCATTGTTTGCACAAATCATTTAGTATTGAGGTTTTTATTATCCAAGACTGATGCCAAGCTAAGGTTGTTTAGATGGGTTTTACGACTTTAAGAGTTTAACTTAGAGATCAGGGATAAGAAGGGAGCAAAAAACTTAGTTGTTGATCACTTGTCTAGATTGGATAACTTGCATTTGGAGAGGTTGCATGAGGAAGACATTAATGATAAGTTTCTTGAGTTGATTTTCCATATGTACAATGGAGGACCATGTTATTCTTTGGTTCATTGGCATAGCAAACTACCTAGTTGGGAAAGTCTTACCCCTAAGACATGGGCCACCATAAGAAAAAGAAGTTCTTCGTAGAGTTGAAGTATTACTTCTAGGAGGACCATTTTTTGTTCAGGGTTTGCACTAATCAGGTTATAAGATGTTGTGTGCCTCTTGAGGAAGTACAAAGGATTATGTTCCATGCCTATAGTAGGCCAACAAGTGGCCATCATAGCACAAATGGAATTGCCCAGAAGGTTTTAGAGGTTGGATTCTACTAGCCAAGTATATTCAAAGATGCTCACACTTTTCTTTTTTCTTGTGACAAGTGTCAGCGAGTAGTAAACATCTCTAAAAGGGACAAAATGCCTCAAAGATACATCCATGAGTGTAAAGTGTTTGAGATTTGGGCCATTGACTTCGTGGGTTCATCCCGAGCTCCTTTGGGAACAAGTATAAATTGGTAGTTATGGATTATGTCTCCAAATGGGTAGAAGCTCAAACCTTACTTACTAATGATGTACGAGTGGTGTCAAGGTTCTTAAAGAAACTATTTTCAAGATTTGGAGCACCCTGAGCACTCATAAGTGATAGAGGCATGTGCTTTTACAATGCTTAAATAAAGAAGGTATTGAAATAGTATGGGGTTCATCATAGGTTGGCCACTACTTATCATCCGCAAACTAGTGGCTAGATTGAAGTGTCTAACTAAGATTTTGAAAGAAGATTGGAGAAGTCATTGGCCCATAGTAGGAAAGATTGGACCGAGAAGTTGGATGATGCCTTATGGGCATATAAGACAGCTTCTAAGACACCTTTAGGGACTACAACATCTAGGTTGGTGTATGGTAAGGCATGTTACCTACCAGTTGAGATAGAACACAAGGCATATTGGGCTATTAATACGACCAATCTTGATCTTAAGGTGGCTAGTAGGCATAGATGTCTTCAAATCAATGAGTGGGATAATTTAGGATCGATTATATCTGCATACTTATTTATTTTCAAACATTTTTGCTTCACATACTACCCGTGTTTTTGACACCCAAAACATACTTACGTTTTTGCACAATTAAGAAAAATATTAACAAATTGGAAGTAAATTTCTGTTGGTTGTCGTTTTGGATTGAAAGGGTACCATGCAATTTGTTTCTGGACCTTTAAAGCTCTCGTCTTCCAGTAGAACAAAACCCAATGAAGTTTCTGTCTCAGCCCCAAATAGCCTTGGCAACTTAAAGTAACACATGCAATCTTCAACTTGCTGTTTGTAATTGGTATATTCTTAATCTTGCCAATAGTCCTGTAGTACTGATGCTATAAGCAACTTCGAATCATATCATGATTGATGGTGTAAGTGTTCGAAACATATTATGATTGATGATCTACATGTTGGGCTATGAGTCCAATCCACACAAATTCATAGCATATAATTAGTAAATTCCTATTATATCTTTTTATATATATTTATGATATTTTTTTACATAGATTTATGGTATATATATATATTATATATAGGCATATAATATTATATATATTTGTGGAAAGGAAAAAAGCATCTCATAATATACGAGAACAGTATTGCCACATAAGAGATTGATATATAATTTAGTGGAGCTTTTATGGTTGTTGACGGAACTGTTTAGTCAACTATCTAACTGTTAAAATAAATATAATAATTAAAATATTAATTATTTTAATAATTTGGTCATATATATGATATCAATTGTTGGATAATAATAGAACCGATCATGATAAAACTATAAAATTTCTCATCATCTTGCTGCTATGGATGAAAACCTGCGACGAGGCGGATTACGGAATTGGAAAAGCTTTGTTTACCGTAAATTAATCTCCATGCATTGATTGTTGGAAACGGAGAAAAGAAATAGAAGCACCGTTTGCCCAAACACATGCAGTAGGTGATGGCTGCGGAGAAAGATATCATATAACTTTCTCTGATTTAAAAGAAATTCAGTTTATTAAATCAACTTTAGATCCACTTTCGAATAGATTATTAAATCCTATTTTTGACAAAACTTCTTCTATTGAATTCGTGAAGTAGAGTACTATAAGATGATTATTTTCGTTCCTCGTTAATCTTTTTCAATTGTCTAGATTGAATATGTATTTTCGTGTGTTCATGAACAAATTAGTTTTCAAGATTTTATTAATATTAGTTGTTCGGGTGAATGATTAGTTATCAACTAATATAACTAATAAGGAAAAACATTATAATCCCATTATTCGTTGATAGTAGAAGTTTTTATGCTGTAATATGTGGTTTTTCCTTAATTGAGGTTTTTTACGTTAAATCTTGATATTCTTTGATATTTTATATTTAGTTTTATTGTATTGGTGATTGCTATAGGTAAGAGGGAAAATTATTATGTCATTATAGAAAAATTATTTTTTATGCTACAAGCATGGTAGAATCAACGAGTATTTTGATAAAGTTATTCAATCTACAAGTCAATGATCGAAGATTTTTTTTATATTGTAAAGATCTATATGCGCCTTTAACCAGTGATAATGTAAAGTTAAAAGATAAATTTGATGAAGATTAGGCAATTATTCAAAAAAAAAAAAACCATCGATTATATTTGGTAATGGGTTAATCTTAGGGTGTATCATCATATTGCTTAGAAAACCGAAGTTGATGCTCTATGGATGAAATTGGAGCCCATGTATGAGAGAAAGACTACCTTGAATAAAACCTTCTTAATTAGGAGAGTGGTGAATTTGAAGTATAAGAATAGATCTAATGTAACTGAACACTTGAATGATTTTCAGGATATTGTGAATAAGCTATCTATTATGAAACATGTGCTTGATGATGAGATACAACCATTTTTGTTATTTAGTTCAATACTTGATAGCTGGGAGACACTTGTGGTGTCTATTGATAATTTTGCTCCAAAAGGATTTCATCTTCCCGACTGATTTTGTCATCCTAGACATGGATGGAGTTATGGATGTTCCATTGATATTAATGAGGCCGTTCTTAGTTGCTGCTGAGGTAGTGATAGATGTCAAGGATGGCAAGTTAGTACTTAGAGATAGAAGAGATGAGATGGTGATCAGGATGCCAAACGTCTTCAAGCAGACAATGATTAACGATACCACTTGTTTTGCTATTGACTCACTTGACTTTATTGTTTCTGATTTTGTGCAAGATTTTTTTAGCAAAAACACCATAGAGTTGTGCTTGGTACAAGGAAATTTAATAGAAGGTGAAGACAAGGAGGTGAGTGATGTAGTTGCTCAGTTAAATGCTTAATTTGAATTGAGTAAGGACACGGTAGTTGAGCAGATTGTAATGGGTGATATAGCTAGGTTGAAACCATCAGTTGAAGAGCTACCAAAAGTAAAGTTGAAGCAGTTACCGAGTTACCTAAAGTATGACTTCTTAGAGAATGATTCCAAGCTTTCGATCATTACATCATCGGAGCTTGATGTGGGTCAAAAAGAAAAGTTGTTGGTAGTGCTTAGAGAGCATAAAAGGGGCCTTGGCTTGGAAGTTTTGAAATAATAAGCCCCTCCTTTTGCACTCATAAGATTTTGATGGAAGACGGATACAAGTCAGTGGTGCAGCTACAGTAGAGGTTGAACCTAAATATGAATGTAGTGGTTAAGAATGAGGTAGTGAAGCTCTTAGATGCATGACCCATCTATCCCATATCTAACAATTCATGGGTGAGTTCGATGTAGGTGGTTCCCAAGAAAGGGGGAATGAATGTTGTGCTGAATGAAAGGAATGAACTAATCCCTATGCGCATAGTCACTGGATGGAAAGTGTGCATCAATTACAGAAGACTTAACAATCCCACTTGGAAGGATCCTTTCTTGCTACCATTCATCGACCAGATATTGGAAAGATTGGCTAGACATGCCTATTACTACTTCTTAAATGGCATGTTGGGATACTTCCAAATCCCCATAGCACCCGAAGTTTAAGAGAAAACCACCTTCACCTCCCTTATGGTACCTTTGCATATTAAAGGATGCTTTTTTGCTTGTGTAACGCCTCAGCAATTTTCTAGCATTGCATGAAGGCCATCTTTAATGATTTGGTAGAGGAAGTTATGAAGGTATTCATGGATGATTTCTCCATATTTAGAGACTGATTTGATTAATGCTTAGTAAATTTGAAGAGAGTACTCCAAAGGTGTAAGGAAACAAGCTTAGTGTTGAATAGGGAGAAGTGCCACTCGATGGTACAACAAAGTACTATACTAGGACACAAAATATCTAGTAGAGGGATTGAGGTACACACAACCAAGGTAGAAGTTATAGCTAAGTTACTACCACAATCATTAGTCAAGGCCATTAGAAGCTTCTTGCGACATGCAAACTTCTACAGGAGATTCATCAAGGATTTCTCCAAGATAGTTAGGCCATCAACATAGTTATTAGAGAAAGAAGTGTAATTTGATTTTAATGAAAGTTGCTTGAAAGCTTTCAATATATTGAAGGAGAAGCTAACAAATGCTCCAACTATGGTGATACCTGATTGGAACCTACCCTTCGAGTTAATGTGTGATGCAAATGACTCAGCAATAGGGGCAGCACTGGGACAAAGATGAAACAAGCATTTCCAACCTATCTACTATCACTACAAGAATTTTCATGTAAGGGCATGTTTGCATATTTTGCAAACGTTGCCTTTTTATTATCATTTAGTCACGTTAATTAAACGTTAATTAAAACATGAAATTGGTGACGTTTATGAACAATTTTAGATTTTGTGGGCCTATGATATGATCCGTAACTCTTTTTTTATTTGTAAACGTGACTAATCATATTTGTAAAAAAATATAAATGAAATAAAATTATCCTACCAGCCTCTTATTTTCATTTTTTTACCTTTTGTTTTCATTTTATTATTGAAGCTTGTCATGGATTTATTCTTTTTCATTTTCTTATTTTATTTTTTCTTTTTCCTTAGCTTGGCAGGCCGCGTCCTTTGCTTATTGTTTAGAAGAACTAAGGAGTGCAATATTAAATCCCGCCATAATTTTTAGTCAGGTAAGCAAGTCAAATCAATGTCAAATAGCAACTGTTCATTTTCTTCTCATCCATAAGCAATGCGAAAACCCTCTGTCTCTCCCAGTCATGAAACGTGAAAAATCAGTACCTCTCTCTCTCTCTCTCTTTCTCTCTCTCTCTCTCTCTCTCTCTCTAACATAGTGTACGTTTCCTCTTTGTTTCAAGCGATGCCTTCAATCCCAGAACTATTTCTCATGGCTCTTCTCTGGTACGTTTCCTTCTTTTCTCACGTTTTTCTTTCTCGTATTGGAATTCGTCATCGATTCTAGGATATCCATTAGCTAGTGATGAAAGATACACTTGTTGGGTTTTTGAATCGCCATTTTTTTGGTATATGTTAATGCATGTGTGGGTGTTAATGCATGTGTGTTGTTAATGATTAAACATGTATGAGAAGGTTTGGTTAAGGTTGATATTCCTGGAAATGATAGCTTCTCTTCTTCTTTATTGCATGTTTATCCGGTGTCTCTATGTTTGGAACAAAATAGTTGTGTTTATGTTTGCTTATGTCGTCTCTAGTGTCGCTGGTTTATGTGTGATGATAATAAGACTAAGTTCAAGGATAGTGTTTAAGATTTTATATGTTGTGAACAGATTTGATGTTCCCCAAAAGTTGCATGTAATGTTTAAGATTTTATATTTTGAGAACAGATTTGACGTTCCTTGGTCAGAGAAAGCATAATCCTTTTTTGTGTTGGGTTCTTGACAATGATCATCTTTTTGTTGTTTTTTATTGCAGTATTTTATCAATTATGAATTTAAAAAACAGAGTATAGCAATAAAAAAAATTCGTCAAAGTTGAAGTCTTTTGGCAAATGAGCATTAACATTATTTGTGAATGATGATAAAAGAATATAGTTATTAAAAAACTATTCGTATATTGAAATAGTAATAATGCTTATTTATTAAGGAATTTGGAATTGATGTGTTGTATCTCAGTTGTTGAGATAGAAATGAGAAATTAAAAAAATTATCCCTAATGATTTTGGAATAGTTATAAGTGGTAAGATAAACTATACATTGAGGATTAATGGACAATTTCAAATATTAATTATTTATATTCGTTTAATGATTTTTCCTTTTTAACTAATAAGTTGCGTTGGCTAATCACTAATTTATTTATATTGGCAACTATGTGAGAAAAAAAAAACAGCAAATCAACACTACATAGTATACATCTTTATAATATATATCATGCTGTAGTTTTGATAAAAATAGTGATAAAGTCATGGGTTTTACCATATCATATACATAGATAGATAATTGCCTAAAATTGGTTATGGGACTTCCATATACAGTGACCGTTTATTATTATTATTATTATGAGATGATGAATTGTATGTTATTGTAATGGTTTATCAAAAGTCATTAGTTACATAACAAAGATTGCACTAAGAGCTTTGTATGAAACAATCGTAATTGGCAGTGGTAGCATGCCAAGATGTCATAGTTGGCAAGCACTACATGAGGGTTCCACATAGCAAGTATGGTCAAAGGGTAGTAGTACAATGTGGGAGATTCCCCTGTTAATGTTCATTATACCCCAGTTAATAGGGATGCCAAAGTAGAGAGGACTGTCTTATTATGCTTCTGCTCAGTTGTGTCACTTATGGGGTATTAGAGGAGGATGAATACCGTAAAAAGAATATGAAAATATGACTCATCTAGTAACTAAGTGTGGCTATGTTATTGCCTAATGGATAAAATTTCTCTTAGTTTTGAGAAAGCTGGACAATTTAGAGGAGCTTATTCCCCTGATTATAATTGTATTATTGTCTACTATTGTTCATGTTAAGATATTGCTTCATGACGAGCTTTAATTGAATAATTAGACTTTGTTCTTATTATTAACTTGGGTATTGAGATGGGTGTGTCCTTGCTATGGGAGAGATCAATGATCTAGATATCATGTACTGCTAGTATTCATTTCATATTCACTTATTTGATTTTATAATTTTTCTGTAATCCATATAAAACTTTGCTATATGGGGTATTACAATCTTACCTTTATTCAATACCATTCTTGTATGTAATGTCATACATTGCAATTAGAGAAAATATTATCTTATGACTTATTGTATATATTTGTGTAAAATAACAAGAATCTCTCTTTGTGGCGTTTAAGGACGGACATGGACCTACTCCTTTCAGAAGGCACGTAAAAATCTGTGAGACATTAATATTGGCAAATAGTTCACTCACCACCCCAACTTCTATAGGTAATTAAGCTGATTTGTTTGGTGTGTTCTCTTCACAATGAATAATAAACCTTTATGTAGCCTAGTGTATACTTGAGTTTTTATGCCTTTTCTTGTTCTATTTTTTCCTTTTTTCCTGTTGTTCCCCTGTTTCCCTAATTGGGTCCTATTAGATTAAACTTGTTTATAGTATCTCCTAGGAATAAAGAAAGAAAGCATTGTTGCTTGGTATTCCAATAATGTTTTTTATAGAAAAAAATCCATCCGACATGTTCCTTGTTCCATTCCTCAACAATCATCAGGAAGGTCTTGAAGTTTGTTTACTTTCAATTCATCTTCCTTCTTTTCCTTTTTCTTTTTAATTTTTGTTATGTAATTGTTACATTGGTTACCTAAATCTTAGCTATTTTCACATTAGGTAAATTATCAAAATATATGAACATTTGAGAGTAGTTTCATTAGTATCATATCTATCTTTCGACTTTTTTTTTCTTATTTTTCTTACGGGGGAAAGGTAAAGAAAATCTTTGATTTGCTGATGACAAACCAATTATAATCTTTGTTACAACTTAATTAATGGGAATGTAAATTCCACTTGATAGAATCTATTGACATTAATACATATGCTAATTGCAGTTTATGCAGCAAATTCAAACCCAGATAGTGACAAAGTCCGTTGGTGCATGTATGTGAAAGCATTCAATCTCTTGAAGCAAAGGAAATTCCCTAATTTAGCCATAGCAAGAACCACAGGCAGGTAAGGAACTATGATTAATTCCTCGGACATTGTCCATTCCTTGAGGAGGGCTGCATGGACCACCACCATGTGGATCCTTTCCAGAACGTCCAGGGCCTCTAGGGCCACCACCATCCCATTTCTTGCTAAAAGTTTATCCTTTCTTGTATGCTTCGTATTTTCTGCTTGGAATTAAATTGATAAGGTGCACATAATATGGTCTATTGCATACGCTGATGCGGGTCAGGTTTTCTAAAATATTGAGTTGATAGCCTACGGATTCATTTTTTTTTTTGGAAGATAAATTTCGGTTTGATATTAATTATTTAAATAAGACATAATCATGGAAATAGACCATCAAACTTGCATTTAAGATATGTATTTTTTTTATTTCAATGTGTTGTGCATATTAAATATGCGTAGCTTCTAAATTTGAGTTACCATAACTTTTTTTTTTTTATCCAACTCATTTTGAAGATATGAATTTGATGGGTTATTTTGGTAAATAATTTGCTTAATAATCGGATGGAAATTTCCTGGAAATGTTGTGTTGATATGTAAGTGTTTTGTTTGGTCAAGTTAATTTTGCAAGAATGGATTGAGCAAAAATTATAGCTCTGTTTTTAGTATTCGTGGGGCTATGTAGATAAAGGAAATTTTTTTAAAATAGGGTTCCAAATATTGGACAAACAAAAGGTGTAAGTACATTATAAATTTTAAAAATTTAGACCATGTATAGAAGTCAAATTTACATGATATGGAATTACATCTTTTATTTATATAGATCAATCCTCTTAAAAGATCGTAAGTCAATTCAAAGAGAAGAACATAAAAAGATGAAAAAGGAAGACCATATGGGCCTAATTTCCTTTGCATGCTGGGACGGCTATCATGTCATTGCACTAGTACAATTGAAAGATAAGAACATAAAAATCGTAAGTGAAAATAAACATCTCCAATCATTTTCATAAAATTTTTAGTGAAACAGGATTTACCTCAAGCAACTTCATCAGGCAAATTGCGTTGATGGATTGGAATCTGTTATTTTCATTAAATATTTTTCCCTTTAATTTTTTTAGCATGATTTTTCCCTTCGATTGAGTTGCGTGATTGTTTTGAATTGGCATTAGCTTAGGCAATTTATGTTGACAAATGATGTTTGCATTTTTTTTCGTAATTCATTCATATCAACTTTACAAATATATAAATTTGATTACAAGTGATAGTTAACTAAGTTATAATAAAACCAAATTTATTCCTATCACAACTGTGTATCATGTTGTCCCAATTATTATTGTTATTATTATTAAATTTTTTTGGCTGATGGGAGTCGGTTTGGTTTTCAAATTTTGAGCATGCAGTTACCTTAGTTCTTGTTATAATATGCTGAAATGCCTTTTTTCAACAGAGCAAAGAGGATTTTGGGGAATTATTTGAGAAGGTAGCTTTGGAGAAGGTTGCATTTGATTTTCAAGTAAGCAAATATTAGTTTAGCTCTAAATGTATTAGTGTCTGTATCTTCATTTTCCCTTCAAGTTGTGCTCATATTTTTAAGAAGATGTGATATCAAGGATGGATTGCTTTAACTAGCTTGTTATTAAAAAAGAGTTTATCTGTTTTATGTACTACTAAAAAATAAAATATAACTAGAATATCACTTTCAAGATTAGTAGACCATATTTCAAAAGGATATGATTGACAAGCTAAAGATTATGTGTATTGTTCTAGTCCGAATAATTTTTTCTGTTTATATGATTAGAAAACACTTAGCAAGTGCATTTTATCTCCATTCAATTTTTACCGAAATTGTAAAGAATGAAATTGGCACATTTTCTAAGATTTTTGCTCTTTCCCTTTAATATTGGCTGATTGTATGTGTGTTTATTTTTCTTTTCTTTTTCTCCCCCTTAAAGTATCTTTTTAAAATTTGATGTTACACTTTTTATTTTTAGAAACAAAAAGCAATTAAACGATTTTCATTTTGTTATACGAAATTTTATTATTTTTTAGTTTTATTTTTCTCTAGAAGTTTTGGAATTTAAGACCACTATCATTATAAATCAAAATTTGAATCGAATAACAAGTATGTTATATATTTTCTATACTTATGATAATCAAGTGTTGGTTATTTTCAAGCTATGCCATTTTGTTCAAGAATAAGAATGATTTTAAAAATTACTAAAAAAATCCAGCAATATGTGAGTTTTATTTATATTTATTTCATGATGTCGTTAAATTAATTTTACTTTATTTACTTTTTTAGTAGCATTTTAGATTAAAGAGCTTATATTTACATTTATGCATAAAGGCTTGAAGATTTAAATACCACATAATACCATTTTACAATAATTTAAAGGTTTCTTACTTAATGAGAATGATGAAAAGTGTTGGATTTTGCCTTCAATTAACGTATTAGATAATGGGTCAAATGATTAAATCTATTCTATATTATGTCTCTATCTATTATCCAACTACTAATTTTTTAAAGTAACCATGTAAGGAGATACATCGTTCTATAGCCTTCTTCCCCACCCCACATTTTATATAGCTCTGTTTTTAGAATAATTATTGCTTTCTCCCCAAAACCCGTATTATTCTTTTTATATATTTCTCAAACGTTCACATTATAATATAAAGTAAGAAAAATAACAATATATGTATATATATAAAAAGATTCTTTTATTGAATTAAAATTTTATAAAAACACTTTTATGATTAATCATCTAATATTTTATAGTAAAAAATTTAAGATTTTTTACAATCAATTTTTTATGATATTATTGAATTAGCACATGCAATGACGATGCAGGATCTACTAGTATTTATTATTGCAAAAAGATTATAGAAGGATGAGTAGACTGCAGTATGTAAGATTTTGGTTGGATTTTGGCAATGGAAATGAAATTTGAGAATTAATCTAATTACTAATTGGCTTTATTTTGAGAGGATTTTGACGTATATATATAAGTGAATATATTTTCCCTCTTAAATGCAATAGAATAATTAAATATTTAAAGTTCATTAAGATTAGTAATAAATTCTATTTCCCAAATTATGTTTTTAATTTATACACAACCACTGTATCACTTGCACTTATTTTGGAAATAAAATGTGTTGATTAAGAATTTCAAGGAATCCATTTGTTCATGGCATGAATTATTTTTAATATTGGCATAAAATTGACACAATGACTCCATAATGAGTATGCCAATTCGATTATGAAAGGGTAGGTGTACATAATCAAGTATTTTAATGTATGAAGTGTAGCTTGACATTAAATCAATGTTTATAATAGTATGAGATATTAATTTGATAATTGAATGAAGAAATAACCAGTACTTAACTTATAGGCGATGCTAATGTAAGATAGATGAATTATAAAAAAATGTAATAAGTTTAACTAAATTACAAAAGAAAGGAAAAGAAAGAGATATCATCATTTATGCAACTATAGGTTTCAAGTATAATTGATAATAACAAGCATATTGCAATAAAGTAATATCATTAAACAATGCGTATAAAGGATTATTAGAATGAAAATAAACATAAGGATTAAAAAAATTATATTTTGCTATTTGATTACAAAATTCCCATAATTTGAATAGTGTAAAGTAATGTTTACTAAGATTCCTAAAATGTTTTCTAAGATTGAGAGTAGAGGAAATAACATTAAGACCAATGTGGCGAACATGCTGCTATTAATGGTGATCAATATGATGATGTGATATGATATGTGCTTACTAATTTTGTGATTATGTCATATGCGATGTATTAACTAGTTCAGTTGGATCTTACACTTTTATTTCCTTCCAATAATGTCAGAAAAAATGGACAAGAGTTGGATGAATTATGACATTGAAAGTGAAGAGTACGAAAGAGGTGTTGACTTTTTTGTTGCATACTTACGCTTGAAGTATGGTGTGCACGCAAGTTTAAGTTGTCCATGTAGGAAATGCTTAAATGACATTTCACAAACAGTGAATGTGATTAGAGCACACTTGCTTGTAGATGGAATCGATGTAAACTACCAGTGTTGGATATATCATGGTGAGGAGCCAACTATTGAGTTGCCTACTAGACATCGAGGTCGAATTCGTCACAGAGAATGTGACATGAGACCCACTATGAGGAGAACAATGGGACAGGTGGTAATGATACCGATGGGCTCCACGAGATGCTTGAAGACTTAGGGGCATTTGTTGACAATCAGGATGAAAGCTCAACCCCTGATGATGGCTTCGATATTCCAGTTGACTATTTAGATGGGTTAAGAGCTGACTCACATCAAGAGCTTTATCCAGGGTGTAAGATTTCTAAATTCTCATTTATAGTGAAGCTCCTTCACTTAAAGGTATACAATAAGTGGAGCAACAAGTCTTTCGAGTTTTTATTAATGGTGTTCGCTTTTGATAAGTTCAGGCCATACTTGATATTGTCAAAAGTCATTGTTTGCACAAATCATCTAGTATTGAATTTTTTATTATCAAAGACCGATGCCAAGCTAAGGTTGATTAGATGGGTTTTACGACTTTAAGAGTTTAACTTAGAGATCAGGGATAAGAAGGGAGCAAAAAACTTAGTTGTTGATCACTTGTCTAGATTGGATAACTTGCATTTGGAGAGGTTGCATGAGGAAGACATTAATGATAAGTTTCTTGAGTTGATTTTCCATATGTACAATGGAGGACCATGTTATTCTTTGGTTCATTGGCATAGCAAACTACCTAGTTGGGAAAGTCTTACCCCTAAGACATGGGCCACCATAAGAAAAAGAAGTTCTTCGTAGAGTTGAAGTATTGGTTTGCACTAATCAGGTTATAAGATGTTGTGTGCCTCTTGAGGAAGTACAAAGGATTATGTTCCATGCCTATAGTAGGCCAACAAGTGGCCATCATAGCACAAATGGAATTGCCCAGAAGGTTTTAGAGGTTGGTTTCTACTAGCCAAGTATATTCAAAGATGCTCACACTTTTTCTTTTCTTGTGACAAGTGTCAGCGAGTAGTAAACATCTCTAAAAGGGACAAAATGCCTCAAAGATACATCCATGAGTGTAAAGTGTTTGAGATTTGGGCCATTGACTTCGTGGGTTCATCCCGAGCTCCTTTGGGAGCAAGTATAAATTGGTAGTTATGGATTATGTCTCCAAATGGGTAGAAGCTCAAGCCTTACTTACTAATGATGTACGAGTGGTGTCAAGGTTCTTAAAGAAACTATTTTCAAGATTTGGAGCACCCCGAGCACTCATAAGTGATAGAGGCATGTGCTTTTACAATGCTTAAATAAAGAAGGTATTGAAATAGTATGGGGTTCATCATAGGTTGGCCACTACTTATCATCCGCAAACTAGTGGCTAGGTTGAAGTGTCTAACTAAGATTTTGAAAGAAGATTGGAGAAGTCATTGGCCCATAGTAGGAAAGATTGGACCGAGAAGTTGGATGATGCCTTATGGGCATATAGGACAGCTTCTAAGACACCTTTAAAGATTGCACCATCTAGGTTGGTGTATGGTAAGGCATGTTACCTACTAGTCGAGATAGAGCACAAGGCGTATTGGGCTATTAATACCACCAATCTTGATCTTAAGGTGGCTAGTAGGCATAGATGTCTTCAAATCAATGAATTGGATAAGTGAAGGCATGTGGCCTAAGAGAATAGCAAGATATATAAGGAGCAGGCTAAGTAATTGCATGAAGCTAGGATCCGCCATCCAAAGTAGTTCAAGGAAGAAGATTTGATGCTTTTATACAACTAAAGACTCAAGTTATTCTTTGGAAAGCTTAAGTCAAGGTGATTAAGACCATTCATTGTAAGGAAAATATTCCCACATGGAGCTATAAAAGTCCAGCATCTAGATAAGGTTATATTTAAGGTTAATGGGCAATGGCTTAAGCTTATTATGGGGACTCGGAGGACTTAGATGGGAAGGAGGAGTTTAAATTGGCTAATGGCATTAGACAAGCACTTCATGGGAGGCAGCCCATGTTTTGTTGTGTGTCATGTTTTGTAGTATTATATAGGTGTAGAAATTCTTCTTAACTTTGAAGACATCTTATGTTTTTGGGTGAATTCATGTCAAGAAAGATCAATTGGAGGGAGTACATCACAATGATTTTAGAAAAATTCAAGCTAAGTATGGAAAAATATAAAGAGACTTGATTTAAGGAGATAATGCCCCATATCACTCCCATTACACACAGTATAACTGTTAAACTAATTATTGACACATAATTTTGATGAGAATAAAAGTTATGAAAATTGTACTTTAAAAAGGATTTCCCTTGGTTTTAGATTATTTGATGAGAATAAAGTATTTGTTAGTGCGTATATGTCAGTAGTGTGTTGATGCAGAGTAAGGACCGGCAAGCCAGTACAAGTTTAACATCATTGTCTTGATCGAAGGAACTTTTTCAAAAGCATGATAAAGGCACGGCAAATGAAGCTTGAACCAGTAAGCTTTTAAATTGACCAATGTATGCATTTAATGTTGTCGTTTGTCAAATGTTATCACCGATGTACATTTTTACTTTTGAAGACTATAAATACATATTCTTTTGGAGATTCAGGTAACTTTGAAAGAGCTTTCATTTACAAACAAAAAAATCAAGAATCCTCTTATTATTATTTGTACTCTTGTCCATGACCTTGCAAAATTATAAGAAAAAGGGAGTAGAGCTTAATAGGATGAGATTAAGTGAAAATACTTTTTCATTTTGTGTTTGTATTTGTTAAGTGAATAGTGTCATAGTAAGATTAGTAAGCTAATATTGTAAGGCACTATTCACACTTATGTTTGAGTATTTTTAGTGAAGTCCTCTCTTATATAAGGCATTAGTGTGAAGTCCTACTTGTGGTAGGCATTTGTGAAGTCCTCGATGCGAGCCATTTGTTGTTTAAATGAAATGCGTGAAGTCCTCCTTGAGTGAGGCAAGTTGTGGATCATGGAAACTAGGGAGCGGGCCGAACTCCATATATATCGTGATGTAATCTTCTCCTTCGTTATTTCTTATTATTATTGTTATAATTGCATAAATTGAGCATATAATTGGTAAAAGAGATAATGGTTGTTTAAGTGAGCTTCAAATCAATTTGGAAACCCGCCTTGTAGCTTCCACTTCTGCATGCACGTGTAATAGCCCAATGGCGCATGGATTTTCTATAGTAACAAATCAGGGAGATCCCCCTATCAATCACGAGCTTAACGATGGCTGTATCAACCATATCATGGCTACGATCAAGTTTAGGAAGGAGGATCAATTTGATTTGAAAAAACCACTACCCTTGTTGTACTCGTGATGAGGGGGTGATGCTAATGATGGCCTTGATGGCAGTCGTTATGAAGGAGGTGACATCCAGATGTTCATGATTAGTGGGGATCACAACCCGTGTCATGACTATGAAAGGTAAGTGCATATTTGATTTTTTAGACCAGAGAAGATTGCAACCATGATCGCAATAATGTCTTTGGTACTATAAAATGTCGATCTCTATTTTCTCCCCTCTCAAAATTTATGCTTGCGTTTTTTCTAACTCTTCCCCTCTCTAAGTTACACAAAACACTTTCACTCACACACACTCAACATACACTTAAACTTGCAAATCTAAGAGAATTAACAACAACAACAAGATATGTAAATCTTTCTTTTACTATTATTTCTTTCTTGTGAATGCATAGATTCATGAAAAAGAAGAATTTTAGGGTTTCAATTATTCTTAGGGTAATGATTTATGAATGTTAATGCATGTTGTTCTATATTTTTATATGTCTTAGTACATGCTTTTACTACATGTTTTCTTGCTAAGATTTGTTAGATTTCATTATGAACCCTAATTTCAGTAAGATTAACTACTTAACAAAAATTGGGGCTTTTTCGAAATGGTTGTAGATTGTTGTTGTAGAGGCTGAATCTTGTTTGATTTTAGTTCTATATCATGTTTAGACAAGGATTTGGGGCCAAAATTGATAAAATCCTAATTTTGCAATATTAGGATTTTCTAACTACTAAAGCTTTCAATTGTGGATTTCATGATATATGAAGGGATGTGATATCATTTGAGTTATATGTAGTGTTAGCCATGTATGTTTATCATGTTTAAGGAACTTTATTTGATGATCACTAAGTTAGTCCTTTATATTAGTTGATCTTGGTTCATGATAAACTTGAGTGTATTTAAGACATAATTGTAGAGGTGTTATGGTTTGTAAATGTTCATTGTCTTCTCGATTCTTGCATCTAAATTAATATATTTTGACTTTATAGATGGCTTCAAAGAAGGCTGCTACACCTAAGGGAGTGAAGCGCCCATGAGCTAAGTGATCCCCATGCGAAAGTCACGTTTGTAGTTCAAGTGGTACATTAAAAGCACTCGTTGGGATGAAAGAAAACCATCAGCATCGATTTGAGCAGTTAGATACAAGGAAAGTTTTGCAGGGCAATATGATTATCAATGAAAAGGTTCTAGTAGGGTATAGGCTACTTAGGTATTCGAGAGGTTGCTTCCACCAGGGCCATGGCTGAATTTTTTTAGTTTCAAAGAGAAATTCTATTAGGAGACTACATTAGCATTCGTGCCTCCTTTGAACTTCAGTACTCAAGTATATACTCTGGACCCCATAATAACATTTAATCTTTTTCCCAAGGAAGATAGCTTATGTCCCTTACTAAGTTCATTCAGGCAATAAGGATATATACAAACGTTGAAATTGATTGCTTGGAGTTTCACAAATTGCTTACCAGTATGCCCACCTGATCACCTACACAACTTTCTAGAGGGAGATACCAACAGAGTCAGAGTTCCATCCTAACAAGTCAATGGGCTTAACTTCTAAGTTTTTAAGCCATCATCTCCTTTGTTACGTTCTAGTAAGGTCAACGGATCCTTAGATGGATTGTCCTGGTGTGGTAGCAGATGTAGATGCCCTCCCTCTCTATAGCATCATCAAAGAGTATGAAGTGAATGTCAGGGTTATCATTGCTTTTTCTTTTAAGCATCAAGTTTCGAACTTCGGGCATGGTATGTACTTTAGGCCATTGATCACTAAAATCTTGAAAAAATTGAAGATTTGGCTGAAAAAAATGAGCCTACGGATAAGGGGCGATGAGTCTAGGCCTCTCTCTCTTGATCCTTTTTGCCTATGGAAAATTCCCAAGGTGGCAAGCCTGGATATAAATATTGAGGTGTTGGGTCAGTCTAGTAGTGTCCCTCTCAATTCTGGTTACTCATCTAGGAATTTCGCCAATTAATTGCTTTATAAATGAGGGAAATAGCTGAGTTGAAGGAAGACCATAGAACTATGAAGCAAATAATCAAGGAAGACTTCAAGGTCATCTATCTAGAGTTGAAAATCCCGATGCCCCATGTTTTAAGAGTAGCCCCACCGAGATGATGTGGGAACAAGTCATCCTGCTATTGCTAATACAGGGAGAACCTTGGCATTGGTCTAGCCTATCCGAGCACCACCACCTCCACCTCAACTTGAAGAGAGTGGATTTGACAGTTTTGATAATGAGAAGGAGGAATACCTGCAAAAAAGGTCTAGAGATCAAGTCACACAGCAGCATGCTCAGACTCAGGTTGAAGACTAGGCTTAAGGTTAGACAGAAGAAGAAAGTAGCTCAAGGTCAGAAGATAAACATGATGATGATGGGGATGATGAAGAGGGTGCCAGTGAAGGACAAGAGGGAACAGATGATGATGATGATGATAGTAGAAGTGAAGGGAATCTCGACATTGAATCTCTTATTTGTTATTTGGAGGTCTGTTCAATGAGCCAACACTTTATTATTAAATTCCTAAGAGACTCGTGATTTGTATTGTTATTGTTTTTCTTTGTCATATTTTTCTTTGCCTTAGTTATAGTTATTGGCTGGTACATTAGTTAGTTAGATGGAAAATCATATTGGAATTTTATGGCTTAGATGTTTCAAATTTAATCAGGGGAGTGTCGGTTTTCTTTTCCTTAATTTTTATTCTCTTTATTTCCTTTTCCTGTTATGCATGTTTTTAAGACATTAGGATAATGTCTTTCTCTAAAGTGTAGGAATGTATGTAACATGTATGAAGTATGGGTGACATTAAATTTCCCCTCAATTAAGTATGTTTAGGAAAACTTGCATGGTGCCAACAATTTTGAAAAAATTTTCCGATATCTCTCACATTATAATGCCATCCTAAAATTTTTGCTTGCCTTTGCATTTTGGCTAACATGTTAGACTTGCATGATAAAATCTAAGTAACATAGTTTTACGTGTCATTTAACCAAGTGTAGGATTAGCATTAGGTTCTTAGTAACGGTTGGTTAGTTAATTTCATCCTCTTGACTAATTGTATAGTTTGTATTAAAATTGTCTTGAAGGCTTAATTCTTGTGAATAAGAATCCATTTGAAGTTATTGAGTTATAACCCCCATATATATATATATATATATTAAAAAAATCAAGAAGTTAAGTGGCAGATGTTCGATGGGGTCCCTTTAAAACTTTGTTGCCTAAGGTCATTTAGCTTGGGATCGGTTGATCGAAGAAACTCACTTAATAAAAGAATTATGGTTCAACGAGTCTTGTAACTCAAGCCATTAAGCTCGCAGGATGCCTCCTAAGGGAAATAACATTTGTTAACTTAGGTGACGCGCGTGAGATTATCAGCTGAAAGCCCGCTACATGGGTTACGAGATTCATCAAATTGAACAAGCGTGATTAAATAAATACAAGGGAGGGAAAATTTGGAGTGTATGGACTTTTACTTGAGCTGATATAGTGTTGGAAAAAAATTATTATTAAAGCACAACTAGGCTTATTTACACATACATGTAGATGTAGAAGCTACAAGATGGCATTCTCTAAACTGATTTTAAGCTCACTTAACCAATTATTATCATTTTTATCCTTTTACACATAATTACAACAACAATAATAAAGAGATAAGGGAAGGAAAAGATAACACCAGATTTAACATGGAGTTTGACGTGCCTCCTAGTCTCCACGGTACATGATTTACCTTACTCAAGGAGGATTTTACACTCCATTCATTCAAAATAAATTCTCACGAGAGTACTTCACAAATGCCTCACAACTGAGGACTTCACATTACCTCAACATAAGGACTTCACCAATTGCCTACACACGTAGGACTTCACACAAGCACCTCAACATATGAAGACTTCATCTATTGCCTCAAACATAGGTGGAATTCACTAAAACACTCACAAAAAAATGTGAATAGTGCCTTACAATATTAGCTCACTAACTCATGAATGGCACTATTAACTTAACAAATGCAAACACAAAATGAGAATATTTTTACATAATTTACACAAGTTAAGCTCTATCTCTTCTCTCTCTTTTTCACTCTCAAAAGACACCCCAAAACATTCTATATATATAAGGTTTAGGAACATAGCCATTTCCCCCTTAAAAAACCATCAACGGTCGAATTTGGAAGTTTATAACAACTATTATTTAAAGTGTCGTGTCTTAGACTCGTTGCACCTCAATTTACCTCTTGACCAAGTTTGTTCTTGTCTAGCCTTAGATTTATACTTGTCGAGCCCTCGACGTGACTCATGACCAAGTCTGTGCATCTTGTTTTACTCCACTCATCATGCCTTGAATTTACACCTTGATTAAACCAATCAAACCCTTAACAAAGTTCGTGATCAAGATTGGGGCATGGCAATTTATTCCTGCACAAATTGCAAAGAACAACACAAAAACATATATGCACATCAAAACTTAAACATATAAAAAAAATTACTTATTAAATGTAACTTAACTAAGTTGAAGAGCATTTGTGCAATACATTTTGTGATCAAAATAAGATTATAACCACCCTTAGTTCATCATATAGGCTATAGAGATAATTGGGGCTTCGTATACTCTCATGTTGACGGGGTGAGATTTGCTAACTCTCTTTTATCGGGTGGTCTTGTGTCTGATTTTTCAATCTTTGAAGGCCTATTTAAAAGATGAGGGCATGGGCTGGGTTACTTGGATTAGCCTTGGAATTCTAGTAAGGTTAACTAAAATGCATTCCATGGTGGGTTGAGTAGGACATTAATGCATTTAGTGCGTGAAGTAACTTAGTGAAATATACACAGTCAATGAGAGATATATGACTTTTGAGTAATACACAATTTGTGAATTTTTTTTCTTCACTCTAAGGTCAAATTTTCATTTAATCTTTTTATCAGCTTGTTTGCTTGAAGGCAGCAAAGCTTAAGTGTGGAGAAGTTTGATAAGGTTTATTTACTCTATGAATTTAGGGCTAAATTATATTTAATTCGTGTTTGAATGTGCTTGAAGTTTAAGGATATGGTACATAATCTTCTAATATGTTTATTTTAGGTGACCGAGGATGAAATGTAAAAACTTAAATGAAGATAGACCATTTAGAGTTGAGGTCATTACGGTCCCCATCATGCCCATGAAAACTTCAGTGATCTTCTCGAGTGCATAATTAAGAAGGCATCATGGGCGTAATCAAGGAGAAAATTCAGGCACGGTGAGATCAAAGCCCCCATGCCAGTCGTGACCAAGGTGGTGATCTTTATTGTTTATTACACAAAGCTAGATATGGCCGTAACATGAAGGAAAGAGAGAGAAGTCAAAGGAGATCATGACCTTCATTTTGGCCATAACATGTGGAGCCTAGTGCATAATGTGGATTGCGGGTGTGAGAACATCTTGAAAATTAGACCTGAGAAGATGGTAGGCCACTTCACAGCTGTAACCAGCAGGGGTATGGGTACATCTAATATGTTAAGGACATCAACACGGTCGTGAGACATCATTAGGATTTTGTCGCGAGGAGATCACTGGTGCCATCACGATCGTGATCTACCTAAGATGCACAATCAATTGGAAGATAATAGCTTGAATCATGGCCGTGATGGCAATTACCCTATGTTATAATTTAACATCTGACCTAATCAAAAAGGCTTCTTGAAAGGGAATGATGACTGATTGAGATAAGGGTTCGCCATTCAGACATGGCTAGTGATATGAAACATATAAATAGGGATTCGAAAACATTACATAAGAGGGGAATCATTATTGTAAAACACTGAAACATTACAAACTAGATTAGTGTGTAAAGTTGTACCAATTTATACTTGTGCCAAACATTTTATAAGTTTTGTAGACTTTTCCCTGAAGATTCATCAAAGGATAATGAAGAGGATTTGTTGTAATAATTGGATTCTGACATTATTCAAGTGAAAAAGGGTTGTATTTATGTTCCTTTGCTGTTTTCTTTGTATGTTCTCTGTTATGTTTACATCTTGTGTGATGTTTGAGTAGAGTTATTTAGACTAACAACACCTCAATTATCATGTGCCGGTGCAAATTCAATGTTACATGTTGTTAATTCGTTTAATTTCTATAGTTATGTTTCATGGATACTAATTCTAGGTTGTGCATGACTTAGGATTGCATAAGATTTCCTTGGGATTCGATTGAGAAATTGTCCCATTGACTAGATTTAGACTATAGGGAAAAATTTCTCATAATTTTAGAGATAAGATCATGAAACTTTTTGCATGAGATTTTAATAAATATTGGATTCATAATCTTAATGCAATTTTAGTCAGTTTTTAATTAGGAAGAGATTCTAGTAGACAAGACTAGGATTAGATGTTAATGCTCTTGAGAGAGATATTGGCACTATTAATTAAATCTAGTGGTTAGGGAATTTGACAATGATCCTTTAGAATGCTTAAGATGCATGTTAATCAATTGGTGAAGCATGTCTAATTTGTGTACTGTGTTGCATTAGAAAATAAAATTCGGTGATTGCATTAGTGAGTTTAGTTGTAGGAATCAAGCAGTGTAATTAATTAATTATAATCCACTTAATTCAATTTATAGGCTTGATAATATAAAAGAAGGTGACTACTAGTACTTATCGATCCCTATGGAGATGACCCTATACTCAACTCTTGTATTGCAATACGATAGCTGCACTTGCCTAGTATTGATTGATCTATAAGAAAGAGAGAATAGGATTTAAATTATTAAAACCATGTCAGAAATCGCACACCAGTTGTTCTTGAGGTCTATTGACCTCCTTATGATGCTATCCATGTTGTTGAGTGGTGCTTTATGTAGTGCATGTTCGAACTAAGCTCCTAAAGGCTTGGGTCTATTGCTATTGTAGCTACTTCTTTGGAGAATGATAGGTATTATATAAAATCATTTTAAAAGGTCTTAGAAAATTTATGGGTTTAGTATAATATGTTTTTATTATATATATGCTTAAGGTCCATTTAATTGCCCATGACATGCTAATTTATTTAAATGGGCTTAAATATTAAGATTTAACATGATATTCTACACAAACATGAGCGAGGCATATGCTAATTGCCTGTATGGATAAGTCACTAACACATATGCAAGAGGTCACGGATTCAAACAAGTATGAAGGTATAAAAGTGCCTTTCATTTTTATGGTAGCACAGGATTGGTCTCACACGTGCACCATGTTAACATGACACCAAAATGACATCACCTTCATCTTCAACCTTCATTCACATATACATGTCCAAACAGTTCACTTTGATGCCATTTTCGGTCACTTCAACTTTCCAATTTCACCAAATTGATGGTGAAATTTCAAAATAGGCATGTGGAATTTCATAATGATACAAATTTATAAGATGTCATGGAGTTTTTCAGACTAAATTGGCTCAAGAAAATTGGAGGAAATCAATATCTTACTTTCTGAAATTATCAAGATTTATTATGAATTTTATTTTATTTTTTTTTTTGGGCAACTTGGAAGATATTGTAAGCTTTTAATTGTCCTTAAGAGCAAGAGTATCACATTGAATTAGAAAGTAATACCCAAATAATAAGAATAGTAATAATAATAAAAATAAAAAAAGGATGGAAAAAAATTAGTAATAGGATAAATAATATGTATGTGTTAATGTGATTGAGATTTTGTCTTGTTATGTTTAATATAATATTGTGCATAATAATGATGAACTAGTTGTGATAAATTAGTAATTTAATGATAGTTATTAATCTCATTTTTTACAATTTTTGAAACAATGTGACCTATGAAAATTTGATTATATGCTATTTTATATTATATATGCTTGAATCGTTTTATCACTTAGAAAAATTTCTTTTCCCAAAAGTAAAATTTAAATTGATAGTTTTCTAGGATCTATATCACCAAAATAGTAAATTTTATAAAAATAATAGAATTTGACAAATTTAAAGTGAAAAAGGTTTCAAAAATTAAAAATTACCAACACACTAATTTTTTGTAAAAGAATTACGTATTGTTTGATCCTGAATAGCATGTATGTAGGCACCCATGAGACTTAAAATATGCAAAAAGACTTTATTTTTCTTATTTTTATAAATATTGACTTGATTGAACAATTGAACAATTTTTTTGTAAATATTGTTGCTTTAGTAAATTGATGTGATTGATAATTACATGTAAATGCCATGACTTTGTAAATTTTTATAAGATTGATAAATATTTTGTAAATATCTCAAATATTAATAAATTTTAGAACATTAAAGGAACAACTTTTAATTAAAGAATTGAATGTGGTAGCATAAGGTTTTAATAGAATAGTCTCCTAACTCAAACTCTTGTTATTTTTTTAAAAGCAATTTTTTGTAGATCATAGCTAAGTTAGAATCAACTTACCATTGATCTTAATTAATTTTTTTTTTTGACTTTGCTCCCCTAGCAACTCCTAAAATTTTTCAAAATTTAAATTTATTTTAATTCCTCTTTGAGAATTCATATTAAATGAGTTAGGTTTAGTACAAATCGAGCTAAAAGAAATTAAATGAAAATTTAAAAATATGGGCTCGACACATATAAATTACAATCACCGTAAAAAAAAGAAATAATAAATATAATTAAATTAAAAATGTAAACCATATTCTTTATCTTCTTCACTTTTCACTATTAACTAAAACCTCCATGATTTGACAAGTCTTACTTAAAAAATATGATACATGTTTATTGGATATTCTTTAAATAAATGTCTTAACATAAACCTTGAATTATCTTCAAATCAATATGCAATTCTTGGTATGTAAGAAGTCATATGTTTTTATAGCTTGTACTTGCAAGTTTAAATTAGCATAGCATTGAAAAGGACGGGCTAATAAAGAAAATGAGTGAGGCAAATGGGTATCAATGAATGGATAAAGTAAAATCTTGGTTTGATTCTTCAATTGATATCTCCTCTAAGGTCTAATATAAATGGATGAAATGAAATAAAGTATTTGAAAAGTTTTACCTTCATGCTAAATTATGAAGCTTTAAGGCATAAGTTCATACGTTAGAATTCTCAAATCATTTTTTTTCAAAGATGTTAATAGGAAAAAGTTGATTACATGGAAGGTTTAAAGAAGTCTTTTTAAAGAGGAAAATGCATTCTCTTCTCTCTAGAATGCCCCTTTTGGGTTTCTTGTCCATCTTTTTCCCTCTATCTTGTCTTTTCTTCTAGTCTATTTGTTTAATTTATTTTAAGGTTTTTAAAACTCAGTGTCATTTCCTTTCTCTGCCCTTTTTTTCTTTTCCCTCTTCTCCTTTTTGCGTTTATTGTTTCTTTGCTCTTATGGAGGATGGAACCTCTTAGCAATGATCTCTTGTTGAGTCGCACACTTCAGGTGATTACTTTTCAATGGGTTTTGTTCAAAACCTAGTTGCATATGGTAAAGAAGGGGATCATATCTTTGATTTGAATTTATCTTGGTCAAAAAGATAAGTCTTCTCCTTTTTCCTCTAGTCATAAAGTATTTAAACTAACTGACCATGAAAATGTTAAGCCTTATGCCTTTGCTTTGAATAAGCCTTTAATTTCTTTAGGCCGACTTCAAACTCTTCTAGGTTTCGCTTTATACTAATGCAAACTGTTTTTAAGGCTTTTAGTTTTGCTAACTTACAAGTGAATGTTGGAGATCGTCTTTCTTTTATGAATATTACCTTGGAAGAACTCAATGTGAAGTTTGATAATTTAGGAAAAGTTAACCACCTTGGCTCTACTTTAGAGAAACACAAATCCTTTGCTAAGGCTTGCTACCCTTCATCTAATCTTTTGTCAATTGCAGAGTATAGACTAAATTTTTAATCTCCAATAGTAAAGGGTCTAATTCCTGCAGTGGGATAACATTCTTCTATAGCTCTAGGTAAAGCTAAATATTGGGAGTATACTCCATTAGGCTATTTCCTTGGGTGTAAAATGTTGAAGTAGCGAGTTCAATGTAAATTTTGACGAGAAAATGAATTGCACAATTACTCACTCAATTAGAATAAGATATCTTTAATTATCAAAACATATATATAAGTTGAGATGGTTTAATTTGTGCATGATGCGCCTTAAGTTTGTATATATGAAATGTTAAGCCTTTATATGCATATATATGCATTTTGGTTTTTTCTTGTATGTTGTCGCTTGATACAAACAGGTATTAGGCCTTACTTTCTTTAGAATTTGGTAAAGATCAAAACATGAAAGTTGCAAAGCTCTCTCTAAGCTTTTTGTAGCATCTTAAATCACCTCAATCGAAGTTTGGATGAGAAACATAAGGCAAAAATATAAAACAATGTCGAGCTGTACCGATAGGTCGAACTCGTAAGAAAAGGTCTAAACCTTTTGATGATCAGAAGGTTTAGGTGATTCAGAAGTTTGGACTTTTGTAGAAAGGTCTAGACCTTTTAAGCTTTAGAATGCCAACCCACAACAAGATGTCCAAAAGGTTTAGACCACTATGCAAAGGTCCGACCTGTTACAACTTTTCAACTAGCTGTTGGATATTTAATCCCTGACCATTTGAGAGGATTTTTAGGAAATGGATAAGGCATATAAATACAAATATTTGGGTAGTTGGAGGGAGTTCATAGTGCTGATAAATTGCATTTAAATCTTGTAAACATTCTCTTAAAGCTTGTATTATAATTTGTGTTATTTTGTGTAAGAGAGAGAAAATAAGTGTAGTGCCAGTAGATCTTAAGCTTACTATTTCATGGAAGGCCTATACTCAAGTGTGTTGTTGTGGTGTAGCTCCAGTTGAAGTATTGGTTGTTGAATTGAATGAAAGTGTGTGGAGTCTTCAATGAATAAGACATTGTGTGTGGAGCGTGGAGACCAGGAGGTGGACGAACTCCATATTAAATCTCAGTATAATATTATCCAATCCTCACTCTTTATTTATTCTACTTTATCATTGTTGTTTAATTTGTTATTTTACATAATTAGGCATTAAGTTCTTGAAAAGACAATAATTAGTGCATAATCCACATTTCTCAGGTGTTACTTTGATTTTACTATTGGTATCAGACTAGGACTCTAATTTATAGTGCTTAACCGTATCTAGAGTGTTAAAAATGTCTAGTAACACTCCAGGATTCATGGAAGGACAAGCTATAAATAGACCCCCCCCCCCCATTCTAACCAGCATTAATTATGCATATTGGAATTATAGGATGATGATAAGTTAACTTTAATTTATTCTTTTCATAGGAATTCGAGCATATTTTGATGAGTTTTTAATTAAATTCCTATGAATCTAGTGCTTTAAACGTTAAATTGTTGTTTTTCATCTCCTTGAATCAAATGAAGAAGAATCAGAGTGTTTTTAATCAGATTTAGAGCAAAAACAGCAGCAAAAGTGAAGACCAGAATTGTTGCACCCTAAATAATACTGTTCGAGGCCAAAATGTAAGGTAAAACAAGCAAAAATTGGTCTGTTGCACAATAAATTTAGCACTCAATGTGACCCTCAACACTTGTTTTGAGGAGATCAAGCCCAAACTTGAAGAAAGCTTATGTTGCGCCTCAATGTCAAGCCCTAAATCTGACCCACGATAATTGCTCAATGAAGATAAAAGCTTTTCCTAACTTGTTTCATGGCTTGAATCATCAAGCATCAAGCCTTAACAGTCTCAAAGTTAGCCCCCGATAGAACAATGGACAAAAACGATGTGTTTTAATAGAATTCATTAAAGAAATCGAGCCCACGCTTTTCATATAATATTCACACGTTCAACTTAACACGTGTCAAATATTTTTATGAGCTGGCACTTTGATGTGCGCAAGTGAAAAAATCATATTGTTACAAAAGAATCTGCCACGTCTATGATAAATCATCATTTTTTTTGTACCCACATCCTATAAATAAGTGTGCACATTTTGTAATGAGCATGATGTACAGTGTGCATAAAAAAGAATAGGTACTAACGTAGTGTAGTGAGAGAATTTCTGGAGCGAAAGAATTCAGGTTCTTCTTGCTTTAGAAAATTCAAAGTTTCTTATGTAAAATCATTTTAACTCGTTGTTTGTAATTTCTACAAGACTCTGTGATGAATTGTAATATTCTTAAATTAATTTCATATTATTTCTTTGGATCATGTTCGTAATTTCTAAATCCATTGAGAAATAATCTCCTACTGCTTAGAGTTTGTGAATCCAAATCTTGATTCATATGATTTCAAATGCGCTTTCAATTCAATATTGGCTGGGTGTTTATAATTAGTAGCTTGATTTTAATTTTGTGTGTATAATTGCATGGTGCACAAGTTAGATTCATGTTTGATTTCAACTAAATAGGCGAGAGATCATTCTTTTGAATAAATATTTCGCTACTAATGGAGTCGATTCTAAATATCTTGAGAAAGGACAAGTGAAGACTTTTGGATAGTTGTTTTGAAATTCATTGAGTTGGTTTTGAAAATAAAGGATTTTTAAACTTTATGTGAATCTAGGCCGAAGATAGCTTAAGAAGAGATTCCAACAGTCTGGTTTAGATCTAAAACTACTGACCTTTAGTGAGCTTTATTTTACCTCAGTGAATTCGACAGTGCAAACTCTAGCAAACAAATCTTTCTCTGAGTTTTGTTTTAAGAAATTACATGATAAGGAGTTGGTGAAGTAAATCATGGATTGTCGTCCTACATTGTTGCAAATTGATCTGTAATTTTGGTTAGAGAATAGTTGTGAATATTTTTAACATTAGCATAATTTCTGTTTTCATTATGATTTGCTAAATTTTCTTTGGCTAGATAATGGATGAAATGTGAGTATGATAGATGACACCAATCCCTTGGAATTGACCAAATTCTTTTTATACTATTTTGGTGGGTGCACTTGCCTTATTGTTGGTAGGCCAACAAAATTAGACAAAACCAACTAGCTTTATAAATTTCAAAATTTTCACTTCGAGTTGTTATTTTAAATTGGGTTTTTATAGCTATATATAGCTCAAACCAGCACCAAGCATATGGTTATCTTTATAAAAAACACAAAATTGGTTTTTATGGAGAATAGTTGAAGATGGTATTATAGTTATAGAAGATAAAGATGAGAATAGCTATACAAAGGTGAAAAAGAGAAAGTGCAATTAATGAAATAGTAATGAATATATTGTATTGTGGTTTAAATGAGATTAAGTTTAATAGAATTTGCACTTGTAGATCTACAAATGAAATTTGGGAAAATCTTGATAATATTTATGAAGGATCTACAAGAGTAAAAGATAATTAATCAGTCTTCTTTGTGGAGAATTTGAAATTTTCAAAATGAAGAGTAATGAGACAATAGATGAAATACAATATAGACTTATTCATATTTTAAATCAATTTTCTATACTTGGTAAGAGTTAATACTAACGTTAAGGTTGACTCTAAAATCCTTAGGTTCTTACCAAGGGAATGGGAGGCAAAGAGAACTACCATAGAGGAGACATATGACTTGAGTAAGCTCTTTAAGGAAGAACTTCTTGGCACTCTGAAGACCCATGAAATGATTAAAAGAAAAAAGGATGGGCCAACTGAGAGGGAAATTTCTCTAAAGACCTCTTGCTTAAGTTTAAGCTCGAGTGAAAATGATGATGGTGATGAGGAGGAGGAGTTAGACAAGTTGACAAGTAAGTTTGCTAAATTCTTGAAGATAAACAAGAAGATGAGGAGAAGGGATGATGTCGACATCTCAAATTCAAAAAGAGGACGATTATTACTTCAAGTGCAATGATTCGAGACAGATTCAACAACATTAGCCAATTGCTAAGAAGGAAAGCAAAGATGGAAAGAAGAAAGCTTATGTAGCAACTTGGAGATGATTCATTTGACTCGGATGAAGACATATGCTTAATAGCCTTAGATGACAAGGTATGCTCTACTTCTTCTCGAGTTCCTTATAATGAGATATGTGACATGTATGATAAAGAATGTAATGAATAATAAAGATGAAAAAAGAAGAATAGCTTCCTTAAACCATTAATGAAAAAAGTAGGAGATGAGCTTGAAATATCAGGAATGAGTATGATGAGACAAAAATTGAAAAATGAAAAATTGCATGAAGAAATTGAATACTTGAAATTGGAAAACAATAGTCAAAAAGTAAAAATGATGATTCGTGTGATATGAATGAAAAATTGAAAGTTGAAAATGATTTGCTTGGTCTTGAAGTTAAAAATTTAAAAAGTGATGATGAGATTGATGTGGGTAATAAGGATTGTTTAAAGGAGTTAGTTGACCTCAAAAGTGAAATAAGAAATTGAAAACTAACTTATGTGAAGTAAATGCAATCATAGCCAAATTCACCGAGGGAGAGAAAAATTTGAGTACCCTCTTTAGAAAGTAAAAAAGTGATTTAAGCAAGTATGGAATTTCCTATGATGGACCAATAGTTGCAAGCCTCATAAAACTTAGTTTGTGAGAGCTACTTATGAAACTTGTAACTATTATGGAAAGCTTGGTCAATTGTACACAATAGTGCAATAAGGAAAGTAATGCATTTGGGTCATAAAAGTAAGTTTGTGTGGGTGCCGAGAAGAGGAACTCTTGCTTTGACTAACCCAAAGAACCCAAGTAAAAATGGGTACCAAAAAGTAAATGTTGTTTTGTAGGTACCCTACGAACTTTAAGGGTGAAAATGGGGTATAATCTTTCCTTGGTTGATTTGCTTGTTTATACCCTTGATTTTGTGTATATAATGTGTTGATGTGCTTAAGCATTCAAATCTTTGAATTTTTGTGAATCTATGCATGATTTGAACTAAATTTGTGCTAAAATGGGGCAGAAAATGTATGAAATTGGATTTTCAAGTTTTTGGCACTTAAAGAATGCTTTGTCACAATTGATGTTTCTAAGTAAACTTGTGTAAATAGTGAAAATTCTTGAAAATGGATTTAGAAATTTATGCACTTTTGAGAAATCATATCACGTTAGTTTTAATTAAAACTAACACAAATTTATGTCTTTGTTGATATACATGAGTTTGGAAATGATCAAACATGTTTTTTATGCTTTTATCTTTATTATAGCATGAAATATGTTTTGCCTTTTCGATAAGTCGATAAGGGGAGAAGTGTCAGTTGCATAATTAACATATTTGTGCTATGTATGTGCTTGTTTTGAAAATTAAGTGTAATTAGTGGTTTTCTTTAATTAAGCATCAAGTTTTTTGAATTTATTTGCAAAAACTCTTTTAAAACCTAATTGAGGGGGAGTTAATTGTGCAATAATTATCCTCATAAAAAGGGAGGAGATTGCTGAGCTAGTGAGTTAAATGTGAATTTTGATGTGGAAATAATTGTACAATTACCAACTTGATTGGAATAAGATATACTTAATTAGCAAAACATATATATTAGTTGAGATGGTTGAATTTGTGCATGATGCCTTGTCTTTGTATATGATGATGTATTAAAGTTTATATGAGAGAGATATGACCAAAATATAAAACAATATCAAGCTGAACCAATAAGTCCGAACCTCTATACAAAGGTCCAAACCTTCTGATTAACAAAAGGTTCAGGTGACTTAGAAGTTGGAACTTTATATAAAGGTCGAACCTTTTGAGAATCAAAATGTTAACCCACTGCAAGATGTCCAAAAGGTTCGGACCACTGCATAAAGGTTCGGACCCATTGCAACTTTTCAACTGGTTTTGGGAGGGTTTTGGGGCAACTAATAAGGCATTTGGGAGGTTTATAAATACAAATGTTTGGGTAGTTTAAGGGAGTTCATAGTGCTCATAAATTGTATTTAAATTTTATAAACACTCTCTCAAAGCTTGTAATATAATTTCAGTTATTTTGTGTAAGTGAGAGAAAATAAGAGTAGTGCCATTAGTTCTTAAGCTTGATATTTCTTGTATGACCTAGACTTAAGTTTGTGAGTGATTAGTTGTAAAATCTTAAGTTGTGCCTAATTGCATAAAAGCTTATTATAAAGGCACAACTCAAGTATATTGTTGTGCTAGTGGTCGTTGTGGTATAGCTCCTCTTGGAGCATTGGTTATTGAATTGAATGAAAGTGTGTGAAGTCATTATTGAGTGAGGCATTGTTTGTGGAGTGTGGACACTAGGGAGCGGACCAAACTCCATGTTAAATCCCATACGATCTTCTATAACCCTCACTCTTTATTTATTGCACTTTATCATTGTTGTTTAATATTTTATTTTACATAATTATGTATTAGTTCTTAAAAAATAATAATTAGTGCATAATCTACATTTTATAGGTGTTATTTTTTTTTTTACATAAAGTACTTTTTCTTTGACTCAAAAACAACTCTAAAGATTTTAAAAACTATAACATTCTTGATGTACTAGGTAGCAAAGAGGGCTTCTTCTACTTCATATTTTCCTCTTAATTTGATGTAGAGCACATTTTAACCAAACCATGGTATTTTTCCCAAAGGTTTTTGGTGTTGGAAAGTGGCGGATAAGTATGTCACTTTTAAGTCCTAAGTAAGTTGTTAAACTTGCGATTCTACATAGAATCATCAGAGGACCAATAGAGTCGAAACGTAGAAACGTGCCAAGGATAGGTTGAATTCCTTCGGTTCAATATTTCTAATGGAAATGTAAGCTTTATAGGTGAAGAGAAACATGCTTTTAAAAATTATTATCTCCTTAGAGTAGTAAAAGAGAGTATTTTTTAAGTAAACGTCCTGGGTCAAGTGGCTCTAACTTGGAGATAAGAATATTATTTACTTCCATAAAGCTAGAGTCAACGCTGTAACAAAAGTTCTATTAGCTCTCTCATTAGAGAAGATGGATTAGTGGTTGTAGAGACTAAGAAATACATCATGAGGCTATGGGTTTTTTAAAAAACCTTTTTTATTCTACTTAGATGTCAAATGCTAATCACAATTTGGAAATTTTCATTTCTTATATGTTAAGCTAAGTGTAACTTGATTTTTAAACTCTCCTTTCTTAGATGATGATATCAAATCATTCTTTTTATCCAAGTTAATGGCAAATCACTTGGTCCTAATGGCTATTTGGTTAGATTTTTTTAAGGCTGCTTAGAGTATTGTAGGTTATAACCTAATCTCAATAGTAAAGGAATATCTTCTATTAGAATTTTTACCAAGGCTAGTTAATTGCAGCATTGTATCATTAGTACCAAAAGTGATTATTCCCACTTCCATGACGGACTTTGGGCTTGTTTCTTGTGATGTGATTTATAAGACTATCTCCAAACGTTTATCCAATCGTCTAAAATTTTCTCTGACATCCTTTGTTGGTTGGGAGCAAGCAACATTTATTCTTAAAAGTTGTATTGGAAATAATGTGTTTATTACCTAAAAGCATAACCATGGGTATCATTTAAATTTGGGTTCTTGTAGATGTGTAATTAAAGTTGACATCATGAAAGCTTATAACGCCCTTAGTTGGTCTTTTTTAGAGCGAGTCCTTATTAACATAGGTTTTCCTATCATTTCAAAAGGCTTATATCACAACACTTTTATGCTTGAAGGTTCTCCATCAACATCAATGGCAAAGCTTATGGTTTTTTTGTTCACAAGCTATAGAGCCTTCAACAATGGGACTTAATCTCCCTTTGTTTGTTTTAGTCATGGAAGTTTTATTTATTTTATTTATTTATTTTTTTTTTGAAGCTTTTATGAATATGCAAATTTCTTCTCTTTTCTTTTATCATTGGAGACGTAAACAAGAAAGATTAACACGCCTATGTTTTGTAGATGACTTGATAATTTTTTGCAAAGGAGATAACTTTTCAATAAACCTAGTGCACTAAGCTCTCTCCACCTTCGAAAGCTTATCAAGTCTCCATACTAATAAGAATAAAGTTTGGTGTTTTTTAGTAACATGGATGACACTTGCACAACCTCACCTTGCCAATGTATGTTTTCATGAAGGTATATCACCAATATGGTATCTGGGTGCCTCTCTTATCTACAAAATTGAAGAGAGCTAATTATGATGGGTTAAGTGCCTAGGATATTCACATGGATCGGCTCTTAGATGAGCAAAATTTCATCTTATGCCAATAGGTTATGTTGCAGGCAATGACTTGCTGATAGTGGTGCGTTGGGGGGTTGTTTGACATGACCACTTTGATGCTTAAGTTAACTTGTGGATTTGAGAGAGTAAAGTGTATTGAATTGAGTGAGCTTGGACTGGTTTGGATCAGATGCTCATACCTTTGGGGGTGATGTTCGATTTATAGATTTTGATCATACCATAACTAAGGGCCTGCAGAGTCTTACTTCTCATAAGCCTATAGCCCATATGGGAGTAGATGGTTTAAAACTTGAGGTAGCGGTCCTACATCGAAGTGGTAATGGTCAAACTTGTACTTGTTTCTAATGGAGATCAAAGTAAAGAGTATAGTCGTGGCCTCTAAGTGTGGAGTCACAATGAGAATTTTAAAAGGCTGAGGTCCTTATGGGACCAAGGCCCTAGTAAAGCATAAGCATGAGGCTAAGGCTGAGGGCCTTATAGGCTTGAGGTCGAGGCTGAGGTCCTCATTGGGCTAAGGCCTTAGTGAAATTTTTAAGCAAGAGCACCTGATGGAGCTTTTTGTGCACTATTAACCCATAAGTCGATGTTAGGCTTGTTAAGCTATATCCAAATATTCTCTATCAATAGGTTACAAAATATAAAATTAGCCTTCATCTATGTGCAAATATATTGGGCATCTACATTCATTTTGCCTAAGAATTAATCTAGAACATTGATTAGTAGCTAATGAGATTTTTCTATGGAGTGGAAGACCAAATATGTCTACTAAAGCAAAGGTTATATGGAACATAGTATGTTCCTTTATGTTGGAAGGTGGTCTTGGTAAACCTCAGTTGAAAATTTGGAACCAAGGAGCACAACGTAAGCATATTTAGCATTTATATAATACTAACTCTCGAGGTTTGTGTGTTAATTTGGTGTAATCAAATTTTCCTAAAGGTATGAGCTTTTGACATGTTAAATCTCTTCTTCATGTATCTTGGCAAAAATTACTTAAGTTATGCCTACTAGTACGTCATTATTTCAAGTGGTAGTTAGTCATGGTCTTTCCATTTCCTTATAGTCTAACTATTGGCTCCTATAAGGTCCACTAATAGAAATTTACACAAGTAGAGAAATAGTGGCATTGGATCTCTATATTAATTCTAGACGTTGCTTTATTATTGAAGATGATCAGTGGAGTCTTCCTCCCTCTTCCTTTTGGGAAAACTTGAATATCTTCCAATTGCTCAACTTAACTTCTTAAGTTCAAATAGACTTACTGAGCCACCAAAATATTCTTCATAATGTTGTTCATGTCTAAAGGATACCCTCAAATTATGTCTAATGGGCCAAAGTAGTTTAAGGAAAAAAAAAACCAATAGTTAGACATATCTTTATCCCATGGTTAGCATTAAATAAAAGCTATACACTTTGGATATGCTTTGTCTTTAGGAATAAATGGTGTATTGTTGCGCTCCTTGTAGTCACAAAACTGTTGCACCTCTGTTAAAGTAGTTGTTGTCTTATGCAAAAGCATCACAACACTATTTCACGAGGTATAATTATTCTAACAACTGCAAATGTTCTATATGTTGTTTGTTTTTGTTGGTTGTAGCTAGTGTCATGTGTTTGTTGGAGGCTTTTGGTTGTAATTCATGTGCTCATCATTATGATGATAAGAATGGTGGCATTTGCATCATAAATGGTGAGCACTAAAATGTTAATTTCATATTCTTGTAGGAGTTTCCTAGGCTCGGTTCTATCGATCCTTTAGTACCATTGGTGGAGTAAGCATATACAAGAAGTAAACTAGAGTTAATGATGATTCTAGCATTGGCACTTTATGTTCAAATTAGTGGAAGATTCTAGGTAATAGAAAATATATGCATAACAGAGTAAATAGGATGTTGGGGATAATAATAGAGTTGTTTATATGTACTTATAAAAGAAGATGGACAATGTTACATGGGATACATCGCTTTGATTTTTTTAGCGTCAACACCATACAAATCATTTGGAATTAAAAAAATAAAGGAAAACCAATTTAATATCCATTGTTGCAATGTCTCAACATCCAATGCCCAATGCATTACAATTTGGAAGTCACGACGATAAACTACTGAAGAATCACAACAATTATGGCAATTACATGCATTAGGCTTTAACACAAGTTAAAGGCCTAGGCACTGTAACATTATGCCATCCTAGCATTTATAGTATTAAAATGCAATGGGTTCACTACGAAATCTCTTTTTTATATATTTATTTTCTTTTTATTAGGTCATTAGAGATAATAGGAACTAACTTTTTAATTTGGAAGGTGTTAGGGCTCCACTGGTCCTCCCTTTAGGGCCATCTCTAATTAGCAGGGTAGTTGGGAGATATCTTGTATGGAGGGATGTAGTAGAGGACAATTTATAATCCATTTGTCGTGATGACATATTATGCCTTCTAGTAGAGGGTTTCCATGAGTTGGTCTTAGGTTGGATGGTCCGGTTCCGATAGTAAATAAATTTTGAATGTAGAACAACGAATAGGGGTGTGCAAAAAAACCGAATGTTTAGGATTAACCTAACCGAAACCGAAAAATTTATCCGAAAAAACGGTTAACCGATCCATCGGTTTAGGTTTAGGATTATCATTTCTAATTTTTTCGGTTTCGGTTTTTATATATTAAAATCCAACGGATTCGGTTAACCGATCCATAATTATAATATATATAATTTATAATATACCCATATAATTACTTTTTAAAAAATATACATATAGGAAATAGGATGTTCAACTTCATGTCTTCAACGTTGATTGGAAAGTGGAAACCCTACCTTTTGTTTTCTTAGCCGCACACTACACAGCACAGCCGCACCCCCCCCCCCCCCCCCCCACACACACACACACACACACACACCACAAGAGCTACATCCTACAACTACACAGTACACACCATGGCGAGGCGACCACCAGCCCTCCTTCCAGCCTTCCCTCAACTTCAACTACGGATTTCATTTCCTCACCGCAGCGGCGTTAGCTCTTAGTCTAGCAATCTCCAGTCCTCTCCGCAAGTCGTTGTGTCTTGCCTCGATCTCGTCCTAGAGAGAAGGTACACAACATTCAACTTGAAATTCATCAAAATCACTCTTCAATATTCTTTCTCTCTCTATATTACATAGTTGAACCTTCTCCACTTTGTCTCTAAATTTTCTATTATTAACACCGAATCAAGGACAGCTAATCTAGAAATCAGTCTTAAGGTGTTCATGTTCGAGAACAAGAAAAGATCAACCTTTCGGGAAGTGGAGCGCAATTGTTAGTAAAGTGATGGTAATGGAACATATAGGTTGAATGGGTTAGTTAGGTGGGATGTTGCTTTCACCACAAGTGTGAGTGCAAGCTTCGACCCGAAACAAATAAAAAAAAAAAAAAAAAAGCACCAAGTTTAAATTCAAAGCTGAGCTTATAAAAGCCATCCTAGTATAGCATATGTATAGATAAACTTTATCCATTCATACGTATGGATTACTTTTTATACTATGGAAGTATCTTTCAGCACTCTACAGTTTCTCCCATTTTTCCCTCTTGTCAAAGCAATAAAAGAGATGGTTGGAACCATTTATTTTCAAGAATATAGGTATAGATTCACTTTATTGCTAGGGAAAAAAAAAAGGAAAAAGAAAAGGGGGGTATTAATGGCTTTGTGGTGAAACTTATATTGCTTAAGATAGGGCAAGTTATGCAAAGTTTTCTACGTTGCTCTCACCACAAGACGCATTTTTCGAATTGAAAGACAATACACATGAATGGAATTTTTAAACACCTTTGAGCTAATTAATAGTAGCGACTTCGTTTTGCAGAGTGACCCGCCCCTGAATTTTACAAAATTAATAAGCATAAAACAAGTAAGATTTGGGTGTTTGTCAAATGGAAGGGATTCGAACCTCGGTATGCTGACTGAGTTGAAGCACAGATGTGCGTTACAAATTCCGTTGGTTCAAGTCTTTGGACCTTGAGCAGGAAACATTTTGGGGAATTTAAGATATAAAAACTAAAAAAAGAAAATTCTCTAATTAGTATTTAACTAATACCTTCAAGACGTGCATGGGCATTTTCTCATATAATACATTAATGTTTAGTTAGATGTGCGTCACACAAATACAAATCTGATAAATATAAAAAACACAGAGATGGCAATAAGACTTTTACATCGAAATTTTTGAGTCGAAATGAGATGAGATATAGACACTACTGATGTTTATCTCGTCTATGTTCATGAAGTTGTACTTATTGTAGTATCATAAATATCTGTTCTTGTCATTGCTAATATTTTACTAGCTATTATTATTTTATCTATATGTAGTACATGTTTTTTTTTAGGTCATTTGCAATACATGTGTTTGTTGGTATCAAGTTGTTAATAGTTTTTTCTGGAAGAGTTTATCTTGCATGTGTTATGGAAAAATCTTACGTCATTCTATCCTCTGTTATTGTTCCACAAGGATATTGAAAGTTATTAATTTTTTTTTTAATTGAAAGTGATGTGCCATTGCTGCTGCTGCTGCTACTGATATCCTGTTATGTTTTGTTGGAAATGTTTGAGTAAATTTTTGGCCTCATACAAGGTATTTCACATATTGTGTTTGACACTCAGCATTTTTTGATGATTTTTTTCAACTATTCAAGACTTTTTTGGACACTGGTTAACATTTAGTTATCTGATGAAACATGTTATATATATATCCATGGAGATGATTCCTTGCTTTGTTTTAGTGGATAAAGCTGTAATCGAACAGCTAAACCAATTTTAAAAGATGAAACATGAAAGCATTGTTTTTTTATTACTTTGTTTTTCTTTTTTTATCTAATTGGTATCATGTTATGTTAACAAGTGAGATTCACTTACTAAATTTAGTTTTACCTAATATATCTTTTTGTTTGATATTGTTGTAGATGTCTAGCATTGGGGACAATGAAAAACTACAGACTCTACTTCAAATGAGGTCCCTTAAGCTTTAGTTAATGAACGTGAGCTCCCAACCTTTAAGTGGTGATGAGAATGCAACAAAATATCCTCCCCCTCAACCAGCTAATTCAAAGGTGCGTAAAAGAAAACCATCTTGGGTTGGGAACATTTTGAGAAGAATAATGATGCCAATGATCCTAGAGCTACATGTAAACATTGCAAAATCTTATATTTACGTTACTAATGGCACAAGTTGTTTGGGTAATCATCTAGTAGGTGTAAAAAGTATCCTTATAATGTTGACAAGAGCCAATCAACATTAGCTTTTAACCTACACTAAATTTGATGAGGGGACTTGTGCAAGTCTGCTTAGTAATTGGAAGTTTGATCAAGAAGAATGTAGGAGATATCTAGCTAGGATGATCATTGTTGATGAATTATCTTTTAATTTTGTGGAACATGAGGGGTTTCGTGATTTTTGTCAAGTGATGCAACCACGTTTTCGAATCCTTCACGTACAACTATAGGAAGAGATTGCTACAATATTTATAAAGAGGAAATCGGAAAATTGAAAAAATATTTTAAGAATGTCATCAAGAATTTGTCTTACTACTGATACATGGACATCTATTCAAAATTTGTCTTATATGTGTCTTACTGCACACTTTGATGATGATTGGAAAATACAAAAGAATTATTGCTTTTTGTCCAATTTCTGGTCATTCTAGGGAGGTAATTGGCATGGCTGTTGAGAAGTGTTTACTTAATTGGGGAATTGATAGGGTGTTTACTGTAACTGTTGACAATGCATCCTCAAATGATTTGGGCTTACAGTATTGAAAAGAAGGTTAAATAGTTGGAAGGGAAGTGTCTTGGGGGGTGAGCACTTACATGTGAGATGTGCTGCACACATTTTGAATTTAGTTGTAAAAAATGGTTTGTGTGAAATAAATGACTCTATTGTGAGAATTAGACATGCAATAAAGTATGTGAAATCTTCTCCTTCTAGGAACCAAAAGTTTAAAAATTGTGTAGGAAAATAGAAGATTGATAGTAAGAGTCATTTGTGCTTAGATGTGGAGACTAGATGGAACTCAACATACCTAATGTTGGAGGCAGCTTTGAAATTTCAGAAAGCTTTTGATTTGTTAGAGGTCACTGATAGTAGGTATTCTATGGATCTTACTATGAAGAAGGGCACTCCAACGTTTGATGATTGGGAATATGCTAGATCATTATTGCTTTTTCTTAAGATTTTCTATGACACCACTTTGAATTTGTCTGGTACACTTCATGTCACTAGTAATGAATATATGAAGAAGATTTATGGTCTTGGCATGATGATTTCTGATATGATTGAAAAAGGTAGAGATCCTAGTTTGAAAGCAATGGCTCTTAGGATGAGAAGAAGTATGACAAGTATTGGGCAAATATTGATAATATCAATGTTTTGTTATTTGTTGCATTAGTTCTTGATCCTAGATGCAAATTGAAATATGTTGACTATATGGTTGGTGAATTTTATGATGTGGGTATTGCAAACAAACTTAAAGAAAAGGTGAGATTGTTTTGGACTCTTTGTTTAAGTCTTGTGGTGCTTCCAAACTTACATCTACTATCCATAAGAGAAGAACAACAAGATTTGCACACATCTATGGTGGTTGATGAATATCAAGATGTAGGCCAATACTTAGATGATAAGTTCATGAAGCATGGTGAGGATGAAGGAAGTGAGGATTCTAAAAGCGAATTAGAAAAATATTTGCATGATGATTGTGAGAGGAAGGTATCTTTTTTGATATATTGGGCTGGTGGAAAACAAATCCATCTAAATACCCAACGATGGCTTTAATAGCAAGGGATGTGTTAGCTATTCCCGTGTCTACAGTTGCTAGTGAATCCGCTTTTAGTACTGGAGGTCGTGTGCTTGATTCATTTCGGAGTGCTCTTACACCTAGACTTGTGGAAGCTTTAATTTGTGGACAAAATTGGTTGAGGAATTCAAGTCAATTAATATATCTTGAGCCTATCTTGGAACAATTGAGTCGGTATCCATAGGTAAAAGTATTTCTAATTTTCATTTTTTTTTGTTTTATTGATATTTTACTTCTATATATAATTCATTGAAATTCTTTGTTTTTTTCTTTTTTTTTATGTAGAAACATCTTGCATTACGGAAGATCATCCTCTTTGCACGATTGATGATTGAGAAAAGAATGTAAGTTAATTTCTATAGTGTATTTTTTCTTGCTTTGTTTTGCTATATATATTCAAGTCCATATTATAAATTTTTTTTATTAATAAATTTCTTTGTTTTGCTGTGTTTGAGACGTTGACCAGGATTGCTCAAGTGATCTAGGCTTAATCCTCATGAGAGGAGCAATGCAAGGGAAATCTGCTATCCTTGTGAATTCTCTACCTGACCGTGGATTTGTTGTTTTAATTCATGGAGCCTCAAAATGAAAAATGATTTAAAGGAAGGATCATTTTCTCTTTTATTTTCTTTTAACTAGTGTTCTTAGGCAAGTGAAGGTTTTGTTGAATATACATTTGGATGTTAATTGTGATCCATTGTGGTATTAAATGAACACGTGCAACAAAGCCAAATTCTTGAGTTCATATGCAGGGGAAAAAATCAGTAGTAGATGGCGATTGTTGGGATTAGCCATGGGTAGGCTAACAGCCAGTGATAGCATGGTTCTTGTTTCTTACCACAATGGCTATTTGTTTTGTGCTTCGTATAACTCGGTCCAGAGCAATGGGATTTAAGATAAGTAGGTCTATAGTAAGAATGGTCAGGAGATTGACTAGTACATATGCCAAAAACGACACTCAGGAGGATGTTTTACAACTGTCAAGTTTTCAAATTAGGCATTAATGTTGAAGTATCAAAGATAACAGTTGAAAATAAACTTATTGGAACAATGGTAACAATGATAAGAACATAGGAGAAAAAGGCTATTATGGTTGATGGTACCGATATATATTAACAACTATTTCACATGTTTTATATTCTCAATTTATAGTTTTTAATATAATTAAAAATAGTACTCTAATTTTTTTATGGACATATTGAAAAATATGTTTAACGGTAAATTTTGCATAACTATTATGTTAAATGGTTAAAAACCGAAAATCGAAAAAATTAACCAAAAAAAAAGGTTAACCGTTAAGGTGGTTAACCGTTCATAATGGATCGGTTTAAGATCAGGATATTGAAAATCCGATCATTACGGTTAGGATAAAAAAATAGGGTCACGGACCGGTTAACCGAACCGTGAATACCCCTAACAACGAATGTAAATAAGATAACGTGTGTCAAAATGAAATATAGAGAAAAGTAAAATATTCTAATTTAAGACAGGTTCCCACCTAACCTTCACAATTAGAGTTACCTTTGAAGAGGAAGTTTTGATATGAAACTTTTAAGGTTAATTCCAAAAAATGTTACTTGTGCTTCAGCCTATTTGCAAACACATGATCTGTCTTAGCATTTTTGATAAATAAGTGGCCTATATGCAAACACAGTTTCGAGGTTATCCATATATTTTAAGCATGAAAAATGAAAAATTTACATATATTATAATGAAAAATAAATCTACTTAAAATAATAATATTAAAAAATTAATAATAAATGTTTTTAAATAGTATGATTGATAGTTAGACTCGCAAATTGATGGAAATATAACTTATATAGTTATATTCCGTAAGTCGTTTTCAAAAAAATAAACTATAAAATGTTTATATTTTCCAAAATAAAGAAAAATATTTTTTATTAATTATCCTTCTTTTAAATAAACATTCAAAAATTAAAAATATTTTCATTAAAACAAACTGGTTAATTTACAAGAAAACAAAAGAATACAAAGATAGGTACGATTTATTGGCAATATAAAAGTCACAATACAACACATGCTAAATGCTTTATAAAACTAGCAAGTACTTTTGTTTCGGGAAAGAAAAAGGGGGGAAAGAAAAACCTAACAGGTGCTTGAAAAAGTATTCATGTCGGAACTGATGTTGGTAGTATTGAATGCTAACAAGGGAGGTGTGAGGGTGTATTAATAATAAAAATCATATCTAAACTTTTGTTTAATTAGGTATTAGAATTGTTATTTATAATAATTTAGTATATGAATAAAGTTTTTGTATATTTTTTTTCATACTTAAAGTTTTAGTTTTAATAATTTTGGTATCTGAACAAAACAAATTCAATCAGATATGAAAAAAATCTACGAAAACTTTGTTCAAATATCAAAATTATCAAAACCACATTTTAGGTACCAGATTGAATTTTTATGAAAATTTATATATTAAATTGTTTAAAAAAAATTTAAGTAACTGATTAAATATCTTGTGAAAGTTCATATAATATTTTTTTATATTAACCTGTGCGAGAACTTAATTTTAAACTCCGTTTTGGAGCGCCTCAATACCCATTCGAACGCCCTTCAAATCTGGGGATCCATTCGAGACCAAGGCTCCTTAAATTTAGAGCTCACTCAATTGCATCGAGACCCTATTCAAATAGAGTCCCGTATAAAGTCCAGGACATCATTCCTTTTCTTTTTTTCCCCGAAGTCAGGACCTCATTGAAATGCCTCAAATGGCCATCAAAGGAAGTCCTTAAACAAACTTCTCAAACCCTTTTATCTGACTTTATTCATATTGCTTAATGAGCCACTCAAATGAAATCCATGATACGAACTCGAACAATTTTAATTTTTACTCCATTTCAAAGTATTCTCCTTTAGTTCTTGAATTGGCATTTTTTCATGATAAAAATTACTCTTAAAACTCTAACAAGCAACTAATGTCATGATAATTCATGCCAACCGAATTCCTTTTAAAATTTTGTCAAAATTTAATACTGTGTTGTCAAAATCAATTGAAACCTTTCTAGTTTAATACACTTCAATTTAGCAAACAAAAATGGCATGTGATCGAAAGCAAACTCATCGTGCCTTTTTACATTGTTTGGGAAGAGGAGTAACGGATGCTTTTCCCTTAAGAAAATGGTGAGATTTGAGTGGTATTATTGAGTTTGAAATGTTCTTGAATATCAATGGTGTGCATAGCCGGAGGAGGGGTGGGCAGAAAAACTAATCAAACCGAACCAATTCATAAACTAAATAAAATTAAACCTAAAATATTGTTTTCTTATGCAATTTGATTTGTAAAATTTCTGATTTAAACTAATTTGTAAATTTATGATTGGTTTAATGGGATAAATTGAATTAATTTATAAAACCGAATCAAACCGTTTTCGAAAAAGAAAATATGATAATTCTTACTTGTAATTATAAATTGCTTCATGATGAATGATTAGAGATCATATATTTTCTTACAGTTTTATTATAATATTTATTAGTTGATAAATATTGATCAATATTAATTTATTCTTCTTTAGACTTAATAAGGTATAATTTTCTATTGGTGACTTAATGTTATTTTTTCTTCTTAATTTTTTTAACTATAGACTATAGAGTTTATTTATTTAGGTATAACTCTTATTATGTATTAAATATTCAATATAGTTTTTTGGTGAGTTACTTTGTTGATATATAATTGATTAAATGGTTTTGTAGAATTATATATTATGGCTCGCTATGTTTCAGTTAGTTAATATACTTTGTAGGAAGATAACTAGACAGTAATTGGATGAATTTATGGAATACTATGGTTTATGAATATAATAGTTTTACAAAATACTTTGTTATAATGTGATATTTGAACATTGTAAAGAAATCTATTCTTTCTTTCTTTCTTCAATAGTCTTTCTTTTCCCTCAAAAAGTTAGAAAAATTGAATCATATATATAATTATACTTATATACATTTTGTAGCAGCAATGTCAATTACCTTCATATCATTCTCTCTCTCTCTCTCTCTTGAGGTTTTAATATTTGAATCTTCTCATAAATATAAACAATTAGAACACTAATTTTCTTTTTAATTATAATTTGATTTAATCCATAATTCAAATCAAACTAAACTATTATTTTATGATTTGTAAATTTTCTAATATAAACCACATACTATAAAATTAATGGTTTAATTTACGATAAGAAAAAGATTGACCGCAAAACATAGATTAATTTAATATTTAATAAAAACCAAATTAAATCGATCTATATCCACCCCTCCGTAGAGCCATGCCACTTTGCATTTTCCAATCTTCACATGAATCGTAAGAAAAGAATCCAAAATCTTCCCATGCCATGATCGGGCCAAAATCTGTTGAGTAACCTAAGACACCATAAAGTGCAAGTGCATAGCCGATGTGTTACCTGCTCAGCTAGCTTTAGTGTTACTATTTTGAAGCAGATGAAATCGAGTGCAATCGGAACAGAATAAATCGAAAAGCATCAAAATCAAGAATTAATTATTGAATAAGTAAATAAGTAATTCGATTTCATCATAAAATAATCAACCTTGCCATTAATGAACGAACAGGTTATTACGAGAAAATTGGAGCGATTACATTTAGATTTCCATCTCTCTGCCCGTGTTAATAGCTATAGCCATAGAAATTTATTTGTTATGAAGACAACATTGACAAGAAGCACAATTGTCCGAGCAAAGAAGGTTCGGTTATACTCGGTAGAAAATGGAAAGAGACACGAACAAATATTGAAAGTCAAAATCAAAAGATTGCTTGCAAAGACTTGTTAATATCAAAGCTAAAATGCAACTAACCGACTTTGGTTTCGAATCATCTTTTCTGATAAATTATGAAATGGATATAAATTTCTATTACGTATAAAACAATGCAAGAAAAGTTAACAAGCTAAAATATCAAAAACTCTCTCACAACAGGAACAACTGTCTACTTGCTACGTTTGACGCACGCCTTCCTTGACCCTTCTTGGGAGGTCCCTTTCCACGTCGCTTCAACATCTCAAGCTTTGACAAGCGCCTGTAAGCCATAAAAAAGAGCAGTGATTATTCCAAAAAAAAAAAAATGGAGAGATGGCTATTGGCTTTATTGAGCTTAGGATGGTATTTTTCCCTCCTTTTCTCTATTGTACGTAATCAGATACGCATCAAGGAAAGGTCCATAACGGAAGCATTATTGGAAGACATATGATTGTTGTTAGTAATATCAAAAACTGTCCCTTGAGACAGCCGTATAGGCTTAAGAGTCAATCTGCAAAAACCAAATAATGAAAGAACAGAAGGCCTACAGATCCAATGCAGTATAATTTGACAAAAGCAGTACTCAGTGAATACAGGGACTCCCAGGAGTAAGGTTGAAAAAACAGTCGATGCAGTGACCAATACATATGGATCTCACGGTAGGTGTTGGTGAGAATTAACTGCCTTGTCCAGGGCTCAAGACCTTATAAATATTCTTCCACATTTTGCCCATAAAGATGCAAAAGATATTGAACTTGAGGCAACAGGCAAAAAGTTGAGGTCCAAAATTATGTCTGATTCGCAGAAATCTTTTACTGATAGTATGGTTGGTAATACCTCAAACCTCTTAATCTATTATAACAAAACAACAATACATACTCCAGTTCACTAGATAGCACGGGATGCTGAACTGATACTCCAATCACCGACACCATGATACTATTTCAACCTAACTACTAAGTTAGAAACATGAAACCCCTTAGATGCCTTTTAACTTGCCTTTAAAACTTCTAAATATGTTAAATAAAACTATATAATCTGTACTCCTAAAATTCTCTTTCTAAGAAATGACACCCTTTTACTCCTAAAATGAAATATTGAAGAAACACCAAGAACAAAAAATCAGTGCAAACCTTTCAACGCAGCCTATAAATAGGATAAGGAAGCATCAATACATCAATTAAAAATGTGAGAGAGAGAGATGGAGAAAGGAGTTACTCTCGTTCTTTCTGAGCCATGACAAGAGGATCATCTTTGTTGATATCATAAGGGTACCATGAAGCGACTTTCTCCCCAATCATCTTCTTACGCAGAATCTTATGGGGGGATCTTTGGCCTGTCGGGTTAAGCACATGTCCAAATATTCTTGCCCTTGCCTCAGTCACTCCCTGAGTGATTGCTGCAGCTAGCAGATTCTTGAAGCCCCCAGTACTCATCCTAAACCTTTCTGTAAAGGAGAGAAGAAAAGACAAATTATATAATAATATGCAAACATCTGGTGCACTTGTCAACACACACAAGGGAAAAAATAATAATAAAAAAAGAAGTTTCTCCTGACAAGAACATAAATTTTGCATCCCAAGAAGCAATGTCTCTAGCTTATAAACTAAATGTTATTTCAAAACATATACACAACGTTCAAAATCTGCATATGAGCATGGCATGAATATGAGAAAATGCAAAATGCAAAGATCTTACATCCTTGCCCTTAATTTCCAAAACAAAGTTTCAATGCTTACAGAAAATTGCATCCCCTAAAATTATCATTTGTCCCTATCCCAACAAATAGAGGCAAAATTGCACTGTCACCCTTGTAGCAAATGGTTAAGTGGAGATGATACCCCTCAATTCCAGATTTACACCTGAAGTTTGAAATTACTTAATATTATACATCATTGAAATTTTACTTGTTGCAATTTATACCCAAAAAAAAATACACAATCAAATATTTAGATATCAAACTTACCACTTCCATCATCTTTAGATAATATGTCGAACGGTCATTGGTCTAACTATATAGTTTATTAGATGGGGTGAGATAGTATGCTTGACCTTTTTCCCCCCACTTAATTAAGGGTAGGGAGATAGAAATTATGCCATTTTGCCTTTTCCCATATTCACGCGATGCTTATATATGAATTTTGTATGACTGTATAAATGTGCCAGACATCTAGTGCACTTGTAGGGGGGAGTTAAAAAAAAAATAATGGTAATAATAATAGAAGGCAAAGTAGAAGAAGCTGCAGCCAAGAATGAAGAGTTCTCACTTCAGAAAGGATGAGCTTTCTAGCTTTTACTACATCATTTTTCTTCATATAGCACAAAAACATCCCGTGCACTTGTCAAAAAAGAAAGATGCAGACAAGAATGAAGAATTTTCATCCCAAAAGCACAGCTCTCTATCCTTTAAATCATGTTACTTCATAGAGCACATAATGCATGAATATACAAAATCTGCATACCAGCATCACATGAACATGGGAAAAATGTAATTTGGCATGAATTTTTATATCCTTGTTCTTAAATTTCAAAAGAAATTTCGATGTAGATGAGAAAATTAAATTGCACCCCCTAAAATTATGCTCTCTATGTGCATCCACCCTTAAAATTACTATCTGAATCTTGGGAGTTTTTCAATTCTTACACCTAAAATTTGAAGCTACAAACACAAATAAACTTTTTACTTGTCAAATTTTGCACTTGAAATTTGAAGTTGCAAAATGTTACACTCAATCAAAATTTTACTTGACAAATGGTCCAGCAAAATTTGACAAGTAAAATCTCAAAAAGATGAAGTGACAAATGGTCTCTGGTTGAAAAGAGTAAATGTCATCAATTAAAGGTGAGGTAATAAAATTTGACAAGTGAAAGTCTAAATTTGAGTATTGACATTTAAAAACTTCAAGTTTAATAGTGATCTTGCATTGTCCTCATTTCAAAACATGATTTTCTGTCTGCAAAACTTTCAAAAAGGTCCACTTAAATCTTAATCCATCTCTGAAGCTTTTAATTACAACGGAAAAATTTGAAGGCATACGGCCTTTTAAGGATTTTCTGAGAAGTAAAATCATACCATGTAGTTTAGAAATTGCATCCATGCCTGCATAATGATTTTAGAGGTTGAAATTGTAAATCTCCAAACTAAAAACACGATCTTCTTCCATAAAACTATTAATCAAAACCAATACAAGTGCTAAAACACCCAACATCATCGAATCCTCAGTTGTGTTCTTTAATTTAATATATGTTATTACTAAAAATTAAAGAATGCAATCATGTGCTTGATAGTATAGTTAATTCTATTCCATCAGTTCATCTAATTATCTGAACTAGAGATTTGGAAAGAGATTTATTCTTGCAAAATACAACCAAGATTGTAGAAACTCTTTGTCATGATTCCTCAAATTTGATGCTATAAGACAGTAATGTATTGACCAGCACCCTAACTAGCAATAGAATCCAAAAAGTATAATCTAATTAATTATATAATAAAAAAACGCGCGCGCAAGCACACACAAATGCCCAAATGTAGAGTGACGTGGGCCAAAAAATTGTGGGTATTTTACACATCTTGACATATTCACAAACACCTGGTATGCAGTATCAAATTGTGCCACTTTTGTAAGATAAAATGAGGAAAAGGACAAACAAAGTAGGAAGGGAAGAGAGGATACCGTGGATTTGGTAATGTGGAGGACGGAGAAATGGAGCAAGTAACCGGATATGGCCGGCGCGCTGCAGCTACGGTAAGTGGAACAGTTCGAGATGGTGCGTGAGGAGGACTGAAACGGTGGTGTCCGATCTACTAGGCCTACTAGGCCAATTGTTAGGAATTGAAAAAAAAACAAACCGATATGGAGTGGGGCAGTGGTTCTCGCGATTCATGTAACCGGATTTGGAGTTAGTGTCACTTATAATAATACAAACAATTAATTTCTAAAAAAATTAAAAAATACTTTATAACTTATACATAAAAGTTGACTCAAAAAATATATTTTATACCAGCTTTTTGTTAGTAAAATTAGTTGTTTATACTTTATAGACATTATTACTTTGTTGTAAGGATATTAACTTCATCAACCCCTTATATTATATCAATTATCAATATTCTTATTATTACAAATGCACTTTAATGTGGCTTAACTAAACGTACCCTTTTAGCATATTTTATATACTAAGCCTTATTTGCATCAATTCATATACTGTTAATTTCCTATTTGAACTTATTCAAATTTAAATGCCTTTTTTGTGGTATAATACCTTTGATATGATATAATATGTTGTGCAAATATACTTTCCCAAATACAAAATGTGGTTAAACTATACATTACACTAAAATTTTTTAAGGTCCAGGGAAATTGCTAATATGAATGGTACGGATTGGTTTAAAATTTACAAAATCGAACCACTTTTCTCTGATTTGGTTAAGTTAAGATGGAAATTCAAATAAAATGGAATGGTGCCCACTTTAATTTTTAACTGTTAAGAGGAAGAATTGGATCTCATTCATCTCATTGGAAAGCTAGTAATCATATCACTAAATTGCAATGGTCTTAACTGGTAGATTCTAATTGACACACTCTATGAATGTCAAAATAATTTTACTTTTTATTTAACTTTTTAAGTATAATAAATTATCTATTATGCACAAATGAAACTATTATATACAATACATCCTAGAGCTTGTGGTTTGAATTTTATGGGTTAGAGATGGTAATAATAATAATAATTATAATAAAGGCTATTAAGAGTAATATTTCCAATCCAATGTTTTAAGAATAGTTATTTTATTTCTTTTCTGCCACTCCAATGTGTTAAAAAAAAGTGATAATGTTATGTTTTAAGAGTATTTTTTTTTTTTAACATAACAATCATTCATATATATAATTATCCATTGTCAAAAACACCTTCTGGAGGGTTAATACCCGACATACATAAATTAAAATCTAAAAGGGCTAGCTTTAGCAGTTGAGAAGGGGGGTTACACCACCAATCCATAGGACACATCCCTTTCCTGGTCATAACAGCTACCCAATCGGCAACCATATTTGCCTTTCCAAAAACAAAAGCAATAGACAGATTATCAGAGAAGCACTCTAAGGACCTTTTGATATTTTCCAAAAGAGGTTTGGAGGCCCAATGAGATTTTCTCTTAATACCTAGGCAGGCTTGTACAATTGGCAAGCAGTCCGATTCTAGAATGAAGTTTGTCCAGCCCATATCAAAAGCCAGGTCAAGGCCCAGGAGTATTGCTCTGCATTCCACTTCCTCCGCATTTTGTCCATAGCAGACCATCGTACGTCCTCCCACTATCTTTCCTTCGGAGTCACGTGCTACCACCCCCACTCCTGCTTGTTCACCTTTCGATCTCCACGACCCATCCACATTTAATTTTACTCTCCCCGACGGAGGTTTCTCTACACTTTATCTTCCTCCTTCTACTCGACACTAGGTTCATTAGGGTTTGTTGAGAGATTAACCACTACACCCATCATGGATTGGGATTGTGCCAGCACTTTGGCCAACTCGATTTTTTCCCCTTCAAACACCGCTTTGCATCTTGTTATCCAAATGCACCCTGCGACTGTGCTAATCTTAGCCTCAGCTTCGGAATTGCTTTACCCCTCTGAGATGATACTTAGAGTAGCCATTGGAAAGTGGATTCAATTTGTTGCTTGTCAACTCGGATTCCAAGACACCCAAACCATATTGGTTAGGTCCATTCATAAAAAAGGAGCGCATGTTCGATCGTTTCAATCTCTCCACATATTGAACATAGTGGATCAGGTATTGCTCTTTTTTTGAACATATTCTCTAATGTTGGGAGTGTATTAGATCCGATTCGCCACAGGAAATCATGGATTTTAGGAAGGGTCTTGATATTCCAGATTCTTTTCTACTGAGATTTTGACACCCCTTTTGATGAGGAAGCCATATCTGGTGAGGGAGTTTTTTATTTTGATTTCAGGTGGTGGTACACTGACTTGACTGAGCAGTCTCCTTCTCGCGTATGTGGCCATACAATGGAATCAGCTTTATGTGACCTATTCAGAGGTATATTCCAAACCCTAGTCACTTCATTATTTGGTAGAAGCTGTTTTAATTTTCTTGCATTCCATGTGTTTGTTCCCGCATTTATAAGATCTTTAACCAAGATATCATCTGTAATTTCATCCTCGATATAGTTAAGGATAGCTCTTAGGATTAGAGGGACCCATCTATCCTTGAAAACTCTTATTCTTGCCCCTGAGCCAACTTGCCAGATTCCTTCTCTAAACACTTCATCTCTCCCCTTTAAAATGTGTTCCAGGCCCATGACGGTTTCCCACCTCTTGAAGCATCTCGAAACTCTTTATTGGGAAAGTATATTCCTTTGAGAAATTTAACCCAAAGTTCAGAATTACCCTGTTCCACTCTCCATGCTAGTCTAGTTAGCAAGGCTAGATTAAACATATGTAGATCCTTAAACCCCAGACCTCTTTCTTCTTCAGCCTTCGAAAGCATATCCCAACTTTTCCAGTGTATTCTATGTTCCTCCTTCCTTTGACCCCAGAAAAATTTGGCAATGATGCTGTTCATTTCCTTGCACCACTTTTTGGGTAACAGAAACAAGCCATTGAATACATAGGAATTGTTGCTATTATTGATTTAATCAGAATCTCTCTTCCAACTTCAAAGAGAATGTTTTTCTTCACCATTTAAGTTCCCTAACAATCTTTTCTTTAACAAATCTCAGTGCTTCATACTTAGAACATCCCCACAGCATAGGCAATCCTAAGTATAAACCAAGATTTTCAGTAGTTACTATCCCCAAACTGCTTCCAATATTCTGTTTCACCTGGGGATCAGTATTGGTACTAAAGAAAATGCTAGACTTTTCAACATTCACTTTTGTACTGAAGCTTTGCAGTATTTGTCTAGGATTCCGATCAATTCTCTTACTTCCTCCATCATTGCTTCCATGAAAAAGAGCGAGTCTTCTACAAAGAAAAGATAAGATAGAATAGGGCAAGTTGGTTTCATATGTAGGCCGGATAGCCTTCCATTTCTTCTGCTTTCTTCAATCCCCTGAGATAGAACATCTGCCACCAAAATAAACAAGTATGGTGATAAAGGATCGCCTTGTCTTAATCCTCTACTTGGTTTAAACTGAGTCACTTTTTTACCATATAGGAGTACATTGAAATGTACTGTTGTAACACAGTTCATAACCTAATTAATCCATTTCCCCTCAAAACCATATTCAACAAGCACTTTTCTAAGGAAACTCCATTCAATTCTATCATATGCTTTATTCATATCAATTTTTAGGGCACAAAAACCTTTTTTTTCCTTTCTTCTTATTTTTTAGGAAATGGAAAGCTTTGTGAGATATGATAATGTTATCATGGATCATTCTTCTAGAGATAAAAGCACTTTGATTTTCAGAGATAAGGTTTCCTAAGAGAGGTTTCAATCTATTCACCAGAATTTTTGAAATGATTTTGTAGACAAAATTGCAAAGACTTATAGGTCTGAAATGAGATACATTTTGGGGATCATGTATTTTAGGAATAAGAACCAAATCAGTATTGTTAAGATTAGGGGGAAAAGAACCTAAGACAAAAAAGTCTTTGACCGCATCAATAACCAATTTCCCAATGATAGGCCAAAAGCTTTGGTAAAAGATTCCTGAGAAGCCGTCTGGTCCTGGAGCCTTTAAGCCTCTCATTTGCAAAACAGCAGATTTGATTTCCCCCTCATCCACTTCACTACACAGAGTTCTATTCATATCCCCGTTCACCTTCCTTTTTATCCAATTCAAACAGCTCCTATCATTCCCACCTCCTTCAGAGGAGTATAAATTGCTGAAGTGGTTCGTGAATTCTTGTGCTATTACCTCTTCGTCCTCTATCCATTTCCTATCTTTATCCTTCAATCTCAACACTCTATTTTTGTGCCTTCTAATCAACATAGATTGGTGGAAAAAAGAGGTATTCCAGTCCCCACAATTCAGCCATTGAACCCTTGCTCTCTGATGCCAAAATTTCTCTTCTCTTTCCCAGAGGCCATTTAGCTCTCCGAAAAGCATTTCTTCTTCTTTCACATCTAATCCTTTTGGATCATCTTGAATGCTAGCCAGTTTTTGTAAAACTTTATCAATTTGTATCCTCTTGTTAGGGAAAATTTTCGTACTCCATCCGATAAGATTTTCCTTGCATAAGCTAAGATTCTGTAGCAGGGATTGCCAGACATCTCCTCTGGTTTCATTCCTCTATGAATTATCTACTACCCTCCTACACTCACTCGAGGATAGCCACATATTCTCAAACCTAAAGGTTCTAGTTCTCTTCCCTCCTTCCTTGACAAGGCGTGCTAACAGCATAGCATGATCAGAAGCACTCGAAGGAATATGTTCAATGCTACATTTAGGGAAATTCTCAATCCATCCAAAGGCAACCAACCCTCTATCAAGTCTTTCCCTAACTAGATCAGCTCCCTTCCTTTTGTTGCTCCAAGTAAATTTTGGTCCAACAAACCCCAAATCCTAAAGGATTCCTCAATGAACTCCCTAAAACCAGACATTGTTCTTCTATCTGTACTTCTTCCCCCTTCCTTCTCGTGTTCGTACAGAATAGCATTGAAGTCTCCAGTACACAACCATACTTCCTGACTTTTTGCTATATTATTTAAGGAGTTCTAGAGGATTTTCTTTTGAGGATAATCAGTTGTTGAATGGATCCAAGTCACATAGCCTATTCTATTACCATCTTCCCAGTAGATTTCAGAATCTATAAGGAAGTCCGACTGTTTAACAATCTCCACCTTCAAACTATCATTCCACCACAAGGCAAGCCCACCAGCGAGCCCTCCACGATTAACATAGGAACTACCACCAAAACAGAGTTTACTCCTCAACCTCTCCAAAAAGCTTTCTTTATTTTTTGTTTCCATAAGGAAAACCAAGCGAGGATTGTATTTACAAACAAGACCTTTTAGATTACGAACTGTCTCAGGAGGCCCAATCCTTGACAATTCTAGCATAAGAAGCTCATGGCCCCGTGTGGCTGTTGAAGGCTAGCCACCACCGCCTAAAAATTCTCTAGATTCAAGTGGGACATTAAACCATTCATTAATCTCAGCACAAGTAATAATTTTGATTTCCTTCCAAAAGTTCCTTATAATACCTCTCTTTTTCATGTTCTTATCTTTCATCATTCTACTCTTTCCTTTAGAGTACTTTGTCTGTTTTTTTGTTTCATTTGACGATGTTTCCATAATCTCCCCATCTGAAGCCTCGAGAATCATCACCTTTGCCTTGTCATTCCTTTCACTCAAGGTCACCTTCTTTTGTTTTTTCAGGTTATTCACTTCCATTTCCTCTCCTACCTTTTTTAGGGATAGACAGTTCATATCCATAGACAGGTCACAAGGGGATTCAATGGTTTAGGGAGGGAGCTACAGAAGATAGGATGGGCTTAGGTTCCACTTGCGATGATATATTGATTTCCAGATCACAAATCACATCTTGTTTCGGTAAAGAATGGGGCAAGCAAGAGGATGTTTTAAAGGGGTGAAAACAGATGGAGGTAATAACTGGGAAAGAGAGGTGGGGGATTTTGGTAGATTGGCAGAGGTTGATGGGTGGTTGGTTTTGGGGTTAAGGATTGTGAGTCATGGGAGGTTTAGATATGGTTTGAAAGGTTGATAGTAGGCTTAGATCTATCAAGATTCAAGGGCAAGGTTAGATGGGGGTGAGGGTGGTAGATGTTAGATTTAGAAGAGCAGGTATTGCTATTCTTACAATTGGGTTAACATTCTCTATGCCCTGTTCCAACCTTTTATCTTTCAGATCTTCGTTCCTCCATGTTTTTGTGCCTTTTGCTCTTAGCTCAGGGCCAAAACCATCTTCTCTATTATACCCAAATTCACAGTCTTATTTTGATGTCCCAGCCTTCTACAATTAAAGCACCAGTCATTAAGTCTCTCATATTTCAAGAACACTCTATATTTTTCTCCTTTCCCATTGTTTATCCAAATACTTGCTTTTAGAGGTATATCCACTAGAAATTTAACTCTTATTCTCAGAAAAGCTCTATGGTCACCTCTACCTGATATTATTGGTTCAACTTCCATCACCTCCCCTATTTTCATCCAATCATCTTGGCTCCAGCTGTTGTCATATGATTTAAGCATAGCCCATGGGTTTGGATCCATCCAACCATTGAATTCAAAGGAACTTCTTCTACTCACATGTTTTCATGCCATTCCTCCACCACCAAGCAATGTCCCATAATCGACCATGGACTCTCCTCCAGCATATTAGAAAAATGAGTTTGTGATTTGAGGCGTATGAGAAATAGGTTAGCTTCAATGTGGTTAATAGCTTTCACTCCATATCCTTTCCATATGTTTTTAAGGATATTACTGACAGCATTCCTATTAAGAGTTTTATCCGCAATGATTTTTGCAACTGCCAACACCTCCTTGACTACCTTGTGTTCTTGTTGGTTCTCCTCAGATGGATCCTCAAGAGTAACTTCATCATCCACTGGACTATCATGGGGAGAATGGTTAAAAGATGCTTCCATTGACCTGGGATGGAGAAGAGGAAACGCAAAACAAAAAGCAAAACTCAAAAGGAAGGAGGATAGAGAGGGAGAACAGGAAACTAGGCACGAAGAAAGATGCAGGAAACAATACTGGGAAGAGGGGTCAAAAGGAGCAAAGAAAGAAAAATTGAAAATTCAAAAGGAAGCTGTACTAAGAACATAGAAAAGGACAGAAAAAACAGAACAAAAAAATTAAAACAAAGAAAAAGAGGCAAATAGATATGTTGTGAAAAGACAAACTAAAAATCGGGGTTAGAAAAGGATACTATCAAATCAAACTTGTCAATTTATCCAGCAAATGAATAGGACAAAGGGCACCCTAAAGAGAGAAAAGCCCCAATGCTTATTTAGACAATATTATCATTTTAAGAGTATGCATAAATGATGTGAATGCTTACATTTTATTTTCCTTTTTGGAAGGGCTTTAAAAAATTGAAATCGTAATATTTTGTAATCAACAGTTCTAGCACAAACACAAAGATTTTCAATTGGTTGGGATTTTTTACAATTTAATTGATAAATAAACTGGATACCCATTTGGTTCGCATCAAATATATAATATATAATGAATATCGGTGGCCATTATAAATTCATAACATTTTTAAAAACATATTTATATATACACATTTTATTCCCATCTATTTGTTATAATCAAATATTAAATGTAAATAAACGGGAAGCATTTTCAAATATCGAAATGGATTGATAAAATTACTTAGGATTCTATTGTATTTCGGTCTAATTAAAACTTTTACGTATCAAATGTAGCATAAAAGTACTATATTCATCAATTGTAGTCTGCTAAGAGTAACCATAGCTGGAATGGATTGAATTTCAATTTACATGAAAATACAAAATCCAAACGTTGGGCTAATAAGGAGACTAGGCTTATTGAAGGCCGAACTTATGCTAGAAGTTGTTCCACCAATACGATCCGTTAGCAAACGAAAATTAGAATAGAAGCTATGTTATATGCATGTATTAGAAATATGGACGGACGAAGGATACCATTGAGGGTTCAAACCTTAATTAATTTGATGGCAAAAAAAAAAAAAAACTTAATTAATTTCATATTAAAATAATCTATATGTATTTGCTTGCTATTACAATTATATTGCATCTTATATATACATAAGAATTTCATTAATGGTTTTATTGTAATATTTTTTGAAGCATCACAATTGTAAAAAAGTTCATTTAAGCAATAATTAAAGATATTTAGTGAGTATATATTTTACTTGAATTTAATTATTATGAAATCCCAAATTATATAATTAGTGTCATTTAGAAAAACTTTTGTGATAAAATTAAAAGATTTATAATATGGACAATATAATTATTATTGATGATGTATTATGAATAAAAATTGTTATTCAAAAAATCAAATAATTAAATACAATTTTATAATAACCAAATAGAATTCTATAAATAATTGTGAAAGTAAAACAATAAAGAGAGAGAGTATCAATGTAATTAATGCTTATTGAAAAAGTAAAAATACCTCCATGGATTTGAACTCATTATTTCATACACATTAAACCAAGTATCCAATCACTATAATACATTTATTTCCACATCGTCACTTTTTTTGTTATTGCAATGGCTAGGAAGGATTCAAACCTGATATCTGTCTCTTGAGAAATAAGAGAAAATGTCACTAGACTACAAGACCATGCCTATTAGCCTATATTGTTACTTACTCTTTATAATATATATAATTTTTTCTAAAAAATTTAAAAATTAATTTTTTTTCAAAAACAATGTTTTTCCCCAATAGTAATTCCTCTGTTTAGAGAAACTTAGCTATCTTTTACTCTTATTTTCTTATAATATCATCTACATTTTGTAAGGCTAAATTTGATTTTAGGCTTTAATGTAGATTTAACTCTTTCACTTAAGGTGAAGGCCAAAGAATCAACTCATATATATATATATATATATATGTATGTATGTATGTATGTATGAGGGAGATTTGGTGTCAAAGGTTTAAAGTATCGATTGTAGGACTAGTATAATGGCTTGTCACACCCCCATAGGGTACCTAAGTAGTATGCACGCAACGTGGAGTTACCAAAGTACACCATGGCGTGAACATTAAAAATAGGATCGAAGTTGATTGGAATAAAAAAAATCTTGCATACATATAAGTTACATATAAGAATAGCTTTACAAAAGTCCTATATCATTACATGACCAACTTACAAACTTTTTTCCACACAACTTCGAAATTACATTTATATCAAAGAACTTCAAATGTTACAATATCATTGCTTAGACTATTACAAACATTAGTCCTTAAGAGCTCCATTATAATAAAAAATATTTTCCTTCTAGTATATGATCAACAACTCTAATATCTATCCTAGCTTCATCTCCTCGATCCCGAATCTTGGTGTTTCCCCTTAAAGTCCCGTAAAAACAATCTATATGAGCATAAGCACAAAAACCTCAGTGAAAAACAAAATCCAACACAATTCAATTATAATCAATTAGTGTTTGATTAACAATCATATGCAATGCAATGGTCAATCATATGTAACAAACATAATTTGGATAACAAGAATCCAAACCTATGGAGATTTACGCCCTTTCTTGGGGGTTGAAGGACCAGCACAAGTATTTCATGCTTAGGAGACCCAAAGACTAAGGGACGAGTGATTATTTTCAAAATCGTTTACTATTTATAAATATATATATTAATATATATCTTTCTTTTCCTCAACTTCACTTATGTCTCAAAAGCTACACTAAGTATTATCATTTCAAACCAACCTTCATCAAGCGACGTCCTTTGATGCCTACTTAGTTCCTGTAGAGCTGGCAACCTAATTGTAACCTTCACCAAATTAATTGTATATGACAAAGCATTTTCATAATAGAAATAATAATACGTGATGTGAATACCATATAAATGCAATTTATAATATCATGCAATGCATGTCTACTTTATTTATTAGTCAAATAAGGTTTAATTCAAATTACTTAGTGATCAATCAATTTCAGACATTCAACAATACACATTACTCAATTTTTATCAAGCAAATAGTTATCACTTTTTAGTATTAAATTTATCACTCAATTAACAACATACAACATGCATTATTCCCCAATTCCCATACATATAGTTAGTTTAGGTTGCATTTGAATTTTACATGCCACTACATTACAATCACAATCAGAGTGAGAAGATTTTAGTTACTCACCTGTACATTTTGACTTTATTGTTGTAATAGTCAATTGGAAAGTTTAAGTCTTGATTGATAGCTCTTATAAAACAATAGACAAGTATTACTAAGTAAGAGTTTCTATTTATGTCTAAAAGTCCTAACTTCATGTTATTATTTTGCTAGTTCCTTAGTCTTTATGGAATTACAAAGGGTTATACATAAGTATTATCCAACTATTTAAACTTAACCAACTAATCAAGTTAAGCATAACTTGGCATGCTCTTAAACTATACTTTATGTTCTAACTCGATTAAAATTTTATAAGAAATCTTAAACTAATATTTGTATACATGTGTATTATTACACATATAAATTTATATAAATATATATTTTTAAGAAGAAACAAGAGAACAATCATGAGCATCATCACGCGTGTGATGATGGGCATAATCAAAATCGCGATCCAAACATGCACATGATTAGAGGCGTGACAATTAATTACAAGACATAGAGACAATCACGCTCCTCATCACGATCGTGATCTAGGCCCTGATATAAATTGCAGCTTGGATCACAACCTCGATCACTCTAGTGATTACTTAAAAAATTTGATCCAAGACAATCATAGGCTCAATCACACTCGTGATGAGACAAAGTAATGTAAGATCACCTCCTTTGTTGCGACCATGATCGGCTAACCTAGGATGTAATTTCAACTTCGAAATTTTTACACTTCTTAATTAAGTGTCAAGATCTACTTCGATCAAAACACTTCAACATCAACTTGTAAGACTCGTATGTTCCTCCAACAACTTCAAATTAGCATTACACATATACTCTTACGCTACACTTAGCCATATACAAAAATTAACTTTGACAAACCAACCAAAGTCCATTTTATTTATGATTTAGGGTCTATATCACCAATTTCATCACTTAACCCACACCAACATTCTTAGTAACCTAAAACAACATTAACCAACATGACTTCTAGATAACTCATTTAACTTACAAAATTAACAAACTAAGAGTAAGCAATAACTTACCTAAAATGATCGTGACTTGTAAACAGGTACTCGAAATAAATTTGTAATGAATTTGAGAAGAGACAATGATGAAGGAAATATGGTGTGTTTGAGAGTGAAAATGGTGCCTGCTAGAAGAAAAGTAGAGAAGATATTTTGCTACTTTAGTTTGATACTTATCTCTTAATATTGAATAAAGTTAGTTTGCCTTTTGGGGTATATACAAGAATCATTGTGTGTGTGCATGTGCATGATAGTTAAGAGGTGAATGAGCTATGGGCTTAAGTCTTTATCAAAGGCTTCTTGTTGCCAATGAATTAAAAACTAAACTTTGGAATTGATATAAAATTTGATCAATTTGATTTATAAACTTATTCAAATAAAAAATTTCGTATGACCATTTTCAATAAAATTCTTATTACTTAGGGATTGACTTCGTAAATGCAAATTTATAAGAAGATTTAGAAGTAAATTAGTTTGGTAGAAATTTTAGGATTGATCCATTAAAAAATTTTTTAAATTCTTATCTCACTTAGCTTATACTTATGCTATTATAAACAACTTTACAATCTAGACTATTCATGATAAATTCTATATTAATTGTATTTCGATTTTTAATTTCTACTCTATGTCTTAACTTAAGGAAAAACATGGGGATTATACCCCATCCCAAGCGTATAGCATAATAGTTACGCCGCACATATTCCTCCAAGTGATATGTGTAAGGTATTTTGATATTGAATAGGTTTCTAATTAAGTTTTAATTTGAGAAATCGTTTTTCATTTTTATAAAAATTTTGGCAATGTGCCATTTGTTTGTCAATGGTTTGGGTTTATCAAAACCTACAAAATTCAACTATTTAGAAAATAAGTATCACAAAATAATTGTTTCAAAATGTTGCATCGGGACTCATCAAATAAAGGAAATTCAATTACAAAACATTCGGATTTAAAGGTTCACATCAAGTTAAACAAAAGTTCTTGATAGTTAATTGATTACAATTAACCAAATTTATTAAATATGATTACAATAAAACTTTTTCATAAAATGCTCTTAAAGCTCATGTCTCGTACATCACCATTTAATTAAGTCATCCGCATAGCACTCATCTTCATCATACCACCTATTAAAGAATAAGTTGTGAAGCCTAGTACACGGTAGTACAAGTACACCCCCTATGTCACATGCTCCTAATGTAATGTAGCAACCATAGTTTAGGATATTTAATTTAAAATCCAAAATCAAGGTATCCTCAATGTCCAAAAATACCAACACACACAAGAGAACTCATAACTATGCCAAATAAAAGGAGAAGGATTCCCTCAATGAATCACACCAAGAGGGGGATTCGTAAGTCTCCAATACTTACTAAAAAAGAAAAGAAAGAAGCGGTCTCATATGGATCAATTCCACACAAATAGCCATCATTGAGCACATTCCATTGCGACGTTTTATGTAAGAGCTCATACCGTCGTATAACTTCATCGCAACATTGCATCAACTCCTAATTGATCGTATGGTTTCGAAATATCCCCTATTGACTACCCACATGTCCTTACCGTACACCCCATGGGAGGTATAGGTACCTACAACTATCACAACATCCTGAAGTTGCGATCAGGCTCACAATCTAGTCCAAAGGTGTTACTCCTAAAGTAAGTGGCTAAGTACAACCAAGAATCAATCTAGCCGAGTTTAAATTTTTAGTCTGATTATTAATATTATCCTACAGGCAACACACAATAACTACATACTTGATTTGAGCTTTCAAATCCCTTTCTGAAGCTTGATATCTAATAACTGTTCACAATTAAAGTTGGGAATTAGCTAAGTTTTACTACCTTTATTTCATTTGTGTTTTTTATTACATCTAGGTCACTCTAGTTAACCTATATATAGAGGGTCATTTGTGTCATTCAGTCAAGTTATCTAGTTAACTATGTAAGTTAGGGTTGGTTCTTGGGGTTTATGTTAACCAACCCTTACTGATATATACTTTTGTGGGTCTTGATTCTTGACATTTGAAGAATGGATTCCTAAAATCCATAAATCACATATATTCATTAGTGTCCTATTCCGATTATTAAGTATGAATTACTTTCATTTCTGTGAGGTATTTAGACTTAATGTTTTGGATGATGTATACCGAAAATAAGGTGTTAGTACTTCCTAAATATGTGTCTTGAAGATCTTAGAAGGTTACTTAAGATTAAGGAAAGAATCGAGTCAAGTTTTGTGTGACTGAAGTAAGAAAAGGCAAAGTTATGAAGGGGCTGGAAAAGAACACGACTAGTACGCGGGGAGATGTATCACCCCATATTCTAGTACAACTAGATAGGTTTTGTTTTGGGCGTGTTCCTTCTTTGTTTTGGGGTCAAAGAGAAGCACAAGGGGAAATAAGGCTACATGTATTACCCTATGTTCTTTTAGGCTTCAAAGCATTTCTAGAACAGAGAGAAGGATAAGGGAAACGGCTGCATGTATATTCCCATGTTCTTTTGGGGTTTCTAGCGTTTTTAGAACAAAGAGAACACGAAGGAACATGGCTGCATGTATCCCCTCTTGTTCATCTGGGTTTAAAGGTGTTTCAAGAACAGAGAGAAACATAGATAGGTACACCACTCATGTATATGCCGTGCTTTCTTGGGAAACACAACTCTTTGGGTTTTTAAGGCTTAGTGAGAAGCATGGTTGGAACATGACTTTGTGTTCCGTGCTTTTCTTTATCGGGGTTAGTGCTATTTCATGTTCAAACTTGATATTTTTGTCAAAAATATGTTATGGGATAAATTTTGATGATCTTAAAGGTATCATAGTCATGTTCATTGTTTGTCTAAAATTTTTAAAAGATGATTTATCAAAGTTGAAAGCCTAAATCTTCTAGTTTTGACAGTAACCACCAACTTATTCATTGTTTCTCTAAAATTTTTAAAACTTCCTTATACAAACTCTTCATTTAACAGCTCTAGCATCATCTATCATAAAATCCATCACTCCCAAACTCATTCCAACAAAATCCAACCTTTAAATCATACCCAAAACATCGTTTAAAACTATCATAGTAGACCCAACTCCAAAACCATCATAATCTCATGATAATAAGTTAGTTTTGATGTCTTACCTCGCCAAATGATAGTTTTCACTTGCATTAGATGGTAAGGGAATTTAATACTCTAAAATCACTTCAAAACTTGATTTCTTGACACCCTAAACATTATTAAGTCCCCCAAGTCAATTTTCATGCTTAAAATGCTAAAATACTCACATTAACATCTTAAAAGCTCATGCTTATCTTGATACAAATTTTCTTGTGGTGGTGGGTCTTCTTCCTCTTTTAATGCTACTTCATTCTCTCCATTTTCCTCATGCAAAAGACATCACATTAATTAGTGCTATACTTTACTAGTTCCACTTATTTAGCACTAGGAAGGGCTTAGGGGTTTAGAGAACCTTACCTTAGGTCTTAAGAGGGTTTCCAAAAGGGAGGAGGTAGAAAAAGAAAAGAAGTATTATAGGAGAAAAGGAAAGGGAAGAATAAGGGTTTTAGGCAAGGGAAAAAGACTTCCCTTTAGGGTTTTTGCCCCATAGCATGATCTTGTGTGTCTAAATTTTATGCGTATAAGGACCTTAGTTAGTTTTTAAACAATTTAGGCTTTCAATTAACCTCTTGGGCTTGTAATGATTTGAATATCCAAATAATTCTAATTAACTACAATTTTGAATTTTCATTTAACATAAGTTTTAGTTTAGTATAATCGTAATTTTGCAAAAATTAAAGCTCACAATTTGCATAGTTTTTTTTTTCTCGTAAAACTTTTCATTCCAAAGAACTATTGTTGAATTCTACTTTACTTTATTTGATTTTTTAATTCTTTTGAGTTTTCAAAATTTTGATTCTGGTTTAACGAAAATTTGGAAATTTTGAAAAAAATTAGTCATTTAAATTCATATGTGACTTTAATTGGTTTCCAATGACTTTATTTGATCTTTGTTTTGAAAACACACTAGACAATACTCAAGAGGGGGGGGGGGGGGGGGGGGGGGGGGGGGGGGGTTGGGGGGGGGGGGAGTGAATTGAGTATTTAACCTAAACAAGCCAATAGTGAATGTTTGATGCAATAGATCAAATTAATCTTTGATGATCACAGATATAGCAATAATATTGAACAAAAAGGAATATAAAAGATATAGGAAAAGAAGGTTTAAACCCGAATATAACATGGAGTTCTACTCGCATTAATCTCGATAATCACACAAATCACCTCCAACGGATGACTTCACACACTTTGTTAACCTCAAACACAAAAGCTCAAATAAAGTTATACACCAATTACAACGCTCAAGAAAGTATATAATGTCCTCTCTTTTTAGTGCTCTTTTAAAATAGCAAATCAATAATAAAGCACTAATTTGATTTATCTCTCTCTAATAAATTTGCAAAAATTAATGAACAAGAGTACAAGAGTTATGAGAATCAAAGTGCTTGTTTTTTGTAAATGAGGGCTGTAAAAACTTGTTTAGATCTACAAAGAGCATATATTTATAGGCCTTCAAAAGCTAAACGTCTATTGGAAATAACGCCTGAAAAAATCAAGCATTAAATGCGTATAACGGCTATTTTTTCTAGTTGGTCCAGTGTTGGCACCCTTAGAAGATCAAAATGCACCCTTGGATGAGAAAAGTCACGACCTCAAAAAGGACTACAATAAAAGCTGTGGAATCTTGATTTGTACTAGCTCACTGATCTAAAATGGGGCTCGCCAGTGCAAGCCCTATAAGCATACACTCAAAGCACACATGCGCAGATTCCTTTAACCTTTAAAGATAAAAGATTTTCATGTTTAGATTAGAAATATTTGTTAGTCTCAAACAAATAATGTGAGTTTAGTATATGATTTACATAAACTTTGTTTCATCAAAATCACATTTTGAAATAATCAGTTTAACATTTCTTACGATTGGTGTCTGGATCATTTCAATCTTTCCTTGGCCCCCTCCAAATAAGATTCCAAATAAGATTTCAACCACAAAATTTTACCTTATGGTTGAATGATTGATTTCTATATGTTTGGTGCCTAAGGCTTCCTCTATCTACAGGTGATTGGGTTCCACATGCAAATTCTTTCATATTAATGATCGTTTCTTCTTAATAGTTAATGATTTAGTGTGTATACTAAAAATCTTGAATTTTCTTCTTCTACCCTTTTGTTTATCGAAGTTCACTGTTGTTTTGACATTATGGTGTACAAGATAAGATTTGTATTATTATGTTCCCTCGTATCTCATTTATAGCCCTGTTGTTGTATGGTCTTTGTACATAGAAATGTTATAGCTATCATTCTCAATTTCATAAGGTTAATGTTTCATATGACTTGGTTCGTATATCCATAAGAATGATTGGAAAATCGTGATTCTTCATTGACTTGAACTTACTCATTGCAACTAATGACTTGACTATCGAGACATGATTAATGACACGACTCATATCTCAACTCAACAAACGCCAAATTGACAAGACACAAAGACCTGACATGACTTTTAATCGATGTGGCATGATACCCAACTCAATACAAAGATGAGCCACCATAAATTTGTCATTTCATTCTATACGTTTATGAGTTTCTTGCAAGTCCAATTACAATTATTTATAATTTATCCTTATATCATTATTATGTAATAATCTATCATGGGTGGTATTATAGGGTTCCTATGCATAAACAAATTTCCCATTGACTTCACTTTTGTTGAGGAATATTATTTTATTATGGTTATGTTATCATCTACATATTAGAGATGTTTTGATTAGTTCGTAAGGCTTTAAGTTATGTTTAGTGTTTCACTTTAATATTTTAGTTTTTATGATGTGTTGAACTTTTGCAGATGCATCAAACATCCTGGCTGACTCATGCGTACCATAATCAATTGCTAAAGATTAGATGTTGTATTTCTTTTCTTCAAAACCTCGCAATTTCTCTTAATCTAAGGTTAAAGGTAGTTTATTTTATTTGTCAACTACTAGGAGCAAGGCATGGTGTATTGACTAAGTGATGCGCACTTACCAATTATATCAAATTATAAAATATATAAACACAAGTTAAATCCTATGATCGAGCATAGGCAAGTATACCTATCTAGAGTAGTATAGGATTAACAATAGGTGTCATTCATGGGGATCCAAAGAGCAAGTACTGGTAGTGCCATTTTTCTACTATTTAGCCTAAGTCTCAAGGTGTAAATATTGACTAACATCACTAATGAACTAATTAAACTAGATTACTAAGCTCTATAATTGTTTTTAAGTGCTTTTTAAAAGATTAATTCAATCATAAAACCATACCCTAATCTTGATCTACATTATACTTTATAATCTCATGATAATGGATTAATTATCGACTATTTAATTCTTGAATTGGAGGGATTTAAAATTAAATCAACTACTCCCTCAAGTTAATTGATTCCTAATCTTATATGAGATAGTGGAGACCTCTCTCTCACCAACACGCTACAAGATTGTGTTAAAGAGCAAAAACCCTTGTTAAAGATTAAATCTTTATTGCAGAAATTTAAAGTTTTCCTATCTCTAGGTAAAACATGCAAATTCTCTATTCATGAGAACCTATCTTCTTAGATGAAACCTCTTTCTATCTAATAAGAATTAAACATGCAACAAATCTGGCCATAATTTATTACAAGACAATTAAAGCACATGAATAAATTCAAGAACATCAATATTGTTAATCAAACATTAATTACAACACATCATTTAGAGTTTCACAAGACTAAGGCATGAAAAAATTAGAATTAGAGAAGTTGAGATTAAGCGTAATAAAACCCTTTTTAATGTTTTGTGATCTCATTGTTGGTGCAACATGTCTTGTCGTTAGGCTCATATTTTCCTCTCATAAGGCTTAGAAGAATGTCTAAAGATTATCAAATACAAGGACAAGGAGGTTATTTATAGTTTAGGAAAGAAAACTGGTCAACACGGCATATCTTGCATAGCCGTGCTCAAAGGAGAGCTAAAACTTCTGTTTCACCAACATAAAGCAGTTACAACATGCACAACTTAGTCTACATGGCCATGTAGAAGGGAGGTCAGACATCAAAATGTTCATTTTTGCATTTTTCTCCTCTTTTTGCTCTTTGTTTGTTCTCTGCTTATCCTCTCTACTTGTGCTAAAGGCACGGCGAAAATTTGTAAGTCTATTGGTTTGATCCTTACCTTCAACAAAGCCATGCATAAGGTAGTGTATGTACAAAGATTTAGCTCTTGTCTATGTTTTGCCAATTCCACCTTGATTTTGCTTGAATCATTTTCAATTTCTCTAATTATCATCTTTTAGCCTTAAAATTAATATTTAAGAAATTATGTACCATTTTCTTGATAAAATCATAAGAAATAGATATCAAATATGACCAAATAAGAACTAAGAATAAGGGTCTTTTGGCACCCATCACTAAGCCATCTATAACCATTCATTACATTCTATAGACAAAACTAAGCATATATAATGGGTTTCTAACCTCTTCTTTTAATTTCAACACCATCATAACCAACCCATTACAATTCCATTTGATGCCACATAATATCTACATCAACGTGTCGTCCTCACAACCTTTAAATCTCATACAAGCATTTTACCTAACACCGATTTCTATAAACATTGTCTCCATAATCATCTAAGTCATCAATTTACCAGTTGTATATCCTTCACTGTCATAAAACAAGGTCTCTACTTTTAAATATATTACATGGTTTCACTGGTCGTCTCCAACATCTAATTTTCGATTGGGTAACAGAAATAAGCCAAGATCTTAATTAGATTCACTAATGATCTTTAGTTTAAACAACCTAATCCCCATGTCTCTCTATTTATCACCTCAAATTCTTGTTCATTCATGATCAGGATCTATATACCAATGTGATTGTGTTAATTGATTCTTAGGAATATTATTGATTTAATCCTAACAAATAATCACACTTAGTGTTCATCTTATCCATACCCAAGTTAACTTAGTCTTAATACCTAATTAGCTAGATAATTCATTAACTTCATAAGAAAGTATATTTGTTCTTTAATAGCCACTTGATCTAAGTTCCTAATTTTAATTATTCAACCTACTTTGTTTATTTTACTATTCTACCATGGTTAAGGAAATAACATAAGATGGTATATAGATCCTTTCTTATGTAGCTTCTAGTTCAAGTAATTAACTCTTTATCTTCATAAGCAACCTCAATACCATGCTCTTATAGTCAATCTTCACATGATACTTATCAACCAACTTAGTACAACAAAGTCTTGTTTTATCCTTTCTAACCACAATCCCTGTCTACACTTTGCACTCCTAAATCCATCTAGCAACCAATTAGTCATTCAAGGCTCTTGCAAACATTTCATTAGGATTTTGTAAGTTACACCATCACTTCATATGGACAAATTAACCACATCTTCATTAACATTCTTTGAATAAAACAATTACTTATATATCTAAACTCTATTTATTCCATACTTAGAAAGTCTCTTCTAATTTGCTCAAATCAATTTCTATCGCAAGCAACGGCAATTATGAGATCTTCATGAGTTCATTTAAACTAATCACCATAGTAAGCAAACACAATTTATCGCTCTTTATGTATCTAAAACACATCATTTAGGCATAAGCTCGTTCATTAGATTTAACTCCCGATCACCTTAATAACTAAATTAATCCATTTATTAGCTCCTTTAGAGTCCTAACCCAATCAGTGAGAATCTACATATAAGAATCACCCTACATCACCTTTTATATATCATCATTTGTACATAATTTATGACTCCATTTCTTATTAGTTTCAATATCACGTTTCATTAATACCCAGTAGCTATTCCTAATGGGGATAAATTTCATCCTATTTTGATCATTCTATCTCATAATCTCAAATGGCCAATCATTTAATTATAATAACCATCCATTAACTAAAATCCTGTCTAATTCCATCAGATAACTAACATAACCAAGTTTAAAGTTCCAAAATAATTCCAGCAACCTCTCATAAACTTATTAATTCAATCACATGTACTCTTGGAATCTCGTATGTCTACCATCTCGAACTCATTACTTTCTTATCTCCTTTGACATATTAGTCACTAAGTTATCATGATACTCAGAATCATGTGGTTCAAAGGGGTAAGGGAACTTCCTCAAAGGGAATTACCATGTCTGATGCCTCTTCTAACCATCTATATCATTTAAAGAAGTACAAGCAACATTCCAACTTAGCCTAAATATCTCAACTCATTTAGAAGGAGTAATGATAGCATGCACATCAAAAGGAATGAAAGGCAACATGCATCTTAATCCAAAACAAATATCAAATTGGGTCTAATTTCAAGCTCCATTTTCTATAATATAATAAAGTATGGAAAATAAATGAATAAACATTTAGTAAAGTTTTTATTTAATTAGTCCATATCTATTTCGAGGTTTTCAATTTAGCTAGCACATCAAGCAATGCATACAAGCCAATGCATACAGTCTCACCTTAAGTGTATGGGGCGTGACAGTTACACCACACATATCATCTCCAAGCAATATGTGCAAGGAATTCCAATATTGAGTGGGTTTCAAATTAAGTTTTAATTTGAGAAATCATTTTTTATTTTTGTGAACATTTTGGCAAAGTGCTGTCTGTTTGTCAATAGTCTAGGTTTATCAAAACCTATAAAATTCAACCTATTTAGAAAATAAGTATCATAAAATAATAGTTTATAAATTTTGCCCATGGGTCCATCAAATAAAAGCAATTCAACTACAAAACATTTGGATTTAAGGGTTCACATCAAGTCAAACACAAGTCCTTGATATTTATTTGATTACAATTAACCAAATTTATGAAATATGATTACGATAAAACTTTTTCATGAAAAACTCACAAAACCCATGTCTTGTACATTACCATTTAACCAAGTTATCCCACGTAGCACTCATCCCCATCGTACCACCAACAGAACCTAAAATATTAAAGAATGAGCTGCGAAGCCCCATACACGGTAATATAAACACATGCCCGTATGTCACATGCTCATAATCTAATGCAAGAACCATAGTTTAGGATATTTAATTTAAAATCCACAATCAAGATTCCTAGCATCCCAGAAATACCAACATGCACAAGAATACTCATGACTCCTGCCAAACAAAAGAGGTAGGGTTCCCTCAGCGAATCATGCATCGAAAAAGGGAGTCTGATAAGTCCCCTAAACTTATCGAAAAAGAAAAGAAAGAAGTTGTCTCGTACGGATCAATTCCATACAAAAAACCATCAATGAGCACATTCCATTGTGATGTTTTATGCAAGAACCCGTACCCTCGCATAATTTCGTTGCAACTTCGTACCAGCTCTTAACTGATCATCTAGTTTCGGAATATCCCTTATCGACTACCCATCTATCCTTACCATACACTCCGTAGGGGAGTCTAAGTGCTTATAACTACCACATCAACCTGAAGTTACGATTAGGCTTGTAACCTAGTCCGAGGGTGCCACTCATGGAGTAAATGGCTAAGCAACAACTAACAATCAATCTAGTCGAGTTTAAATTTTTAGTTTGATTATTAATACTATCCTAGCAAGTAACACGCAATTATTGCATACCTATCATTTGATTTGAGCTTTCAAATCCCTTTCTAAAGCTCGATGTCCAATAACTGTTCACAATTAAAGTTGGGAATTAGCTTAAGTTTTACTACCTTAATTTCATTTGTGTTGTTTGTTACATCTAAGTCACTCTAGTTTAACCATATCTACTTAAAGATAATGTTCAAAGGGTTATTTGTGTCATTTAGTCAAATTATCTAGTTGATTATGTACGTTAGGGTCAATTATTGGGGCTTAGTTTAATCAATCCTTAGTAATACTTTTATGGGTCTCAATTCTTGACCTTTCAAGAATGGATTCCCAATGTCCACAAATGTCACATAGCCATCAGTGTCTTATTCCAATTATTAAGTACGAATTACTTTAATTTTTGTGAAGCATTGGGACTTAATGTGTTTAGATTATATACACCACGAATAGGGTGTTATACTTGTTAAATATGTATCTTAAAGGTCTTAAAAGGTTACTTAAGGTTAAGCGAAAAATCGGGTCAAGTTTTATGCAATTCGGGTGAGAAAATGTGAAGTTATGAACGGACTAGAAAAAAAACGACTAGTAAAAGGGAGGACATATCACCCTGTGTTCTAGTACACAACTAGAAAGGTCAATTGTGTTTTAAGCATGTCCTTTTTTGTTTGGGGTCAGAGAGAAGCACAGGGGGAAACAAGGCTGCATGTATCTCCCCATGTTTTTCTAGGCTTCAAAGCATTTCTAAAACAAAGAGAAGCACTAGGAGAAACACAACTACATGTATCTCCCCGTGTTCCTATTGGTTTCAAGCATTTTTAGAATAGATTGAATCATAGAGGGAACATGGCCACATGTACCCCCTCATGCTCTTCTAGATTCAGAGGTGTTTCAAGAACAGAGAGAAGCATAGGTAGGTGTGCGACGTTATGTACATGCCGTGCTTTTCTACGAAACATGACTCCTTGGGATTTTAAGGCTCAATGAGAAACATGGTTGGAACATGACTTCATGTTCATGTCATGCTTTCCTAGGTTCATGTTATTTCGTGTTCAAACTTGATATTTTTGTCAAAAACATATTATAGGATAAATTTTAATGATCTTAAAGGTATCACATGGTCGTATTCATGCCTAGACTCATATTTTTTTTTTCATTTTTCATTCTGTAAGCCCCGGAAAATTTTAGTAAATAATTTCAAGATGAACTTCGAAAATAAACCCTAAAAATCACTCCAAATTAAAACCGAATTTCGATAAGTCCTAATTCACGAACGAATTCAGAAACTTCTTAATCTTGAGAAAATGAAAATCTTTAAACAATAAAATAAGAACTCAGTGGTCTTCAAATTCAAAACCACGACGTACGAAAAATTCCATATTTAACTCCGACTTATACAAACGGGTAATAAAGCTCAAAACAAATTATTAAAAAGCAAATAACGATTGACTTTCGAAAATATAACTCAATTCAAGAATTCCAAAAACATTAAGAGATATTAAATACTTACAAAAATAAAATTTAAAATAAATTTCTCAAATTAAATATGTTGTATAAACATAAATATCATTTCCAAATTGGCAAAGGTCTAAACCGGAAAATCGCCGGAAACCCTAACCGGAATACAATAGTGTAAGTCCGCAATCTAGCGCCCCTAACCCTAGAGGCCGAGATGTAGTTTAGATATGTAGAATAGCTCATAATAATATGAGTTTGTTTAAAAATATCAGATTGGTAAATTTTTGACCTATTTCGAACCCGTTCGGATACAGACTTCGAAAAGCGTGTCCCGGGGCTCGAGATATCAAAAATATACCAATAGTACCGTTAGACTCGTAATTTCATAAGATTTCTAAATATATCAGTTATATAATTTTTCGGGTTATAAAAGTTACAGTTATAACCTTTTTATCGTATTTCCATTATTACCGGTAATTGATTAGTCTTTTGCACTATTCATTTTTATTTATTAAAAATTTTATTATTCTTATAAAGCCTTATATTTTTAGATAAATATTTTATATTATAGAAAATTTTGTTTTTCTAAAAATTAGTTAGTTCGGGCTTTTACGGGATCAGATTCTGTTTAAGACCGGTACTAAAAATAAAATAAATTAATTTAATAATTGGAAAATATTTTAAAAATATTTTATTCCCATAAAATATTTTTTTAGAATTTTTCGGGTTATAAAAATATTATTTATAGCCCATATTCGCGTATTTTGACCGTACCGGTAACATATTGTTAAAATACTAAAATAATTCAAATAATTATTTAATTTTAATTATGAAAAATCTGCTACAATTATTTGGAATAATTTTTCTAATTTTATTTTATTTTGTTTTATTTTATTAAAAAGTACTCTTACAACCCATACCTTCAAGTACACCTTTCACACATCACTTCTTTTCACTTCAATCTTTTTACACTTCATTATATCTATTCATGGCAGATTTTTGACTCCATGATGGCTGCCATTGTCCTTCATTTACTCCATTTTGACCAAATTAATTATTTTTCCACTCCTTCTTAAGAAAGTTACATTACACATTTATTACACAATTCAAATTCAAGTCAAATTTCATCAAACCCTCTCTCTCCTCCCTCTCTTTTCACGTGCAGCAGCCCCTCTCCCTTTGGCTGCCTTGTTTTATTTTTTTTCTCTCTTTCATTCATTTAATACACTCATTTTCTCTCTCCTTTCATTTACTCATTTTCCTTTTTCATTCTTTAGCTTTTCTCTCTCTTTTTCCTCTCTTTTCTTCTTCTTATTGTTCTTGTTTCCTCAAGAACACAAGCTGCCCCCACATCTTCCATGGCTTCCACACTTCATTTTTAAAGATTTCTAAGCAAATCTTCATCCCAAAGCTCCATAGGTGATATAGGTAAAGTAATGAAGGTTTCATGCATCAAATGAACTTCCATAAGCTTAAAAGCTTAGGATGATGATGCCAAAAATGAAATCTTTCTCTTCTCCACTTTTATTATCTTGTATTATAATTATTTTCTTGTTTAAAGTTATTATATTTTGTAGATCTAACTTTTTATGGCTTTGATTTTTGTTTATGCCATAGATCTTGTTATTTAAGTTGTTATTTTTGTTATTCCTTATGATTTATGCATAGATCTAGCATTCACATGTCTATCTTAGTGATTCATGCATGTAAAACTAGTTTAGAAAACTAGATCTAAAGTTTTGAGTTCATAGATGCATTAGATCTTTGTTTATGTTCATGAACAACTTGCTATAGCTTGATGATGGTAGGAAAGTTGTAGGAAACCCAAGATCTATTTTGTTTTCAACAAAAATCAATTTTGAAAATTCGGATGAAAATGGAACCCTATTTAGAAAAGTGGTTTTTCAACTTTAAAATGTATATTTTTCATTTAAAATGAAGGGCTTAGGTATAGATACCATAAATGAAAGATTTTGATAAGTGAAGTTTAGATCCATGATGTTTATAGCTTATTACCATGCATTTGTTTTATGTTTATGTTCATATTAAGTATAGATCTTAGTTATGAACTCAAACAAAATTGTGAAATTCGTATTTTGGCAAGACCCATATTTAAAAACTACTTTTCAAGTGTCAAAATGTAATTTTACATAAGAAAATGAAGGCTTAATATATATATAGCATCAAGACTTCATTTTATATGGTTCAAAGATGATTTTCAAAGATTAATTTTCAAAACAAAGTTCTATTCTCGGATTTTGGCCAAGGCCTAGTGTAAAAACATGTTTTCCAACTCAAAAATAAAGTTTTTATTCAAGAAATGAAGGGCTCTTAAGATATGATATGTAAGGAATGGATTTTCATAAGTTTAGATAGGTTTTATCAAAAGATATGTCCAAAAATGAATTTTGTAAATTCGGATCCCAACCAAGACCAATTTTTAAAACCCATTTATCAACATCAAAACTCATGTTTTATGTGAAAAATGAAGTATATAGGTAATAGGTATCATTAAGTAGTGATTTTTATAAGTTGAAATGAGTTTTGATGAGATTAATGTATAAAACAAGAAATAGAATCAAGATGAGAAAATTTTGAGTTAGTAACCAATTTGTGAAATTCGTAATTTTGAGTGAAGGCCATAAGAACACCTATTAACCAAGTTCAAAATGAAAGTTTTATGTATTAAATGAAGTCCTTAAGTAATAGGTATCATAAGGTCTTAAATTTTAATGCATTAAACAAGTTTTCCCCAAATGAATAATTCAAAAAGTGGATTTTCTAAAATTCGGATTTTTGAGTAAATCATATTGGAAAACATATTTACAAAGTATAAAATGGGAATTTTTATGTAGAAATGAAGGTCATAAGTAGTATATATAATGAAGACTCAATTTTGACAAAAATAATTATATTTTCTTAAGTAACAAATCCAAAACAAATGGAAATGATAAAAGTTAGAAAACTAGATTTTTCATAAGTAAGTTGTCATTATGGTCTTGCAAAATAAAAAGTTATAAAATTCCTTTTTAGTAAAATCATCAAGATCATGCATGCAATAGGTTCATCTCATGTCATTCATGTTAGGAAATCACTCATATTGCATGTATAGTTAAGTTATATAGTAGGAACATTTCAAACATTTACAAAACTATTTTTCGGAAATTGAAATTGTTGCTGACCTAATCTGATCCGAACTTTTCGAAGCTTCAAAGTTTTCAAAACTTGAAAATAATATTAGAATTAGATAGATCTTTCGAAGTAGATAGAAATCGATATATAATTTGCGAGATTCCGAGTTAAAATGACCAAGTTATGGCCGTTTTAAGTTGGAATTCCCGCTTAGGACGAGAATTACGAATTTGATAGTTCGTATAAGATCGTTTAGATTAGTTTGAGTTGAAATACTTATTAGAGTATTTCTTCCTTTTTAGGTGATCCCGAATTCGACGATTCCCTACCACCGGATTACTATTACTAGAAGACCGGTGATCCAATGGCCGAGTGAGTTTTCTCCTTGTTTTGTTACCTTGATTGTGATTGTAGTTAGTTGCATTAGAATTATAGGAACAAGATAAAAATCGATATGAATGGGGATGGGATATATGATGAGACTGTGATGTGTGCCAAAGAATACTAAAGCATATCGAAACCACGATTTGATTGGATAACTGCACCGTTCATATTATTTCTGTTATATGTGTGATATTGATTGGTCACTCTAAAGAATGTATAAATATTTTGACCTAAGCAAAAATTAAATTGGTCATGCATCGCATTGGACATATTGCATTTGGTAGCATGCTACTCCTACGCAGGTCGATCGGTATGGTCCGTGGATGACTCGTTTGGATAACGAACCCGGTGCCAGAGCTCATTCAGGGGTACTAAGGCGCATGTGGATGCATTCTTGGATGAGCCTAGCCGAGTGTCGAGTGCTAGAAGCCGAGGGCCGGGGCTACTTGGGGACTAGATGGCGGTCGTGTAGACTCAATACCATTCCTAACCCAAGATACGGACGGAGGTGTAAATCGTTCTGTGTATGGGTTCCAGATACCCATGCATAATTGCTTGCTCACGTGTTTGTTCATGCATAGCATATGATTGACTAATACTTGCTTGTTATGGTACGGAATTAAGGGAATTCTCACTAAGCTAGTGTAGCTTATACCCCTATAGTTGTTTAAATGAACAGGTTATCTCAAGAATGCAAAGTGGGGACTGAATTGGTTGGAGCCGGGTATGACTCCGGGATTTTGGCAAAGAATACGAATGATTGAAGTTATCAGCTAGTTTATGATTTGTCTTGTAATAGTTTATGTAGGGAAGTCTGTGGATGAATGTAATTGAAGTTGAATGATTTGTATTATGAAGTATAGTGATTTGTATATGAGGTATAGTAAATTTGTATTTCCTTTACATTGTTACTGAAGCTATATCAACGTAAAATGTATTACTTCGATGAGTCTCCTCCATGTGTTAGACGCCTTGTACATAGTAATAGAAGCCTTCGCGTGACTGAGGTGGTCATTCTTAGGCTTAATATTGTGTACGGCGGACTGCCACGTTTAGGGTACCCTTCGGGGCGTGACTAGTTTAGTTGTATCAGAGCGACAAGGTTTTGGGAATTAGGTGGATAGACTTTAAGAGAATAGAATGTTAAGATACGATCTTTGGAATGGATGGATAAGTGTTAGATAAGCCTTAAGTAAAGAAGAAACTAGATTTAGCTGCCTGACCCTTAAGATGTGACTTTCGATTTTTAAGGATTTGAATTCCGTCTTGGAGTCTTTGGAGAGCGTTGAAACAGATACACGAGGAAGGAAGATTGAAAATATTTTATGGGATGATCGAATCTATTCTAGCAACTGCAAAGTACAAGAATAAGTAACCCTACCCGAGCTTTGGTTCAAACCGATAATAGAAAATGGTAGATTTCCCCTTTAACCTAGGAGACCACTAGGTGGGAAGGATTAATTGCATGCTTTCACTGTTTTTCTAAATAAAACGAGTTTTAAGAAAAAAAAAAAGTTATAACTCTTTTTCTAAACCATAAGCAGTTGTGAGTAGTATAATTAGGCTAATGTGACTGTTTCGTCTTGTTTTAGGAGACTACCTGAGGAACATGCAACAGTTGGACTAACCTTCCCGATGAACCAAGTGAGAGACACTCCACCACCACAAGATCCAATGCAACAAGTCATAGACCTTCTAGGGTGTTTGGTGGATACACAAAAGCTCTCTTACAACAAGTGCTTATTGGGAATGTGCCGGTTCAGGTGGAAGGACCCCACCAAGTGACAATGCAAGGAATTGAGACTCCTTCTGTTATGGCTAGTCCAAGCTCCAAAGTCAGAAGGTATAAGACAACTAGCCTAACAGTTAAGAATGAACCTTTTAAGAAGCGTAAGATCACTTGTTGGAAGTGCAAAGAAGGTCATCATCTAAGACAGTGTCCACAGTTAAAGCACAAGTGTTACCTCTGTGGAGATCCCGAGCATAAGATTATGGACTGTCCAAGAAAGGAAACCCTGAAGTGCTTCATTTGTAAACAGCCGGGACATCGGGCGAGGGAATGCCCCCAAAACAATTAACAAGTGGATAGTTGTCCTTGCTTGGAAGAAGTCAGTCTCCTAGAAATATCAATAGATCTCTTGTGTTGAGCGTTAGGAGCAAATAACTTTTTGAAAAAGAACAAAAATGTTTTGAAAATGTAACCCAATGTTGTAGTTTATCATCTAGTTCAGGAATTAATTCCAATGTATGTTTTGCATCCTTTCTTTGAACTTTTGTAATGGAAAAATTACATCTTCTCTTGATTTCATGTATTTCGTTTTAATATTATGAAGTTCTTATTATTGGTTTTATTTCAGTGGAATTCCAATATTTCTTATATATATTTTTATTTCCACATTCTCATGTTCTGTTTTCGATAAGCTTCCTTAAGTTTCTTTTAACCGTTTAAACGTAATAAAAGATTTAGAATTCTCACCCGAGCTTAATAAAATTGTAGGAGACATACCCAACTACAACAAGAACCCGTCATGACTCCTTTAGGACCCGCCAAGAAACCAGCGATACCTGAACCACCTAATCTAGAGGGAAATGCCTCAATAGAAATTGAACGGCTTACTAGTTAAATAAGAAGCTACATGCAACAGACTCAAGTCAGTTCAACGTTCTACACCTATAAGATATGTGCATGAAACGACGCAAGATGAGCCACCATCACCTCAATATCACCAAAGTCTCTTGCCATGCTTCATAAAGTGTAACCAGTATTTCGACGAAGTTCTTGGAAAACCAGATGAGGCAGAGGATTGGTTGGCACATATTGAGAGGTCCTTTAATGCTTTTGAAGTACCACACCATCTAAGAGTCAATTATGGAACCTATATGCTTTGCTTACATGCCCGAGTATGGTGGGAATCTAAGGAAAGAGAGTTGGCGCCTCCAGTTACATGGGAGATGTTTAAATATGTTTTTGGAATAATATTTCCCCATGAGCTTAAGAGTCCAGTATAGTACCGATTTCCAATATCTCACAAGGAGATCGTAGTGGAGCAGTATGAAACCGAGTTCAGTAGATTGTTGCAATATGCTCCGGAATCATATAAACAAAGTGAGTAACTCAAAAGACAAGTGTTTTGAATGGTTTAAAAGAAGACCTTCGGACTCGATTGGAGGAATTTGATATCAGGAGATCAAGGATTACTAGAAAGAGCCCGGATAATAGAAAATGCTCAAAGGAGGAGGCAAGAAAGAAGTAATAAGGAAATGGAGTTCTATGTTGCAATGACCCCGAGTCAAAATGTCGGAACACTTCCCGTGGATGATGACCCAAACACGGAAGAAGACACAGTATTGGATAAGATACAATGTTGGAAATGTAAGGGAAAGCATTACCCTATACGGTGTCCATGACTTCAATCCAAGTGTTACCTCTGTGGGGACCCAGTCACAAAGTTGAGAAGTGTCCAAAAAGACGACCAACACATGCTTTCTTTGCTCAAAAACGGGACATTTGGCTAAAACATGCCTGAACGGGATAACTTGCATGTTGCTACTCACCGAATCAACCAAGGAAGAAGAGGAGGAGATGTAATAGGGAATAAAAGCAACAAAGGAAAAAGGAATCGAGGTTCTTCAAGAACATCTTCATCCGGAAATCTAGTCCACAACCCTCATACATATGCAGTTATGAAGAAGCTAGTGATGAAGATGCGAATCCTTGCCATGAAAGGAGCGAGGATCAAAGATACAACTCGGTATCAGGTTAGCGCTATACCCTTAGAATACGGCATTTCTTTCCTGTCAATAGAATCAAAGGATAGGTTGTTAGAAATACCTTCGGATTTAAATGGCTAGACTAAAAGTAGGGAAGCCCGAGGACCATTAAAAGCTAGAATGAGCCAATGATGGAAACTAAAACAAAACTCGATTAATTTAATGAATTCCAAGTCAATCCTCATACAACTTCTTGTAAATAAAGAACCTTGGAAGATCGAAATTGTCACGCCCCGCCCCGCAGGCGGCGGCAACGTGATGCCAGGGCAGGCAAACCCACCTCTGGCCCCCTAGTGGTAATGGCCAACACCACCATTGCATCATGGTGGCCCCAACCAACGCATGCCCAAAGGGTACCACGGGCACTATAGGAATTGTTACCCTTAGGCAGAGTTGAATCCAGTCTGCAGACTCTAGGATTCGAACCCCAGACCTAAGGCTTTTGCCTGCCCCAAAGGCAGCACCTTTCACCAGTTGAGCTGCAGATCAACTGGTGAAAGGTGCTGCCTTTGGGGCAGGCAAAGCCTTAGGTCTGGGGTTCGAATCCTAGAGTCTGCAGACTGGATTCAACTCTGCCTAAGGGTAACAATACCTATAGTGCCCGTGGTACCCTTTGGGCATGCGTTGGTTGGGGCCACCATGATGCAATGGTGGTGTTGGCCATTACCACTAGGGGGCCAGAGGTGGGTTTGCCTGCCCTGGCATCACGTTGCCGCCGCCTGCGGGGGCGGGGCGTGACATAAAAAGGCGCCTTTTTTTATGTCACGCCCCACCCCCGCAGGTGGCGGCAACGTGATGCCAGGGCAGGCAAACCCACCTCTGGCCCCCTAGGGTAATGGCCAACACCACCATTGCATCATGGTGGCCCCAACCAACGCATGCCCCGCAGGGTATCACGGGCACTATAGGTATTGTTACCCTTAGGCAGAGTTGAATCTAGTCTGCAGACTCTAGGATTCGAACCCCAGACCTAAGGCTTTTGCCTGCCCCAAAGGCAGCACCTTTCACCAGTTGATCTGCAGCTCAACTGGTGAAAGGTGCTGCCTTTGGGGCAGGCAAAAGCCTTAGGTCTGGGTTCGAATCCTAGAGTCTGCAGACTAGATTCAACTCTGCCTAAGGGTAACAATACCTATAGTGCCCGTGATACCCTGCGGGGCATGCGTTGGTTGGGGCCACCATGATGCAATGGTGGTGTTGGCCATTACCACTAGGGGGCCAGAGGTGGGTTTGCCTGCCCTGGCATCACGTTGCCGCCACCTGCGGGGGTGGGGCGTGACAGAAATCTACGACGATAGTTACACAAAGGTTAAAATTCCAACGATCAAATCTCAATTACCAAACTCCATGAGATCTTCACAAGTAATAATTATACAATAAAATAATAAGATCTCTTGATTTCAATCCCATCAAGATGATCACAATGATAAGAATTTAAAACGATGATGATCATATTGTTTAAGGAAATGTGAATCATAAAGCACAATATTGTATATACAGCTACATAAGAATGGAGAAGCGAATCCACAACCTTCATTGGTTAAAGTAATCAAGTCATGAAAGGTCGTGTTGTCATGAGTTGTTTAGTGTCGGTCGAGTTGAGTCGTCTATGGTCTCGAGTCAAGTCCATGTTGTTTTCTAAAAAGAGTCGTGTAAGTGAAGGTTGGAATCGCTAAGCCAAATCTTATAAAATTGTATGTGCTATATTTCATAAAATATCTATCATACAAAATTTAGAAATGATATAAACCAAAGCATAAACCGGTGCTAGAGATATAACTCGAGATTCACAAACTTTTTTTTTCAATGAACGATATGCATGTAACAAGTTTTGCGGACAAAACTTTCCTTAAGGTGGGAAGGATGTAAGCCCCGGAAAATTTTAGTAAATAATTTCAATATGAACTTCGAAAATAAACCCTAAAAATCACTCCAAATTAAAACTGAATTTTGATAAGTCCTAATTCACGAACGAATTCAGAAAACTTTTTAATCTTGAGAAAATGAAAATCTTTAAACAATAAAATAAGAACTCAATGGTCTTCAAATTCAAACCCACGACGTGCGAAAAATTTCATATTTAACTCCGACTAAAAAAAAAAAAAGGGTAATATAAAGCTCAAAAACAAATTATTAAAAAGCAAATAACGATTGACTTTCGAAAATATAACTCAATTCAAGAATTCCGAAAACATTAAGAGATATTAAATACTTACAAAAATAAAATTTAAAATAAATTTCTCAAATTAAATATGTTGTATAAACATAAATATCAGTTTCCAAATTGGCAAAGGTCTAAACCGAAAAATCACCTAGAAACCCTAACCGGAATACAATAGTGTAAGTCCGGCAATCTAGCGCCCCTAACCCTAGAGGCCGAGATGTAGTTTAGATATGTAGAATAGCTCATAGTAATATGAGTTTGTTTAAAAATATCAGATTGGTAAATTTTTGACCTATTTCGAACCCGTTAGGATACAGACTTCGAAAAGCGTGTCCCGGGGCTCGAGATATCAAAAATATACCAATAGTACCGTTAGACTCGTAATTTCATAAGATTTCTAAATATATCAGTTATATAATTTTTTTGGTTATAAAAGTTACAGTTATAACCTTTTTATCGTATTTTCATTATTACCGATAATTGATTAGTCTTTGGCACTATTCATTTTTATTTCATTATAAAATTTTATTATTCTTATAAAGCCTTATATTTTTAGATAAATAATTTATATATTATAGAAAATTTTGTTTTTCTAAAAATTAGTTAGTTCGGGCTTTTACGAGATCAGATTCTGTTTAAGACCCGGTACTAAAAATAAAATAAATTAATTTAATAATTGGAAAATATTTTAAAAATATTTTTATTCCCATAAAATATTTTTTTTTAATTTTTCGGGTTATAAAAATATTATTTATAGCCCATATTCGCGTATTTTGACCGTACCGGTAACATAATTGTTAAAATACTAAAATAATTCAAATAATTATTTAATTTTAATTATGAAAAATCTGCTACAATTATTTGGAATAATTTTTCTAATTTTATTTTATTTTGTTTTATTTTATTAAAAAAGTACTCTTACAACCCATACCTTCAAGTACACCTTTCACACATCACCTCATTTTCACTTCAATTTTTACACTTCATTATATCTATTCATGGCAGATTTTTGACTCCATGATGGCTTCCATTGTCCTTCATTTACTCCATTTTTGACCAAATTAATTATTTTTCCACTCCTTCTTAAGAAAGTTACATTACACATTTATTACACAATTCAAATTCAAGTCAAATTCATCAAACCCTCTCTCTCCTCCCTCTTTTCACGTGCAGCAGCCCCCTCCCCTTTGCTGCCTTGTTTTATTTTTTTTCTCTCTTTCATTCATTTAATACACTCATTTTCTCTCTCCTTTCATTTACTCATTTTCCTTTTTCATTCTTTAGCTTTTCTCTCTCTTTTTCCTCTCTTTTCTTCTTCTTATTGTTCTTGTTTCCTCAAGAACACAAGCTGCCCCCACATCTTCCATGGCTTCCACACTTCATTTTTAAAGATTTCTAAGCAAATCTTCTTCCCAAAGCTCCATAGGTGATATAGGTAAAGTGTAATGAAGGTTTCATGCATCAAATGAACTTCCATAAGCTTAAAAGCTTAGGATGATGATGCCAAAAATGAAATCTTTCTCTTCTCCACTTTTATTATCTTGTATTATAATTATTTTCTTGTTTAAAGTTATATATTTTGTAGATCTAACTTTTTATGCTTTGATTTTTGTTTATGCCATAGATCTTGTTATTTAAGTTGTTATTTTTGTTATTCCTTATGATTTATGCATAGATCTAGCATTCACATGTCTATCTTAGTGATTCATGCATGTAAAACTAGTTTAGAAAACTAGATCTAAAGTTTTGAGTTCATAGATGCATTAGATCTTTGTTTATGTTCATGAACAACTTGCTATAGCTTGATGATGGTAGGAAAGTTGTAGGAAACCCAAGATCTATTTTGTTTCAACAAAAATCAATTTTGAAAATTCGGATGAAAATGGAACCCTATTTAGAAAAGTGGTTTTTCAACTTTAAAATGTATATTTTTCATTTAAAATGAAGGGCTTAGGTATAGATACCATAAATGAAAGATTTTGATAAGTGAAGTTTAGATCCATGATGTTTATAGCTTATTACCATGCATTTGTTTTATGTTTATGTTCATATTAAGTATAGATCTTAGTTATGAACTCAAACAAAATTGTGAAATTCGTATTTTGGCAAGACCCATATTTAAAAACTACTTTTCAAGTGTCAAAATGTAATTTTTACATAAGAAAATGAAGGCTTAATATATATATAGCATCAAGACTTCATTTTATATGGTTCAAAGATGATTTTCAAAGATTAATTTTCAAAACAAAGTTCTATTCTCGGATTTTGGCCAAGGCCTAGTGTAAAAACATGTTTTCCAACTCAAAAATAAAGTTTTTATTCAAGAAATGAAGGGCTCTTAAGATATGATATGTAAGGAATGGATTTTCATAAGTTTAGATAGGTTTTATCAAAAGATATGTCCAAAAATGAATTTTGTAAATTCGGATCCCAACCAAGACCAATTTTTAAAACCCATTTATCAACATCAAAACTCATGTTTTATGTGAAAAATGAAGTATAGGTAATAGGTATCATTAAGTAGTGATTTTTATAAGTTGAAATGAGTTTTGATGAGATTAATGTATAAAACAAGAAATAGAATCAAGATGAGAAAATTTTGAGTTAGTAACCAATTTGTGAAATTCGTAATTTTGAGTGAAGGCCATAAGAACACCTATTATCCAAGTTCAAAATGAAAGTTTTATGTATTAAATGAAGTCCTTAAGTAATAGGTATCATAAGGTCTTAAATTTTAATGCATTAAACAAGTTTTCCCCAAATGAATCATTCAAAAAGTGGATTTTCTAAAATTCGGATTTTTGAGTAAATCATATTGGAAAACATATTTACAAAGTGTAAAATGGGAATTTTTATGTAGAAATGAAGGTCATAAGTAGTATATATAATGAAGACTCAATTTTGACAAAAATAATTATATTTTCTTAAGTAACAAATCCAAAACAAATGGAAATGATAAAAGTTAGAAAACTAGATTTTTCATAAGTAAGTTGTCATTATGGTCTTGCAAAATAAAAAGTTATAAAATTCCTTTTAGTAAAATCATCAAGATCATGCATGCAATAGGCTCATCTCATGTCATTCATGTTAGGAAATCACTCATATTGCATGTATAGTTAAGTTATATAGTAGGAACATTTCAAACATTTACAAAACTATTTTTCGGAAATTGAAATTGTTGCTGACCTAATCTGATCCGAACTTTTCGAAGCTTCAAAGTTTTCAAAACTTGAAAATAATATTAGAATTAGATAGATCTTTCGAAGTAGATAGAAATCGATATATAATTTGCGAGATTCCGAGTTAAAATGACCAAGTTATGGCCGTTTTAAGTTGGAATTCCCGCTTAGGACGAGAATTACGAATTTGATAGTTCGTATGAAATTGTTTGGATTAGTTTGAGTTGAAATACTTATTAAGTATTTCTTCCTTTTTAGGAGATCCCGAAATCGACGATTCCCTACCACCGGATTACTATTACTAGAAGACCGGTGATCCAATGGCCGAGTGAGTTTTCTCCTTGTTTTGTTACCTTGATTGTGATTGTAGTTAGTTGCATTAGAATTATAGGAACAAGATAAAAATCGATATGAATGGGGATGGGATATATGATGAGACTGTGATGAATGTGTGCCAAAGAATACTAAAGCATATCGAAACCACGATTTGATTGGATAACTGCACCGTTCATATTATTTCTGTTATATGTGTGATATTGATTGGTCACTCTAAAGAATGTATAAATATTTTTGACCTAAGCAAAAAATTAAATTGGTCATGCATCGCATTGGACATATTGCATTTGGTAGCATGCTACTCCTACGCAGGTCGATCGGTATGGTCCGTGGATGACTCGTTTGGATAACGAACCCGGTGCCAGAGCTCATTCAGGGGTACTAAGGCGCATGTGGATGCATTCTTGGATGAGCCTAGCCGAGTCGAGTGCTAAGAGCCGAGGGCTTGGGGACTAGATGCGGTCGTGTAGACTCAATACCATTCCTAACCCAAGATACGGAGGGCGTAAATCCGTTCTGTGTGTGGGTTCCGGATACCCATGCATAATTGCTTGCTCACGTGTTTGTTCATGCATAGCATATGATTGACTAATACTTGTTTGTTATGGTACGGAATTAAGGGAATTCTCACTAAGCTAGTGTAGCTTATACCCCAATAGTTGTTTAAATGAACAGGTTATCTCAAGAATGCAAAGTGGGGACCGAATTGGTTGAGCCGGATGACTCGGGATTTCGGCAAGAATACGAATGTTGAAGTTATCAGCTAGTTTTATGATTTGTCTTGTAATAGTTTATGTAGGGAAGTCTGTGGATGAATGTAATTGAAGTTGAATGATTTGTATTTGAAGTATAGTGATTTGTATCTGAAGTATAGTAAATTTGTATTTCCTTTACATTGTTACTCAAGCTATATCAACGTAAAATGTATTACTCCGATGAGTCTCCTCCATGTGTTAGACGCCTTGTACATAGTATGGAAGCCTTCGCGTGACTGAGGTGGTCATTCTTAGGCTTTAATATTGTGTACGGCGGACTGCCACGTTTAGGGTACCCTTCGGGCGTGACACATTCGTTAAAACATAATTTATCAAAGTTGAAAGTCTAAATCATCTAGTTTTGACAACAACCACCAACTTATTCATTGTTTCTCTAAAATTTTCAAAACTTCTTTGTACAAACCCTTCATTTAACAACTCTAACATCATCTACATAGAATCCATCATTCTCAAACTCATTCCAACCAAAACCCAGCCTTTAAATCACACCTAAAACACCATTTAACACTACCATAGCAAACCTAATTCCAAAACCATCATAATCTCATGAAAATAAGTTAGTTTTGATGTCTTACCTTGCTCTAAATGATAGTTTTCACTTGTACTAGCTGGGAAGGGAATTTAAGACTCAAAAAATCACTCAAGAACTTGATTTCTTGACAACCTAAACATGTATCAAGTCACCCATGTCAATTTTCATGCTTAAAGTACTAAAATACTCACATTACAACATCTTAAAATCTCATACTTATCTTGACACGAATTTTCTTGTGGTGTTGTGTCTTCTTCCTCTTCTAACACTATTTCATCCTCTCCATTTTCCTCATATAAAAGACATCACATGAGTTAATTAATGCTACAATTTGCTAGTTCCACTTATTTAGCAATATGACGAGGTTAGGGTTTTAGAGAACCTTACATTGGGTCTTGGGAAGGTGTCTAAAAGGGAAAGAGGTAGAGAAAGAAAACAAGTATTTATACGAGAAAAGGAAAGGGAAGAATTAGGGTTTTAAATAAGGGAAAAAGACTTTCTTTTAGTGTTTTTTCCCCATAGGATGATCTTGTGTGTCTAGATCTTATGCATCTAGATTTTGTGCGTATAAGAACCTTAGTTATATTTTAATAGTTTAGAGCTTTTAATTAACCTCTTAGGCTAGTAATGATTTGAATATCTAAATAATTCTAATTGACTACAATTTTGAAATTTTATTTCACGTAAGTTCTCAGTACAGGGTAAAATCTTAATTTTGCAAAAATTAGAGCTCCTAATTGCATAGTTCTAATTTTTCTAGTAAGACTTTTCATTCCAAAGAACCATTGTTGAATTCTACTTTACTTCATTTCCATTTTCAAATTGTTTTTAAATTTTCGAAATTTTAGTTCTTGGTTTACGACAAATTTGGAAATTTTGAAAAAAATTAGTCGTTTAAATTCATGTGTGACTTTAATTGGTTTCCATTGACTTTATTTGATCTTTATTTCTTATATTGGTGTCTGGATCATTTCAACTAGCTTGTTTGTTCCAACTTTTCTCATGAAGCTCATGCATTAAGAGAGGTAAGTGGTAAACTTCAGTCCAAGAGGCCCATGAAAGCAATCTATTGATGAGGAGTAATCTCAGCTGCTGATTATCAGTTCAATTTGATAGACAACATCAACAACCAAGCGTTACGAATACCAAGAGCTCCTCTCAAATATAGTGGAGTTTAATGCTCTATAGTTTCTCCACTTATCACACAAGGGTTGTAGTCTTCTGAAACTACCTGCTTCTCCTCTATGCCCATTTCTTTGTCGATGGTCCCTTATGTGTCAATTCATATGTCACTCCACTAGCATGCACTTGACCATTCTCAACCAAACTAGTGCACCTACACAACTTAAAAACCATTTGTTTTCATTAAGCCATTACATTTACCATCGAAATCACACAATCAAATAGATATAATAGTCTCTTGGGTTAGTCATGCTTCATGCACTTGTACAAATATTAGCAGTGTACACGCACTCATGCAATACGAATGATTCAATATTATAATATAATTAAAATATGAGATAGAGAAAAATTACATAAAATTTGTTATAAACATAGAGATGAAGAGGAAAAGATTAGCCAACAAATAGAGAGAAAAGAGTATAATGAGAAAAGGTTAATGTAAAAAAATAATACTTGAACTTTCATAAAATTTTTAATCAGTGACTGGAAGTTTTATTTTAAACAATTTGATACCTGAACTTTCGCAAAAAATTTCAATCAAGTATTTAAAGTTTGGTTTTCATATTTTTGGTACATAAACAAAGTTTTCGTGAACTTCTTCCATACATGATTGAACTTGTTCAAGTATGAAAAAAAAATTTCAAAAAATTTTTTGAAGTACCAAAATTGTTAAAACCAAACTTTAAGTATAAAAGAAATTCTGCAAAAACTTTGTTTAGGTATCAAATTGTTTGAAACGAAACTTCAAGTACCTGATTGAATATTGTGCAACAGTTTAAGTATCCTTTTTGTCATTAACCTATTGAGAAATTCCCAATAATTAGTATAACGATGTAGGGGTATATAGTGTAAAATCTAAAAGGAAAATATTGCTCTAAAAATAATAGATAACTAAGTCAATCTACAAGCCTAGTGAGGCTTGAGTTGGCCTAAATCAACCTTATGCACAATGGTTTCAATGTTAATTCCTCTAAAAGAGCAAGTACAACTCTGTGTTAAGGTTTGATGACCCGTGAATTGATTCACTCTCTTTTTCCTTCCTTCCTTCTTCTCCTACCCCTTTTGTTTTAAAACTCCATTGCTCATTTGGATCTATTATATTGGTAATACTCTGATTTTCTTTTGTATATATAAATTACAAAGGGTAAATGTCGCCAATAGTATATAAATTTTGACAAAATATGCAATTAGGTACTTGAATTTTAAAATTGATCAATTTACTACCTAAAAACATATTCATGCATGCCAATATACTTCCACTAACTTGGCTTCTATCGTCTTACGTGGTGTTTTTTTAACCAAAATAATGAAGATATTATTGGCATTTTATGTGTCAAATTGATCAATTTTAAAGTTCAGGTACCTAATTGCATATTTTACCAAAGTTCATGTACTATTCCCGACATTTACCCAATTGCAACTGCACATATTTTATTTTTTTGGGTGTTAAGTCATGTGAAAGAACTACAAATTTATTCATTAATTAGTTAACAATTTAAAAAGCAACACAATAAAATAAATAACTGTAGAAGTTAATAAATAATGTTAATATTTCCACAATCCACAAAATTTTACAAGTAGTGCCTAATGCACATTGCAATCACCATATCTAGTTGGGTTTTTTTTTTTTCCTTTCCTTTTTCCATACAAACCTTAAGTAATCGAATTGTTGATTAAAATCAAATTCCATCACATATTTCAAGAATTTAAGAAAGATAAAGTAAAGACTGCGTTAATGTGTTGCTAATTTCTATATTGGTATTGTGAGATATAAGACATGAAATTTTGATTAAATGAATGGAAAACATTTGCAGTTGAATAGGTATTGCAAACCATATTAGCTATATGTAAGAGTTCAATGTTGTTATCTTTAATAATTTTTTTCCACTGGAAAATTATACCACAAGGTTTTAACGTTTAAGATAAGTTTAAATACAACCAATATTTTAAGTGATTAAAAAAAATACCAACCTTATATAAAATGGTACAAATAAATTATTTTTACTATGTCATTATAAAATATACTAACGTGGTACTTTGAATAAATTCACGTCGATATCCATTTGTAATGAATGTTTATCTTTTTTTTTTTTTCAATCACTTAAAATGCTAGTCTCCTATTTGCACCACTTTCTATAATATTGATCTCCTTTTAAACCACTTAAATCGTTAATCCTCTTTATGAAGAAACACTATGTAACACTTTGGATATGCTATTATGCATAATTTTGCTCTCCAAACAACAATTAAACAACAATATTAAAAATTAGACATAAAGTGCGAGGGTTATAAAAATTGCACTGGGATTTAACGTGGAGTTCGATCCCCTCCTAATCTCCATGATCCATACAATACCTCACTAAAAGGGACTTCACACACTTTCATTCAATATCAAACAAATGCTCCACTGGAGCTACACAACACAATCACCAACACAACAACGTACACTTGAGTTGTGCCTTTACAATAAACTTAATAGCACTTTAAGCACAACTCAAGATTTCACCAATAATACTCAACAAACTAAGTATAGTGCCTTTATAAGAGATTGCAAATTCTTAAATTGAAAGCACTATACTTTTTCTCTCACTTTACTAAATAATACAAATTATAACACAAGTTTGAGAGAGTGTTTACAAGGATTTAAATAGCAATTAATAAGCTCTAACAACTTCCCCTAATTATCCAAATATTTGTATTTATAAGCCATCTTAAAAACCTAACAAAAGCCCTCAAAAACAACTCCAACAATTGGGCATTAAATGCCCAATAGCTAGTTAGAAAAATAGAAAGAGTATGAACTCTTTACAACTGATTCAAACTCCTTAAAGTGCTCTGTAACTTTAGAACATTTTATGGCTAAGTGATCTAGACTCTGTCAAGTGGTTTGGACCTCTAGGCATGTTGTATTCCTTAGAACCATTATGTGGCCAAGTGGTTCGGACTCTTTAACAAAAGGTTCGGACTCCTTACCATGCTTCCTTCCTTTGAAACTTTTTGTGGCTAAGTGGTCCAAACTCTTTCCAAGTGATACGAACTACCTAGACATTTCTGGACCAATATACATTCTATGGTTCAAGTGATCCAGACTCTTTTCAAGTGTCCGAACTACTTGGACCAAGTTCTTCAAAATAGCCTCCAAGTGGTCCGAACTGTTAAAAAGGATATGCAAAAGATAAAAACAATCCATTCCACGGTTCTTGATCACTTCAAATTAATTAGAACCACTTGTGCAAAAACATCACATATACAATCACATAGCACAACATGTACAATTTCAAATATCTTATCATACATATATGTTTTGCTAAGAAAGTATAACTTATTTAATCAAGTGGGTAATTGTACAATCAATTTCCTCGTCAAAATTTATATTGAACTGAATAGTTTAGCACCTAATTTAACCATTTTAAGTGTTGATCCACTTTAAATTTAACTCCCTAAGTAGATCCCCTTCACTATAATTTTCACTATTTTCACTTTATATGCTTCAAGTCAACTATTTCTTGAATTTGTATCGTAAGTCTTTTTTGGAGCCTATCAAATGGGATCTTTTTAAAACATGCTAAATATTTGAGCTTACTCCATTGACCTACAACTAATCTAAAGAGTGTGGCTTGTGACATTTAACAAGATTAAGCCCATCAAAAGAGCCCCTTTTTTCTCTTTTCTTTTTATTTTTTTCATTAAAGAGTTCTTTATATAGGGAAAAAAGAGTAATGTTAGGTTTTATCTTAAAATAAGTACGATTAATAATAATAATAATTAGATTATCATAGGTTGCATTATATACCAAGTGTATAGTGCAATTAAGTAGGCCTTGTTGGAGATTTTAAATTTTTATTAAATTATCATAAATTAAACTAGAAGCAAAATGTAGCTTTTCCAATAATATGAATTGCCTCTTACATTCATTATAGCCTTATTTTTTTGGAAAATTTATTAGGATGTTTAGTTGCATGTTTTGATCGTAATAACAATTCAATAGGAAACCTTTATTGTAAAAAAAAAAAAAAAAAAACAACACTTAAGGATAAGTTTATTTAATATATTACATTTCTAGTGAATAAAAAAAATTCAATGTTTTGTGGCATAATCAAATAAGGTATTTGCAAAGAAAAATTGAGGAAAACTAATAAAAAAAAACTATCAAAATATTAATACCTTAAATTTTGCGAAATATTAATACTTCATCTCCTTCACTCCATGAAACATTGATTCATTTTTTTTTAAATCATTCAAAATGTTAATAACTTAAAAAAACTTACCCAAAAAGTCTATATTTTTTAGTATAGTTTACCCTTATTTTAACTTACAAATAGCAATTTGATGTTAAATTGATTTTTCACTTAACATATCCTTAATAGAATAGATAAATTAGTAAATAATAATACTATTATATTACAATTTTATTCCCTTCCTAACTAATATCCATTACATCACAAATTTTTGAGAAAAGGAAACTTGATATATTTTTAAAAATTACAAAATACCATTGGGATGAAAATAATCTTAAAATTAGGTAAGTTGACATCGTCTCTTCAAAAGATGAAGTTATAAGTGACTGACTTCCTCTCTTTAAGAGACCAGATTGTTGTATTTTATAACAATTTTATCTTTTTTATTCTGTCATTGTCTCTTCAAGAGATGAGATTGTTGTATTTTACGATAATCTCATATCTTCAAGGAACGAGGTCGGCCACTTATAATTTCATTTTTTTAAGAGACAAGTTTAAGTTACTTATTTTTGGATTTTTTCTCAAGCGGTGAGGTTTATGTCATTTTTTCAAAAGAAATTGGTATTTTTTTTCCTTAATCCCACAATTTTTTATATCATTCCATCAAATGAATGAACATGGATATCACACCATCCGTACAAACCAAAGCACTTCAATTCGACCAAGTGTCGCTTCATCCAACCACAGTCTTTCGGTAAACCAAGCCAGCAAGAAGAAAACGACCTTGCACTCCTTTTTAAGGTTAAAACAATATAAAACAAGTAACTCCACTCAGCAAATTTATTTCCCAGTGCGACATGAAAAAATTTTAAAATGGGTTAATGTTAATGTAAAAAATATATCTGATTCTTAAAAATTTCGACCAAGGATAAAAAATTTTGATTTTTGACATGTTTGGTGCCTAAAGAAACTTTTTGCGCATATTTTTTTTTTTTTACATAATTGAACTTAATTTAAGTAAGAAAAAATATATAAGAAAACTTATTTCAAATACCAAATTATTAAAACTAAATTTTAGGTAGAAAAGATATACATAACAACTTGCTTTAGGTACCAATTTATTTAAAACAAAAATTCAGATATATGATTGAATTTTTTGCCAAAGTTAAAGTACTGGGTTTTTATATTATCCCTTCTAAAATCCTATTTCATGTCAAACAATAATTATCAATGTCAAAATTAATATTTGATGGAACAAATTTTGAATCCTAGTCTCAATAGAGTAACAGTAAGGATGAATCGTATCAGTCTTAATGCCAAGCCAAGGCAAAGTCCCAACATCTTTCCTTTTTCCCCACTTATGATATGATACTAGTGATGTACGGGATACTTTTTTTTTGCTGAATAGTGCATTGAGCCCATATTTCGTTGACCTACTTTTTTTGACTCGGTATCCTAATAATTAGGATACTTTTATGGACCTACACTGATAGGATGTCGGGTGACACTAAATAATTCGAGTAAAAAACTACCTAAGACAATTTTAGTCACTGAATTGATGGTTACTTACAATGAATCATTTATAGCCCCCAAAGCCAGCGGTTGAAAACATTGAGCAATAGCAACCATCAAGCGCCTTGGTTAATTTTAAGAGGTACATTAGGGTCTTAAAATTTGCTCCATAAGACCAACTTTAATGCTAGAAGCTTGGTGTTCTTCCAGAGGGTGAAGGACCCCATTTCTGGGTTCTTAAGCATTAATCACCGGTTCTTAGAAAAATTGGGATCCTTTAGGGACCGATTAAATTGATTTTTCTTATATACATTGTATATAGTTCTTATTACGTGAATCTCTTAAATAATATAAATAAATATTAAGAGTAATTTTTTAAGATTTTTAGGGATCAAGCTGAAAGTTTATTAAAATAAGAGTTTCTTAGGATGTTAATGTAGTATTTAAGAACTCTAAACGGAATCTTTAAGATTAAAGATGGTCTAACTAATGAGATAAGAGTTTAAAAAGAAAAAGAAAAAGAAAAATTGATGACATCAACGGATTGTTGAAGCCAAAGAAATTTTGGATAAATTAAAAAAAGCCTAAACTGGCATCCTGCGGTTTTGCTAAGCGAATTACTAGCATTAAGGTACGAGGTTTGTCTTTTTATTGGCCAAAAAAAAAAAAAAAGGTACGAGTTTCAAAAGCTTACACTTTTATTCAACTTTTTTTTATCCCAATTCGGCTGCATTTAGTTTCAATCATGTTTAGCCTAAAAAATTGGCTTGATAGTGCTTCAAATTGAGCTTGAAAATCTTTTGTAATCCTTGTTTGCACCAATTTTGAACAGCCTCCTTGGTGATTATCATTATTTTTGAAATAAAGAAAGAAATTAGACAGAAAAGAACCTAAGATGGAATGGATTATAAGAGAATTTGGTTTATTTCAATGCATTTGGATGATAGAGTGAAAGAAAATGAAAAGAATATTAATCATTATAAGAGATAAAATAAGATATAAACCACTAAAATATACTTTAAAAATAATACTATTTATGTAAAAGAAGAAGAAAGAGAATTCAAGGAACGTTAGATTAAAAGTTTCAATATTTTTTTTCTTCTTTTTACCTTCCTCTTTCTCTCCTGTTGGAGGGAACAAAAACATATAGGAGCTAAGAAAATTTTCCTCTAAATTCCACCAATTTCTTCCTCTTTCCCTCGTCCCAAACATAGTGGAAAGGTTAAAAAAACTTACTTCCAAAATCTTTCAAGGAAGCATTTCTTGAATTTAATTTGTAATCAATTGCTACAAACACGAAGCCCAACCTTTCTTTACAAATGATGTCATTATTATATTATTCATTGTAAATGTAAAGAAAATACAAAAAACTGAGTAGCTTTAACTATCAAATGATCAAATCCAACATATCTTAACATTATCTCTTCTTTATTATCGACCAATGATAATGAATGACAGATCGTGAGAATGGATTAGAATGGAATGCTACACATTTAGTACTTACAAAAAATCATACTACATGTAGCCCAATTCAAATGCCTAATTTCTACTCTCTCATCTCTAGCTTCAAACCAAAAAAAAACCCAGATCCGGTTCACTAACTTAAAATGTCTTCCACTTGGTGATCTCAGTAGACATGATCCTTCCATTGCTCATAAAGTAAACCTACCCCCCTCACCATTGTGTGAAACCAAAAATCTTACAACCAAGAGACAATTTCTCAATTTGGTATGTGAACCATACAAACATAGAAACAATGCTTGTGGCTTTGGTGTCTATGTCTTATCATAAAATCTGAACAAGGATCCTAGGATATCTGAAACATGTACCAAGATACACAGCACTGATGAATTGAAAACTTAGTACACTTAGCAAACTTTGAGAAAGAAAACAATGTTGTTTAATTATATAAACATAAGTAAATACACAATGCAATCTTGATGATAAAAGAGCGGTGCATGCTGCTGCATTCTATTCTTAAGCCGAAGAACGGGGGAAATGAGAGACAAGAAGCTGTCTAACTGAGATTCACGTATAACTGGCAATTTCAACTAAAATGAGGAAAAAAAAAAAGATAAAAAGAAGAAAAAAAAGAAGTCAACAGTGAAAAGCACTAAGGGAAAAAAAAAATTCCCCCGAGAATAGCATGTTTTACTTCCAATCATAGCCCCTGTGGAGAAAAAAGACACTAATCCACCCTGCTCTCCCCCCAAGGAAGCCACCAATACAATGTTAGCTGCCTCCAAAACTGAGGAACATCCTAATGGCTCTAGCTATTCCCTACTAGCACCGAGAAAGCGATCAGGGAATATTTGGGACTAGATAATGTGCAAATTTACAACGTAGGATGCTAATTCCAGATCTTAATGCACAGGGTGAGGGGTCGAAAGCAACTTCTCGACCAAAGAATGTAGAGTCAAAAATATCCCAGTCAAAATGTCGTGTAATTGGAGAAAAGGTGCAACAATGAATCTAAAGCTTCGGGATAAAACTTCCTTGCAAATAGGTAGCACGGCCGTTTCACTCCATTCCACAAACAAGGTGTTATCTGCTCTTCATGCTGTATAAACCAATGGAATAAACCCCTCAGAAAATATAATTGATATGCTATCAAACTTGAAGCAGAAAAGTACTACTATCATACCTTATCATCACTTGTCACATGCACACTCATGTCAACTGACTGCACAGATGGAAGCAGCAAAATCAACATCCATAAGTGGTATACAAAGATACTTAAAGAAAAATACTCGGGCTAGCATAATAGGGGATGTGACATTTACAAATAACAGCCTTTTTGTTTCATATGTTATTTATTTCAATAATCTATTTTATTACTGCTGCAGCATGAATGCCTGTTTAAACAACAAAGGAGAACCTCTAACTTGAAGTCAAAGTAAGAGACGTAAAGCACAATTATACCGTGATATTCTTGAGAAGTTCATATGTAACGTCTTGAGCCCTGTATGATTTTGGATGCCATTTTCTCTCTGACCAATCAACATGTGTTACTGACCATGTCGCTATTCCACCAGGATCAACCAACTGAAAAAACAAGGGAATATATGTATAAATACATATATATGTAAATAAGATCATTCAGTTCAAAACTTATTTAAAAATTTGAATAATGCTTTGGAAGAAGATACTGACATTAAAGAAGGTTGGCAAGTAGTGCTCATCCGGAATGCAATTTTTTCCCTCTAGACCGGGCTGCAATAAAAAAATAAATAAAGTAATCTATATCAGTGCATTGCCACTCTAAAAAAATCTTGATGACTGTTTTATTAGTCTCCATAGACAATGAAGCTCCTTTGCATAATGTACATATCAATCATGTTATAGGAGTGTAGTAGAAAAGAAAATTGAACTCGCTTCAGTGAGCAACCATGATGATTCTGCAAAGAAAAGAAATACCCAAAGTTTTTTGTGAATCATACACTTGAGGCCCATCTTATATTATCATATGGTTGGACAGTTAACATGTAATCAGTACAAGGTCTTCAAATTTGGCTTCAAGTAGAATTTTAAAGAGAAAAATGTTGCATAAAAGTTTTTACATATGCATGAAACATGTGTGCAGCAACTCGTAGGAAGAAATGGAGCAAAAGATCCCAGTAAAATATGAAAACTTGTGTGTTTAGACTCTTGACATCTGCCAACATATATTAATTCATTTCAATAAGAAATAATTAATGGAGAACGGCAAAAGATCAACATGATATTCAAAGCAGATTAACAACATACCTTGCAATATTCACGGAATTTTGAGTAGTATAGATAGTCAGCCATAACAATCAAGGCATGCTGCCGCTTCATAGTAAACCACTGGAAAGAATCAAGAATATCTTCTTAGGCATTTAGGCACATGGATCCAAACAGCAAATGAAGGATTGTCATGACTTGTACACCCATTACAGTAATAGTTAACCACCCCATTTACAATTTCAAATGCCAAATAGAAGAAAGAATGGAACAAACTACCCCAAAACAATTCTCATATGATGAAATATCACTTGTTATAAATGCACTAATTAACTAATTACAAAACATTTATATTCTGAGTTCAGAAAAGCACAGCTGTAAGAAATAGAATGTGCTAAAAATAAGCATTAACTCAGCTCAGAGCACATAAACACCTTGAAAGACCTATGCACCAGTTAACTGTAGATTGTGTTACTTGCCACAAGACGTGTCCTTGATGGGCTGAGAGCCATAAAACCTGAGCCGCTAGGACAACTTTGAGGTATTACTGAACATTTTTACATTTTCTAGTCCTCTAGTAACTCAGCATGTATGACTAATGCTTAAGGCCTAACTGCCTAAGCATCAACCTTGTCACTTTACATGATGCCGTGCATTCTCGTCAATGCTATTTCCTGGAGTCATCTGTCATGCATAAGCTTGTATATATGCTTAAATTCTCAATGGAAGTGGTACAACCATGACCGTGTCCCTCCTTCGCCCAAAAAATCTTATGTGCAGTCTATCAGTCCATCTAAACAGCGATACTGCTCATCATGCAAACATCTCTAATGCTGAAACGTAAAGAACATATACCTGTGCTCCCTTTCGGAAGTCTTTCTTCTCGACTTCAGGTAACATGTGCTCTGAATATCGGCCATTTCCATGAGGACCAGGATCATAAAACTGAGAAAAAGAATCCACTCTTAAGTACAGGTAAAATAAGAAATGGCCCAACATACAGAACAAGGTATTGTACTGTATTTACCAGTCAACGTAGCTAATATTTGTGTGCATAAGATAGTCGTAGACATAGTCAAATGTATGGAGTGGCACACAACTGCAACACCAGATAAATGTAGCTGTCAATAACAAGAACAAAGTTGACCCATATCTTTACAGTAATCAGAATTAATAATGATCACAATATGTATCTCATCAAAAGTACCCATTCAGGATAAGTGAAAAGAAAGCAAGAATACAATAGTTGCATCACAAATTTTACCTATCAGAAAGCAACACAAAATGCTGGTTATCAGGATCTTTGAGGGCATGTGCTAATAACCGCTTCTCAGCATCAACCATGGAAATTTTTCCCCACACCACCTGCATATATATAGATTCATCAACTTACAAATCTACATATTAAATAACCTACAATGATATTATGTAAGAATATTTCTAGTTGCTAGAATCAGCTGCATTACAAAACAATGTGGAGACCATACTACTGTATTTTTATTTTCGACACATATCTAATCAATGTGCCAAGAGGAGTGCAACCTTGGCAAGTAAGCATGCACAATGTAGGACAACATCAATTCACATTGATCGACCACCACAATCACTTCAAGAACAACTATCATAACAGCAGTGCTCAAGCCCTAATTCCAAAAGCTCATATTAACTAACTTTGAGGACAGCTAAATGCAGTGATTTTGTTCAGTTCCCAAAAGAAAAATGAGTTTTAGCACATTAATATGAATTAGTGATGGATTAATTTTCTCTCTTTAAAGTATGGAAAAACAATTTAGATTCACCTGAAAAATAAAAATAAAAATAAAACTCAATTGCTTGTTTAAATCAATCCATCTACTGGGCAATTAACATTTTCCCAGGGACAAATCTATGGTACGAATAACCAAGATTGCACGTATGCAACGAAAAAGAAAAGAACAAAAGAGTACCAATTAAATAGAGGAAAAAAGAAGAAGAAAAAAAAAAGAAAGAAAGAGAATTGAGATGACAAGAGTCAACAAATTTTAGATGTCCATTCATAGGACGTTCAATAGAAATGAGTTAAACACCAAGCGACTCTTTCAATCCTTAGTTGGTTAAAGGTGAACCTGGCAAAAGAGCATATTTGCCCAGGATATAAGTATGGCATATTACCCACTAAAGCTCTTCATAGATCCAGCATGATATGATAGAACAAAGTACACATTGGTTCAACTTTTGGGTATCAATATCTACAAGGCTTTCCAACTTTATAGTTGACTACAATGATAAGATTGTCAATGTGTAAGAAAATAAAATCATGAATGGCATGCAAACCTGATCACTTTGGACGTCCCGGTTGATAAAGTAGCGACTCACATGTACTGGCTTTTCTTTAGAAGCATGAACATAAACTGAGAATCTGCCTTCATGTCCCTACCAAATGATCAGAAAACATAATCCCTGTAAAACTGCCAGACAGCCAAAAAAAGTTGAACATAAACTAATTCCTCTACACTAGAGTATATCACATCCCTTAAAAAAACCATGTCCCCAGTGTAGCGACTGGAAACCAAATTTTAATGTGATGTCATCAAATATAGTTGTATTGCATTCTTTCATGAGAAGCATCTTTGAATCAATGCTTGGGATTATCAATCCAACAGGAAGTTCCATTTGAGGTTTTCTTTCTATCCCTTTCATATTTGCTAAAGATAGAAGATACAAAGATCCCTTCCTTTTGGTACAACAAGAATAAAGCTAATTCTATAGCTTAAGCTATAACTTGTCAGAGAAATGCAATCTGATCAAACTAATCATACCATTCCTCTACATAGGACTGTGTAGACAAAATTTAAAAGCGTACCCACAGAGGTTCTGGATGTGATTGAGACAGAAAACTTACTCGAAAGAATTTATCCCACAGCTTCTCAAAAGGCAGTGAACCAGGACTTAAGAACATAAAAGCGATTTGGGATTCTTTGATTCAGCTGGAGGAGTGTTTAAAATTTCTCTAATAACAACTCGTGATGCAATCTCTTCATCAGTGTATTCCCTTGCAGGAGCAGGTGGAAGCCAGTCAGAGAGAACTTTACAACCTTTGGAAGAAAACATGTAGCAGGGGGCGCTCCCTTGAGGTGGATAAATGTAAGCACATATAAGAAACACGCTGACTAAGCAAACCAAAATTATAATCCATACGGGCTTCTTCAATGGAGGACGAGGGCGATGCCCAGTCAAAATCTGCATATCACCCATGCCTATGCGCCACCCTTTAGCTGTCTTCATTTATACTGATGCAATCAAGGCATCCCAAGTTTATTTACAGCAATATCATCCCTCTTCAATATCTTTCCATCTATAATCCCAACTACTAAGAGGGTATTGGGTTCCTCAGAGGAGCCTCAACTGGAACAAGTGTATCCAAAATGGAGGAAAAATCTACATAAGCATCAGCAATCAGATGATTACCATTTTTTAGCATATGCAAACAGAAAATGATTGGGGACAAAGAAAAACCAACTAGACAACAAATGCAAAACTAAAATCGCAAAATAAAAAGAGCAAGGTATTCCTTTGTGTTTTCATTCATGAGAAACCCAAACTCTCAATAAACCCAAAAAGATCATAGTGTGCTCGTCACGTTGATCTCATGTTACAAAGTTCAAACAGACAAAATCAACTTCACAAGCTCATTTGGCGTGAAAGTACACAGTTTCATGGTCTACGAGCAAAGCAGAGCAGAGCAAATCAAAAGTCAACTAATCTACTTTGATCTCTCCTTCACCTCCTTAATGCGAATCCAGCAGTCATCAAAACAATAAAATCAGTGCTCTCAGCCAACAAAAGTGTGTACAAAACAATGACAAAAACATATCACATAATGAGGAAAATATTTCCTTGATTTGCTCAACGACCAAAACTAAATGATGATTCAGGAGAAAAGATATCAGAAAAAGAAACCCAATTTTTATATTTTATTTTCTTCATTTATAATGACAAAGTCAAAACCATCCAATGCATCATTCCGAACTGGATTGGAATCTGCTAAAAGGAACAAACTTTATATTCACATCTAAAATCAGACAAAGTCTCCAATGGCCCATCCCACCAACCAAACATCCCCAAAATTCCCAACTTTCTGGGATAATCCATAAATTGCCAATCGACCTAAGATAACAACTTTGATAACTAAAAACACATGATAGAAAGAAACCGATATTTATTCTTCCCCATAAATAATCAAACCAAATTGTATCAATTCAAAGAACACAAGAAGCATCCATTGAAAACGAGACCAAGTTCCTTGCTTTTATTACGTCAAGCAATAAAAAATACCAATCAAGATTGATTAAAATTAAAAAAGAGAGATGAAAGGATTAATTTTTAGCAAAATACCTGATAGATAGAAAGGAGTGAAGTTTGAAAGTAAGTAGATCCTTTTAAATTTCTTGATTTTGACCAAGACCCAAATCTAGATTTCTAAAGATCTAAAATCCCTTTAGAGCTTTTTGGTGTGTTGTATTTGTGTTGCAAGATCTGGGGCACAACAAAAATAACGCCAAAACTGGACAGGGAAGAGTGGGAAAAAACAAATAATATAAAAATATTGAGATGAAGGAGAAGAAGAGGAAGAACGACGAGGAGGAGAGAGAGAAGAAAAAAAATTTATAAATAATTCGATCCGTTATCCAATGTTTTGATATTTATTAATTGACTTTAATTTTAAAAATTTACTTAATTAATTCAAAAAAATAAAAGGAAAATTCTGATTCCTCGAACGATTTGTTCCTAAAGAGTTTTCTAATTTTTCATACAAAGTCATTGGGGTTTGGTTCAATTTCAAAAAAATAAAAAGGAGAAGAAGAAATATCCTATTTTATTTATTTCTCTCTCCAACAGCTTCAACAGACAGAGAGAGAGAGAGAGAGAGAGAGGGCGTGTTCCAATTGCAAAGAAGCCGTCGGGTTTGTCTGCTGATTTGTTACATAAAACACTACAAAACCACAACACCAAGAAAATTTCAGCCGGCGAATGGTAATAATTTCTGGTTTTTTTTCTTTTACTTTCAATTTTTATTTTATTAAAAAATGTGATAAATTTCATGTAAGAAACTATTGGACTTATTAGGAGTAAACTGTTACACGCTTTAAAGCGCGTGCGGTACCATACCAAGTCGTGCTGGGTTTGGTCAATCGCGGAAGAGGTTTGAACAGACTCGGGGTTCGGCCCATAATTGCACCAAGTAATGACCTTAATTATCTTTGTGAAAGGACATATTACATGCCTAATTTGTTTGGCATAGTTCTCTTATTCGCAAAAAGAGTTAATATTTTTGGTAAAGAAAGCAAAAAAAATAAAAATAAAAATAACTATTACTGAATAATTGTGTTATTTGGACATAGTCATTATAAAAAAAAATGCATGTTACTATTTATTTTTAAAGGCTTTTTTAATATTCAGTTTATCTTGTTATAAGTAATTTAAAAAGTGTTGACTTAAACAGTGTTTGCATGAACATACACTTGCGATGTCTATACTTAAGAATATAAAACATGGATAATGAAATAAGACAACAACATAAAATAATTTCAAGGTGATAATTGTTGAATTTAATGGTTGAGAATGAAAATCTAGAATCTCTAAATTCATATAGAGTTTGCATGGGGTATAACAAATATCTACCAATCTTATAAAAGAAAATTACTTAAATATGAATTATACAATTTTAATTACCAAAATACTAATACAAAATCGCATCTAGAAGATGAGATTTTGGTTTTAACAAATAAATTGCATGTGTTGAAAGTTTAGTACATTACAAAATCACATGTTAAACATTTGATTTACTATAAATAGAAAATAGAATTGCATCTATAATATGCAATTTACTATAAGTAGAAGTTTTGTTATTTTTGAAAAAACATAAAAATCGGATGTAAAACATGCGACCTTCATAGTATAAGCAAAATCATACGTTATGTATGCGATTTTGTATCAATATCTTGGTAATTATTTTTATGTAATTAATATTTTTTTAAATGATTTTTCAAAGAATAGCTAAATCTGATTTTCTCAGTTTGCATATAAAAGTTAATTTACTTTTATCACTTATATTTGACCTTTAATTTGATTTTAATCAGTGTTATTATCGATATGTAAATAATTAATCAAACTAATAAATAAATTATAAACAATAAATTTGTAGAGTAAGAAAAAAATATTGTTTCATAATATATATTCTAAAAATTACACCTCAAATAAGATTATGACAGTAAATTGTCTAAATTCTTAATTAATTTATTTATTTATTATGTCCCAATCATTCTTAAAAGAAAAAATTACTATCTAAGAAACACTATTTAGACTACCTCTATATAAACCCCTCTTACCCCTTTTCATATTCTCTTATTGTAGGGATTTTTCAAAAAATATTAGAGGAACACTTTAAAACCTATGGAGGGTGAGAGAAATTGCTATTCAATTATAGTATATTATTGGATAAGTGATATTAATCAAACGTAATCTTTGATAATAAGTCAAAGGATTTGAAGGAGATCGCTGATTGAAGGTAATTTTTTTTTGTCATAGAATTGACAATAATAATAAATTCCTTACAAAGATGTATGATATTGTCGAAGAATTTAAGTAGGGATTATGAAGTTTTGCTTAGTGGCTGATCATGATAGTGAATCAAGTTCTTGAATCAAAGTAAGGAAATCTATAATCTTATTAATTAGTTAAAGAGGAAATCATTCATATAATTATAGAAATTTGAAATTTGTTAGAAATCGATCTATAGTGGGATATTGAATAAAGAAGGATAAATTGGTAGTTAAACATGAACTTGAGAGCTACTAGATACGATATATGTATTTGAAGACTAAATCAGATAAAATTGAAACTGTGGCTAAAAGACAACAAAGAAACTTATAAATGCATTGGGAGTGACATTAGAAGGAAACTAAGGCTTTTTATGACAAGGAAAACAACCAAAGAAGAAAATTGTATAAGGCTACAATACCAAGTGATCATTTACTTCTCTAGTCTTTTGCTCCGTCAGATGAAAATTGACCCAAAAATACCTAAACCTAAGGAAATTTGATTTAAAATGTAAACGTAGGAAAAAACTGAATTGAACCAAGTTGAAGACAAAAGAGACAATTAGTGATGTGATTATCTCAGGATAAGTTTTAAATTTTGGTTTAATAATTCTTTTGATAGGAGTTTAGGATTTAGCTTACTTCAAATATTAGGTATATATTTATTGTTATTGTTGGTTGGAGTTTAGGATTAAGCTTACTTCAAATATTAGGTATGTATTTATTATTATATGTTGGTTGTACTTGTAAGTTTAGTAAATTCACCAAATTAATAATTATTTGATTCACTAGTTAATACGTTTATTCTATGTATGTGATGTTAAAAATTATTTTACAAAAACATTAGAACATATAGGCCATGTTTATGTTTATGTAAAACATATGGAATCTCAAACTACTCATATTGTTTTTGTTGAAATCTATGGAACCTACACCTTTGATGTCATGTATGTTACTATAGTTAGAGGTGGAACACCTGTTTCTTTATTTTAGGGCTAAGTGGATGGTTTCTATTTTTGTACAAGTTTCGGTATGAGAATATGCCTATGAGTTTCTATTATTTTGAAATCAAGGTTAGGGCCTATTCCTATGGATTTATTTGTTTGACAACTAATATCTTATATTTAATTAAATTGTATCATGTTTCTTGAATATTTCTTACATTAGACTATGTAAGTTGTGTGCAATATGGCATGGTACGTGTTTGCATGCAAATTTTCATATTTGGCATTTCTTGCCTACTCTGTTTTTTTTATTTTTCTAGGTACTAAAGTTGATCATGAGAATGGACATGATTACTTAGGCTGTTAATTGTATGTAGAAGAGGGTCTTGTGCTAGAAAAAAACTAAGAAAGATATATTTTATTATCTAGACTAAAATGTGATAGTTTAGAACTTTGTTGGAGTATTTCTATTAGAGTTTAGATTAAGTATTACTATATAAACTATATTTAAGGATTGATGTGATAATTTTTTGTTTGACCAATATACCTACAGCTTTCATGGATTTGATGAACCAAGCATTTAAAAATATTTGAACAAGTTCGTACTTGTCTTTATTGATGGCATCTTAATCTATCCCAAGAGCAAGGAAGAGCATGCAAAACATTTGAGAATTGTGTTAAGAACATTGAAAGGAGAACAATTATATACCAAATACAAAAAGTGCAAGTTTTGGTTAGAGAAGATGAATTACTTAGGTCAAGTTATATCTAAAGATGAGGCATTTGTAGATCCAAAAAAGGGGAAAAATAGTCAAGGCTATCATGAAATGACCATAACCTAAGACAGCCACAAAAATCAAAAGTTTCTTAGGACTAGCAAGATATTATAGGAGATTTATGGAAGGCATTTCCAAGACCAAAGCTACGCTGGCATGCTTAACCAAGAAAAATGTAAATTTGCATGGAGCGAGAGTTGTGGATGAATTTTTTAGGAATTAAAGGATAGACTGGTATCAACACCTATTTTGCATTCCTTAGGGTGGAAAGGAATACATAATTTATAGCGATGCTTCCATATGAAGAGAACTACCCAATTCACAATCAAGAATTGCTGCAATGGTATTAGCTCTCAAGCTATGGTGTTATTACCTTTATACAAAGAAGTGCAAAATTTACACTAATCATAAGAGCCTTAACCTCAAGTATGTCTTTCTAAACTTGAGGCAAAGGAGATGGCCTCAGTTGATAAAACATTGTGATGTAAAAATTCTTAATTATTCAACAAAAACAAATATGTTACTTGATGCATTAAGAAGGGTAATATTGCTACCATTAAACCATACAACATTGTCATGGTCCGGTTCGATTCCTATTCTGGTTCCAAAATGGAGAAACTAGAACCGAATCATGGGAACCAATTTGGTTCCCACAACTTAATTTTGGTTCCTTAGAAACCAGAACCATGATATTTCAAAAAAAAATAATTAATTAATTAATTATACTTAATTTAAGTAAAAAAATTAACTTGAAATAAAATCAAGCATTGTTTTTGACCTAATAGTTGAAAAAAAATGTTAGAGTTGTGCATTTTTATCTATACATAAGCACTTGTGCTTTTAATTGTAATATTAGGAATGTGGGACTACAAAATATTTATGATACAAAGAAGCTCCGCAAATACAAAAAACAAGTTTCACATTGTTAAGAAATATCAGGATATTTATAATATTTTGATGATAACAAAAAGGGTTTAAACGTGTTACTATAACATCTTGATTATTCTTGCAGAACTTTTATAATATTTGACTAACATATGAAAAAAGGAGAAAAAAGCAGTACTTTTAGAAGATTAAACAGAAGCATAACTTTCCTTTTATAGTATGGAACATGTTTTCCAAGACTAAACTCCATGAATTTATATAATAAGGAATTATATTCAATTATTCCACTATAAGTTGGGCAAACATCTAAAGGGTTTTTTTTTATTAATTTTCATAATATTAAGATCACAGTTTTATTAAAGTTGGAGAATGGATTTTTTGGTAAAGATGTTTTTGATATGTTTTCGGGTTGTAGTTACTTTAATTGAGCTTAAAATATTGTGGATATTATTTTAAAGTTGAAAAGGAGGCACAGTGTAATCAAAATGGAAGAAGATAGTCGTGACATCTAAGAGAATCTAAGACATAGGTAATCTTCACAAAAAAGAAGAATTTCAAAAAGGATGCTCTTCATATCTTACTTCTTATGACAAATGTCCAATTGGATATCTTTTGCATGACTTAAAAGTTGTTTAGAAGAATCTCCAATAGCTAAATATCACTTAATATGGAAGCAATTAAAAAACACTTGCCGAAAAACCTTGAAGAAAATATTTCAATGGCTAGCAACATATTTGTTACCCAATTACACAAGATGACTATTGGATAAAGTATTATATATTAAAGGCAAAAGAGAAGTAAATGCAACAAGTAAGAAAGAAAGAATATTGAGCAAAAACGTGAAAAATACCATTATAAGCTGCTCTAGAATTTATACTTTGTGGTGAAGTTACAAAACCTCTAGAAGCACTTTTCAGAAGCTCCTGAGAAGAAATTTTATTTTTGTTTATACTAATTAGCAAGGAGCTTTGCTATTGTATTTCCTCTAGCTCATACTATATTTACTTGTATCCACTATAGTTATATAAATGTGACAAAGGATACGTGTACGACCGTGAGTTAGTTTAGGTAAAAACTAAGATAGGTGATGTAGCTTATTACATCGTGAAGTATTTGAGTCTCTTTGTACTTCTCCATGATTTTTTATTATATTTAGTGGAATAACTAGTAAAGACAGCCAAGACCCTAACATAGAGCTGAAAGGGTAAATTGACACATAAAGCGAAGCCACCTTATATCAACAGTATTGTCTTTTCTCTCCATCTCTTTACTTTTATTATCTTCACATATTACTATAATATTGAATTTGAAATAGAGATATTGTCATGAATGGTACTTGAGCTTTAACAAAATATACAATTAAGTATATAAACTTAAAAAATGATCAATTTAATACTTAAAAGAACTTTTGGTGCAAGCCAACAGTTCCTCCATCTAGATGGGCAATGACCTCGTATTAGTCCATGGTTAAACGGGTTGGGCCGTTTTAGCCCGCTTTTAGAAGAGCAAAAAATTTATAGGCCGAGGGTCAGCCCACTTTGGCCGCTGGCTTAACAGGGCCGGCCTACGAGCTAAATGATTTTTTTTTTATTTTTTATGTTAGTTTATGTGAAAATTAGAATATTTATATATTTTAGGGTTTATATATATTAAAGATTAATTTTGTTACTATTTTAATTACTTATATATAAAAATAAGTTTTTAAATGATTTATTAGATATCATATTATATTTAAATCAATAAATATATACTTAAAAATGTTCTAATGCTTATGATACATGTATCAATCTATTTTTTTCCATAATATATCATAAATAATAACTAATATGTTATTGTATTATTCTTATTCTTAAACTTTTCCTTTTTTTTTTTTTTTTTTTGAACTCTTGGCCCATGGGTTGGCCCATCATGTCATGGCCCAGCTCACTTTGGCTCGCTTGCTAAATGGGCAAAAAGAAAAAATGGCTGTGGCATGCTTTTTTTAGCAGGTAAATAGGTCAGGCGGGGGTTACGACCCATTCCCAGCTCTACCTCCATTAAGTTTTGTTAGGTATTAAATTGATCAATTTCAAAGTTTTTTAGGTATCAAACGATCAATTTCAAAATTTAGATACCTAATTACATATTTTGCCAATTTTTAGGTATCATTTGTGATATTTTCCCTTTGAAAAAATTAACTTGAATATTATCAAATTAATGACTTGCTGCAAAAGAGCTATTAAAAGTATAAACCCGACTACTCACAAGTTAAGAAATCAAGAGGTTTTTCTGGTAAATTGTTTCTAACTAAAGCTTTAAACCCTATTTTCATAACCTGCTTCGAAAACAAGTCTAAAGATAAAATTTACAAAAAGTTTTCAAAGTCAAAGTAACCAATGCACCCACTCTTGGTAACTTAACTTTCGAGACCAACAAGAAAGAAGAGTTTAGTTTTAAAGAAGTCTATATAAACTCAATAATATTTGATTTTAAGTATATTTATTACTTGTATTGTTAAGAACAATAAATTAAATGCCTTTAATAAAAAATAAATCTTTACTATTCATGTGAAAATAGTTTAAATATTTGTTTCAAATTTATAATTATTTTTCTTCTAATTTTCTTTTCTTTTTCTCTTTTTTTTTTTTTTTTTGGCATGGATTTGCTAGTCCAATCATTCTACAATTGGTTCTTGAAACAGTGATTTAGGTTGGTTGAACTAGTTAGACCTACCAAAATTGGTGGTTCTTTGGCTGATTTAAACTTGCCTTTCCCACGTTCTTCCCAATTCAAGAATCATTGGTGCGTAAGGAGAGTTGATTATTGATTGATAATAACTTGTGATGATGTCGAACCTTAGATTTTAGAGAATATGCAAAAGTTACACTTAAAGATATTAATAGAGCAAGTGGGAACATGGTAGACAAGTTTTGAGGATCTAATTGACTCAACATGAGCAAATAAAGGAGTAGAGAAGGAGGACCCAAGGCTTTAGAAGATAAAAGGGTAGATCACTGAAGGTATAAGTAAGGGATTTTAGATTGATGATGAGAATGTTCCATTATGGTATTGACTTTGTGTGCTAAAAAACTCTAAAGTGAAGAAAGCCATCCTAAAAGAGGCCCATTATTTTAGATACACAATCCACTATAGAAGTATCGAGACGTATATGGAATAACATGAAGTAATACATTACTAAATATGTGGCTAAGTGTTTGACATGGCAACAGTTTATAATTGAGCATCAAAAGCTTCTAGTTAAGCAACAACCACCAATACATGAATGGAAACAAGAACATTTTACGATGGATTTTTTCATTGTTTTATTAAAGATGCTAAGTGGATATAAAGTGATTTTGGTAAATAGTCATTGTATTAACTAAATCGACACACTTCTTATCTTTGAAGACTGGATATACATTAAAGAAGCTGACTTAGTAGACACATCCCTTGGGGGATCTCTTAGGTCTTTCACAAGGACTCAATCAAAGGGTACAAAACAAATGAAGGAGAACGTAAGATTGCATAGACTTCTAGTCACAACAATCTCCAATAGAAATATATGATTAATAGGAAGATTTGGGCGGAGCCTACACTATGCTTTCTCGGGTTATAACTTATGCTAGCAAAGTAAAAAAGGAAGATTTATTTGGTTATCTAGCTATAATGTGATAGTTCACAATTTTGTTGGAGTACTGCTGTTAGACTTTGATGTAAGTGATATTTTGGTCTTACCATGTAAACTTTATTTTAAAATTTTTGTAATAATTTTCAATTAATCTTTTATATTTGAAAGTATCTTTGGAACTAAATTGTGATTCCATAACGGTTTACAGTTGTTGGTGGCCTTGTGCATACGTGTCTTGGCACATGTATACTACGTGTTTGTGGTGCTCATGTCCCAAGGTGTTACATTTACCATGCGACTAAGGAATTGGTTTATTCACATGGGTGAGTATACTATTGAAAAGAATTCACTAGGGTATAATGGCAATCTACTTCGCGCCCAATCCTCCATAAGCTATCCAAATAAGACTAGTCAAACTCGATTTTTTTTTTTTTTATCAAATCAAACTAAATTTTACCTTGCTCTAGTCTTTCCTTCCTTACTCCTAACAAAAGTACACAAGCACATGGAGTCTAACCCATTCTCTTTGAACTAGTTAAACAAAGTTATCACGTATAGCAAAGATTAACAATAAGGTTACTCTATATTTCAATACAAATTTTTTCTTAACAAAGTACGTTGTTCACTCTTCTACTTAATTTCATAAATGTGCATGCACCATACTATTCTTTTTTCATTGTATGGTTTTGTTCATAGCTCTTTTAAATCCTTAAAATTTGATCATTAGGTAGTAGTCATCTTTAACATTCAAACATTGTATCCTTGGAAGTAGTGCTTGTAATTTAAGACTCGATCCATGAACCCAAATACAATACAACAATTATAAAAGAGTTTAGGTAAATAAAACTCAACATAATAATAAACGGGTCAAACCTGAAAATGCCACGATTTTAAAGATGTCCTTATTTTGGTTTGAGACCTAAACATGTGAACTCATCAAAATATAATATTATTGTTTTATATTATTACTTTATTAAAATATATATTATTACTCCTAACTAAATTAGAAAAAAACAAAACTATCCCGATAAGAAACAAAATATTATATATGTAATATGTATGGCATATTATAAATTATATATAATAAAACATACACATAACATATGTCAAATATAAATATTCTTTAACAAATAAAATATATAATATATATTAAAATACAGTTGATTTTATTTGCTACTCGTATATCATATATACATGTATATACACAATATATATAACGTATAACATTTAAACTAGATACCTATAACAAATATATGTATAGATCTAACACATATATTGTAATGCCCCGAAACTCCGCGCACCGAGGTATTGTCCACTTTAGCTACACGCCATACAGTTTTGTCTTTTGATGCCAATACTTCTTAGGGAGTCACCCATCATGAGATTGCTCTACACAGAGCACGCTTAACTTTAGATTTCGACGAACTCCAAGCCACTATATCAAAAGGCACCTCTGTGATTAGAGTTCCATGATCTATATTTGAGGGGTATTACATACTCGCCCACTTATAAAACTGACGTCCTCGTCAGTTTCGTTACACAAATCTAGAACCACATCATGCAGTGAGGATACATTCCTTCACTTCTAGCTGGTAAACTACTCTGATACCACCTGTAACGCCTCGAAACTCCACCTACCAAGGTACTGTCCGCTTTAGTCACATGGTGCACGGTTTTATCATTTTGGTGTCAACACTTCCCAAGGGTTTACCCATCATATGATTACTATGCTGAGCATGCTTAACTTTGGAGTTTTGACGAACTCTAAGCCACTACATCAAAAAGCATCTCTGTGATTAGAGTTCTACGATTTATATTTGAGGGGTATCACACACACACACACACACACACACACACAAAAAACATACTATATAAATATCTATATTAAACTAAAGATTGGATATTAAATGTTTATGGAGTAGTTAGAATATATATAATACATATATGTAACTTATAGGGTACATATAAAGTATGAATTATATATAACGTATATTACATAGGCACTTATAATATAATCTATATATATGTCACATAATATATATAAAATATTTATAATGTATATATGTATATATACTTATAAATACATATAAAAGATCAATAGGTTATATATGTACATATATGCTATAATTCATTTGTTACATGAAATGGATATGATATATATGTTTGTATGGGTGTTTTAAAATATATCAATATATATATATTATATCTATTTTAAGCTGTAGATTTTATATATAACAATTACAAATTATATAAATAAATATATAACTTAAAGAGTAAATATAAACTATAAATTATGTATAAAATATATCATATAGATTTATATCATTTTATATATATACTAGATATTTATAAATATAATATATATGTTATAATTCATTTGCTACATAAATTAAATATGTTATATATGTGTGTTTGCAATATAATATATAGATTATATATAGTATATTACACAAATTGATATTAATATATAATATATAATATAAATGACGTATATATTATATATAATGCGCATATATAACATATAAACTATATATAAAGTATAAATGTACATAACATATATTATATTAATATGTATATAACTAACATAATCTATATGCTATATAAATCATATAACATACATGACAAATGTCTAGAGTTTATATGTACATAATCTATGCATTATATATGTTATATACAACAAATAAAAAATTATATGTTTATATGTATATATGTACGTATGTAAGCCATTTGTTATTATGATAAAGGAAATTTGTGTAAACATATCCTTTTAATATTAATTTGCTTTTACATATTTATAAAATCAACTTTGTGCTTGATAGTATTTTGGAGATGGAAATTTGCTATTCCATAGATACTATCCTTACCTTGTCCTAGTGAATATATAATTGCCACAAGTATGTAAAATGATAGTAATTGTTTCATTTATTCTAGGGATATTTTTATTCTCTAAATTTATTAACATGTGTCAAGTTTCTATTAGCTGAGATAGGATAGAGACAACAACCATAAGACAACCAATATTTTTTTTTGTATTTGGTATTTAGATTTAGTCTTATGGTGGTTTTAATGGTTCTCATATTGACTTTGATGCAATTGGATTCATGTGTATTGGAAAGATATAAGGTGTTAATATTGTTTTGTATTGAGTTTTTGAATTCAATGATTATATAGTCTTTTAATGTCATGTTTCTTGTATTGTGGATTTTGAGTATATTGTGTCTGTTGATAATAATGACAGGATAAAAATATCTATTGGTTAAAAATATAGGCTTTATTTTTTGTTTCCATCAATTATTATTCACTAATATCATGCTTATTTAATAACATGTTAAGTCATATATTATAATTTCTTCTTTTTTAATTATTTATGATTAATATATAATACATAATTTGTTAACTACGTCTACCTATAACATAACTATTATATTATATCATCTTGCCAAGATAATGAAAAATATTTAAATTCTGGAAAAATTTATAAATTTATATATGTTTTATCAATCAATAAATCGATTAACACTAGATATGAGACACATAATAGACATATTGCGTCATGGGTTAAGTTTTTTTTGACATGGATACGAGACACGGTATGGTAACATGAATTGTAAGCACTACTTAGAAGTATCCATTAACTCACCAATTGAAAGTATATCTTGCTTCCTCAATATATTATTATTCTTTTAATAGATTTCATATATTGAATAAAGTTCCTCTTCCAAATAAGAATTATTTGTCCTTTTATTGAATTAAAATCTTGATATGATTGATATGGTTTAAATATATGGCCTAAATGTATCTAACTCATAGTATTAAGCCCTTACATTCTCAATTTTTTTTTTTTAATTCTTTCTAGATATATTTAATTCAAATAATTCATTTTCTATCTGTCCACTTTTAATTTATTGGCTTATACATTTATATAACTCTTTTCTTGTTCATTAGTTTCTACTTGTAAAATTTTGACTTAACAACATCCAAACATTTGTTTGCTTTTGGTTAGGTCACGCTTAGTTTACATAATTTCTTATCTCTAGTTATGATCTAGTTATACTTCTACTTGGCTTTTGAACGTGCCTCTAAATATTTATCTCTTAAGTTCCTCTTCTTTGCTGAAAATTGCCCACACATTTAAATAAATTCATTATTAGAACACAAAATTATCATCAAGACATTCTGCAAGTCTTGAACATTTTTAGAAATAAGGTACAAAGCTGTGAAGTCCTCATCAAAGATGATAATGTCCACAAAAATTTATTCACAGCTTATCATGTGTAGATGCTTGATAATGATAATGATTAATTCATTGTAATAATTGGAGACACTACTAATAGCGTATTTTCTATCATTTAATTTACTATTGTAAAGAGTTTGAAGTGCTTTCCTTACTTATAAAGTAATGTCTTTAAAGCTATAGAAACTTCCTTATCTTTGTTGATATTATGTAAAGACTAGCCATCTCATGCACATTGAAATGAAAACACAACAATAACCCCCAAAATAGGAATGCTCTCTTTGAGCCATGGCATAGCCAAAATTGTCACTTTACACTTTTTATCACCATGTAGTTGAGATATCTCCCTTGGCATACATTTTTTGAAATATCTACATACATCTAAAATTGGTATTCCATCATTATTGAAGCATTCTCAACTGTAAATGATTGAAGCAATCCCACAATAGGCTCAACAATTTTAATGTCTCTTCATTTTTTCTATGAAGCATTGACACAATCCTAGAGCAAGTTTAGTAGTTGTAATGCCTCTTCATTGAGTCAATAAGGTCATAGGGATCTTGATTGTGAAGAATCAAAGCATTCCTATAGTAGGCTTGGTAACATAATGCCTCTTTATTCAATCAACATGATCTTAGCAATCTTGGTTGTAAAGGATGGAAATGATTTCACTGCAATCTTGATAGCTGCAATGCTTTTTATTCAATTGATGATATCAAAGCAATCTTAGTTGAAATTATTACAACAATTTCATAGCAGGTTTGCTAGTCACATTGTCTCTTCCCTTAATTATTAAACCAAAGTAATTTTAGGTTGTTGAAGAATGAAGTGATTTTTTAGTTACTTTGATTGAAACAAATGTCTCCTTATAACATCCATTACTGCTCATTTGATGCATCTGCTCATATGCATGTAGTGACTTTCTCTCTTGTTATCAACATACCCATCCTAAGCAATGCTGCATTTAAGATACCTTAGAATTTATGAAATAAGAGAAAATGATTAGATAACATGTATATTGACAAAATTACCCCAAGGTCATGGTGTTATGAAAGAGGTTAGGGGTTTATATCTTAGACTTCACGTAGGTTATCGGAAGACTACATGTGTGATTGCATTGTATATGCTTGTTTATGCATAACATATGATTAATAACTTGTTTATTATTAGTTGTTGAGTTACAGTGAGAATATTGCATTCTCATCTCAATGAGCCATGGCTTTTGCTCACCGCCTTGTTAATGTGATCAATGTTATAGTTACTTTCAGACAGATTTACAACTTTAATGAAATTGACAACTATAGTAAGAATGGTTACTTTTGGGATTTTAGGGATATTGCAAGAGTTAAAGTAGATATAATTATTTTCCTTGATAGTTTGTATTTTGATTATAAACTACTGAGATATTTGCTTAATTACTCTATTGACACCAATTGATAATTTCTCAAGATAGACTTGGAATACTAATGCATTAAACACCTTTGCTTTCTTTGGATCAGTATGCAAATATAAGTTTGGATATAAAGTATGTTCATATGATTAGATGCTTTGTAAATTTCGTGATGGTTTTCACGTCTAAGGCCAACTGTGGGGTGTGATAAGTAGGATATGAAGCCTCACTTGTACCATATTTTATAATGTATGCGTATTAAATTTTGTATCCATAAGGGTTGAAACCTATCCTATAGCATCTTAAAATCATTTTGTATCCCAAACCCAAAAAAAACCTATAATTATATGAGACCTATAATTTTTTTCTTTCTTTCTTAAATTTCAAAGTATTTGGTATTATAAGTAATAAAAATGGTCTCTTATAGTATAAAAGATCATATTTCTTTCATATATTTATCGTAATAAACCATCTATAGAAGGAAATTTAAAAGATGATTTTATAATATTACAAGTTATTCCTCATTTAGAACTTGTTTACGTGATATTTGAAAAGTAATATATAAAAGAAAGTTGAAACATATAGCACATGTAGAATTTATCAGTTTGATATGGAATAAAAATCATAAACTTGTAAATTTCAATAACTAAAAACTTTTAAGGAATTTTTGTGTTCATTAGTTAAGAGAATGACATCACTTTTATATAACTTACAAGATCAAATACATATAAGCAAAGAACACATATTATATTGTAAAACACCGTAGAAAAATCATTTTCCAAAAGTGATGATGTGTTGATGCATTTGAAAAATTATAGTGAATCATAGATTGAGATTTATAAAATGAGTAATAAAGGGGAAAGAAAGAAGACGGGAAAGAAAATGATAATGTAAGAGACACTTTCGGTAATTAGGTAGTGATATAGGGTTTTTAATTTATGATTTTTTTTAGAAAGACATTTATAACAAAAATAATAGTATTTATTTTCATTAGTTTATATTATTTAATAACATTTTACATGTGGGTATTGGTATTCTAGAGCTTATACTCTATATCATTATAATACAAGTTGTAGGATGGGTACATGTACGAAGATCTCATACCCATGCCTTTTTCTATGAGAGCAAGTTTGAAAAAATCAATATCTACAATCTGTCTGGTGATTTTTAATACACACTCGGATCTCATTTGATCAAGTAGGGCACATATGACTACCACATACATTAAGATTACCCACTCAACCTTATTCATAGGGAACCCTTATGGTCCATTACAAGCTTTAATTATGTAATATAGTATACATAAATTTAATTAGGCAACAATAAAAAAAAAAAATTTTCTTGGCCGAAGGGAAAATCTAGTAAAAGGAGGCTGACAAAGTACTAAAAGTAAAACAATAGAAATAGTGGGCAACTTTTTTTTTTTTTTTTTTTGTCATAATTAGTATTTTCTTGACAAGTATTTCTTTATATCAAGCATGTTTCATAACATATATCCCATTCATAATAAATGACCTCGATAAATTAGAATCTTGTGAAAGAAGATAAAATTTATCTTACAAATTAATTATGATGTATAAACAAGACAGACTTTTGCCAATTGCATTTGAAGATAGATAGCTATGATTATATCGTTATTTGACCTTTCAAAGTCGATATCTCCCATTCATTCAATTGCGAGGTAGGATTATAGCAAAAGGACAAAGACTTTTGAACAAGAAACTTTATTGATATTTCAATCAATTCATTAATAAGTCTTCTCTCCTTTCCAATAAGCGGAAAATAAGTTGACACCACAAAAAGCCACTTTTTCTCCATTTGACCACTATTATGTTATGGGTATAATAGTATCTTTAAGGTGGTAAGACTGGCATTCGATGTTAACAAGAAAATTTTGATAATGGAATTAAGTCTTTCAAATGATTGTACTTTTTTTTGTTTTTTCCTTATTCGTTTCTCTCTTCAATTAAGTAAATACTTATTGATATATATATATATATATATTATGAAAACAAAGTAAAAACAAAGTGGTTTTATCTGAAGTATTTGTGAACTAGTCCGAGTACGAAAAAGAAAATATAGAAAAAAAAATTCAGGTTTTCAAGTTTTTTTTTTTTTTTTTTTTCCTGGCCAACTCAAGTTTTCAAGATTAATAGCTTATATTATGAAAAATAATAGCCACAAGAATGAAAAAAAATGATTTTTAACTCAACATCTTAACACTATTTCCGAAATTATCCACTAAAAATTTCCAAAAATTAAAGGTAATTTTTTATTTTACTTTTTTTTTTAAATTTTAATGAAAGAGGCGTGAACTAGGAAGTCATCTTTCGGACAATTTCATAGAAACAGGCGGTTGGTCCAAAAGGACGAGTCCGAGTTTGTAACGAACGGGAAGTGGGGTATCATGCCTTGTTGACTAAGACGAGCCATTGACCTTGCTTTTGACGAGGATGAATTTGCTATATTGGCCAAATGGGGAGATTACCTGATTAAATTGTAAATTCATCCTCTATATATATTTGCTCGACACATATTATTTAATCTTTTTAATATTTAAAATCAAGGATTTAGATCTAAAAATATTTCAAAATCATCCTTTCATATTATATTCTAGGATTAATTACAAAAACATGACCTGTATTTTAGTCAATTTGCAAAGACATAACTATGTATATATTTTTTGATAAATAGGTGATTCGAGTTTCATACAAAATTATTTATATAATTAATTACTATTAAGAGGATATATGTTAGAGTCTTATTGGTCTAAAAAATAATTTAATAAAAATATTAATAAATAAAATTAAATAAATATAATATTAAAAATTATTTTTTCAAATGAGATATTTAGAAAAAATATATAATTGATTTTTATGATCTATAAAATATTGACACATGTTATTATTAAATTATTATATAATATTGACATTTCTGTATAAAACTCAAGTCACCTATTTATCAATAAAATTAACATAGGTCATGTGTTTATAACTTGACTAAAGCACAAGTCACGTTTTTGTAATTAACCATATATTTTATTATTTGGTGCTTTGATAGCAAAATTAAAACATACTTGCTTGAAATATATATATATATATATATAAATCACAAAAAGGGTACTTGTATTTTGTTTAATTAATTTTTAAGTAATGTGTTATACTTTTTTCTTTTTTTTTTTTGTTTAATTCTCATCAAGAATGCAATGGTCACGTAGATTTTTAAATACTCTTTTTTGAACCTTTGAGGGTTGTTTGATTGTTCTTTCAAATATAAGAATGCTAATAAAATATACAATTTGAGTGTGGTTGTAATTCACCCTACATATTATATTTATATTATTTGAGAGGAAAGAAAGGGTTTTAAAACAAACACTTAAATTAACCAAAGATAAATTACTAAATTCTTCATAATATAAAATGTTATTTTTATTTTTTTATTGTAATTGCATAACTTAAAATTTGTTGAAAAAAGGGAAATTATTGTGGGTTTGAGGCAATGTAGAATAGTGTGGCTCTGGTTTTCCTGGCCCTCAGTTTTTTCGATGAAGTGGGAAACACATCAACCAAAAGGCCGAACAACCCAGGCAAATGAAAATTAGACATCTTAGTATCTTTGATCCCACAATTTTGGACACGTGGAAGAAGGTATATGTCATCATATGGCTAATTGGTTCAAGGCTGGAAAAAGCTATAATTTTTCTTTCAGTATTTAGTTTAAACTAAACGGTGAATTTAGCATTTACGTGAATACTTCAATAATACACGGTACAGACCAGCTAAACTTATTGATAGACTGTTTGGCTCAATATTTCTCCACTTCAACAAGATAAGAGTAAGCTTAAATTCAAAATTCATTATATTTGGCTCGATTAACTCGCTAATACAATTGAGCTTCAAACTAATTTAAATGTTAGAATTAAGTTTAGATATCAATGTCAATTATATTATTTAAGGAAAAAGAATGAAAACAACTATTCTCGAATTAAATTTGAATTCATTGACGACCATTTTCACTTTCAGCTTGAGGCCGAATTGCTTAGTCTTGGTTGAATTCAAATCATGTTCAAGATTTAAAATTTTAATTTGAGTTTGAGCATAACATTATATCTTTTTAATGAACTTGCTTACACACCACTAGTTCAACATTATAGAATATGAATATTATAAAAATGCTTTACTTTCATGCATGTTTAGAATAATCATTTTGGTGATATGAGTTTTAATTTTGAATAGCAAGAATCGTGATGTACAAAATTTCTATGGATTAATTAACCATAAATTGAAAAGTGCTAAAAATTACTATATTAAATGTAGGTTTGAGTTTGTTATTTATTTGAGTTTGACTTCTTAAGCTGAAAGAGTTTAGTTTGTAATTGAGATGAATTAGGAAAATTTAGTAGGGTTGGCTTGAAACAAGAATAATTAGATCAATCTATCCACTTTCAATCCCTTTCTAGGCTACATGCTCCACAAAGTATGTGAATAGCCTCTATGGTAAGATCATTACAATAACCCTAAAATAAGAAAACTTAATCTTGTTTGTCGATTGTTGACGTCATTTAGTAGATGCTATGTAAAGACCGGATCCATCTCATATTTAAAACAAGCATATCTAGTCCCCAGCCACATATAACCTTTAGTATTACATGTAAAGCTATCTGTAAAAAAAGAGTTTGTACCAATTGTTTGTCTAAACCTGTTATAATAATCATTTTAAAAACATCTCATTAAGAGAAACTCCATACTTAATATTACAGACTTTGTTATCCTTTCATCACCAAGACAAGAGGACTCAAAACATCCATATACGTAGGTATTACAAAACATTGGCTTGAAAACAAACCTATAACAAAAATACATACAATGCTAATAAAACTTTAATAGTTAATACATTATCCATAAAACATTTTTCCTATTTTATTACAAAAGCTTCCATCACAAGATTGGGGTTCCAAATCCTCCCACTCTTCTAGAAAGTCCTCAAAATCAATCCCACAGCCCAACTGAATGTAAAATTCATCATCATCACCTGAAATTAGTAAATCATGAGCTAAAGACCTAGTACACAAGTAACACAAGCAAATACAAAGTGACAAGCACACTTATAGTATATGAAAAGCAACAATCATCAATTTATTAACTATTTATTAAGTTTGTCAAACAACATAGGAGTATTCAAACTCCGAATCAAGCCATTAAGGAATTAGGGGTCCTGAGTAACAGCAGATATTTAGGGGCTTGATATATGCAGCCCAAACGCCTTATCTTCTATATGATATAACTGAAAAAGAATAGTAGTTTCATTTAGAGTTCACAGCCATTTCTCATATTTACTTAACTTAATCCATAATATCATTTAGCTCAAATAGTCCTATAAACGTGAATTAAATCATATTATTTCCTTTTAAGAATAAATAAATATTATATCAATACTATTACTCTTATCTACTACCCATTGAGTCACTTATAAATTATCATTATATCATGACAGAAGTGGCCTAAGCGCTTAAATTACCATGTGAACCTAATTAATAGGGTTACCGCTCTCCGGACCAGATTCAATGGCACATGCACAATTAATACAAACACTTTATAAGTCATCTTTGATTTATATCAATTTAGAATATGCTTATCCAAGGCAAACAACATCTATGTTACTGCGTACCTGAACGATTTAATATTCTTGGCAAAAAAATAGTAGGTAAACTCAACAGTGTAGGAGGATTTGATAAAAGAAATTAATTCGTAAAGAATTTAACATTAATTCTCAAGCAAAGACTAAAATCCATTTAAATATCAAATTCTAAATAAAACTCATATGAAACATAACTTAACATATATTTATATGTGTATCCATACATCATTCTATTATCTTTAAACTTTGAATCATCATTATTTATTTATTTATAAAATAGGGTAAGGAAACAGATCACGACTGTGATTGAGACCTTGTCCTAATCACGTTCTTGATCATGCCCGTGATCAAGCCAGGGGTGGTTGTCACACACAATCATGGGTCGAATCATGCCCATGATTGTTCAAAACTTTGCAACCCAAGCCTACTAAGGATAACATTATGCGTATGATATTTGGATTTGAAAAATTCCTGAATGACCCAAGGCTAATAAGGGATGGGTCATGGCCGTGATTCTTGAAGTTTCACAAAACCACATAAGTTTTAAAATCATTCACACCCGTGATTTGCGAAAAGCTAATGAACCTGATACCTCAACATCCATTATCACTTCGATGATCTTTGACCTAGTGCTCAAAAACATGTTTTTCCATTGTTTTGCTCTATTCTTGAATTTTTGAATTTAAATCATTTCACTAACTTATACACTTCAAAATTAACATACCCATCAGTACACATTCATATATATACATCCAAGCCATCTCATCATTAACAAAAACACTTCTTCAGCTCGCAAACCACACAACATGCAAACCTATTTTGTTCACCCAAGTAACCACATCAAACTTTATATACTTACTTTTACAAACTTCTATAATTCATCTAAACTAAAAAAAAAAAAAAAATCAACTTAGTTTTATCAGCTACCTATAATTCATAAAAACTCATTTCTTATAGCTTGCCATCATGAAAGAAGCAAATAGATAACTAGAAAACAAGTAAAACCCTACCTTAATTAATCTTGATCCTTTGATGACAAGCTAATGCAAACATTGTTAAGTTTGGAAGAAGATTATGAGGAAGATGATGAGGATTCATATTTGCAAAAATTGTGCTCGGTTGAGGGTCGATGTTTAGGCCTATTTTGGAGTTTTTGGTTGCTATTTAGCAAATTTTCTACCTTTGACTTTTGTCACTTTGATAATTATCCTTTAGCTTGGCTTGGGTTTGATTTAAGGCTTTGGTTTGGTCTTGAAATGGGCTTAAAATGGACTTTAAATCTACTTTGGAAAATTGGTTTTGTTTTTATTGCAAATCATGAACTTAACTTGTACCATGCAAACAATACAATATCAATTCCAAGCCATATAAACAAATTCTAACATGCAAAACAACACATTAATGAATCATTCCAACACATCATCCTTATTAATTAAATATTTACTATTTATTTCATATTTCAAGCAGGTTAATATATATATGCAATTAATTAAGCATGGAAATTAGGCTATTTCATGCATCGACACATCAAATCCAAAATCTATGAATACTCAATTATGTAAACTCATTTAATACTTTTAGGAGCTCCAAAGGTCAAAGAAAAAAAATGTTAGACTATGGAATCTATATTCTCGACAATCAAATAAACCTTAAATAAAGAATGAGTCCTTATTTGACTATGATCATAGTGAAGTTGATGCTCCGTAACTGCTTTACTAGTCATAAGTGTTCTTGAACTCTAAGAGTACCAACCACTCCTCCCTTTCACTTCTCTTTAGGTCATTTTTTAAGTATCATCTATGCATCGGTTATATGAGCTTATGTATAAGAGACTTGTATAGCATCGACGTGACACATCAATAAGAACATCTAGATAAATCTAACATCAAAATAAGAGGATTGAGTATGATAGAGCAGTCATACACAAAAGAACCTAAAGGCTAACGATTCATGTTAATGGATTGTATGTTGCATCTGGGTCTAAATAGATTTATGTATGAAAGTTCAACTTGTAAGATGACCTTGTTTATTAAATATATATGAAACCTAAAGCTATAACATACCCGTTTGATTAATGTATATTGTATCAAGGCCGAACAACATTACTGTAAGAAATTTCTGTAAGATATAAATATATATATATATATATATATATATATATAACAGCTATGAAATCTTTATTTGGAAGACATATTTCCAATGCTATCTTTAACTTGTATAATGTTTACGATAGAAATTACACAGGAAACTATACTAATGTTGGATAGATAGCTTTCTATTTTTAGGCTAGAGGTATTGATTAGTCCGGTGAAAGTACAATACTCAATAATCTAACCATTAATTCAGACTTAAGTTAATCATAAATTTATGCTATTATTGTTCTATAGTCAAATTTCTGCATTGCGTGATTAACTTGAACTAAGACAATAATTGATAAATTCGAAATGGGCATATGTACAAAAGTAGTACCTGAAATGTATTTTATTATTATTTTGTTTTTGATAATGTTTGAAATTAATATATAAAAGGAAATAAAAAAAAATTAAGGGTGTTATTCTTCTGCCATCAAAGTCAAAGTGGGCCTGAGTGATAATTAATTGGAGAATGATAGCAATTAGGAAGGGTAGTGGCAAATATGTGGTAGTGGATGATGAGAGAAAGAAGCACTAATTAGGGCACCAAGTTTTTAATATTAGAAAATTTAATTTTAAACGGGCTTGGGGGTTCGATAGGGAAATGTATATAAAACTGGTCTATTAAATGTACTAAACATAAACACATTCATAAATGGGCTTAGATGGGCCGAATCTCTTTTATTAATGGTTTTATGTTTTATTTATGTAAATTTGGTTATAATCATGTAGTAATGTGATCGAATTACCAGGCCAGTTGGGCACGTTAAAAACAACAAAACGAGTCCTCTCTCGCTGAAATCACGTTGAAGGCACGTGGAACGGCTGCCCTTCTCATAGTTGGCCGAACTGAATTTAGAAGATCTTTCATTATGAAAGTGTTTCATTCAATCGATAAATTAGATTGGCAAAAAATAAAAGAAAAAATGGATAAATTATCTTCATATTTTCGAAACAAAATGTATTTAACTTGATTTGGATTTTGTCTGTCAATTTGCCTGAGATCTGGTGTTTAATTTGGTAACACATTCATATATACCCAAATAGATTCACGAATCAAATTTGTAAATCTTTCAATATAACATCCATCCTTCATTTTAGGATAATAAATCTAGTAAACATCTTCAAAATTTTATTAAATGTTTTTGAGACGACCATTGAGATAATATTTTTAAATTGTTTGAAACCTTTAATACAAATCTTGAAAGTTATATTTAGAATGTCTGTTAATTTTTTAGTGTGAAAATCATGTCTATCAACTTAATTACAAAATAACTAATATTAAATCTCATATCCACCACGCGATTATAATTTTATTAAATAATCACCTTTTTAAGATCCAATTTAGAATCGCATCTTAAAAATACGATTTACTTATTTCTTAATGAATCACATCTTAAAAATACAATTGATTAATATATTCATTATAATTGCGTCGTACATTGGTGAATTACATTTGCTAAAAATAATTTATGTATTAATACGTGAGTCACCTAATGTGTTAATAATAGAATCACCTCATAGTTTTGTGTTGGTATATATCAGTTATTAATTTTTTATAATTTATATTTATATAATTTTTATTTCGGCAGATCCATTATGATACAGTATGTGTTAAGCCCACACTGAGGCCCGGTCCACCGGAATAGAACTAAACTCTACTCTAGGGTTTCTGACCACAAATCTCTCGTATCCTCTCACTGGTAACTCTCTTCCTTGCTTACAAATATCACTCTCTGTTAGGGTTTGTTGTTTATTCTACTATTCTCACTATTTTCCTTTTATGTGTTCTGTTAAATCTACTAACCCTATTCTTTGTTTTTTGTCGCGAGGAAGAAGATAACAATGGATTGCTGGATTCGAGTTCCAGAAAAAACTCCTTAAAGCTTTGTGCTGGTTTGGGGTAAAAAGATGCTCCCCTTATTGTTATTCTTTCCATTTATACTGTTCTCTTTACACTTGAGCATGCTGTTGTATAGTTAAGCATTCTGTTACAATTGTTTTTGGTTACAACTACCGAACTAATATGCCTATTGGATCTAGTTATGAATATTAAAGTTCTGTTGTATTCTATTTCATGCATATTATTTCCCTCTTTAAGTAATGTAATCCTTCAAATAAGAAGGCTTCTTATGTGTTTTGGAACTTCGATTGATAACAGTATGTTCTAATCTTTCATACGCAAGCTAACACCTATTACACCTGCAACTGCAATCATAGCACGGATTTTCACTAACTAGATCACAAAATTTAATTTGCGCAGAATCTTTCTCAGCTTTTGTGCAGACTAAGTAATAATTGGTTTCTTGTAGGAACTAGATTACGAAAATAGTAAAATTATAACATAAATTTATTGTATCATAATTGGTATACTATGTGTTATTTGTATTATAACATAATAATTATATATTTTGTTTTACCATATAATTAGTTCAATAATTCTCCATTTATTATATTATTAGCACTGCCGTCACCACCATTATTATCATACCACCACTTATAATAGTAAAATTCTACTTCGCTGTCTCGGCCTTCTCGACCTTTTACCCCTTAGAATCGGAGCTTCAATAGGAGTTGGCATATTATTTTGTCACTGGAACTATTACTTGTTTGATAAAAAGAGAGATTTTGGCCGGCATAACACTTGCCATTTATTCATTCTTGTTTGTTGTGCATTTCAATGATAAGAGGTTTATATAGAAATCATAAAGACCCCACTTGGACCCTTTTATCTGGGTAAATTTATAAAGTAAAAGAAAAGATTAAAATTTCAAATTGAAAGTTAATCTACAGTACTAAGTTACCGTTGTTTGATTCTTAAAAGATTAATCTTGTCTACCTGATTTTATCGTAAAAACTACTTCTGAATTCTTTTATCTGCTTGTCTTGTCTACTTTGAAAAAATTTATACTATTATTTAAGATTCCATTTCCACATCATATTCAATTTTATACTTTTTTACGATGTTTAAGTATTTTGTTTCTACAATGTACCATACAATTTCATTTACTTTTGAAAAAATACTATATATTTTGTATTTACAACACTAAATAATGATGTTTAGATGGTTGGTTCTGGACTTTTATTATTGCATAGCCGACCCAATGTTATAAATTTATAATTATTCTTGCATTGGCTTGCTGCGGACTTGTTTTCGACCGAATAACGGTGTAGAAGTCTCGAAATAATGATCAGTTGAAATTTAAAGTAAACAACAAATTAGTGCGTGGTTATCTTTTTCGTTATGATTATGGTAATTAGCATCTATAAGGAAGTGAAGCAACAAAAGGCAATTTGATGTTAAATGTTATAGTGAAAGCAGCTATAACTGAAGAAGGTGAAAATCGTCGAGGTAATGGTCGGTACCCCCACATGGTTTTCTTTGTTTTCTTTTTTTTTTTTTTTTTTAAATTTTTTTAATTTTTCTTATTTTTTTTTCTTTTACTTTTTAACATTTTTTAAGTTCTAAATCTTTTTAGTATATTCTTAATATTAATTAATTGAATATATTAAACAAATCCTCCATAGAGGTGGGCAAATGGGCTTGGTGGGGCTGGCCCGGCCCACATTGGCCTGAGGTTAAATGGGCTGGGTCATTTTGGCCCTCGATTTTTAATGGATCACAATTTCTAGACTCGAGCCCGGCCCACTTGGTCTATCGGCCAAATTAACTTTTTATTTTTATTTTTATGTTAATTTATGTGAAAATTAGAACATTTATATATTTTAGGGTTTATATGTATATTATATTAAAGATTAATTTTGTTACTACTTTAATTACTTATATATAAAAACAAATTTTTAAAATGATTTATTAGATATCATATTACATTTAAATTGATAAATATAAACTCAAAAAAATATTATAATGCTTGTGATACATGTATCAATTTATTTTATTCCATAATATATCATAAATAATCATTCTTAGCCTGCGGCCTGGCCTAACCCCTCATGGGCCAACTTGCTTTGGCCCACGGGCTAAATGAGAGGGGCCAATTTGGCCTGCATCTAAATAGGCCGAAAAAAATTGACGTGGCTCACGTTTTTGAACTGGTAAACAAGCTATTCCATGGACCACGACTTATATGCCTGGCTCTAATCCTCCACATCAAGTAGCTTACTCGTAAGAAAATGGGTGGTACAATTGTTTTGGAGGATCCAAGTGTTGACTTTTTCATAAATAGGAAGTCATATAATTATAAAAGTTTTAGGGGAATATTCTTGTAATTTACCCAAAATTATGTATATACTAAGAAATTGAATTGGAAAGTTTGATTTAACATTACATATATATTGATAATAATGTATAAAAATAATTGGTAAATGTTCCAAGAGGAAGTACAAAATTTAAACCTAATTAGTATTAATGGTTATAAATGTTTCCACGGGAAACTATCAATTTGCATAATTAGGAAAAAAAAAAAAAACTAGATATTTTATTTATAGTTTAAAACAAATGTATATTTTTCCTATTGTAGGTATTTCTATTTTGTGTATCAGCGGGTTTTGTTTTGTTTTTTTTTTCCTCATAGTTCTTTTATTTTTATATATGGGTAAAATTATATTATACAGATTAAATACATTTAGTTATCTGGCCAGTAATGTGCCTACATGTGGGAATCATCAAAACACACATGCATGCATATTAAATGTTTCATGGGCCCTTTATTCATACCCGGGCCACGCTCTCTTTTGCTGACCTGAACAATTACATGTGTGCATGTCCAACGTGTTGTATCAACCTATGGAATTTTGTTAATGGAACAAAGAGCTATATCATCCTCCATAAGGGTTGTATGGATTCACTGAACTTCAATTCTTTAAGTTTTTACTTCAAAATCACTTATTTTTTTCATCATCTCATATCTTTTCTTCAAATGAGCTTTTCAAACAAATGAAATCAACAATTTAACTCAATAAGTGCCAACTTCTTATAACATATTTAATAAATTCTTACAATGAGGCTCAAGATTATGCTTAGATTAAGGGTGTTTTAGACACTAATCAACATACTATCTCACTTATATGTTAAAGTGCAAATGGTAGTTGTCCACCTTCTGTACATACACATAGTGTATGCTAGCCAATGAATATTTTTCCTAATAGGTGGCAATTTACTTTCGCTTTATTATTATTTAATTCTTTCTTAAATGTATAATTATAGAGATTTGAAGTGAAAAGTAAATAAGATTATATAATATAAAATAATCTACAAAAGTTAGTTTTATAACTAATTCTTAAAATACAACACTTATTTATTTTCTTCAAATATAATACTTGAAATTGTGTGTTAAATACATAATTACATAAAAATCATGTTAAAAAATGATATGTTCAAAACATCATGTAAAACATCATTGGTAAAATATTGATATATTGGAGATTGCTTATTCTTGCCCCATAATTTACATTATCTTTTAAAGCAATTTGCAGACAAAAATTAACACTCCTCACTCAACCATAATCTCACATTAAACATTAATAACAAACTCTTCAACTATGCATCCAATTATCCACACCTCATAAACGCTCCAAGCACACTTTTAAACAAAAATTAAATATAGGCAACTTATCATCAATGCCTAATAAATACTTTAAGCTCATCGACTATAACAATTTTTCACTAGCAATAAGAACAAATTCTTAATCAATGATAAGCAACAAGAAGTTAGTAAAATGAGTTACAAATTATAGCTAAAAGAATATATAAAAGAATTTAATTTATAATTCATTTAATATGTACAAATACATATTATGTACAAATTAGTCTTGAAATAAATAAAAAAGGTAAATTTATGATGCCCTCTCCACCATATAATAACTCCTACAAAGGAAAACTATGGATTGATAAAACCCACATGAACAACGCTCAATAAATACTCCAAATTTATCAATCATAACAAATATTGGCAAGTACCAAAACAAGTGAATAAATCCCTCACCAAAAAAAGTGACAACAGGTCAAGAATAAGGAGTTGAGATTTACAAATAAAAGAAGACAAAAAATTTCCCTTCACCACTCATATAATCTATACAAATACAAATCATGTACAAAACAATAACGAAATTAACAAAAAAAAAGATAAAAATATCTATGATTGCCATCATTGCTATCACATATGATAGCTTCAACATAGGGACAATAGGTCAATACAACATGTTGGCTGAACTTGACAATTCTAAGATGTTTGCATATGATGTCAAAAAACTGCTCATACTTTGCATCATTAGGAACCCCAACCACTATCCTAATCTCATATTTTCATAAGAAACCTCATTAGAATAACACATCACTCTAACATGAGATATTTCTTACCTATAGGCAGTAACATTTAGCCAAGCACAATTTATAGTTACACCACAAGAACAAGCCAAGCACTAAGCACGTGCCAGATAAAACAAAAAACAAAAAGGGGAAAAAGCTTTTTGAAAAAAAAAAAATAAAACTCAATTACTTCTTTTTTCCCATTGTAGTCAGCAAAGATGGTTGTGGCGCTAACCTTAACACTGTATTAAGGTAAGAGGTTAAGAGTTTGAATCTATGTGCAATTGTTACATTCCTATTAAAAATTAAATCGTCTACTTGATGGGCTTTGATCAAAATTAAGATCTCTGCCTTCAAGTGAGGGAGGAGTATTACATAATAAATATAAAAGTTCACACCATATCTCTAAGTTTAAGCTTTTATATAGATGATTGTGATGATAATCTTAATAGAATGGTTATTACAGATGCAGTTTAAAATTATATAATTTAACTAAGTTAAATATCTATATACGTAATTAATTCAAATCATCTACAATCCATCATTAGGCAAGTGCAACTCCATCATTTCATAACAATTGGATGAATTCAGGTTGAAGCTATAGACAAGATAACATAAATAATAGTTTTTCTAATTCATTGTTATCTAACCTAAATAATTAAGATGATGATGATAATAATATTCTCAATTTATCAAAATTAAATTTGAAAATCAATTCACACCACTAAGGTTTCCTACATGACTAATAAACCATATTCAATTTATTTATTTTACTACCAAAACCATGGGAGTTCTTACTGGTGATTGTGGCACATATCGCTCGAATTCACAATCACTACTTTTCCAGCAATTAGTTGGAATTTTCTTGGTTAACTATTTCCCATTGTATTACTCTAATTAATTAACATACTTGCTAATTCATTCTATTATATCTGTGCATCTTCTATTAGATTTGACCTTAATTTGATAGATTTATGCCATCCCATAATTGAGGTTGTATGCAACTCTATCTAATTATGCATATCCACTCATGTATATGAAATGTTATCCGTCACATATAAGATCTAGACTTACTTATTTATGCGTGCAAAATTGAAAAAAAGACAATCAACATAACATGATTAAGTACTAGGATAATGGATCAATTCATTTGAATTAAAACATTTTTTATCACATAGTACTTTTAGGGCTATCACACCTAGGAATTAAGCAACTAATCACTCATCATATTCACTAATAATGCACAATATTTAATCAAACTCATCATAGGAACAATAATAATAATGAAGAAAAGGTGTGGAAAGAATAAACAAATTTATTAATTCATAATAAATCCAATGATTCTTCTTATAATAGAAAATGCATCTCTTCTTTTCTCTTCAATCTCTAAAACTACACAATAAATATGCTCTCTTTTCAACCTTAGATCACCCTCTTATTCTTCAAGAAAACATCAATTATCTATATATTGACAAAGGCAAAGACTAGGGTTACATAAAATATCTTGAATTAGTTCACAAAGAGAAGTATACTACTAAGAACATAGCCATGGCACAACTTGTGTTTACAATGACAAAATATTATTGACAATTATCTTAACATTCCTTGATGGTTCTTCAAATAATTCACACTTATCCTTCAATAATTTGCATTTTCACTTCATATTGGGACTTTAACGTATAATTGATTAACTCTCCAAAATCTTTAATAATCTTCTAAAGTTAATCAATTATCTTTGAATAGTCGCAAAAAAAATCAATTATCTTTAAATGTTCATTTCTTACTCTTAAATCCTTGCAAATAAAAAAAAAAAAACAAATTAAATAACAATATCATTCAATTTTCCTAAAAAACATATAAAGATAATGCAAAATATTCCTTATAAAATATATATTGTATAACCGATTATACTATTAGGCATGCACTACTTTTGGGCGGGGTGGTTGCGGTTTGGGGGCACAGTTGAAATTGAGTTTATGATCAAGCTTGGTTTTTCAAACAAGAGTTAATGCACAAAAGATGTAATTCAATACATTAAACAAGAAAAAACCCTAATTCCCCAAATCAACAAAATTTTCTTCGAAAAAAAAGCGTACAACTCCTACTTCTCTACAATTCCTACAAGATCAATCTAATTATACAATTGATACTTAAACTATATAAGTGCAGCCTGAAGCGATTGATCTAATTGGGAATCATAGCCATGTGGCAGATGAATCAAATGCATGAAAATCCTGCAGTGATGTTACAACGATTAATGTTCCGGATGCATATGCATCCAATTTCGGATTACAAGAAGCTCATGATTCAATAGAAATTGAAATGGATGATGATGGTGGTGAGGAACCTCTAGACCAAAATGTGGGCATGAATGTCACTCAAGGTACAAAGATTATAAATTTTTCATTGGTTGAAAAATATGAATTGCGAAGTTATTGGAAATATGCTATTATCATTGTAACGTCCTAAAATAAGAATATTTCAACCTGCCACATGTCATTCTCTTTATAAGAACACGCTAAGGCTATGAAATGCTAATCGACATATTATATCAAAAATACAACTCCAATACTCATATATAAAGGGTTCCTATTAAACAATTCATCATATAAATAATACTCTTGAATTAACTTGTTGGCGTAAATCAAAGCTAACATCATCCTGACTCATAACTTAACTAAAAAGTCGTATAAAGAAATCTTAAACTCATAAAGTAAATAAAATCTTTCAAACTAATAATAGTTTCAAATTAAACTTCATAGATTATTAAATCGTCTTCCTATTTCTATGTATCTAAAATCTACCTCTACTGATCCTTAGCAGAAAAGTCAAGTTCATTATTGCCATTCCCATTATCTATAGTAAGCTCATAAATTACCTTATCTTCTCCTATTCCTGAAAAATGAATGGAATGAGCGAAAACGCCCAGTACGCCAATCCACAAAACAAATGCATATGCATATGCATACGCAATATATATATCAAATGCAACTTATTCTAATGCAACCAATCAGATTATTATCTTTATTAAGCCAACCAAACAACATAGTTTAGAACTATGAATCCCTAGTTCCAAACTTGGAGTAACTCATACCGCCCGAAAATCAACCAACTTTTGAAAATAGGTAATTATATACATATATTGGTGTTGGAGATTCATCCATACACCGCAGCCTCTGCCAAAACCTAATATATCGAAATCATTTCTATGCATGAGTCCACTCGGGACAACCTCACACATATATCATCAAAGTGTCTCATTAGTATCACACTCTAACTAACCAAAGCCAAACACAAGCAGCAAACATAATTTCTTATTATCATATAGGATTAAGTCAATTTAGAATTCTGATCCTACATCACATATAACAAACAAATCTAAAGCTACAAGTACATACAACAAACAAGGAATGGTCGTACCTGGGATTGCTTCCAACTCAAATCCACCAACAAAACTTCTTAAAGAAAGGAACGCTAATCTCTTAGATATCGCCGATCAACAATAATACACAATTAAACCTTAATTCCTTAATTTCATAATCTCGCTAAAAGAATCTATAACCCTAAATATAAATCTATGAAAAGTAATTAACACACCTGTCTCTTTTGTTTACAATTCAAAGAAACCATTTAACACAGCTTTCTCCAAAACCTCCTAATCTCTCCACAACTTCCTTCAATACATATACGTTAGAAAACGCAATCTTAGGTTAGAAAGAACTAGTTCATGTCCAATTTAAGCAACCTGTCAAAATCCATTCTTAATTAAGTCTTTATCATGTGAACACAATACAATTAATTATAATCAAGTTATTCGAGATACAACGGTTTGAAAGTATCCGAAAAAATACAACGATTGATAATTAAAATTTTAAATGCTCAAAAGACCTATATCCGGGTAAGATTTAATTAATTAATTAATTATTATTATTATTATTATTTTTATTTAAAAATAATATACACGAAAATAAAATATTCCTTTGAACCGGGCAAAGAGATATGACTACACGCGCAGGGGGGGAGGGGGGGGAATCGACGAATTTACACTAGCTTGGTCTGGGCTTTGTGCGCGACAGCCCATGCCTTTCCACCAACTCTTTACAAGCCCACTAAGAGAATGATGTTTATAAACAAGAACAATGAGTAAAAATCTAAGGAATGTGGGGCTTATTCCTTTTGAAATATATAATACACAACATGATCTGCACAGCTCTGAGAATAACCTCTATTAGGGAGTTCATAATGTTATCCCAATGTCTCTGAGTTACGACCAGATGCATCCACCAGCTTTAATGGCAAAATGGTAGAAAACACTAAAGATAATATAAGAACAAATAGTCCGAACAGGGAATCTGGTAGTACCTCTCTACACCATCCGATTAGCGTTCTAGATGGTGAGAAATGAAACAGTCATATGTGTTTCAGAATCGTATGGAGTCCATGTTAATCCTTGATAGTAAAAAATCACCTGTCAAATTCTATTTTGAGTTGAAAGCTATCTCAATTGTAGGAATAGAAATACAATATTATAGGTGGTAATTTAAGCAAATGGAAGACTCAATCCGTCTAAATTCAATTAGACCAACTTAGGTTATGGTTTGGAATACACGTGGCTTGAATGCAACACGAAAAAGAGATGCCGTCCTAGGGGCCCTTACCAAATATATGTTTGTGTTGGTTGTTCTCCTAGAAACTAAAGTTGATATCAAAGTGTAGAGGCAAACTGAAGTGCTAGAGGTTACAATGTTAAAGCAGACAGGCTTTAAAATGCATGCAGTTGTACAAGTCAGACATTCTAATTTATCTAATCAATGTTTTTTTCTGCTATCTATGCTTCACTGCAATGTGATTTGAAACACATATTATGGAATAATTTGCATGAATTTCTTGCATGGATAAATGATAGACCATGGCTGACCATGAGCGATTTTAATGATATCATATCTATAAATGAGAAATGGGACGGTGCTTGTATAAATAAAACACAAGTCTTTTAGTATAGTTCATACATGAATGAGTGTAAATTGCTGGGTCTTGATTTCGTGGAATGTAAATATACTTGGTCAAATAAACAAAGATTATTGACTTTAGTGAAATTGAGACTAGATAGGGCATAGGCAAAAGCTTGGCAAAATTTATATCTAGAGGCGAAAAATTACCATTTAAATAAAGGACCTTCTAACCGTTATCCTTCACTTATGATCTCTACCCCTTCTCTAGTGATAGATCCTAGGAAAAAAACCATTCCGGTTTCAGCCGATATGGTTTGATCACCCCTCATGTCTTAACGTTATAAAATCAAATTGGAAAGTTGTAATAATAATTGTATTAATTCAATAAATTTGCCGCCTTACAAATGAGACTTTGGAATAGGAATACTTTTCGAGAAGAGAAATAGAAATTAAAACAAACAATTGATATATTGAATACACAAATTGCTTATCATCCTACTGAAGCATTGATACAAGAAGAAAGGAAATATGGGCTAGCTCTAAATGATGTGCTTAATAGAAAAGAATTATTATGAAAGATGAAGTCTAAAACTAAGCGGATATATGAAGGGGAAAGAAATACACAATATTATCATGCTAGTACTTTGATAGGAAGATCCGGAAACAAAATCTTAGCTATAAAAACACAATATGGGGAATGGAAATACGATAAAGGCGATATTAACCAATTTTTATTTCAACACTTTACAAAACTTTTCACTTTTAGCAAGAGCAATGCTGTATTCAGAATTATGTCCACATAATTGGTGATATGGTTTATCCCCTCAATAAAATCTTGTTTGGAAACCCTCGCTTCTTCATGTGAAATAACTCAAGCATTAAATTCTATTGGCTTAGAAAGCATCAAGAAACTGGCCTAAATTCCTTTTTTTTTTTTTTTGAAAAATGCATGCACATTGTGGGTGATTCTATGATTAAAATAATATAGAAGATATTTAAAGAATGTGTCATTCCAAATGAGATAAATTAGAAAAATATTGTTAATTCCAAAGGTCTTTGAGGGGGCTAAAATAGTGAAACAATATAGACCAATTAATTTGTGTATAATGATATATAAAATAATAACTAAGATTTTAGTTAATTGTTTAAGACCTTTTTTGGATGATTTAATACATCCAGCTTAGGCAAGCTTTATTGTTGGGAGGAAAGCAATGGATAATATAATCTTAATTAAAGAAATTTTACATACCTCCAATAAGAAAAATGTAAAACGTAAATGGATAATGATCAAATTGGATTTAGACAAGACTTATGATAAGGTTGAATGGGATTACATCCACTGGGCACTTGAAAGTTTACAATTCCTATAGCGATAGATTAGATGAATATCAAGTTGTTTATCTTTAACTTCAATGGAATTGTTGATAAATAAATAAATCACAAATTAGTTTACTTCAAGTAGGGGATTAAGGTAAGGTGATCCCTTATCTCCTTATTTGTTTATTTTATGTCTTGAATTTTTCATAGACTAGTGGAACAACATGTTCAATCAAAACAATGGGTTCTGTTCATTTTAAAAATAAAAACTTTACAATATCACATATGATGTTTGCGAATGATATTGTACTCATTGAAAAGGCTAACCCAAGGAATGCTAAAATTATAATGCAAACTTTAAATGATTTTACTTGGATCTCCATGTTAGAAGTTAATATAGAGAAATCACAAATTATGTTTTCTAAAAACGTAAGTCAGGAGGAAGAAGTATGTTTATCAACAATTCTCCCTTTTAGACAAGTACAATCCTTTATAAAATATATGGGCTTTCCTTCAATGAGGAAACCTAATGGGGGATCAATGTCAATTTTTGCTAGAGAAGGTTCAAAATAAACTGGCAGGATGCAGGGACGGATCTAGGTAGGGGCCGAAAGGGGCTCAGCAGCCAAACCCCCTCCCCCCTCCTCTTTGCTTGGGAAAAAAACATGATTATCATAATATATTTAAATAAGAAAAAAAATGTATTTTTCTTATATTTATAACAAAGTAAATTTACAACCCCCCCACACCCACAGACACATACCACCCCAATCATATGTTTGTGTGTTCGTCCTTGGCAAGATGGAAATGCTGTTTGCTATGAATGGTTGGTAGAATAGCATTGGTTGAAATGGTTTTAGAAGCTATCCCACATATTTTATGCAATTAACTTCTTACCAAAAAAAAAAAAAATTAGAAAGAGTTACAAGGGATTTCATTTGCCAAGGAACTAAAAATATAAAGAAAACACATTGGATTACCTATGACACAAGGGAAAAAAAAAAGAATTGGAAGGTTTAAGTCTGATTGACTTAAATACAAGAAATAAAGCTTGTCAAATCAAGAGATGGTATGAGTCAAGATGTGTAGAGTTAAATGGGTAACATTATGTTGAGCTAAATATAAATGCTTGAGAAATTGTGAAACTAAAAGAATCCACCTAATAATGGATCCTTCTTATGTAAAGAGCTTCGTCAATCTAAATAAAGGGATAAAAGAAAATTGATTTTCTTGTTTGGAGAATGGTAGTAAAAGTAGTTTTTAGAATGATAACTTGTTGCATATTGGTAAATTAAGGCAGATAATACAAGGGCCTTTGCTACTGAATTCTCAACTTTTAACTATTAAAGACTATTGGATAAATGAAACTATGTGGAGTAAGGATAAAATTGGATGTGCTTTTAATCATTTTCTTACTTCAATGATTGGTCCTATTGCATTATAAGAGAAGACTATGGAACAGGTATAAATAGGACCTGACACTAGATTACAACCATCATTGAAAAGTATTTATAAAGTGTTCATCTCACAAGAAACGAAATCATTGCAAACTTATACATAGATCTAGAAATCATGTTTTCCTCCAAAAATTAAGGTTTTCTTGTGGCATGGGATGCATAATGCTCTTCCAATTGGAGTGAATTTAGTTCATAGAGGTATATTACCAATGTTTGCTTGTCTACTTTGTTCAAATCAACATGAAGATATCATTCATGAACTGTGTCAATGTCATTATATATAAGATGTTTTTTGTTATTGGTCATCTCTACAATTTGACATAAGTACACTTATCTTTAATTTTCATTATTGGATTAAATTCAATTGCTACTTGAAACCTAAGGATCTTTAATAGTTAAATCCATTGAAACAATTTTGTTTTGCTGTGATGTTGTGGTTGATTTGGTATTCAAGAAATAAATTAGTTTATCAACAAGATGGATTAGCTAAAAACTTGATGCAGTCAATAAAGGTCAAGTCCCAGGAATATTGGGTGTATATAAGAAAAATTCAAACACATAAGTGGATTGAAAAAATTAAGATTAAATGGTAGGTATCATCCATAGCATGGATCAAGTTAAATACTGATGCAACAGTCAATAGAGCATCAACATGATGTAGTTGAGGGAGTCTTAAGAAATCATTATAGAGAATGGTTAATGGGTTTTGCGAAAAAAAAAGAGGATATTGTGATATTGTGGCAGTTAAACTTAAGCATTGGCTTTTAAGCTCAAGTATTGTCTGCAATATCAATATAACAATCTTGAGATAAATGTGGATTCAAAAGTTGTTATCCATTTGTTAGAACCACACAATTATGTGCAATTCAAGCATTGTAATGTTTTAAAATTATGTAGGGCAAGGATTTCTCAACTCCACAACTACAAATTGCAACACCATTACAGGGGGACAAATAAGATAGCTGATGCATTGGCTACTTTTATTACAACCATGGATGTAAAAGACATGTTTTTCGAGGAACCACATGTACATATTCGTACATTGTTACAGGAGGATCAAGTATCATATGGATGCTACAGGGATGCAGTGATGTCCACTTTGCTTGATTGACTGATCAGCTGTTGGAATTTTGTTTTCTTGAATCTAGACTTTGAAATTATGATTTTCAACGTTTGTAAATACGATAGTTGTTAAGCTTATGCTGGTTCTCTATGGTTGTATTTGGAACATATGACTAGTTAATGAATGGCTTGTTCTAAAACACACACACACACACTAAACAAGATAATGAGCAATAACTTAATGCACTATGTTGATAGGGAATATTTGGCTATAGTTTAGCAGGCCCAGTATTGACCTGATAGATGGTAAGCCCATAAAAAGTACCATCAAGTAGTCTTACCTAGAAGCTTGACGAGGACCTCACCCCTGGCTTCGAGCCCCATGGGGGCCTTTTCCATGCAAGTGCTTCAACCTTGTTCTTGAGCTCCACAAGGGCCTTGATCTCGTGAAGATCTCGACTTCTTGCAGTTCTTGTTATGACTCTACACTTGAAGGCTCCCTAGCAGCACTTTCCACTTCAATCTTCACAGGGAATCTCAACACGCTGGACCACCATCTCTGTTTGAAACCATCGACCCACATATGGGCTTAGGCTTGTGAAAAGCAAGACTCTTCGAGCCTTCAGTTATGGTAAGACCAAAATATATAAATAGACCCACCATAAAGGTTTTGACACATTATCCAATCTAGTCCAAGCTCACTTTGCTCTTTATTCTCTTCAACCCATAAGCTAGCTTAAGCATTTGAGTGGCCTTGCTAGACTATCTTAATGCACCATGAAGCATTTGAGTGGCCTTGCTGGACTATCCTAATGCACCATGAACTGTGTATTGTGTTCACAGGTTTACCATACACTAACACACATTACTAATGATGACTCGTCACTTGCAACACACTATTAAGTACTGTCACGCCCCATAGGGTATCCTAAATGTAACAGCCCGTCACATACTAGATAAGACTCTCGAATTCCTTATCTAAGCCCTTCGGGAGTCTTATAAAGACGTAAAGCGTTCCTTTACGACAATAGAATACTTCAACAAATGGAGTTAAACAGTTTAACGTGGCATTCATTAGCCATAGATAATAAACCAAAACGCATAATTTATATTTTACAAAATCTAAGGGGCATTCCCCCGCAAAATAATATCAAGTCCATTACAGTCATCTAGATTCTTTAGTTTCCAACGGAAGGTCTATACAAAAGAATGAAGTAAACTTCTATGGGAAACTCTTATCTCCGGTACCTGTGCTGTGGCTTGCCTCGGCCTAAGCCAGATAAACTCGTACTGCAATAAGTAAGAACTATGGGGGCGTAAGCTAACTAGCTTAGTGAGTAATAACTTCCATATCACAATTAAATACAATTCATTCAAACAAGTGATTATTCAGGCAAGTGTATGCATCAAACAAATGAGTTCAACAAACATATGACCAACCGGAAATCATATGTGGATGGACTTGTGCCCTCCATCTTAGGTTAGCAAATTAACGAATCCTGTGGTACGACGCCGTTTAAGTTCATGGTCAACTAACAATATTTCGTTTTATGGATCACGATTAACCAACAAATTCATTTTATGGATCACGATTAACCAACATATTCGTTTTATGGATCACGAAAAACCAACCAATGCTAATGCTCCATCCCCAACGTGATATGAATGAATCCAATTACCATTGCAGTCGAATATACATTAGTTCAATTCTTTTAGGTGTCCAACAAGTGTTCACAAACATTCAATATAAGATGCTAGCTAATCAGTCAATAGTTTAACTCCCGGTTCGATATTTCTTAAGTTCCATTCCACGCATCAACAGCAGACAAATACATATATAATTCCCATATATCCCATCATGCATATTCATTTTTTTATCTTTGCCTACACCACTAGTGCCACAACATTACAATCACAATCATTAATTGAGAGTGGAAGTAAAACTCACTCGGCCATTGGACGCCGGTCTTTCTAGTAGTAATAATCGGGCGGTAAGGTGTCGTCCTGCTCGGGATCACCTACCAAGAAGAATAATCCTAATGAGATTCTCATCATGTAACTAATCCAAACCAAGCATCTAGACTAGTTGCATTCGGAATTCTCGCTATTTGCGGAAGTTCCGACTTAAAACGGCCATAACTTGGTCATTTTAACTCGGAATTTGCAAATTTTATATCGATCTCTATCTACTTGAAAGATCTATCTATTTATAAATATTTCAAGTTTGAAACATTAAGGTCACAAAACAGTAGGATCAGATCTGTTCCGTAAATCCTCCAATTTCCGAAAATTTGTTTTGCTTTTGATAAGAAATGTTCCTAGTTGATGATTCATGCATGAATGGCATATGAATGAATTCCTAACGTGAGTATCATGAAATGAACTCCATATATGCATGGTTTTGATAATTTTTGATTATGGACTCTTATGAATTCCTAATTATTATGAATTTCCTCAATGATTCCTTATAACAAGTCATTATTACCAATCTTACATCCCTTAATGCTTTTATGATTTTATCCTTAGAATTTACTTGTCACTTAATTAAAAAATGAGTTCCCAGCATCCATATTAATCATGACCTTTCATTCATGCATAAAAATTCACATTTTTCGTTAAGTAAATATGTGTTTGAATGGGCTACTTAGAAAAATCCGAATTTTGAGATTTTCATTTTCTTGCAATTTCCCTATAAGAAAACTTGTTTAATGCATCAAAAATTGAGGCTCCAATATAATTACCTAAAGACTTCATTTAGCTCATAAAACATGCCATCAAAGCTTAGATACTAAGTGTTTATATGGGCATCACCCAAAATTATGAATTTGACTACACATCCATAATTCATATATTTTTCATTCTAACTTTACTCCTTGTTTTTACATTTTTATCATGCCTAAACTCCTAAGCTTATGAAAATCATTCCTTCAATATACCTATTACACATACCCTTCATTTTTCTTGTGAAACATGATTTAAAAGTGACTTTGGTGGTTTTTAAAGTAGGGTTCAATTTCAGAATTTCAACATCCGAATTTCCAACATTTCATAATTGACAAAACCTCTTTTTCAATGTTCTTGCCTTCTATATATGAAGATCCACTATCTAACACACCTTCACATGAACAAGACTACATTTTTATGATCATCAATGCATGAAAATCAAAATAACTCCATGATCATACATGTAAATGAAAATGTGGGTGTCTAACTTTAGATCTACTAACTATAATCATGAATCAAATCTCATGGCATGAACATCAATATATATACAAGATCTCTACTTACATGCATGAACAAGATGGGATCTTAACATAAACACATCTAAACACTAGATCCATGTCTTGTGATAGCTTGATATTCTTGTTCATGTGTTTCATGTCCCTAGCATGAGCTCATTGGGATTTAAGTGAGAAAACACACAAGATATAGCTTTGCCATTACAAGATTAGGAAGGATCAAATCTTAACTCAACATACCAATGGAAGATCAAAGGAGAAAATTAGGAATCTTGAGTTGAAAATGTGAGGGAAGGGGGGAGAGGGGGCTCACGGCACAACTAGAGGAGAGAAGAGAGGTTTTCTTCTTTTACAAAATTTGAAACAAGTGAAATGAAGAAGAGAGAGAAAAATGTGTTTTATTATGTGTAAATTAGGGTTTTTTTAATGAATAAAAATTGTAAAAATAAATCAAATGAGGGAAAAACAAGGGGGGGGGGGGGGGGGGGGGGGTGGGGGGGGGGGGGGGGGGGGGGTGCACTCCATGTGTGTGTGTGTGTGTGTGTTTTGAAAAATTGATATTTTGTAATTTAGTAAATTAAAATGTAATAAATGTGATAATTATTTAAGAGACAAAATTTCTTGGAAAAGAAAATTGAAATGAGTAGTTGTAAGGATGTAAGGATGTAAGGATAGGGTTATGGGTAGTGTAGTGTAGTTGTACTTGTGAATAGTAGACAAGACATCTACTTACTGTTGTAACGAAAACACGGAAAAGCTATAACTGTAATTTTATAGCTCGGAAAATTATAAAATGATATTTTGGAATCCTTATAAAATTACGATTCTAATGAATATCCCGGAACATTTTTTTGAATCCGTGGCCCGGGGCAGGCTTTTCCGTAATTGAGCTCGGGAAGGCGGAATTGAAAAATTCCCGAATTTAAAACTTTCAAAGGTTCTAAAATATACTTTAAAATAATAATTCAACTTCATTTACTTTATAATTTTTTTTTTATTATGAAACCGAAGGAAAGCAGGATTTAGGGTTCCTAGGCTTCTCTCACAGGACTCAAACTGGACCGGATTAAGGTTTCGCTTCCAACTCCCGGGGTTTCTTAACTACTGAGAATACCGGTTTACACGTACTCTCTTATACATGCTTACCATTTTAACAAATCATTGCCTTAGTTTCTACTATGATTCTAATAAACCCAAGCTCTAATATGGATACCACCTAAAGTTGTGAATCCTCAAGATTGAAGCCTCACGTGCCCTACCATAAATACTTGCCAAAACATGTATACGCAAGACTGTCAATACTTGCAGATCGTTATAGAATGGCAATAACTCTAAAAACACTTTCAAATATAATAAATCCATCAAGGTTACTAGATAAGTTGTCATATAGAGTTTATATAGTATAAATAAAATATCATCAAAACATATCTAGCAGCAAAATTTCTAATTTGTCACTTTCAACCTAAGTAGTCTTGTGTCAATGCAAGCCTTACCTCCCATATACAAATCATAGCCTAAATAGTCATAGCAGTCCTATGATACTCAAGAAACTAAAGGACGTAAATAGTTCGCTACGCACTTGTATCACAATATAAGTATGACAGGTAAGGTTGGGCAAAAAAATTGGTCGAACCAAACCAAACTGAACATATGGTTTTTTTTTTTAATAATTTGATTTAGAAAATTCTCAATATTGACCAATCTATAAATTTATGATTAGTTTGAAGTGGTAAATTTAACCAATTCGTAAAATCAAACCAAACTGTGTTAGATAAACATAAAAATATTTTACTTGTAATTATAAATTTTGTTACAATGATTGATTAAAAGTCATATATGTTTTATCATTTTATTATGATATTTATTACCTTATATATATTGGTTAATAATAACTTGTTCAATTTTTAAAATTGGGTTTGAGATATATTCCTTCATTGGTAACTTATTGTTGTTTTTTATTAATCGTTTAAACTCTATAGAGTACATATATTGTTATTTAGTTATTTATCTTATTATGTATTAATTTTTCATTATATATTTTGTTAGTAGATCACTTTTATTTATACATGACTTTATTAATAGATGTTTTTTGGGCCAAATTTGTTAATAGATGGTTAACTAAATTATTTTTTAGATTATAGATTATATTTCACTATGTATTAGTTAGTAAGTTGGGGTAGGCATAGATTGGTTTGGTTAGATTTTTTTAAGAACTAAACCAAATCATAATTTATAGTTTGGATTTGTTCCCACTCAAATGAAATCTTAAATAAGTTTGGTTTTGATTAGGAATTTTCCAAACCATTAAATAACAGTTTGGTTTGGTTTGGGTTTTAGATTGAATATTTTTATAGTTCTGCTAATAAAGTTTGTTACAATGTAAAATTGTTATGGTTTAAAATAGGGATGTTCATGATTCGATTTGGTTCGGTTCAGGGGTTGAATCGAACCGAATCTTATTCAAAATGGTTTGGTTCAAATCCTTAATGAACCGAACTGCTTTTAACAGTTTGGAGTTTTAAACCAAACTGCTTCACATGCGATTCAGTTTGGATCAGTTTGCTTTGAACTACTTTAAAAGATTTAATTTAATAAATAATATTAATAGTCATTTGAGTTCGCAAGGGAAAAAAAAGATGTTTAGATTGAGAAATGTTGCACAAAAATTAAAGTTACTTATCATTACATCAAGTCATATATTTAAAAATTTCAAAGACATTTATTATCCTATTTTAAAAATATTTTTCAATGCGAATTTAAAATAACATATATTTTTAATAAATCTATAACACTAACTAAGAAAATTATTCTTTTACATTAATTTCACATTTACTTATAATATTATTCCTTTATAATGTATTTAAATTTTTATTATACTAATTAGTTTAAAGTTCCAAATTATCTCAGTGTTGTTGGTCGTAGGTATTGCAACCTAGTGTAAAACTTGCTGCCGTATATGTATTTCATGATAAAAATTTTGCATTTTGTTGAAACAATCTTAGAGCAATACAAGTCCTAACATGTAATGTTAAAGAGTTATAAATAAAAAAATGGCTCTTATTTATTTTTTAATTTCTTTTAATGTGAAGCGGTTCGTTCGGGTTTAAATAGTTTTTCGTTTGACCTCTCGAATCGAACCGTAACCATTTAAATTCTTTCTGAACCAAATTGCAAATCGAACTAAAATATGAAAGAACCACATTTTATGGTTCAGTTCGATTGTTGGTTCCATTGGGTTCAGTTCAATGAACATCCCTATTTTAAAGCTGTTGTACTGACTACTGATTAGAAGCTCCAAGTCATTGAATGATGGATGTCCAATGATAGTTGTTAACGTTGAGCATCCAAATAAATTGAACATGCATTTCATTCAGGTGAAAATTATCTTTCATTTATTTGTATAAGTTTTTTTTGTAAAATCCTTATACTAGAATTTGAGAAGACAAATGTAGTATGTACCTTCTTTTTGTCGGTAGAAGAACAAGAGGTGCAAATTTGGCACTCCTGTTACCAACACATCCCTATCTCAGTTCGCGGTTTAACAAATTTGGTACATCTTATGCACTTTCATCCAAAAAAGGAGTGTCTTAATTCAAATTTGCAAAATCCTTATAATCATTTTTATGCAACAAATGTTCATGAAAAATTTAGTCAAATATTTATATATTTTTCTAAGATGGTTTGGTTTAGTTTACCTTTCTAAACAAACTATAAATTTATGGATTAGTTCAGATTGAGAATTTTTCAAACCAAATTGTTTTAAAAAAACCATATTTTCAATTTGGTTTAGTTACGGATTAGTTCGGTTTGGCCACTTTTTTTGCCTACCCCTATTAGTAAGCATGTTGTATTAGTGACTAAACAATTTTTGAGGAATTATGGATTATAAATATGATGAATTTATAAAGTATTTTGTTGAGATTTACAATAAGAACTTTATAATGTCATTTTGATATTTGAATATTCACACAAATGTGAAATATTAGAATTAAGTTTTTTTAATTAGAATTTTGATTTAATTCATAATCCACACTAAACTAAACTGTTATTTAAGGGTTTGAAAAATTTTTAAACTGAACCAAACCGTTATTTAAGGGTTTGGTTTAGGAAGGAGAAAAACCAAACTGTACATTATGGTTTTATTTAGTTTTAGTGAATACCAAAACAAATCGATATGCACCTACACCTAATGATAAGGCTTAGGACAATCAATACTTAAATTATAGATATTTTACATTTCTTGGATGTTTCACATTATTATCCTATGTTTTGATCATATTACAAACTTCATAACTTCTATTTAATTTTGTAAACTAATACAGAATAAATAACATATCATATTATATTCTCAATTTTTGTATTATGAACTCAATCCTAAGTCCAAAGGCCTTCAAAAGAACTTTAAGCTACACTTATACCTAAAAAAAAAAAAATCTCTAAAGGGGTGAGTCAAAACCTAATACATAATAATGTAAACATACACAATATGTTTATGCTTCACTCTATTGTTGTAGAAAACATTAATTTAATTATTTAATTTTAGTGTGATAAGTAATGCAAAATACGCATGACTTTAGGCTCCATGACAAGAAAAGTTGACCTTACACTTAATAAAAAAAAATAAAAGAAAAGTAGCATTGTTTAGGGCTCATAGTTGTTATTTAGAAGACGCCATCCCAGTCCATTTATGTTGTATAGCCTACAGAGACTCATAATCAGGATGATAGCATGCTAAGTGATTATACTTTAATTTTATGATTTAGTTTCTCATGTTTAGATTCTAACAAATTAGTGTCTCATGTTTGGATTTTGACAAATTAGTGCTTATACTTTTAAAATATGTATAATTTAATGTCTCTATTAAATAATATTTGATGAATGTTTATTTTAATAACGAGATAATGTCATATCAAGTGTTTATGAAACTGCAGTAATTACACACTTATTATAATCTAATAATTTTTAATTTCAAACAAATGCGTAATACTTAACCGGTCAGCAAAATCACCAAATGCAATGCAGTATTTTCTGAAAAGTCCACGTTGTGTCCATAGAGAGCTAATTGCTAATCATTAGAAATTGAATTTTACCCTAATCTAAGTAATTGAAAGTTAAGATTTTTTATTTATCCATGATAATTTAACTAAAATTTACTACAAATGTTTGTGAAGAACTAAAACTGTATGGTCTAGCAACAACAACGAGAGATATGGGTTTATGAGATGCAGACAATATATGAATAATGCATTTATATTCTCATTTGAAATGATTCATGCTTCAAATTGATATATAAAATTTATTACTTGGGATTTAACCAAATTCACTAAGAATTGCTCACTTCTCAGAGTAGCAAAATCTTTCATAGCATAAACTATCTTACCAAGGTAATTTATCTATGATTAACAGTTTAATAGCAATTTGCTTTCACTAAATTACTATTCTAGTTAAAACAAAAAAATAAGCACTGCCAAGTGACCTAAATTTGCAATCCTAACCGCATAAAGATCGGTGAAATCTTAAGTTTTATCACAGGCTTGCATATCCCTATGACAAATATTATTCAAAAACCTAAGTTTTACTTGTTTGGATCATTGAATCCCTCCTGGGTATCTTTAATCCTATCCATATAATCTATGTTGATCAGGCACAAATTAAACAGCTTACAAGTAAAGATAATTAAATTCCCAGTTAATCGATTTCAATATTAATATGATTCATATATCATTCCATCAAATCCATTTATACATATCCATAATGATCATTGAAGAACAACATCTCAATATATAATCAATCAATAAAAATGATAAAACAGAGATTGAAAACACCTTAAAAATGGTTTCTTTCATAAATTGGAGTCTCTAAATCCATAATCCCACAAATGTGGGCATTGCTTGATTATAGCTAAACCCTAATTGCCTCTAAGTTGCTATAACGTTAGGGTTTTAGTGCCCTAAGGGAAAATCAAACTCAAACATTTGTGAAACTCTCTTTTCTCTCTTTTCTAATGATTTTTGAATGTCTCTCCAACAAGAAATCCTTACGATATATAAGAAAAACATTCAGGCATTTCATCTAATTTTTACAGATACAAAATGTATGCCAGCAGTTGCATTTTTTACGTCGGCAGCTTATAGGTTGTGTACATTGCTAAAACCCTTGTACACTGGTAGCTTTGGCTTCGACGTTAACGGTTTACATTATGTGGATGACCTACAATGCTTCAACGCTGGCGGCGTAGGGTTTGAAATGCCGGCATACAAATGAAACTTCAAAGGCTAGCCAGATTTAATGCAAGGCTGGCTGTGCAAGTGGTAGCCTTCAAAAATTAAATTATGTGGACGCTCTAAGCCATATCAATGTTGACGGCTTTGATTCCCAGAAAGCCGGCATTGGATCAAATTGTAGAAGCTAGCTTTGAATTCCTCTACATTGGTAGTGTAGAGCCAGTGCTTGATTCTTGGTTTCAGATCTTCAACCTATATCGCCTCAAGGCTAGCAGCGTATAGGATTAGATTTGCCAGCCTTTGAATTCTTGAATCTGTTCCATTTCAAGGCTGGGTCGAACACCGACAGTGTAGAGGCAGTGTTGAAGTTTTAACATTTTGATGATCCTCTAAGCCGGCTATAAGCCGGTGGCATATAATCTAGAAAAGCCGGCGTATCCCCTGAGATTCTTTAATTTCAATTCAAATTGCGTTGTTATGCTTTCCTTTGTTAACTTTGGACCTGAAACATAAACCTAAACAATCTGAGTACCAATTCTAGCAATTTTTATGAAATTTAACACAAATTAATCACTAATTGCTTGTTAAAAGTTGTGTAAAATATGATATTATCAGTCTATACTTTCAATTTTTTGCAATCTAATATATGTCTCAGCCATTGCATTAAACTAGAATTTATGCAATGCTTCACTAATTTCTTGAATACGATCAAAATATTAAAATTAGCAAGAGTATATTTCTCTTAGTTCATTAACTTTGCACTTAGTTTACATTTCCACTTATCTAATTCACTTAAAATCATTTTTAGATCTTCCTCTTTTCTTCATGAAGCTCTCAGTCACTATAGTATACATGGGGTTCACAAAATAATTTCACTAATTTCTTAATATAAACCAAGACACTCCACTAGCAATTGCATCTATTATCCAATGTATCAATATTACACTTTAAATTACATCTTCAACCATTCAAATCATTTAAGACATTACTTGAACAATTGCAATTTCCACATAAAGCTCTCAGCCCCGGGGTGATTCTAGGGAAAATTCACCAATTTCCATTTCTATACCGTATTATCATTTTCATCTCACTTATATATCATCTTATATTACTAGTCATTAGTCAAGTTGATGTTTCCTACAAGTTTAAACAAGTGATATCAACCCAATTCCTTCTTATTATCTAGCAAATGTCTTGGCTAGGATGGAAACAAGGAGATTAAAGCATCTTTCATCACTTTTTCAAAATTAATTGATTTAGTCATTAATTCGGTTGGATTTGCTCTTATCTCTACACTTATGTTTTAGCTACTATACAAGATGTAGGAAATCAATAGTTTCTACATCACATCCATTGGATCTTATCTATAATTTCATTAATCTTCTTGTTCACCCTTGTGGTGCCTAATTCAACATTTGAAGTACTTAAATTCTTAATCTACCAAGTGATGACATAGGCTTGGAACATTATACCTCTTGGCCATGGCAAGAATTTAGGTAATCACATACTTATTTCTTAGTAACTTACCATCTACTAATGTGCGTTGATCACACCATTAGATTTGTTAAATTTTCCTTGTCTTATTAGAAGATATACTTATCTATTACTTAATTCTATCACCTAGACCACATTGATGTGTGTTTTGATGCATGATGAACTATCTACTAAATAAGAGCTTAAGGATCTTAACTTAATTGGAGTATTGTGCATGTTAGTTTTAGCTTTTCCTCATCATTGTCTTCTTTATGCCTATGTGTATGTAAGGGAAAATTGAGAAGGGTGGTGGGGGGGTGGGGGTTGTGATGTGCTAAGAGAGCAAGGGAAAATTAGGGAGGAAGAGAGAGAGTGAAGTGGTGAGAAAGTGAGAGATTGAGTGAGAAGAATCAAGTGAAATGTACACATTTGTATGTTCAAGGTATCTAGCTTGGGAGCATGGAAGTCACCATAAGAAACAAGTACAAGCAAATAATATCCTTAGTGTCTTTTCGATAGTAATTGTCCTTGATTATCCATGCTTATGGAGAAAGAAACTTGGGCATGGTGTTTGAGCGAAACATGGCCGACGCATGATGGGATTGATTAAGAAAAGAATCTAGTTACTATTCTAGTTTGGTTTGGTTAGATTGTGATGGGAGTTGGTTAGTTGGTGTCATGTGATTTTTGAGTTGCTTTTTATGCTAGTAAAGAGGATTCTGAGTGCAATTATGTTTGATTTATTTCCCTAGTTTAAATTGATGTTTTGAACTTCAATTTCTCTAGTCATGGAATTGTTACTTAAGTAGAGTTTATACATGATTAATTTCATTTTACACGATCAAAGATTATGGACCTATTAGATAAGTTTTTATTATCCTTTTAGTTAGTAGAATCGTTCATCAGTCGATATTAAAAAACTGCATAAATTAATTATAAGAATAAATATTAGCTTCAGTACAATTAAAGGTACCCTTAATCTCCAAACATAACCTTTTTGAACTATTTGATAATTTAAATACATTTGAAATGAAAAATTATTTGATAATTTACAAATATATCTCTTGTGCATTTTAAACCCTTTTCAACATTTAAACCCTATAAGCTTAAAAAATCATGCTTTATAATTTATTTTCTTATTTTATGCTTAAATAAAATAATAATTCATACTTTAATAAAAAAAATGCATGAAACTAAGAATAAATAGTCATATAAGTGTTTAAATTCATCCATAAGATTTTTTTGGATGTCCCTGGTAGTTGGGATTGAGACAAGCTGCGAGTTGTTCTTTTAGAAGATTTTTGTGAGTTAATTTGTGCTATTCCCCCTCCTAATCACAATAATAATAATGATTGCCCTAATTGGTTGCATATTAAATCTAGGCGATTCTTTACAAAATCTGCTTAGGAGATTCTATATCTAGAAGGTACAATGCAAGTGAAAAATGATAGGAAAATTATTTGGAAAAGGAAAGTTCCCTAGAGAATTAAAGGCTTCTTGTGGCTAATGGCTAAAAACAAGCTCCTTACTAATGCTTTTTATTATAAATGCACAAGTGCTATTTCTAACTTATGCTTGTGATGCAATGATGGTAAGGAATCCATTATTCATGCATTGAGAGGTTGCCCTTGTGCTAAAGCAATTTGGTGAAGCATTTTGAGGGACTTTGAATGGAGATTTGTTTAGCAGTGGCGATGATTACTGGGTTTTTGAAAATTTATCTAAGAGGTGTAACAAGGTTAATCATGTTGAGTGGGACTATCTGTTTGCTACTGCAACCTAGAGAATTTAGTAAGATAGAAATAGTTTTATGCATGAGAAGAATTTCTTAAGTGCAAGGAATCCTACATAAAGCTAAGGAGTTTGTTGATGCTATGTATAAAAATGTGATAGTTAGTCAAAAGCATACCATGGGTTCAATCTAAGATGGTGGAAACTGAGTGAAGGGTGGGTTAAAATCAATGTTAATAGCTTTGTGCTAAGTGTCCTTCTAGCAAGGCTTTTACGGGTGGTTCAATAAGGGATTATGAAGCCTGTTGGAGAGTGGGTTTCACTTAAAAGGTTGGTATTTGTTCCCCCCTGTAAGTTAACTTCATAATTTACATGATATAATTGAATCATCAAATCAATTTTAGTATTTTTGAACTTCATGATTTTCATAATAAATAAATGGACAAGATGCAAGCCTTTGTCCATATTCATTATCTTGAATTTCAATAAGGGATGCAACAAAATAGGTCATTATAGGGTTTCTTTCGTGCTTGATTTGCTAAAAACCCTATATGGTCGAATCCTAAAGAATTTTAAGGTCAAGTTTAGATATGTACCGAAAACCTGAAGGGTTTATGGTCAGATTTGAGTCTTATAAGATATTCAATGGATAGTTGACCAATTACGTTTCATAATTAAAATTAAAGAAAAAATAAAAACATTCCTAAAATCTTTTAAGGAAGAGTCCTTGACACACATGTATTAACATCTGACTTGTCTTATACATGAATTCCTAAAGTATCATAATTGATATAATAAAGAGAGCATTACTCAGGATAGGAGTGTTATTTCAATACCCAATCTAATGACTCTAAATGAAACTTGCCTGTTATCAAAGACCATATATTATAAATACCATGAAACCCAATTGATAAATGCACATAAAGTCAATATATATATATATATGTATTCATAGGGTATAACAGACAAGCTTTGCAAGGAGAACTCCTCATTAGGATAATGGATAAGTGACAAATGAAGTAGATGGAGTGGAATTTGCTACTTTAATTACAAAAACAAGTCTTCAAGAAATTTTTAGGTGATGGAAATGAAGGGCCTTGATGGAGTTTCAATCCATTTTGTCTTTTGCTTTTAGGGAAGAAACGTGATGATAAGTTTGGATTATGTGGTCTTGACAACATAATAAAAATTAGAAAGTAAATTCAAGTTTTCAACATAATATTAGGAGAAAAAAAAAATAAACAGGTAGACTGGGTGGGTTCTAGGCTCCAAAAGCAAATCCTATAAGACAAGTTTGGATACAGTTAGAAAACCCCATAGGGTTATAGGGTTTACAAGGTAGCAGGTTGGGTCTTGAGTTCATATGACCCCTTCAAAACTTGGTGTGATTGTATCCATAATTCCAAGAATAAAGACACTCAATTCTTTAGTATACCTTATATCTTCAATCCAACCTTATTTTTTTAATAGATTATAATTTCCCTCTTGACCTTGTATTTTTCTGATGGAGTAATTGTAAAAAGTGTTTATATTTTCTTTAATTTTCATTTATATATAAAAGGTAGAGAGAGATCATACCTCTTTACAATTAAACATCATGACTCTCCTTAAGAAAAATGAAATATCCTAAAGAAATGCAATTATAATGAAGGACAGAGAAGTAATTTTAATTTGTATAACAAGGACAAAATTGTATATTGATAATAAATTCAAAAGATATATTGGTTGCCTAACATATAAAACGTCAAGAAGGTAACCACCTCTTATCTTTTCTTTGTTCTTTTTTGCCTTCCTCCCATTGTATTTTTATAGAAAATCCTTTTTTTATGTTTCAACATTAGATTCTTGAAGAAATTATGGAAAATAACTCATGGTAAGTGAAATCCCTTTATATCTCCTTCTATTTGTCTAACAAAAGAAATTTTGGAAATAAAGATTTTGATGCTTTTTATGTTAATATTAAGATTTGATGGGAGAACAAACATTTATTAGTAGATTTTGAGGAATCTTTAATGACAAAAAAGAAGTGGGAAGTGGGAATGTAAATGATTAGTGGAATTGAAAGTAATGTGAATTCTTTGTAAAAGTTACATCTTTTGTTTACAAGATCCAATCTTTATGCATAATTTGTTAGGATGAGTGTTTAGCTTTTGAAGAAGAGTTGAATCTGGATCATTAGTCATTTTTTTTAATGTTGGAAATGAAGAAAATTGGTGCTTTGTAAAATGCATGGAAAACCCTACGTTTACTCTTGCACAACTTTGTGCACAACTTTGTACACAACCTATGCAGAAGGTCGTGTATAATGGTGCTTATATTCTGCCCTTTTTTAACTTTCTGCATGACCTTCTTGCATAGCTTGTGTAGAAGGTTGTGTACTTCAAAAGTGCTTTATGCCCTTTTTTCGTCTTCTACACACCTTCCCTGCATAGCCTATGTAGAAGGTTGTGTATAATGAGTTTTTGCATAGCCTTGTACACAACTTGTGTTGAAGCATGTGTACAACATAGTTTTTCCAAAACTTGATTTTTCTTTCTCAAAAACACTTAAAACTTATTTAATTGAGTTATTTAAGGTTTATTATTACTCTAAAAACCTGAGGTCTTATTATGATAAATCAATTACTATTTTTCCTTTTATTTATTTGATACAATTTAAAACTTTTAACATATATATGCAAATATCTTATATGAATACCCACTTTATGTTAGAGTAAGAAAGAGGAGCCTAGAGAATGTTATCTAGGAATAAGTTGAGAAATGTAAAAGAGTATGAATGCCTTTATATGTTATAATTCTAGGTTAGAGTTTTCTAGTAGTTGGATTAAGTTGAGTCAACTATCTAGGTATGTTTATTTCTTGCTTTATATTTATGCATAATTTGATAGAATCTTAAATGGATTAATTAACCATCCGACTAATTATGCGTGCTTGTTCTTGTTTATGGCTATTGGTAATAGGTGGAGCATCTATGCTGTTATTACGACAACTTGATGATCCATGTATGATGGTGTTCTGAGTGGAGTTGTGTATGGAAATGATCTAGGTAGATCTAGGTGTCTCATTTTCGAAAATATTAGAGAGTGTCCAACATCATATATTTGTATATTATAATATCTATGTGTGTTCCGGGATACTAAATTATCCTTTTGTTGGATGCTGGGCTAAAGGACAAAGATTATTAAATGATTGTTTGTTGCATTCATATGATAATAATGTATGTGAGTTTGTCATTGTCTGTACATGCGCATGTCATTATTGGTACACTGTATTTGGAGCTCTTTTATCCTTTTCATCTATAGGTGGTAACATGCTGATTGTTATATTGCACAACTAAATAGGAGGACTGGGACTGTCGCTTGCTTTGAAGGCCTTCTCGATTAGAAACATGGAGCATGCAGTGGTTTGAGTGTTATTGGTCAAAGTAGCAAAATGTGTTTACCGTGTGCTGGTAACATTTAGTTTATTTGAATTTTTTACCGTTAGTAGAATTCCTTTCTCTAAAACCATTTATTACGTTAAAATATATAGATTATAACTTAGTACTTACTTGTTAGTCATGAATTCATGTATGTGTTTTGATACTTTTGGAAGTCATTGATGCATAAAAGATTTTTGAGCTAATTATAATGCTATGATAGACAATATAGTTTCTAAGCTTTTCCATGTCTTTATACAATAAGAACATATCGTGGCTTGTAAATGCTCTTAAATTTAGGGCGTCACAAAAAGTTAGTCATCAGCCATAAATTTTAACATCCCTCAGTGAAGAATTGTGGAGAATCTTTATAGGGCTTCAAGTAGCTTGGCAAATGGGTTTTCCAAAGTTATTATAGTGACCGACTCTTTTGAGACATATAAGTTAATTGGTGATTGCATGCACTCCTCCCTCACTAATGTCAGTTGCGCTGTAATATTACTGCTTGGCTGAAGAAGAAATGGGAGATGAAACTTCTGTTCTATCTATATTTGTGCCAACAAATTGGCTCGTTGGAGTCATATTTATCTTAGGGTTGTTTTGTTTTGTATAACCCTCCTGCATTTTCTTTATTGCTTGATAGCAACAGTTGTAATGCTTTGAGCTGGTTTCTTCTTCTTCTTCTTCTTCTCCTTCTTCTTCTTCTTCTTCTTCTTCTTCTTGTGGCCTTAGGGGAAAGTTTAAACATTGAATGACAAGTATACGTGAAAAAATATAAAGAGAAGTATTTACAATTTATTTTAATTTATGTGGCAGATAAACGTAATTTTTGTATATATGACATGTCATTATCTATATTCACTGATCCCCTTGCCATGAAAAAGGGAATAGCAAAACGTGAGAAGGTTCAGATCCCTCGTGGAAGGCCATGTGCATTCTCCTGCAGCTTTAGCAAGCTGAACTATGACATAAGCGTATAGACGTGCAGTATATTATTAATAATATTTATTATTTATGATAATATCCTTATGAATTCATTACTGGCCACCGAGAACTGGTCAAGCGAACAATGAACCAGCAGCCCTTTTGTATTTTATTTTCATTCGTTTTCCCTTTTTCCAAAAAAAAAAAAAAAAAACCAATTAAAATCGCAAAAGCAGCTATTGTGTACTTTTATATAATATTATATTTCTGATGTTATGTTAATATTTTATTTATCATAAAGCTTGGATCACTTTACTACTTTATTTATTTATTTATTTCTGGATAAGTTACTATAAATATCCAAAAGCTGTCCCCAGCTACTTTCAAGAGCCAGTTATAGAGGTGTACGTAAAATTATGCAAATTGAATCCTAGATTATGTTGAGTGAAGTAAATTGATGGGATAATTCTGGAGTTTAATAAAAAGACTGTTTTGGAAATACAGTCAGGAAAAAAAAAAAAAAAAAAAACCCGTTCCTATCTTTTAAGTTCCACACTTGTGCCAGGTGCAAGCCTTGATCACTAGAAAATTCATTCATTCAATAGTTATCAAATTGTGCCTAGACGATAAAAATGTAGGGAAAGAGAAATGAAAAAATATTTTTCTAAAAAAAAGACGAAATTATAAATTCGTAAAAACAATCCCAATAATTAGTACATAAAGTTGCGATCGAGATTTTTCTTTCTTTTTTGTTATTATTACAATGAAATAAAGAAAATTCAAACTTGATACTTTAACTTAAGAGACAAGAAATAAAATTACAAGTTTAAATCATGATTTTAATATAACATAAAATCATGAGTTCAAATCACGATTTCATTTACTCTCCTTCAAGTGTCCACGTTGAAAACCAAAAGCAAACCCAAAACCATAAAAATAAAAATAAAATAAAGAAAAAGCTATGAGTATGTTTGTTTTGTTATTTTTTTCATTTTAACTTTATCTTTTTATTGTTTTCAAACAGATTGTTTATCAAAAAATGATACTGATAGATAATAGACCTTTTTACTCATGAATCGATTAAATAACCAGATACTGATATAGGGTTTGTCTGGATAGTCTGTTTTTCGTCTGTATGTGTATCTTTTTCAAAATAATATGTGTAAATATATCTGATTTACATTTATATTTGATATATTTGATCTTTAATAAGAACTGCTAACTTTTTTTTATATGTACTAGTTCTTTATAAATAATTTGTTAGAAAAAATATTTGTATCTTTAATTTGTCAATAAACAAATAGATCCATGATGCTTATAGTGAAGAAAAACAAACCACCCAAATAAACCCTAAACTTTACTCTATCCTTAGTCACTGCATCACATATTTAAGAGAGTATGTGCATGCTCTAAATTTTGCTCTAGCCTTATTCACCATACTGCACATTTGAGAAAGAGTATGTATGGGCTTTGAATGATTAATTGTTTCTTATTGGCGTTTTAGTCGGGAAAACGAAAATCTGAAAAGTCCCTTCTTTACCTCTATTAATGATTCTTTCATAGCCTTAAATTATGTTCAAAGATATTTTCATTCTTAAATGATGATCAAACCCGGGTTGGGTTTTGAACTGTGCAAAGTTAGCTGGGGTTGAAGAGTTGAATTAGAGTTAAGAAAGTGGATCAAGCTGGAGTCATTTAACTTTATAGATATCATTTACATTTTAGTTGTGTTTGCCGTAACTATATATATATATTATATTATATTAAGCACTGACTTTAAAATTACAGTTAGTATGATAAAAAGATTAAATAATTTCTTTCTACCATACTTGCTATTGAATCTTGTAGAACACTAAACCATTGATTCACAGCCACATAATGCTAAATTCTTTTTCTTCTCATTTTTATAAATTTAGTTGTTAAGCAGCATGAGTTGTCATATGAATTCTCACTTAAGGTAAGTGGTGGCATGTTGCAATCCATCCTGCAAAGCTAAACACTGCATTTAAACATTACAGCTTTCCTTTCCCACCCCAACCCGAAGACCTCGAAAAAAAAAAAAAAAAAAAGGCTTTGCTACAATCCTTTTATAGGTCCTTAGAAAACAAAAATGACCCGCAAAAGGGTTGCATGATATAATCTAATTATAAGAGGCACCACAACAAAATCCCTTATTAGAATTAGTTTGGAACTGTAATAAAGATTCCAAGCTGTAGAATACTCATGGCACAACCCTTGTGCCATATTAGAAATAATGCTTTGAAATGTTGGAATGTTTCATACACTTGTTTTAAAGTCCCGAAAATGAGAAATATGGTGCAGACCATCCAAAATTTTATCAATCACCACCATGCTACCTTGATAGCGCATTTGCTACAATATTTTTCTTTCCTTGACTTGTAAGATATTATATAATCATAGCCAATTAATATGGACAAATATTTTTGTTGTTGTGCTTTAATGACACATTTAGTACATAGGAATGGATCAGAATGGAATCATGATTCCGACTTTCTTTCCTTTCTCAATGTTTGAAAGGCAACGGAATTGTGATTCTATTCCATCTATGTATATGGTTATTTTTTTAATTATATTTTTATCTTACACATATTTATTATCTACATTTAATATGAAGGATATTTTTATCACAAATCTTATTAAACAATTATTCCATTCCATTCTATTTCGTGAATGTATCCAAACATGAGAATTGATTTGTCATTCATTTACTCAATCCATTCCATTCCTAGACATAAGGGTATTAAAAACTTCCAAAGCCAAATCACTCCATTCAAACCTATCTTTTGGTGGTAAAATCTATTAATAGGCTTGCAATAGATAAATTTCCTATAATAAAACGACTGTAATAACTAGACATGCCTAAGAAAGCTTTCAATTGTTTAATAGAAATAGGTACTAGCCACTATTGCATGCCTTGAACTTTTAAAGGATTAGGATTTACACTATTACTGGACAAATATGACATAAATATTAACTTGTGTCTCCATAAAAAAATTGCACTTGCTAGGCTTCAAATAAAAACAATTTTGCAGTAAAATTTGAAAACCTGATTCCAAATGTGAAATATCCTAACCTTTCATCTAAGTTAGAAATTGGATTTCGATAGATTAAAATGATGCAAGTGAAATAGATGATGAATTATGATTAGAAAAGTTAATAAAATTAATTTAGTAAATAGAATTAAGTTAAACTTTGAGATTTGAAATTTTAAAAGCCAAATAGGTTGTTTGAAATGTTTAATGGATCTCTAAATCCCTAGATTTTAGCCTAATATTCCATATTCTTAATCCCCATAAATTTTGGAATCACGTGCTTTCTTAAAAATATCAGATTTGAGCCAAACTCAAATAATACCAATTTGATATAAACCAATCTTTAAATCAATTCCTATCTAAGGTTCTTTATTTTAACTTTTTGATCATCAGATTATTCCTTAAATACTTTCAGAGTTAAAGATATTGATTTGAAAATTTTAACCTAATAAGTTTATTCTAAAATATCTCTTAATTTCCTATATATATTATATATATATATAGGCTTTGCTTCCTTTTCTTTCTTTCTTTCTTTCTTCAGCTACTCTCTCTCCCTCCCTCCTTTCCTTTTCTATCGTTTCTTGTTCTCTTTCTTTCTCTTTCTCTCATTTTTCTCAAAAACAAGCCACAAATCTCCATTTTAACAATAGTATAGAGGAAATTAAAGATAGAAAACAAGATAGAGGATGAAGATCATGCTAGAAATAACTTGAAGAATATAGGAGAAGAAATCAAGTTAAAAGTAGCCCATAACAAGAAGAAGAAGTGAAGAGAAGATAAAGAAAACCAAGAAATTGTTTTGTCAAAAATAAGATAAGTGTTGCTTTTCCTTGTTTTCGTTGTTGTTTATGTTTATTTGTGTTGGTTTAATGGTGGAAGGATGTTGGATTGTTGAGGAAGATGATGAATAGTAGTTTTGGGGTTTGATAAAAGAGTTTGATGGTGTTTGATGTTGAGAAGTAAAGTTCATACATGTTTTTGGTTGTTAAGTATATAGTATGTAGTATGATGTTTGTGTGGAGCTTAGAGTGGATAGCAATGTTCAACATAAACATATCATTCTAGGAAGCCTGAGCGTGTAATACTTGAGTATTATACATAGCAGTAATACCTTAATTAAATTTAGGGTGTTACAAAATGCATCAAATGATTTGCCACATTCTTGCTATATTCGAGAATATTATTAATGAACACAATTACAAATATTTAAAGAAAAGGTTGAAAATTCAGTTCATAATGGCTTGAAAACTCATGAGGGGCATATTGCTTAAGCCAAAGGGCATTACAAAGAATTCATGATGACTCTAATGTGTTCTAAAGGTGGTTTTCTCAATGTCATCAAGATGCATTCTAAAATGAGTCTAGCATGGAAAACATAAAGCACCCTATAATTCATCCAATAATTCATGTATTATAGGTATTAGAAACTTATCTTTACCTTTCGCTTTATTAAGAGTTTATAAAAAAAGGCTAAGTCCCATTGTTTTTCTTCACAAGAAGCATCAGAATTGAAAATGGACTTGTGCTATGTTTTATAACCCTTAAATGCAACATTCACTACCAAAAAAAAAAAAAAAAATGACCTTTAGAGACATAAATTTTATAACCGAAATATAGCAAATTAACTTATATTATTGCGATAAAAATTTATGTTTAAAGATAGAAATTTTATCTCTAAAACCCAGTTTTCTTGTAATGAATATTGAGCGTAAAGGTTTACATGTGTTTTTGATGAGATAAAATAATAAATCTACTTAAAAATTGCATTAGTCTAAATAATATATGTTTTTCAGTAAAACAATTGACAATCCAAAGATATTAAGCAAGTAAGTTTTGTGGAACAAAATGATATAAATTTGTTTTGAGCAATCTAAAGTTCTTATTCCAAGTAGATTAGATTGATATGAAACATTCGGACTTGTGTGTTTGTTTTACCTTGTTTCTATTACATACTAGTACAATAGATTCAGACCACTTAAGAAAGGTCCAGACCACTTGAAGACAAACAATTGAAGAAGCTCAAGAGGTCTGGACCTTTAGCATAAAGTTTCGTACCATTAGCGAATAAAATGATCAACTGACCAACAAGTTTGGATTGTTAGCATAAAGGTCTGAACCTTTTGAATGTCAGAATAGGTCCTAACTACGTGTAAAACATTCGAACCTATTGCATCTTTACTTTCTGTTGGAATACAATTAAGATAAGATTGAGCTTGGGGATTTAGTATCTAACATCCACTATTTTGCTACTCTATATTTATGAGCTTATTGGCATATGCTAACAACTCAAGAGCCTTTCATTTGCTATTAAACAAATAAATCAAATATTCTTTATTTTGTCTCTTTGTAAATCATTACAAGCTTTAATTAATGTTTGAAGAAAAGTGTAGTTCCTTGTTTATCATCTACAATTCTTGCAAAGATCATTACACTTATATTTATTTAGTGAAACACTTTGCTGTAGCTCATTTGAGCATTATTTTTGTGAGTAATTAATATAGTGAGTGTGAAGTCCTCATTAGAGGCAGTGGGCGACCATGAAGATTAAGAGACAAACCGAACTTTGCGTTAAAATTTAGGCTTGATCTTCTTAACCATACTTTTTTACTTTTTGCACTGTACATAGTAGTTATAATCACTTGTGTATTTCAATTTATTAACAAATTTACAAATTAGGGCGAAATTACATAAATACTCAATTCACTTCCCTTTTGAGTATTTTATCTAGTGTAATTTATTATTTTTAAACATTTCCTTAACTTGTTTCCCAATTTCACTTTTTTTTTTTGGAAATTGAGATATCCATAAGGCTTTACATTAACTGGTTGAGCTCTTTCTACTAATTGAATGTGATGCTCAGTGTTTCTTGATGAAGATACTTCAAAAATTGATGTATATATGCCCAATAGTTGATTTAATTCCTTATTGTTGGCAATATTGCTAAATGAATGTGAGCTTCTTCTGAGCCATCAGCTGAAAAGAAGAAGAAAACACTTCCATTCTAACTAATCTTTGAAGTTGATTGTGAGTAATCTGAAGCACCATAGCATTATCACCATGACATTATCATCTCCCTTTAATACAATCTTAGTACCATTGTAAATGAATTGCGTTGTAAAATTGCCATAGTCAATCATTATTTGTCTTGATGTCTACTACTAAACTCTTAATACAAATTTGCTCTTTGAATGGGTAAAGTGTAAAAAACTTCTTGAAATTTGAGCTTTTGAATATTGAGTGGTACATCATCCCTCAAAGTAGCTTACTACCATATTCCAATCATAACATTGAAATTGGCATAAGAAAAAATAGGTAAACCTAAGTTTAACATTCTTGATTGAATAAAGTTGTGTGTGCTTTTTGAGTCCACTAATATAATAAAAGCATGTCCATTCACCTTACCTGTAAATCTAATAGTATAAGGAATAATATACCTAGATAAGGCATGATAGTTCATAGTTCCTTCATCGATTTTTTTATTCTCATTAACTACTTTGTCATTGACTACAAAATCTTGCTCATCATCATCATCATCATTGTGTAATAATAGAAGGAATTTTGCTTTGTATTTATGTCGATGATTGTATTTATAATCACAATGAAAACATAGTTCTTTTTCTCTTTTCGCTCGTCTTTAGACTTTAGTCAATTTTGCTTATGGGTAAAGTTGGTTTGGCAAGTATTTGTAAATGTATTAAATTAGTGTTTGAACTCAATGGTTTAAAAAATTGTAAAGTAGATTTATTTGGAGAAAAGAGTTTGAAGGGAAATTTGGTGATGAAAAAGATGGTCGAAAGAAAAATTGTATACAAATTTCGACTCATGCATTTTCGCAAGAGAAATTACATGTGATAAAAACATAGGTAAGGAAATTTAAACTTCTTTTCTAATATGGTTTTTCAAGCCAGATACAAAACAACTTAAAAGAAAAGAGTTAAGAATACTAACAACTTGATTGGATAAAGTTTCAAATTCTTTTTTATATTTAGCTATTGACTTCTTTTGAATCAATTTTGACAAGGCTCCTTGAATATCATCATACTCAAAAGGACCAAAATGTATCTTTAAAGATTGGAAAAACTGTGGTCAGATACTCAATTGATTATTTTGCTTTAACCATTGCAAATGTTGTAATGTGTTGCCTTCCATGGATAAAGCAACAATATAAAATTGTTGATCCTTAAGGATCTTATGAAACTTAAAAAAAAGGTCTATGTTTGATAGATATATCCCAACGGATCTTGAATAGAACACTTAAGAATCTCCAATTCTATGCCTTTCAATGATTAATTCTATGTAAAAAAAATGGATGGCTTTCATTTTTTGCAATTGCAACTACCCATTCTAAAGAATTTGCTTCTTATAAGTAAATTCTCACAACCTAAGTAAGCTTACAAAGGTCTTATATTTGTCATACCAATGATCTTGTTAAATACTTTTGCAGTGTCTTAGGGTTTTTTGAGAATTTGAAAGCGAAAACTCCTTTTTTATTTGGTGAAACTACTTGGGCCAAATGAAAGGAAACTTTCACCTCCAAAAAAAAAAAAAAATCTGCTAATGAAGATGATAAACAAGTTGAATCTACATTTTTTTTTTTGCTAAACATGAAATTGAGTATGCTCATCTTGATTTCTAAGATTGTTAATCTTCTCACAAAATTGTTGAATAGAAGAATTGCTACTGCATTTAAGTCTTGCATAGCTTGTCATATAACCATATTTGATTTCATGGATTTTTGCATTTGTAATTGAATACCCTATAATGTATCTACAGAAGAGCTTGCAATTTAGCAAATTCTTCATATGAACGAATGGAAGCAATGATTTCCCTCAAGATATAGTAACGAAAGCACCAATTGTTGGATGGATATTATTTTTGGCCCAAACGCAAGCCTACTAACTCACTTAAGCCCATACTTCTCTTTGAATACCAAAACTAACAATTTATTCAACATAAAATATCCTCAAACTCTCAAGAAGTTGGGTTACACAAGTATGATTTTCTTTCTCTCTTCTTCATTTTCTACCATATAAACCCTAAACTAAATGAGTTATTTTTATATCTATCCTCCTTTTCCCCTTTCCCTTCTTTATTTGTACTTATATCTTACAATGGTTACAAAGTAGTTATGAACTAGTTTAACATATATGTGATTGTCACAACAATTAGCTACTTACAATTGTATTCTTGTTAGATCTATTATTTGTGCCCTAGAACAATCATTATACGAGGAACTATTCTAGGCCTTGTACTTTATCTTGTAATAGCATTTGTGACATGGTTTGTTATTTAGTTACTTGATGTCATTGGGGTTTGGAATGTTAAGCTTCAAAAATTAGTTTTAGTGGCATATACCAAGAGGGGAAAAGAAGCAAAGCACACCCTTTAATGAATTGGGTTGGATAAGAGTAAGGTTATGGGTAAAAGCATAACGATGCCACCTAATAAAGTTCTCAAGATTGCAAATAGAAAGTGTCTTACATACCAACAACAAGTTGATACAATTATTAACTTTTAATTTTCAAGTTACTAGTATTTAGGAAGCGAAAAATAAGGTAAATTACATTAAAATGAATCAATGTTTGGGGTAAATTATTATGATATCAATGTTTTAAATAGTTAAGATGTATCAAATAAGGTATTAATGTTTTATAAAGTTATTTAAGATATTAACGTTTTGATTAGTTTTCAATTAAATTTCCTAAATTTTCATTAATAGTAAATTATTAATATATTATTTAACTTACTTTGCAAAATATTAATATCTCTTTTTAACCACTCGAAATGTTAATACCTTAATGAATTTATCCTTAAATATTGATTGCTATTTTGAACCACTTGAAATGTTGATAGCTTAAATGAACTTATCCTCAAACATTCATACCTTTTGATATAATTTACCTGAGGCAAATACATCGTAGATGATTGTATATAAAAGAATAGGCCTCCTTTGATAATTATTTATTTATTAATTTTCTAACTTTTCTTTAATGCGAATATTTGATTTGAAATGAGGTAAACAAGGATTCTCTTTTAGATAAATTTATTTCATGAAAGACTAAAATATAAATTGTCTTAATATAAATTGGAGAAGCATCGTCCAAACAAAACATAGACGATGCAACATTACCAAATTGAAATGATGATTAGTGTGAAACGCATAGCCAATGAACATTTATAAAAATTTTTGATCTATTATATTAGTATCTTAATCTATCAGTTGAAATAATTTTCTACAACATAGTGTTTATGCGTAATTCCATTAAGGAGTAATCATGCATCAACTTGGCCAATATATATATATATATATATATATATGCATTGAATTCTTGAACTTTAATTGATTATTCAATCAATTTTCTGTACTTTTAAATTATCATTTTTTATATCTTATTTAAATTTTTGACATTTTTTTTTACTAATGTAAACTTGTAATGAGAAAATTTTCTCATAAACTATTATGACCAATTATAGATATTTACGTTTTCCAAATATTTAAATTTATTTTGATAAGATAGTCTACTTAAAGTATACGACTTTCTTGGTAATTATGATAACCACTTGGGTTAACTCTATCTTATAAGGTGTTGTTTCCGCTACTTACATAAATGACATATCATCACTAAAATAAATATTTAAAACACACAGTAATTTACATAAATGACATATCATCACTAAATTAATATTTAAAACACACAGTAATTCACAGTTGGTTTTAGGGAAAAAAATGCTAATTAGGTAGATAATTATAGACGGAATTAACACAAGTAGTACTATGGACAATAAACTAAAATTAAAAATCAATTAAATTTTGACGGAAATACGAAACGTTACCCCTTCCATCAATTGTGAAATTTTTCTTTACTTTAGGATGCTTTTACGTGTGTTTTTCCAGGTCCAGCCCATCCGAATTGTGAAACATGCAGTACCGTGGGCTGGGCACTTATCTACCATGAATAGCTCCTGTTTTACTTTCTCTTCTAATAATTGATTTAAGTTCTTTGCCAAAATAAATAAATATAAAAATAAATGAAAAGAAAAAGATAAAGAAGAAGAAGAAATAAATAATAAAAAAGGGAGTAAGAAAAGAAAAAAGAAAGAAAGTTACCATGGACAATAGATGAGGCCCATTAGTGAAGCCCAGAAGATACTTTCTCGGAGAAAGCCCCATAAGTCCAAGGTTTTGCAGACACAACACAAATGTTCGATAACCCATTACTAAATAGGGAAAAAAAAATAATAATCAAAAGATGAAGTTCTTTCTTTTTGGAAAAACGAGAGATTTCATTGTATGAAAAGATTTCAATTTCATATTATATACTCCTGGAAGACCCGAACGGCCTCTATTTTTAAATAAAAAAATTTCAATATCAAAATATTTCAATTTCTAAACGGACTCTATTAATATTGAACCATAACAATGTAATTTTAGATTTAAGTGCTGTATATATGATTTCATATCCCATTCTCATATTAGGTGCACGCGCATGTTAAAAATTCAATGCAACTATTAAGAGATGTTGGTACATCGAGCTTTGATCATGATGTTGGCTGCTATCGTTGTGTTGTAAGGGAAAAAAAAAAAAAAAAAAAAAAACATTTTGAACTCTATCCACTTTGCCCAGTGAAATAAAATCTTAATGTAATAACTATTATGTAGAATATAATAAAGGCAGTAATAATGGGATCGGCCCCATTCACATTAATAAACGGTTAGATATTTTTCATTGAACCCTTAAATTTTTTACACTTTTTCTTTTATAATCAATTTAATTATAATACTATTGGTGGTACGATCCGTAATAAAACATACATAATAAGGTTTGCACGTGTATTATCTTGTACACTTCATCATTGTTACAATTATATCATCTTGTTTAGTTTGTAGAATTGGTGAAAAAAAAAACCATCAATAGTTACTATAATGACTAAAATATCCTTGTTTTACTAACATCATCTATTATTATTAAGCCAAAGTATCAATTTATGTAAAAAAATGCATATAATATGGTTCTATTATTATTAAACAAAAGACCCAATTTATATAAAAATATATATAATATGGTATAATGATTACTGTGCTCTCTTTTCTCCATCCTTACTCCTTTTTTTCTCTCTCCTATCTTTTTCATTATATCTTTTTTTTCCTTTTGATTTTTATAGACAGTTATTTTATATATCTTCCACTCTTCTTCTTTCTTTCTTTCTTTTTTTTTCCCCTTTTCTCCATTTTAATTTTTTATAATAAAATCATTTCCAATTCTTTTGTTTACTTTTTATTTTCAACGCATAATGCTAGTGGGTTATATGCTAGTAATATAACAATACAGATTACTTCTTATCAAAATTACAGACACACCAAGTGATTGATTTAAATAAATAATCTAACTAATTAAAATCTAAATCGAAACCCCAGTCCCAAATCTCAAACATAGACTTGATGTCATTGACGTAGTGATGAGAGTCCAAAGATAAGAATCCCGTAGATTGACTAGAGTTACCTTGGCCCTAAATCTCATGCGTAGACTAGATATATATCATTGAAGAACGACAAAAGTTCACAGGTTAAAATCCTGGGCAAAGGCTTGGCAAATGACAATGACTTCTCCTTACAAACAAGCTTCCAACCATTTTACATGCCTCACATGGACGGTCTCTTCTTTGAGAAGCAGCTGTATTTCAATTGAGATATGAGAGAGAGAGAGCGCGCGGTGATGCTTGCCGGCAGAGGCAAGTGTTTTGTTCGAGTAGTACTGAAGTGAGCTTGTAGAAAGAAATTAGACAGGGTGTAAGAGTGCAAATGATGACCAACAATGAATTTTTTTAAAATAAAAATGTTGCTTTTAGAATAAGGGGAAAAAGAGTGTAATATGTTGATTTGATTGATGTTACTTCGGGCGAAAGAGAAAAAAATAAAAATGATATAACAACTTAATACAATTTATACATCCAAATAATTTTTTTTTCATAATAGCATTGACTGACTTACGTGACTAAAATATAATTCAACACTAAAACAAAAAAAAAATCTACAAGGTATAAAGAGATTATAAAATTGCAATGCATAAATTAAATGGACACCATTGAGATATTTTTTTAATTGCACAAACTTCCTATTTTTAAAATAATTAGTGGGACCAAGAATTGATTGAAGGGATTTAGGTGCCAACATTTAGAAAATAGCGGTTTTGTGCAATTTTAAAGGATATCAAGTGGAGTTAATGTAGGTGAAGTGAATGAACCAGTTAAATCAATTTTGATTAAGTTAAAATTATACCCTTGTTTGTTATAACTACATGTTGGAAGTGATGAATAGTAAATAGAACTACTTTTATGAAATACTCTCTCTTACCTTGTCTACTTCCACAACGAATTAGTAATTTTCAATCTTGATAAATTTTTCTATTTCCTTGTGGAGGGAATATTTAAACGCATATGTTATGCAATATTTTTTTATTCTCTCTAGTAGGAATAGAAAATTGAATAAAATGTCTAATATCTCTAACTAATTTCCAATTTGACAAAACCATGCACACAATAAATATTATTATTTACGAATGAATGTACAATTAATTTTTCTTCAATATATATAATATTAATACATATATAGTATACATGGATCATACAACATGTACTTGAACTTATGGAGTATATATAATCTATTAATTATATAAAACGAATAATGGATATATATATATATATATAAATATATAACAAAATCTCTCTCTCTCTCTATATATATTTATATATATATGTCATATAATATCCATAACAAATAGTTAAAAGATATATATGTGTATATAAGTAACTAATTTATAGATATGTAAAATTCATAGGTTAAAAATATATTTCAAATGCCATATATATATATATGTTACATGAAATGAAGTGATAAAATTTAAATTATATATAACATATTCTATAAATTAGATTAATAAAATAGATTATATATCTATATCCATGGGCGAATCTGGGCCCCGGCCCCTCAAAGTTGGACAACGTTAATTTTTTAAAAAAAGAAGAAAAAAATGTATTATATGTATATTATTAAGAGCAAATGGTGAAATGAAAATAAAAATAATTTGGTGGTTAGATGCTTGGTTTTACATAGGGATGCAACCGGGGTAGGTCATTATAGGGTATTCAGTTCGTCCGAGCCATTAAAAACCCTATAGGGTCGCGGGGTAGGTTTAGGAAATTACATGTCGACCCTATAGGATTTCGAGTCATTAAAAAAAATCCAATAGGTAACTTGAATTCTTCATATTACAAACAATTTAAAAAATTGAGTTTGAAATTTTAAAGAATAAAACCCTACTAATTTGTATCTTAAAGAATGGTTGTTAATAGTTTTAACTTTATTTTGTCTTTTTTTTTCTAATTTTTAATTTTATCTCTTAAAAAATTATTTTTATGATATTATTAATTTTTATTGTTTTAACAAATAAGATAGCTAATTCTATGAGCTTGTGAATTGGCGAGTGTGCTGTAACTAGCTTAGCTCGGTTTAGACCATACTGAAATCTAGCTGCCGACCTACCACCCAATATTTTGTTGGAAGATTCAATTGAATTTAACTAAGAGTTGAAAAGGCAAAAAAAAAAAAAAAAAAGAAATGAATCGTATTGTAGAGCAGGGCAGGTCAGGGTCAAAACCCTATAAGGCGGGTTTGGGTATTGAATAAAAATCTTATAAGGTCGCGGATTGGTTTGGGATACCCTATTGGGAAGTGGGTCGGGTTCGAGTCTTATGTGACCCGTCCCAAACCCGCCCTGGTTGCATCCCTAGTTTCACATCTAAGAGGTCATAAGTTCAAATTCTACAAATGCACTTTTCTTTTTTCAATATGCATTTATTACTCTCTCTCTCTCAACTTTTGTTCTTTCACAATAACTAATAAAATTATAAACAACTATTTTTTATTTATAGTACAACACAAATAATAACTATGTTATTCATATTACAAATGTTTTTATTTTATCACATAAAGTATTTTTAATAACAATAATTGTATCATATATTTACTCTATTTTTAATTGATAATTAATTTTCAATTAATATATATATAATAATTTACTAAATGCATTAAATACCCTTATCATAAATAAAATTCTTATACATATATAAGATGCAATCTAATTATAATAGCAAGAGAATACAAATTGATAATTCTAATGTCAACATAACTAAGATTTGCAACCCTAACCCCCACCCCCCCCCCCCCCCCAAGTTGTATCATCCAGAGTCCGTTCCTATCTATATCAAACTATAATATATATACATATATATATATATATATATATATAACATTTTAGAGGTTTTATAGATGATGGAATATATATATAAATAACCTATATAGTATATAAAATATAAATTACATATAGTGTATATCATATAAATATACAATATATTAGAATATATATATATCACATAACGTATAATATATGTATGAATATATGACATATCTGCACACAGACCACACACACACACATATATATATAATATACTGGTTATAAATATGTGATTTATATGCTATATGTGAGTGTGTGTGCAGACATGTTCTCATATATTGATTATATATAACATATTATATAAATTTATGTTAACATTTATAATATATGAATAACATATAAACAATAAGAATTATATATAACATATAACATATAGAGTATGTATAAAATATATGGTGTGTGTTGCATTATCATATTCATATATGTATAACTAACAATTAATATAGATTATGGTATGATTAAACTATAATATATATATATATATATATATAGATTGCATAGATTATATGTACATACAAATAACTTATAAGGTATATATAAAATATAAATTATGTATAAAATATGTGTAAACCCTAGATTTTTTAGTTAATTCAAATAGAAACCTTAGAATCGAAACCGAAATCCTAAAGCTAATTTGAGTTGACTATAAACCCCAGTAACCCTAAACTTGATCAAACACAGTTCAACAACCATAGAATATTAGATGAATTAAATAAATATAGAAATCCTAAATATAAAATGTTTAGGAAATTTTCCACTAAAACGATAAAAGTTTCTAAAACCTTAATCGTTCTAAAACCCTACACAATACCATTTTCTTACCTGATCATTAACATGCAAAATGAGGCAACATAACCAAATAACAATTAATAATAAAATAATATCAAATTATTTCTCTAATATATTATGATATTTTATCGAATTATAAAAACGTAAGTTGAATCAAATTTTATGCATATTGTATTTTCTACCGATATTATTTGTCATATTCATTATACTTGTACCTTATTTGCTATTCACTACTTTACTCTTATCGTCTTATTCTTACACTTATCACTTACAACATTCCTATTCTTACACACTTCTTATTAAACACCATACTTAATTTACTTTTCATAATTCAACTAATGTACTCTTTCTCTCTCTCTCTCTCTCTCCTCTTATGTGTCGCCCCCCTCCTTCACTCCCTCTCTCTCTCTCTCTCTGTTTTTCTTTTTTCCTAATTTTCTCTCATTCTTCATCTCCTTCTATAAATACCCTTTAACTTCTCCCATTTTCCCCACTCTACTTTACATCACACTCTCTCAATTCCTCTTAATTTCTCTCCAAATTTTTTCTCCTCCCCCTTTCTCCTTAAACACCACCACTACCTCCCCATCCCTCACTATCTCTCGGCTCCCTCTCTCCTTCTTGCCATCTACACATGTCTTTGCTTTATTTTTAGGTAAACACTGTAAACACCCTTCCTATGATTATGATCATATAAGTCTTGTATGAAGTTCATGCATATTTCATGAAGATCTCCCCTTGATGCTCTATTGATAGGGAAGGAAATGCAAACATCATACATGATCAATATGACATTTATATCTATGTTCATTTACTTTCATGTACAGTAACTTAATACAATATATATATATATATATATATATATTTTATCTATATGAATATGTATATATATAATTTTTAAAGCATAAAAGCTCACTAATTTAACTTACAATTTATTTATTTTTCATGTTCCTTATATTTCATGCAAATTTGTTTTTCAAGGAGACTTGTCCTAAGTCAAGGGCTTGGACTTGTCCATTTCAAAGTCCCAAGTAGTCTTGTCTAAAATCTAAGGCTCCTATTTTATATCTTATTATCTTGGTAACTTGTCTACTTCAAGTCCTGGAGAGCCTTGTCTTAAATCTAATACTCCCATTTTTCTTTATGTTACCTTTATATTCATATTTATTTTCTCTTGTCAAGAATCTATGATTATGTTCATTTTGGCACTACATTATTTAAAGAAATTATTTTTATGTTCATAAATATATAATGCTCATAGTGATGTTGTGGAAAAAAAAAATACAATTTTAAAATAAAATGCCATGATGGCAAAAGTTTTTAAATTAAAATGTAAGAATAAGATGATGATCCTAAGAATGTTATCATATTCACTTACTTGATTGTGACCACAAAATAGTGTGGTGATTTCAAAACACTTTCATGGTATCAGAGCATAATTAGATTAACATCCCTCGATCCCCAAATGTCCTCTGATTCTTCTCCTACCCTCCTTCCTTCAACACCATGATTCACATGGTCATAATCAAACTCTCCTCCTCTAACTACCTCTTATGGAAGAGCCAACTTTTTCCTCTTCTTGAGAGCCAAGGTCTATTGGGTCATGTGGATGATACCCTTGAGCCTAAATCTTTACCTTGCGGATCATCATATTTTGATGGCCTAAATCGAAGTTTTAAATCTTCTAAAATCTTTAGCTAAGTTATCAATAGATTATTTAGCTCCATCCATTGCATCCATTCTAAGGCTTCATCTTCCAAAGCAAATGAGCCTATTGTTAAATGTTGCTCTATAGGTACTTGATGAAAATTAAAAAATTCTCTGTTTTATATATCTACTATATTAGATCTCTACCTTGAAACTTTGGGATTTTTAGTTTGACATTCTTCAATAAGGAATCAGAAAGAATAGAATGTGATGAACTTCCAATTCCATTAGTGATATGAACACATCTTGATGATTTTCTTATGACTTTTAATTATGAAAAGTAGACTTTTCAATCTGGTCATTCAATGTTTTCACTGAATCTTGTAAAGAAGAATTCAATGATTGAACTGAATCTTGCATTTGTTCTTGCATTCCTTTTACGACTTGCACTAATAGCTACCATTGAACAAATTGTCAAACTCTAATTGTTGGATGATTGCTTTCTTCGTTCTTGGCATGAATATGCAATGAGAGCACCGAATTATTAGCCAAAAAACTAAGGCTAGAATATACGAGCCCAGCCCACTACCTCTCTTAACTCTTTCTTAACCCTAAATGATAGAATATCATCACTCTTTCTTAGCCACAAAACACAAAAGTTAAGTACTCTCTCTCTATCTTTTACTCTCTTTCTCTCTTTCTTCTAGGGTTTCGATTAACACACGTTTATGGTTTGTTCTTGCAATTGAAAGGTGAATCTTGTAAATCTATGAGAAATTCAAGCTGCTTGTACTCTTAAAGTTCTCAAAGAGAATAGATTTGGTAATTTTTGGGATGTTCCCATTTCCATTGAAGAATTCATATTTATTACAGCAGATTTGCTATATTTGTTACAACAGTTAGAGATACTCTAACTACTTTAGTTGTTTTCTTTTTTGTTACAACCATTTATGTAACTAGTGATGTTTTTGTTACTATCATCTATGTAAATAATGATGTTTCTATTACAATTATCTACGTATTAGTAACTAAGGTTACACTTGGTAATCCTTAAACCAAATAGGTTTCCTTCGAACTCGTGTTGTAACATTAACTACCTAGATGTTGCTTATTCACTCAATTAACTACATAAATGAAGCTAGTTAGATACAACAAATGATCTAAAAAAGTTGTAAGTGACAATTTCACATAATTAATTTCAAAAATGGAGAAAATTTAGGCTTTAAATATGATATGTACCATATTTTATACTCATTTCATGAATAATCATTTCATAATTGGTATTGCATAGTTTGTATATCATTTAGTTAGTATGCAATTAGTTATTTGCAATAATGGCATAGATACCACTAGAAGTAATATTGCCAAAAGTGGTGAAAATTTTCGCCTCAAGGTTTTCACATGTGAATAATTGCCATATTTGAACAAAAGAGACAAAATTCACCTCTTGTAGCATTAAAGACGTGAATTTCGCCTCCGTATGTTAGTAAAAAATGGAACTCTATAGTTATTTTTTAAATTATAATAATTTTGAAATTTATTTTTTTATTATATTATTTTCCTTTAATTTATATTAAATACGAATTCTAAAATAATTAAATCATTTTATTTAGAAAACATATAATAAACATATTTCATAAATCATTAAATCATCATGTTACCATTGAATTGTTTTTGTATAGGCATATTACAAACTCGAAAAGATTAAACACCTGAAAAATCAATTAAAGATAATTAGTTACTAAATTATCAAACATAACATATATAAATGAAAACAAAAATTATCATGAACTATTAGATGTTGTATATTTCTGTTTTAGTGTCTTTAGTTTGTTACGTGTTTTATATTTATTGGTTATGTTTGTTTCTTGCTTTGTAACATGATATAAAATAGCTCTTTTAAGCTAAAATTAATAATTCTTTTTCCGATCATTACTTTACTCTTCTGTTCTCATTTTTCTTTATCTTGACTTGGTCTTTGTTAGGGTTTCTTTTTCTACAGCTTTGCAGGATTTTTTTTGCTCTGAATTCGCTTGTTTCACATGGTATCAAAGCAGGTATAATCTTTATCTTGATTTTGTTTATTGATTGTTTCTTTCATCATGGATTCGAATACTTGAGAAGTGAGAGCTACTGTAGAACAAAATGTTAATGATCCTCTGTATCTTTATGGTTTGGATAATCCTGGTATGGAAATAAGTCGTATTAAGTTCAATGGAAGTAACTTTTTGCCTTAGAGTAGAACGATTCGTTCAGGACTTGGAGCTAAGTTGAAATTAGGGTTTGTGGATGGAAACATACCTAAACCTAATGAAAACATAGATGACTTTATTAGGTGGAATAGGTATGATTACAAGGTTAGGTGTTGGTTGCTCAACTCCATGACAAATGATTTAGCTCAAATTTCATATATTCAACTTTTGCTTCAAATCTTTGGAAGAAGCTTTGTGAACAGTATGGACAGTCTTGTGTTGTCTAATCTTTTAGTTGCAACATGAAATTAGTAAGATTCGTCAAGGAAATCAGTCTGTCAGTTTGTCTTACGATCGTTTGAAAAAGTGTTGGGGTAAATTAAATGCTTTGAATGCTATACTTAGCTATAATTGTGGGAGATTAGAATATTGTAATTGTGAATTGAAGAGTCATTTTTTAGAGTATGAATCGTAAAATCGATTAATGCAACTTTTGATGTGATTAAATGAAATGTATGAGAGTGTAAGGAATCATGTTCTATTGATGGAGCTTTTACCAAGTATTAATCAAGCTTTTTACTTGGTATAACAAGTAGAAAAACAAAGATAAGTCACTGCAACTTGGAGTGGTGATGGTGATGTGGCAGCTTTTATTTCAATGATGTCAAATCAAGGTTCAAGGAATGTTGGTGATCGTAAAAGAAATAAAAATACTCCACGGATTTTCTGCAAGTATTGCAAAAGTGAAGGGCATTGTATGAATAATTGTTTTCAAATTATCGGATATCCTATTGGTTTAGAGGAAAAAGAGCTGACAAGAATAAATCTTTTTCTTTAGCTTTGAATTGTTATTCAAGCAAGCAGAATTATGGTTTTGATACACCTTTTGAGCATGATATTGGAAACACTACTAATACTATGGAGGATTTTGCTATTCAAAAGAATTTTATGCAGACTCTATGTGAATAGTTGATGCAAATGATGAAATCAAAGGAAGATCAGCCTACTGAAGTAAATGCTAATCATGTGGAGATTGTAGGTACTTGTCAGCGTTATGCTTAAATTCCTTGGATAATTATTTGGGTTATTGGATAGTTAACACAGGTGTATCCAATTAAATGACTCCTTTTTCTTCCATTGTCTTTAATACACAAAGATTACCAAAACCAGTGTTTGTGAAATTGCATGATGGAAAAACTGTTCATGTTGGCATAGTAGGTTCAGTTGCCTTAAAGACACACATAGTCTTACATGATATGCTTCTTATACCTTCATTTAAACATAATGTGTTGTTAGTGAACAAACTTCTACATGATCATAATTTGGTAGTGATATTTGATCATACCAAATGTTCTTTTTAGGACCCAAACTCTAGTGATATTGTAGCAATTGCACAAGCAAGTCAAGGCTTATATATGTTGAAGCCTCAAGCCATATGAAATGTCTCCATTATAGTTAGTCATTCTCTTGTTAATTCCTTTTGCAATACTTATGGTTGTAATAAATTTGATGAAGCACTTGTGCTTCATAGATGTCTAAGTCATGTACCTTTGTTCAAAATGAAACAAATGCAATTGTATAAACATCTTAACTTTGATGATTTCTTGTGTTTTGTTTGTCATGAAGCAAAGCTTTATTGTTTACCTTTTCCAAGAAGTGAACATCATTCTAGTTTTTCCTTTGAGTTGTTACATATAGATCTTTAGGGTCCTTATCATGTTGTTTCTATCATGGGAGCTAGTTATTTTCTTACTATCTTAGATGATATACAAGTTGTAATTGGACTTATATGTTAAATTAAAAGTTTCAAGTTCCTATGGTTTTAAACAAGATTTTTCGTTATGTCAAAAATCAATTTTTAGTTGTGCAAAAATTTGTTCAGACTAACAGTGGGATTGAATTTGTTTTTGCACGGTGTAAATTTTTGTTTGAGTCTTTAGGAATTGTTCATTAACATACCATGACATATACACCTCAACAAAATGGTCATGTTGAGCAAAAACACAAGCATTTACTTGATACATCAAGAGCCTTGCATTTACAAGCAAATTTCTTAAAGAATTTTGGAGTGAATGTGTTCTTACTGCAACTTTTCTTAAAAACAAGATGCCTTTGTCTAGTCTTCATGGAAAATCACCTTTTGAGATGTTATTTAGAAAAACACCAGATTATTCTTCTTTACATACAATAGGTTTTCTTTGTTATGCTATAAAATATTCTTCTCATCGAGATAAGTTTGATCCAAGGGAATGCAATGTGTTTTCTTATAATAATGGTAAGGACAGAAAGGTTTTCATTTGTTTGATCCGAATTCATAGAAAATGAGTAGACATGTTCTATTTCATGAAAATTTTTCCTTTCATCACAGTCCTAATGGTGTGCCGTGTGGTCAACTTAGACATGAATCTCCTTAGTATGTTAGTTTTGAAGATGAGACAGATTCCCTTGTTATATCTAAAACTAACTTGAAATATGTTCCTTACTTGGAATCCATTCCACCTGTTATTTCTGATATGCAAAATAGTGATGTTCAAACTTTGAGAAAGTTAACTAGAGAAAAGAAAATTCCTACATGGGTTAATGACTATATGCATCATATAACTAGTAGTACTTCTTCAAACACTGCCTTTAAATCTCTTATTGATACACATCCTTATTTGTTCTTTTCTTCTAGTTCCTTCACCAATTATCCTTTTGATTTGTGTTGTCCTTTGCTAATGTGTTAATGGCTCAAGAATCTAATTCTTATTCTGAGGTTTTTATGCATGAGGAATGGAGAATGGCCATGCAAAATGAACTTGATGCTTTAGAAAACAACCATACTTGGGTGCTAACTGATCTTCCTAAAGGAAAGAAACCAATAAGGTCTAAATGGGTGTATAAAGTTAAATTTAGACTGGATGGTAGTGTTGAAAGATACAACGCTAGATTGGTGTTAAAGAGATATAATCAAATTGAAGGGATTGATTTTCATTAAACTTTTTCACCAGTTGCAAAATTAGGCACTGTACGTATTATTCTTGTTGTGGCTTTTGCTTCATTAGGTTATACATCAAGTAGATGTCAATAACACCTTTTTGCATAGTTTCCTTGATGAAGATGTTTATATGCTTCCTCTAGAGGGTTATAATAAAGTTGAAGTAGGTCAAGTGTGTAAGCTACAATTGTCTCTTTATGGTTTGAAATAGGCATCTTGTCAATGAAGCTTAGAAATTTCTAAGTTTCTCATATCTTAAGGTTTTCAAGTCCAAGAGTGACTATTCACTTTTACTAAATGGACAGCTTTAGATTTCCTTGTTGCTCTCTTGTATGTTGATGATTTTTGTTGATAGGGACTTCTAAACATATTATTGTTGAACTTAAGTCTGACATGGATGCTACATTGACTATCAAGGATCTAAGACCAGCTCAGTTCTTTTTAGGATTGGGATTATGTCATACTAATTCTAGTCTTTTGATTTTACAGTGAAAGTTTATTCTTGATATTTTACTAGATGCAAGATTGACAGGAGGGAAGCAAGTTCTTGTCCTTTACCTTCCATATTACATCTTAATAAAACAGATGGCGAGCCTTTATCTTTACCAGCACATGGTTGGTAAGTTGCTTTATTTGACACCTACTCTTCTAGATATCAACTATGATGTGCATGTTTTATCACAATATTTGTCTTGTCCTCGTTCACCACATTTGAATGTTTTGTTTCAAGTGTTGTGTTATCTTAAAGGTTCTTCATCTATTAGATTATTTTATCCATCTGATAATACTTTGTCACTGTTAGCTTATAGTAATGTGTTAAGTTCTCTAATAATGTTTTGATGATAATAAAAAGATGATTAATTGTTTCTAATTGTATTTGTTAAGTATGATTGAATAGAAGCTTATTCAAAACCTTTGAGAGTTGTCTAAATGAGCTTTTACAAAGTCAGAAGTTATTTCAGAAGTTTCGTTTAAGCTTTGGTATCTAAAGAAAGTCTTTCAGAAGCATTTTCAGAACTTTCAAAGAGACTCATATATGCTTAACAAGCTAGTCATAAGCAATTTTAGAACTTTCAGCGATGGAAAAATAAGTCTGTCAGAAGCATTTTCAGAATTTACGTCAGTAGACATATATGCTTAACAAGTTAGTCAGAGGCAATTTTAGAACCTTAAGGATTGGCACGAATTTTTCCAATTTGCCTAAAATTGTTTAAATCTTAGATTTAAATATTTTTCAATACACAACTCCACTTATCAAGTATATTTGGGTAATATGCTTGATGTGTTTCACTTACGTTGGATTTTATATCATGGGGATCTTTTCACATCAAGTTTTATATAAAGATTATATTGAAAATTATTTTGATATCTTCAAATATTATTTTTCAAGACGCATGGATAATTCCTAAAGCCCTTATAGATCACGAATGTGATAAGATATGGATAATAAAGGTTGTTTTGATAAGAAGATATGATTGTTACAAGATAAGATTAGAAGATAATGTTTGTTATTTGAAGATAAGATTTATTAGGATATCAACTTATCCATATTTTTTCAAGATCATAAGAGATATCGGCCAAAATCTTGAGGATCATAAGAGAAGAAAATAAGAGAAGATCACGGTGATTTATTGAAGAAGATAAAGTTATCATTTCAAGTATATCTTGTTTAAATCACAAAGAGAAAAACATGGTAACTTCCAGATCAGTTCAAGGAAATAATTACAGCAATAATCAAGGACGTTATCTCAACAAAGTTTATCCAATTCATGATAGATGAAAAGAAGCAGCTAGATGGTTTTCAAATTTTAAAATATAGATAAAGAAGAACAGATTTGCAGCCGAGATAATTTGGGACATGATATCAATCTTTCTAACCAATATTGACCATTGAAGAACAAAGTCATAAATATCAAAGAAAACAAAAGGAAAAAGAGAATCTTTACAAGCTTCACACGTAGCAAGAAATATCCATCCTTCTCATATATCAATCTCCTACAAGCTTTCATTAATCTGAAATTGAGCAAATATTCTTCATTGTTTAGTCTTCTATTTTTATTTATAATAGAAGGAACTTGTTGCTGCCTTCTTAGCTTGGTAGTTTAGTTACAAGTTTAGACTCTGTAGATCGATTAAAGTTAGAGGATAGCTGTGAGAATCGAGCAGAGAGAATTGTACAGGCTTGTAATTTGTTCTTATTGGATATAGTGGAGTAAAACCCGTAGGATAACGAGGTCCCTGACATGGAGCTGGAAGAGTGAATTGACGTACAAGGTAGAACCACTATAAATAACTGCCTGATATTCTTTTTCCCTCATCTTTTATTTTTCAGTAATACATTGTCAGCATTGTTTAATTGATATATTGTTCTCATGTTTAAAACTTAAAAGGGAAATTTTAAAAGCAAAATTTTTAAATAATCAATTCAACCCCCATTCTTAATTATTTTGGGGCTAACATAATGCTGATTGGAGTTCTAGTTCATTAGAGTAGAAAATCATTGACTAGTTACCGCATCTTTCTTGTGTTGGATCCTTAATCCAACGTTAGCCTTATATGTGAAATAATTATGTGTTACGGGCTATCACATTAAATTAACTCAATTAAAAGTGATCAATAAGGTTTGGGTATTTGGGCTTTAATGTATCTAATAAGGTATGACCCTTTTATATGTAGAGACTTTATGGGTAATTTCTATTTTTATGATGGGCTAAAATAGGAATACAAAGATAACAATACGTTATCTCTATAAATAGTGGTTATGGTTCCCAGGTCACATGTATAATTTTTTTAGTCTCTTCTAAATCCTATCATCAGAGAGTGTAGAGAGAAAACTAAAGGGATCTCTCAGAGAAAACGTGTTGATCTGGAAGGCCAACCGCACTGCTCTAAAGTCATTGCTTGCTATGGATTCAGGTATGCTTCTACTTAATTCTGTTTAATTATTAATGAACAAACATAATCAATCTAAAGTTTTAATATGTGGTAGTTTTCACATAAGGTTAATCTGGATCTAACAAGTGGTATCAGAGCATACATGTTTGATCATTAAGAATTACTTTCGTAATTTATACATAGGGTTCTTTTCCCTATTTTTTAAGGGTTAAGGTTTCAAAGAGTAAAATTAAGAGGATTCATTTATGAACAAGAATTCTTTGAATTCTTGTAATATTAATATTCATGAATCTATTATTGAATACTCGAATATATATATATATATATATATATTTGATTTGATGGTTGCCTTTTACTTTTGGGTTTCTCAATCGTCTATTCTTCTATGGAATTCCCAAAACTTGTAATATAATTTTTTGATAGTTTTAATAGTTGTGAACGTTTTAGTTAATTTTTAGAAATGGTTTTTATTATTTTCTTAAAATCATGATTTCAATGATTTGATAATCAATTGGATGGGAACATGAAAAATCTTAGTTTTGTAATATTATATATATATATGCTGCGTTTATTCTGTTCGTTTTGACGAATTGTACGATCGGAGCGTCTGAAATCGTGCGGATTATATCTGCTCCTGTTCGTGACATCAGTTTTTTTTCTTTTTTTCTTTTTTTAAGTTTATAGGATGTGGTTAGTCTCCTTGTTCTGTCTGCTTTGAACGATCTGATTTTTAATTTTTAAAAAAATTTCCGTTTGTCTTGCAAAATTGAAATGTACAGTATGTTCGAAGCAAATTAAATCCGCGACTGATTCTAGGTGTCTCTTTTTTTCCATATAGTTCGTGGTATCTGTCAGTTTCCGTTATCGGGAAGATATACATGAATGTGATATATATATTTATATATAAAGAACATTTATTATCAAAACCTTTTTGGATTTTAATGTTAACGGTTATTGAATATTAAAAGAATGGCAATTAGTTTGGATCATTTTTTAAATATAGGTTCTTAGACTTAATAAGTTTTGACCAAAATTAAGTTGATTAATTGTGTTTTTGATCCAAAATTTGAAATATATTTAAATTTGAATATTAATATGTTTATATATATTTTGAGATAAATTAATTGAAACAACATACTGCTAAAGTGGTCCCTCTTGTGGAAATTAATTTGTTTTAAAATATAAAAAGTTGTGTGCTTGTAACTTATATGAATATTTGACCGGCCCAAAGGAAGGTCAATGTTTAATAGAATTTCAAGTGCACTTGTAGTAATAAACGCGTGACGATTATTTGGTTTTACATATGAATAATAAATCAGCCCAAAGGAAGGTTTATTATTTGATATGTTCTTATTGTTAGTGTTTGATTACTCCATCAAGATACCACTTAGTAGTTAATGTTTTATCCAAAGATGAAATATTAATGGGCTGCCCGGTATCTTAAGATAGGATTTACCTTTATTTGAATTTATTATTATTGTTTTGAGACTTATGTGAGTGTTATTTTTTTGTTTTGTCTCATTTAGCTATGAAAATCCTGTTAATATTACTGCCACATCAATTCCATTCTTATGCTTAATGGCACTAACTTCAAGTCATGAAAAGTTAAACTCTTGATAGTACTTGGAGTAATGGATCTCGACCTTGCATTAAGGAATGATTTTTGTTCACCACTTACTAATAAGGGTACCTCTGATGACAAGAGAGAGATGGAAAAGTGGGAGAAATCAAACCGCATGTGTATGATGATCATGAAAAAGGCCATTCCAGAAGCATTCAGAGGCACAATATCTGAAAAGATAACTAATGCTAAGGAGTTCCTTGATGAAATTGAGAAAATGTTTGCTAAGAATGAAAAGGTAGAAATAAGTACACTTTTGACAAACCTGATCTCAATGAAGTATAAGGGTAAGGATAGCATTAGGGAGTATACCATGGAGATGTCTCATCTTGCTTCCAAATTAAGAGCACTTAAACTAGACCTCATAGAGGACTTGTTAGTGCATTTGGTTTTAATATCTTCCGAGGCAGTTTAGCCAGTTTAAAGTGAGCTATAATTGTCAGAAAGAGACCTGGTCTCTGAATGAGCTCATCTTACACTGTGTTCAAGAAGAGGAAAGGCTAAAGCAAGATAAGATTGAGAGTGCTCACCTAACTTTGACCCCTAAGAATAGGAACAAGGATAACAAAAGAAAAAGGGATAAGGAAACTGCAAATACAGTGCTTCAGAAGAAACAACCAAAGAAGTCAGATGCACCGAATGGTAATGGCTGTCACTTCTGTGGAGCTATGGGGCATTATAAGAAGCAATGCACCAATTATCATGCTTGGCGTGCAAAGAAAAGAGTGCTTAATTTGGTTTGTTCTGAGGTTAATTTAACTTCAGTAGCTGTACACACTTGGTGGATAGATTTGGTGCAATAACTCACATCAGTGTGTGTATGCAGGGTTGCCTCCATTGACGAAAACCAAGTGATGGTGAAAGATACATCTATGTAGGTGACGGCAAGACGGTTGAAGTTGAAGCAATTGGAAAATTTTGATTATTATTAAAGACTGGATTTTATGTGGATCTTGATGAAACATTTATTGTACCGTCATTTAGACGGAATTTGATTTCTATTTCTGCTTTGGACAAATCTGGTTGCCCTTGTTCATTTGGAAATAAGAAATTTAGTTTGTTTCATGATTCAAAATTAGTTGGATCTGGTTCTTTATCTGTTTATGATCATCTTTACTTGATTGATAATATTGCTTCATTTAATGAATCCTTGCAAGTAAGTACACGAGGTACAAAGAGAAAATTAACCAATGAGAATTCAGCTACATTATGGCACAAGAGATTAGGTCATATCTCCAGACGGAGAATGGAGAGACTTGTGTCAGATGAAATTCTAAACCTTTTAGATTTTACAGATTTTGATGATTGCATTAACTGTATAAAGGGGAAACAAACCAATAAAAGGAGATTTGAAGCCAACAGGACTTTAAACGTCTTATAACTTATACATACAGATATTTGTAGACCGTTCCCTACAGTTGCTTGGAATGGTTAATAGTATTTTATAACGTTCATAGACGATTTCTCGCGATATGACTATCTATATCTCATTCATGAAAAGTCACAGTCTTTGGACATGTTAAAAAATTATAAGGCTGAAGTTGAAAACCAACTCAACAAAAGGATTAAAAGCATCAGATCTGATCGTGGTGGTGAATACTATGGTAGATATGATGGTTCAGGTGAACAACGTCCAGGACCTTTTGCTAACTTCCTAGAGGAATGCGGTATCATCCCACAGTACACCATGTCAGGTTCACCCATTATGAATGGTGTTGTTGAAAGACGAAACAGGATGCTTAAAGACATGGTGAGGAGTATGATTTGTCATTCCACCTTACCAGAATCACTTTGGGGAGAAGCACTTAAGACTGTAGCATATATCCTTAATAGGGTTCCAACTAAAGCAACTAACAAAACCCCATATGAGTTTACGGTAGGAAGCCTAGTTTAAAGCATTTGCATGTGTGGATGTCCAGCTGAGGCAAGGCCTTAAGGCCTTATAAAATGAAAAGAAACTGGACTCAAGAACAGTGAGTTGATATTTGTTAGTTACTCTGAAAGATCGAGGGTTACAAGTTTTATGATCCCACAACTAAGTCGATATTTGAGTAAGGAAATACTCGGTTCTTTGAGGATGTCGAGTTTGCGGGGGGAGATATGGTTAGAGACATTGTCTTTGAAGAGGAATATATTGATATTCCCATAGGGTTCTTGAATTTGGTCAAGATTTTGTTCCTGATCTTATTCAAAACACAATAGACTTAGACAATGGTGGAGATCCCATTCAATAGACTGTTCCGGAAGGACAAACTCTACCACCTCAAGAACCTATGCCATTAAGAAGATCCACTAGACTAAAAAGAAATACGGTGCCAAATGATTACATCATATTTCTTCAAGAACATGAGGTTGACATTGGAATGATGGAAGATGATCCGATTAATTTCCGTCAAGCCATTGAAAGTTATAACTCTCAAAAGTGGATTGATGCCATGAATGAAGAGATAAAGTCTATGAAGGACAATGACGTTTGGGATCTTATCCCATTGCCAGATGGTACGAAGCCCATTGGTTACGAATGGATATTTAAGACCAAGAGGGATTTGAAAGGTAATGTGGAAAGGTATAAGGCTCGTCTTGTTGCAAAGGATTTTACATAGAAAGAAGGCATCGACTATAAAGAGACTTTCTCACAGTTTCTTCGAAAGACTCTTTTAGGATTATAATGGCATTAGTGGTACATTTCAATCTTGAGTTACGTCATGGATGTAAAGACTGCTTTTCTCAATGGTAACATTGATGAGACGATCTACATGGTACAACCAGAAAACATTGTGTCGGAAGTCCAAAGAATATGGTTTGTAAACTTAATAAATGTATCTATGGACTTAAGCAAGATGGTATTTCAAATTTCATCAAGTGATCATCTCGTTTGGTTTTGAGATGAATTTGGTTGATGATTGTATATACCATAAGTTCTGTGGGAGTAAGCATATTTTCTTGGTCTTATATGTTGACGATATTTTGCTTTCCAGCAACGATATAGGCTTATTGCGTGAAACCAAGAGATTTCTACTAATAATTTTGAATGAAAGATCTTGGTGATGCTTCTTTTGTGTTAGGAATACAAATACATCGACATCTCTCTCATGGTGTTCTCGGATTATCTCAAAAGAGCTATATCGAAAAGGTACTCAAAAGGTATGGCATGCAAGATTGTAGACCGAGTGATACCCCAGTGCTTAAAGGAGACAAATTTAGTCTCAGTCAGTGCCCTAATGTATGCTCAGGTTTGTACGCGTCCAGATATTGTGTACATTACAGGAATTTGGGCAGATACTTAAGTAATCTGGAATTAGACCATTGGAAAGCAGCAAACGGGTCTTGCGGTACTTACAGAGAACAAAAGGTTACATGTTCACTTATCGGAAGTCATATCAGATTGAGATCGTTGGGTATACTGATTTGATTTTGTTGGATGCCAAGATAGTATGAAATCTACATTAGGCTACATCTATCTGCTAGTTGGAGGAGCCATCTCTTGGAAGAGTATTAAACAATCTCTTGTTGCCTCTTTTACTATGAAAGCAGAGTTTGTAGCATGTTATGAGGCGTTTAATCATGGCATATGGTTGCGAAATTTTGTCACAAGGCTACGCGTAGTGGATACTATTGATAGACAAGTTAAGTTATTTTGTGACAATAAGTCAGCAGTTCTATATTCCAACAACAATAGGAGCTCGACGAAGTCAAAATATATAGACTTTAAGTTCCTCGTTATAAAAAAAAGTGTTCTGAGTGGACAGTTGTCTATAGAGCATATAGGAACAAACTCCATAATTGCAGATCTGCTTACTAAAGAAGTGCAACCCAAGGTGTTTCATGAGCACACTACTCGTATGGGTGTCATGTCCTTAAGTGATGTTCAAATTTAGTAGGAGTTTGTTGCTTTGAATGTTTTCATGTCATAGACAAACTTTAATTAGTAGTTTTTGGTTTATTATGTTTTAAGGATGTTTTCTGCAGAAATAAATTTTTTGTTTGTATATAATCTGATTTTGGTTTATGGTTTGATCTCACTAGGGTTTATGGTGGACCAGTAGGAAATAGACATGTTAAGATCACATTGCATGAAATTTCCTTGCTACACATCCATATCATGATCCATGTCATTCAGTTGTGTCGATATTGTGACCATTGATGGGTTGAATTACAATAAATGTAATGAATACCATTTTGATCCTATGTTGATATAGTTGCTGGACCGGATTGGTTATAGATACATATTGTTCGTGATGGCAAATTTGAGCTCATATGGTTGTTTTTTGGCAAAACATAATTATAAGGTTACACATATAGTCCAAGTGGGAGATTGTTGGGTCCTTAATCCAACATTAGCCTTATATGTGAAATAATTATGTGTTACGGGCTGCCACATTAAATTAAACTCAATTAAAAGTGATCAATAAGGTTTGGGTATTTGGGCTTTGATGTATCTAATAGGGTATGACCATTTTATGTGTAGAGACTTTATGGGTAGAGACTTTATGGGTAATTTCTATTTTTATGATGGGCTAAAATAGAAATACCAAAAGATAACAGTACGTTATCTCTATCAATAGTGGTTATGGTGCCTAGGTCACACGTACAATTTTTTTAGTCTCTTCTAAATCCCATCATTAGAGAGTGTAGAGAGAAAACTAAAGGGATCTTTCAGAGAAAACATGTTAATTGGAATGCCAACCGCACTACTCTAAAGTCATTGCTTGCTATGGATTCAGTATGCTTCCGCTTAATTCTGTTTAATTCTTAATAAACAAACATGATCGATCTAAGGTTTTAATATGTGATAGTTTTCACATAAGATTAATCTGGATCTAACATCTTGGTAATGCTTTGATTTCTTGGAAAACCAAGAAACAACCGACAGTGTCAACATCTTCTGCTTAGGTTGAAAACAAAAGAATGGCAGCTTCGACTAAGGAAGTTCTTTGGATTTCTTATATTCTACGTGATTTGGTGTTTTAGTTGATTTACCAGTGGCTTTATGTTGTGATAATTGATCAGCTCAACTCATTGCAGTTAATCCATATATGTATGGGCGTATGAAGCATATAGCTATTGACATTCATTTTATTCGAGATCATATACAGTTTGATTTTCTTTGTAAAACATATGTTTCTTCCAAGCTTCAATTGGCTGATGTGTTAACTAAGCCAGCTCTTACTTCATAGCTGCAATTTACATTGTTCAAGATGGGTCTTCCGGAGACTCCACCTTGAGGGGGGATGTGAACTATTAGATGTTGTATATTTCTGTTTTAGTATCTTTAGTTTGTCACGTGTTTTATATTTATTGGTTACGTTTGTTTCTTGCTTTGTAACAAGATATAAATAGCTCTATTAAGCTACGGTAAGTAATTCTTTTCCTAATTATTACTTCACTCTTCTGTTCTCAGTTTTCTCTCTCTGGACTTGGTCTCTATTAGGGTTTCTTCATCTGCAGCTTTTCAGGATTTTTTCTTGCTTTGAATTTGCTTGGCTCACAATTATACTCACTGGATAATCATCACGCTACCTTTAACTAGTTTTTGTATATGGGAAATTTTGCAACCGTGAAGTAATCAAACACCTGAAAAATCAATCAAATTCCATTAATATCTAAATCACCAAACATAATATTCAGAAATGAAAGGGAAACAAAAAAAAAAAAAAAAACTTGCCAGAAAATTTGGCTGGTGGCAGCGTAGAGAGAAAATTGAGAGGAGTAGAGTTAGGAGGAAGTGGAGAAATGGATGTGTAAGAATTCGCGTGGCCCTGATTTTATAGGAAGCAGTTGAGGCGAAATTTGCCTATTCAATTAGGAGAAGTGAATTTCGCCTTTGGCTAGGCTTGAGAGCAAATTTCACCTCTTTGTACCGATTATACGTGAATTTCATCTCTTATTTCCAAAATAAAAAGTTTCACCTCCCAATGTATTATAAATATTAATGTTAATAATTGTGTATTAAAATAAATATTTATTATAATATATAACATATGTAGTAATATATATTACACATTGTTTTTATTATATTATGTTATATGGTTTATATTCTAGTCTCTGCATATTTTTTCCATTCAGAGGCGAAATTCGCCTCGCTACCTCTACTTCGATATTGTAATAAGAAGAAATTACCGACGTAAGTGATTGCCTGGAAATTTGGCAATGACAAGAAAGAGAGAATGTTAGAGCCAAGATAACTTGCCGGGGATCACTAGCTAGCTGGTGCAGAGAAGCAAGGTAGCTTATCCGCGCACACGCATTGCGGCAAGTCATTCTTGGCTCAAACTTTCTCCATCCCTTGATACACCATTATTATATCATTTTCTACCCGCACCCACTTTACTAATATTTGAGAATATAAAGTTCTTCATGTTTTCAGTGCATAGATGTGTGGAGATATATATAGCCAGCAAGTTCAAACAATCACTGGCATTTGTTCTTATCCAAACTTCAAGTGCACATGGGGAAGAGAGAGAGATTCCACATTCTTGTGCCATCAAAAGCGTTCCAAATTGGGCAAAGTCCCATACCTCTTTTGAATAATATAGTATTTTATTAATGTTTTGGGTAAAGATACGAGAGGTTGAAGAATGATGAGTTGATGAGCATGCATATAATTATCGTGAGGAATAGAATAGAATCTAGAAGAGCCATTGGTGGCAATGCACGCGTTGGAAAAGTTGAAGAGCAAGGTGTTAAAAGGGATTTGTTCCCAATAGATATTGGAATTTCAAGACGTGACCATGGGATAGGATATCAACCAAGACGCTTCTAGTAGCGGCCATGGATCAATATCTATCTTCGAAAAAGTTGATGATCTTTGTTCCATGGACTCTCCTTAGCTCTTCCGAGGTCAAATTTAAAATAATTGAACCCTAACACAAATCCATTCTACTAGCTGGGGTCAAAGGTAGTACAATATTTATCCCGTGGGGTTTACAGTACCCCATTGATGTGGTATGTTGAAATGTCATATTTTGGTCTTAGTTGAAATTTGAGAAAGCTAATTATTTGAAATGATAGAATTCAATAAAAAAAAAAAAAAGAAAAAATCTGCTCAATTTACATAAGCGGAAAATTTTCGAAAAACATGGAATCGTAAAAAAGGAGGTATGTGCTGTATTTAAAAGGCTTTTTCTTCCTTTTTTTTTTTTTTTTTAAGAATTACATGTGAATAGCCATTTCGATGTGAGCTAAAATAAGTAATGGGGCACAGATAGTACCTCAATTTCATTTAATCAACTCAATAGCATATCAAACAAAAGTCGGATAAAGAAATTATGTGGGGAGTCTGATTATTATCTAAGTTTGTAGTTGACATAAATACAACTGCAGTAACCACTTCCACCCCTTGCATGTAAATGCCAGATTCTCTCTAACCCCAATGCCTTACATGGCCAAAAGCTTCGAGGGTAATTGTGGGACACCATTCACGGCTGCTGCCCCCTCAGCATCTCCTAAGTCTAAAAATTTTCCAATGTTCGATCTAACCGGGTCCTAACCTATCATGCCCCGAATAGGATCAAGGCGTGTTCAGTTTAGCTATGTATAATATTTAGGCGTTATACACTAAGACTATCCTAAACTATTTTTTTATCATGATTGTTTGCTATCCAACTTTAGATTTTAAAATCATTTAGTTAGGTCTTGAAAATATTTAATTAAGTAGTAGAAAAATAACAATGTATCAAAAGTAAATAAATATCAATACAAGGTATCTGCTAAAGACTTTTACAACTACAGGTACAAACCAGACCTTCGAAAGAATTACAAATTTGAAAAGGCATTTACAACTTTACTTTAAGAAAACACATGATCCAACTTTCCAAGCCATATTGCTCGTTAATAAGCTCGTACATATCCATCCCATACCCAAGATATGCACGAGCATCGAAGTTGAAATCACCAATACCTAAAAAAGAAATGAATGAGCTGAAACTTAGTACATAATAACACAACCACATGCAATATGGCATATATGCCTAAATTATATGCAATGCAATAACTAACAATTTAAGTTTACTATTGAAGGCGATTTAAGCAACATGAGAGTACTCACACTCCAAATAATAAGCTATAAGAATCTGAGAATCTTGAGTAGCAGCAACCACTCAACCGGTTGATATAGACAACCCGAGTTCCTATATCTTCTATAGGAACATCTAGTAATAGTCTCGTCTAGGGTTCACAACTATTACACATATCTATTTATTTCAATCCATAATTATATGCAACTTTATTAGCACCTATATTCGTGAACTACACATGCTAATTCTCACCGAACCTAAATAGACGTTATTTCGATACCGTTTTCCTTATCAACTACTCATCGAGCCACCAATGATTGCTTAAGCACCTAACTACTGTACTGGCATTGCCTAGCAAGGTTGTCGCTTCTTAAACTGGATTAAATGATGGAAGCACAGTCAAAAAATTAATTAGCCATCTTTAAGTGTTAGCTCATTTTAGGATGCCTCCCCTAGCAAGCAACATGCAAATCATTGCATACTTGATATTGAATCGGTAGATTATAAAGGATCACACAAAAGATAATAGATTGATCGAATATTTGTTCAAGGAAGATTAATTTGTATAAGAATGATAGATACAAACAAATGATTCATATCATATTGATTAATCAGTTAATGTAAGGTCTTATGTAATATAATGCCTTTGGGTTATAATTGATGGAATAACTAAAATTTAATATACTAAACTAATTTCCTTATATATGTGTAATTGATGATTTGTGATTTAAATTGTTTTAGCTAAGCTAGTATAATTAATTTTGATGATATGCCAAATTCTTAGTACAAGAAATTCTTATAATTGAAGTATATGTGTGTAATTAAAATTGTAGCAATATATAATTTTGTTGGATTTCATTAAATTAAGGTATATGTGTGTTTTAATGCATGGCTTAACAGATTTTGGAACCAAAATTGTAAGCCCAAGACCAATTAAATCAATAACCAAGCCTACACACACAACCTATAGCCCAAGCCCATGTTCCAACTCCTTCTAAAGAGTTTAATAATGCCCCAAAAGTCAAAAAGCAAACAAAATATCTCAATCCAAAACATGCCCTATCTCCATTGTCTCTCTCTCTCTCTCTCTGTTTTCTCTATCTCTCAAGCCTAAACAAACCCAAATTTCATCAATTAAAATTCCTTCTAAGTCACCACAAACAAAATTCAAGGTTAGGAAGTAAGATACAAGATTAAGAGAAATGGGAATCAAATTAAGAAAATAGAAAAAACAAACTTCATTTCTTGAAGTAGCTCTAAAAGTAAGTAAAGCTGATTTATTGTTTGCTTTGTTTAGTCATGGTTTTGGTTGATGTTGATGTTAGATAAGAGTAGAACTTTGATGTTTTGAATGATTTAAGGGCATGCTATTATATATATTGAGTTAGATATGTAAATAGATGTATGTATCCTAGGTGCTTGATGAAACGAAATATGGATATTACAATGATATGATGCATGTATGGATGTTGTTATTGATAAGAAGTAGAACTTGGATGATTAGAGTAATAGTAGAGGTTAATAAGCATAAATGATGAGATTATGTTTTTAAATTTAGTTTGTTATGCATATGTGTGTGAAATGGGTTTATGTGAATGAGTGATCTTGATAGTGTTTAATTTTGTGTTCATATACTAGTTTGGTATGTTTTTACAAACACATAAAGTTTAGGTAAAGAGTTAGAGGAAATAGGACTTAAAAATTTCGAAATAAGTACCATATGGCATTTACTCTATTCATCACAGGTGTAATCAAGGCCGTTATTCCCTTAAATCTAAATTTCCCTATTGAGTACGTCGTTACTTAGCCTGTTATCTCCTTTGGGTGCTTTAAAAAGCTTAATATGGCTCAAATTACGGTCGTTGCAAGGGCCGTTATTTCCTCCGTATGGGTTTTAAAGGTAGATTATGGCTGTAAAGAAGTCCATTATCTCCTCAAGTTGTTTTTAGAAATTTTTATATAAAGCTTACTATGGGCATAATTTTCATTACAGTCTATATCACAGCTGTGATGAGAGAACATTATCTCCTATTACGGGCGTGACAAGACCAATCGTGTTCATCACGGCATATAATCACGGCCGTGATGATACCTATGATACCCATCACGACCTTTGTTATGGGTATGACAAATCGTTTGGTAATGTTCATATAAAAAAATAATAATAAACAAATAAATTCTTGATGATAATAGATAGATGATTAATGAACAATGAAATGTGTATTTGTGCTTATATGAGCAAAATGTGAGATGATTAAAATCTTGTTTAAGCGTAATGAGCATTTAATGAGTTAATATATTATTGTGAATGATAAGTTAAACACAGGTCTATTGTTTGATAGATCAAATAATCCGAGTACGTAATAGCTTGCTTGGTGATTGTTAAGTTAGGCATACTCTAAATAGACTTAATCAAAGATGAGTTAAAATATTGTTTGAATTGGTTATGCCATTGAATCTGGTCTAGGAAGCGGCAACCTTACCAGAGCGGATACGATAATTAAGCGCTTAAACAACATATGTCATGATCAAATGATATCTTATCATGATGTAATGGTATACTATAATGCAATGGTGATTCTTGAGTGGCTAAGTGGGTAATCGATAGGGCGGATAGTATCAGGGTAACATTTGCTTATTTTTAAGAGAAAATAATATGATTTAGTTTACGTTTATGAGACCGGTTGAATTAGATGAGATTATGGATTAAGTTAAGTAAAATTGTGTAACGCCTATTAACCTTAAATGAGATTACTACTCTGGTCCTGTAGGTATAGAAGTTATAGGTATTCGGACTACCTATAACAACCCCTTAAGCAGTTACTGTTACTTAGGACCCTCAGATCCCTAGGATTACAATTGGAGTTTGAATACTCCAGTATTGTTTTACTCACTTAATCAAAGATAAATGAATTATTGATTGTTGCATTGTATCGCATTTAGTTGAAATGTGCTTGTCACTTTGTATTTGCTTGTATTATTATGCACTGGACTTTGGCTCATGGTGGTACTTTGCAGGTGAGGTTAATGATGATTGCTATGATGATATGGGATATATGACTGATTGGGAAGCCTTTTTGGATGAGTGGGATAGCTAAGGACCACAGTGCAAGCAATAGTGTTTTATTCAAGTTTTCTTTAAGACTTTAAAAATGAAATGTAATTTTGATATAGGTTCGCTGAAGAAGCCTTGTTTGTAATATAAGATGTCGAGTGTTTCTCTTAAGTTTTTATGACGAACAAGTGTTGTAATCTTTTGAAGTGTCACCTGTTGACACTGGAGTTTCTTTCAAGTTTTGCAAAGTTAACTTACTCATGTGTTAAGTAGTTTAGGTTAAAGTTATATGTTTTAAAACAGGCTTGAACAAATAATCGGTATAAATATCTTCTTTTTTAGATTAATCCTATTGAATTTGGAAATTGAATTTATCTTTTAGATGTATTGGGTTTTTAGGGATCCTATGTTAGATCAAATAAGAAATTATCTAAGTGATTCACTTTTTAGGGTAATGGGCTTTAAGGTTTAAGAATTAAGCCTATTAAGAAATATATATATATATATATTAAATTAGGAGGAATTGGACTTTATTTTGAATTTAAGTCTAAGTAGAGTAATATTGGTTATTGGACCTAAGAATTGTGTTTAAGCCCAACTGGAATTTAATTTAGATTCTAATTATGCTATTGAGCCTTTTAATTTCCTACTTAGGCCCACTATGGATTTTTCTAGAGCTTTTGGGCCTAAGGAAAGAATTTGAGTCTAATTAGGTATTTCAATACTTGGAATCGATAATGAGCTTAAATATTTTAGAAATATTCCCAATTAGAATAAATAAAGAGTATTGGGCCTGTATTATGGAATTTTGGTCTATAAAGCGTAAAATTAGGTATTGTCTATGTTTTAAAGATTAGGCCTAAAATGGCTAGAGAAGCTTGCTTGGATTTATTTTGGGCCTATTTAGTATAAATATGCATTATTTGTTAGAAATTATGCTATTGGCCTATGGTTGTGTTTCTAAACCAATTTTATCTAATTAAGCTCATTGTAGTGATTTAGTAAAATTGGGTTCTATTTTAGTATTTAGGCCCGTAATCAATTATTAAAGCCCAAAATTATTGATATTAGCTAAGTCGGCATAAATTAATTTCTAAGCCCATTTTAGGTTATTTAGGTCAAGTTGGACCTGTTCAGACTATCTCGGCCCATTTTAGGTCATTTGTGTCATATGGATCATATTTCTACTAATTAAGCCTATCTGAATTATTTTACCCATATAAACATAAAATAATTACTAATTCAATTTTATAGTCCTTTTAAGCCCTAATTTTATAAAAGCTCATTTATTTGCTAAGTATCCAATTTAAGCCTTTTTATATGGCTAAATGCCTATTTTAATTCAATTTGGCACATTTAGCCCATTTGAGTTTATTTAATTTAATCAAGTCCTAGATTGTTAACAAAATTCATTTAACATGTCAAGATCCACAATAAATCATTTTATTTGATTTAGGCTCATAATATATCTATTCATTCAATTCCATAACTAAAAGGTCTCTTATACCTAAACTAGCCTATTTGACCCATTAATTTATTTCTATCCAATTTTAATTTGTAAAAAAAGGCTTAATAATTTAGAGGATACCTAAGTTGACTAATTATAACAAATTATTTATTAATCAAGCTAGTTTAGCAAATAAGTAAATTATTCAAGCCGAAACATGCAATTTTTTAATTTTAAAACGGGGTAGGAAAATTGTTAGAAGAATTTAAATTATTTTTTAAATAGTAAATAAATTTCAAAAATTAAAAATTTTTCAATTTGAAGTTAGACATATTGAAATATCATTTCCCAAAATTTTATACAAAAATAAATTTGTTTGATATTTTATTTAGATTCAGTAACTTAGATTACTATATATTATTAGAAGAAATGAAATTAATTTTTAAAAATAGTAAATATTTTTATAAAACAATGAAAATTTCTATTTAAAATATAAACACATTTTAATATCATTCCTATAAATTTCATTCAAAAATAAATTCATTTGATATTTTATTTAGATTGAAAAACTTAGATTACTATACATTGTCATATGAAAAAAAAATTATTTTTTTAAATAGTAAATGAGTTTACAAAATTTATAAATTTTCAGTTTATGATTAGAGACGATAAACTATCATTCATAAAAATTTCATCTCCCAAACCCTCTTGAATATCACATAAATTTCAAAAAGAAAATAGAGATTAGTAAGGTTTTCAAATTGTTAAGTGAATGGGTAAAGCATAAAAGACTTTGTACCTAATAGGATTTTGATAGTGAAATGGGTTTTATGATGTTTTAGGTTTTGTTTTGAGAATTAAATTAGAAGAAATTGTTTGCTGGTTGTTAGAGGCTATTTTGCCTGCCACTCACTAGGGTTTCCTTAGGTATTTGCAAAATGAAAGTGGGACAAGGAGAAGGACATTAGATGGCAATATAAGGAATGTTATAAAGCTTTATGTGTTGGCAAAAGAACAATATTTGAATAAAAATTATGCCGAGAATTATTTAAGGTAAGGATAGTGATGTGTTACGTTCTAGAAGGTTTTTAGGTGAGTTTAGGGCTAGGTTGATTGGTGGGTTAGATGCGGTTGGCAAATGGTTAGGGCTTTGAAATGTAATTAGAGTTAAATGTCCTTAGGAAATAGCTAAAGTAATTTAGGAATTTAATTTTTGAAAATTTTAAGTTGGTGAAACTAATTTAGCTAACTAGGTGGTTGAAATAGGTAGTTGTCAAAATTTAGGTTGTTAGGAAAAGTAGGTATTGAAATTAAGGGAACTTGTCGAAATTGGAAAAATTCGAAAATTGGACAATTGTAATTTAGGTAAGTCGTTAAATTGATATTTGGGTTTGGTTTAATTTATTTGGTATGATTAAATGGAAAATTTGTATGGTTTAAACCTCTATTTTCAATTGAAATTAAATTTTAACTTGAGTTTGCTAATTCACCTAATTATACTATGTATCTAATTTAAATCTATTTGATTAAATTATCTAACTTAACTTTCTAGTTAAGTTTTAATTTGGTTCAAAATTTCTCATATATTTATACTATTTAATTTGTACTTCCTTAATTAACCTAGTTAAATTTGGAATATTTCATGATCCGATCCAGCAAGCTGGGTTTGCTTATGGACCTACCCCAGCGGGCGAAGGGGAGGGGGGTGGAGTTTGATCTGCCATCTAGACCCATCTTAAAAAAAAAAATAAATATGTATTATTAATTATAAATATAAGAAATAAATATAAATATAGAATATAAAGTAAAAAAGTTGAACCAAATAAATAATATTTAGAAATTATTATCTATTTAGAAGTATTTAGTACGTTGTTAATAACAACACATGTAATATTTATAGTTTAAAAACATATCTCATACCTTATATAGAGTTTTTCTAAGAGATTACTCTCACTTCTGAATAATTTGAGACTTATTTATTTATTTTTATAAACTCAACTCTTTTAGAGTGTTACTCTAGTCTCATATTGCTAATATTTCATTTAAAGGAGATGTGATTGTGTATAAATAATCATATAATCTTGATAGTTTTGAATAAAAATGGGTTAAAGAGTACTATATTCTTAGTCTTAATTTATATTTTAAGTTTGAAGTTTTATGTTAAATTAAAAAACATCATTTCTTAATTAATTTAAAAAAGGAGTTGGGTAAGACTTCGACTGAATCGGCCCATACTGTAAAGACCCGACATGTACTATATCAAAACTTTACATGCCAAGTCTCTAACCATGTATAATACACGAAAATATTATACGTAAGGTTGTCCGAAAGGGAGGAGTTTATGCTCAATTATTGATCAACCTATTATTATACAAAACTTTGCAAACACTACTCATTTAAGAGTAGATAATTTTATATAAGCACTTAAAATAGTACCATCATCCCTAGCACTTCAAGGATTACAAAATCAAACTTATAATATACATAATACGAAAACTTGGATACTTTACATAACAAAATATAGGCTTATGAGTAAGTCGTAGTCTATACTATTACATTTCACAAATAAGGTCTTATACAAGTCTTCTTCAAGAAAACAATGTAGAGTAGTCCAACATCTTAATCATCCAATTCATAAAGAAAAACCTCTCAATCCGTACCATATCCCAAGTCATCATAATACGCATCATTATCATTACCTGTAGAGGAAAAAGTGAGTCAGGGGCTTTGTACACAACAACATAAACAAATATAAGTTGGGACATAATCTTAACTAATGCAATGTAAGAAACAATAGAATTATTTGTCTTTATTTAAGTAAAACATTTTAATACTAGAGTATTCAAACTCCAATTGCAATCTTTGGGGACCTAAGGTTCTAAGAAACAATAGTTGGTCATGGGATTGATATAAGCAGTTCGAATACTTATATCTCTTACATAACTTTGCAAATAATAATCTCATCTAGGATTCATAGCCATTGCTCAACTTTACTTAACTTAATTGTAATATCACTTAGTTCAACTGGTCCTATAAACATGAACTAAATCATATTATTTCCTCTTAAGAATAAGTGAACGTTACACTGATATCATTCCTTATCGATTACCCACTAAGCCACTTATGAAAGTCATTACATCATGACAAGGGTGGCCTAAGCGCCTAAACCTCTATGCTAACCTCATTAATAAGGTTGTTGCTTCCTGGACTGGATTCAACGGCACACGCACAAACAATTCAAACAAGTCTTTAGGCTAATCTTTAATTAAAATTGATTAGACAATGCCTAACCTAGCATTCAATAAACAAGTTACTGCATACCTGGATAACTGGATTTATCAGATAAAAGACATGTATTCAAACCTAGTTGAGTATAGGAATCTGTCAAAGAAAATCATTTCATATAAAACTCGTTAATCCATAATGATATATTAAGTTATTAGATATTCATTAAATTTAAGTAAATTTCACATCACCTCATAGTCTCATCTTCATATACATACAAATATACATATCACAATCCACTATTCATTCATTTATTGTTGTCATTTATCATCATCATCATCATCATCTTTATTCTTATATGAATAGTGTCGGAAGAACCTATCACGCCCATGACAAGGATCGTGATGGATATCATAGGCATGATCACAGCCGTGATCTTGGGCTGTAATGTATGATATTGCCTTGTCACGCTCGTGATAGGAGATCGCGCCCCTCGATTATGGCTCTGTTGTAGGTCATACTAATCAATATGCCCGTGATTGTTTTGTAACAATTTTTCAAGAAGCATCCGAGGAGATCATGGTCCAAGTAACGACTGTAATATAGGTTGTATCACTTGTCAAAAAGAGATCAGAAGAGATAACAGCCTTCGTAATGACCATGATCAAGGCCGTTTCACATTTTAGAAAGCACTCAGAGGAGATCATGGGGCACGCCACGGCCATGATCATTAGGAAAATATGGTTTCGAGGATGTAACGGCCTCGAACATGCTCGTGATGAATAAGTTATATATCCTTTGATATTTGATTTAAAATTTTCAAAGTCTTATATCTTCTAACTCCTTATCAAGATCTTATTTTTTTGTGAGGAAAAAAAATGTTAGAACTAACTTATAAACACAATATAAAACATCATCAAGGTTACTTGTACTTATATGCTCATGTCACATGCATATGTACAACAATCTTAATCTAGAAGCATAAGTTCATCATTCACGCTTGTTGAACTCTATTATCAACCTAGTTACTAAAGTCTTACCCATTTATCACCAACAACATCAATACACACATTAATTCATCATAAACTCAAAATTCATTTCTTCAAATACCTAGAATACATATGTCTATTTACATATCTAGTTCAGCACACTTGTTAGCTTATCATTAATTTGTTTAAGGCATCAAAGTTCTATTCCTATGCAACATCAACATTAACCAAAATCAAAATTAAACAAAACATCTAAGTAATCAACTTTACTTACTTTTAGATACTAAAATCAACTTAACTTCATCTCCCTCTTTCTTAGCTTGAATTCTTACTTCTACTTGTTCCTTAGATTGATTCATTGCTTAGAAACTTATGGGATAAAGTTTGGATGAGATTTTATGGTAGAATTTTAGTTTGTTTTGTTTGGGAAGATGATAGAAATGAAAGAGAGAGAAACGATGGTTTCGAGTCTACTTTTGGATATGATATTTTGGTTACTTTTTGACTTTTAGGAAACTTAGAAGGATATAGAAGATTCTTAGACATGGGCTTAGATTATGTGTGTGTGGGCTTGAGTTTGAGTTTAAGAAAATAGGCTTTGGGCTTTCCCAAAGAAATTTGGAGCTAAAAAGGTCTCCCAATTTATCACAAATAATACACATCATACTTCACTATAATTACCTAATTATACCAACACATTTTTAATTAAATTTTTACACATTTCAATGCTAATAATTTATCATATCATCACTTAAATTTACTATGACTTAAATTATAACAAGTAAACAGGAAAAGCACAAACAAACATATATATGCAATTTAATTTAGTATTTTAGGTTTAGGTTATTTCATTCTTCCCCCCTTAAAGAAGTTTCGTTCTCAAAACTCATCTTTCCTCAAGGATCAAACAACTCAGGGTATTTTTGTTTCATAATGTTTTCGACTTCCCAATTAGCTTCATGCTCTATTTGATTACTCCATTGAACTTTAACCATGGAAATCATCTTGTTCCTCAAAATTTTATCCATTCTACCCAAAATTTTGATAGGCTTCTCAACTATGGTTAGATCTGGTCAAATTTTTTGTTGATTTGTATCAATGATAGCATCTAGATCAGATATACATTTTCTTAATTAAGACACATGGAATAGATTATGCATGCTTGCTAAAATCGGAGGTTAAGGTAGTTTATATGTCGATGGTCCAATTCTATTAAGTATTTCATATGGACTAATATGTCTCAGGTTTAATTTTCCTTTTACCCCAAATCTGAATATTCCCTTGGTTGGAGATACTCTAAGGAAAACGTGATCACCAATTTCAAATTCCAAAAGTCTTCTTCTTACATCTACATAACTCTTATATTGATCCTGAGCTACCTTCATGCTTTGCTTAACCATTTGAATATTGTCAATTGCTTGTTGCATTATATCAGGACCAATTAAAGCTCGTTCACTTACTTTATCCTAGTGTAAAGGAGATCGACACTTTCTTCCATACAAGGCTTCATATGGGGCCATTTGTATCACTGATTGATAGCTGTTATTGGATGCAAATTCAATCGACGACAAATGTTTCTCCCAAAGATGTCCAAAGTCTAAAGAATAGGGTTTTAATATATCCTCTAAAATTTGAATGATCCTTTCTTTTTTTTTTTTTCCATCTATTTGAGGATGAAAGGCCATGCTAAATTGAATTCTAGTACCAAAAGCTTAATGTAAACTTCTCCAAAATTGACTTCCAAACCTCGCGTCTCTATCTGAAGTAATAGATTCTGGTACCCCATGAAGTCTCACTATTTCTCAAATATAGATCTGTGCCATCTTTTCAAGTGAGCATCCGAGCTTTAATGGTATGACTTTATTAATCTATCCACAAAAACCCATATCACTTCATTTTTGGCTAAGGTCTTGAATAAAGCACTTTCAAAATCCATAGTTATGTCATCCCATTTCCATTCAGGAATTGACAATGGTTGTAATTCACCACCTACTCTCTAGTGTTTAGTCTTCACTCACTGACATGTCAAACACTTGGATACGTAACCTGCAATATGAGATATTGTCCCACCAATAATGTTTATTTAAATCCTTATACATTGTCATGCTTCTTGGATGTACTGAATAAGCTAAAGTATGAGCTTCCTTCAATATTTCTTTTCTTAAGTCATTCATTTTCGGTACATGTTTTTTTATCTTTGAATATGATAATGCCTTTTTCATCGAGTCTTAGCTACTTTCTTTTTTCATTGTTTATGGCACTCACTAACTTTTCTCTTTTTAAATCTTCTTATTAACCTTATTTAATTTGCTCAAGTATTGTGGGTCATAAGGTCAAGCTCACTAACATGACATCGACTTTCTCAGGGTCACTTCAACATCCAATCTTTGGAAATCTTCTAATATTTCTCTCTGACTTGTAATCATACTATATGATTACCATATTTATCTATTTCTTTCTACTTAGCGCATCTACAACCACATTAGCTTTCCTCGGATGGCACAAGATCTTAACATCATAATCATTAATTAGTTCGAGCCATCTCCTTTGTCGCATGTTCAGTTCTTTTTGAGTGAATATGTACTTTAAGCTCTTGTGATCTATAAATATTTTTCATTTTTCACCAAGAAATAATGGTTCTAGAGTCTTAAGGCAAGAAGCACAGATTCTAGATCATGAACTGGATAATTTTTCACATGAGACTTCAATTGTCTGGATGCATAAGCAATCACTCTATTGTCTTCCATTAAAATGCATCCAAGTCCTTATATCGAAAAATCACTGTAAATTATGAACCCTTTTTTGCTAACCAATAAAGCTAGAAAGTTGTTGATATTAATCTTCTCTTTAATTCCTGAAAACTTTCTTCACATCCATCATTCCACATGAATCACACATGTTTTGAGTTAGTCTAGACCATGGAGTAGCAATCTTGGAAAATCCCTGGACAAATCTTCGATAATAATCAGTAAAACCTAAAAAACTTCATACTTCAATAACACTGGTGGGTCTTAGCCAATCTAATACCTAAGAACGCAACTTTTTCTAACAAAAATCTACATTTGTTAAATTTTGCATATAATTTCCTCTTTCATCCAACTTAAAGAACTAATCATAAATGATGTTCATGTTCATCCTTGCATCAAGAATATGCTAAGATATCATCGGTAAATATAATCACAAACTGATCAAGATTATCCTTGAAAGAGTGATTCATTAAATCCATGAAAGTAGCAAGGGTATTAGTTAGCCTAAATAGCATAACAAGAAATTCAAAATGCCCATACCGACTGCAAAAAGATGTTTTCGGAATATCCTGTAACTTTATCTTAAGTTGATGATATCCAGACCTCAAATCAATTTTTCAAAACACTGCTGCATCCCTTAACTTATCAAACAAGTCATCAATTCTAGGTAAGTGGTAATTGTTCTTGATTGTTACTTGATTCAACTCCTGATAATCTATTAACATTATTTAACTTCCACTTTCTGCTTAACAAAAAAGTACTAGAGTATCCTATGGAGATATACTGGGCCAGATGAAACCGAGATCCAGTAGTAATTGAGTCTTCATCTCTCTCAATTTTTTTTGAGTCATTTGACATGGTGGCTTAGATATTGAAGTTGTCTCTAGAATTACATCAATCCCAAACTTTATCTTTCAATCCGTTGGTAAACCTGGTAAATCTTCAGGAAACACATCTGTAAATTCTCTTACTATAGATACCGTAATGATTCTCAATCCTTTAACCTCAATAGTTACCACCATTTTTTTTTCTGGTAACTCCATTGTAAACATACTCTTGGCTCTTTGTCTTTCTAAGGAATAAATAAATTTTCCATTTTCAATTTTAAAGCTTAGTTTTGCCTTATTACAATCTATAATAACTTTATACAGATTCAACTAGTTCATGCCTAAAATTACATCAAAATCAGTCACAGGCGAAACTAACATGTGAATTGGCATGTGTACACTAGCGATCAACACATCAAGATTCTGCATACACAAGGCCCCTTAGATTTTATACCCAATGGAGTATTGATACTCATGATTTCATCAGACAGCACCTCAAAATTCAAACCACAATCATTCATGAATTTCTTAGATATGCATGTGTATATCGCCCATATACCTATTAGAGTATAAGCATGACGCTTTACTATTAATAAAGTGCTAGTGATGTGCACTAGGCCACATGGATACTATTTAATAATCTATTAATCCTTAATCTTATAAGATTAATAAATAATTAAATTTATATATCCTTATTTATAAGAAGTGTCATTTGAATCCTAATAACTTATTAGACTTTTGAACTCCAATAACCTTTGAAATCCTAATAAGATTAAGAGAGTTGACTATATATAAGTTTTCTTATAAATAAAACATGAGTCTCCCCTGGTTTCAATAGATGCTTGCTGTCACATTAAAATTACAGAGAAACTCTATAACTCAAAAAGAGAGAGACCCTATTGAGAGAGATTCCCAAAGATTTGGAATTGGTCCAACGTGTTAGCACACGATCAGAGTTTCATTGGAAATTTATTCATGTGGATACAATAGAGAGTGTTTGCATTTACAACATCGCACATTCGAGTTTCCAAATTCTAAAGCATAAAAAAGGTAATTCGGTTCCGCTCTAATTTGATTGAATCGCATGGATCCCCCTGGGAATTTAAGTTTTTAAAATAAAAATAATTTGTATTCCTTGCTAGATCCATTTTTGGATCCTTAAATTCCCAATAGTGGTATCAGAGCCACTTGCGATTTCAATCAAATTGTTTTTCAAATGTTATATATATGATGATATGTATGATCTTCAAAAAGGAGTTTGATGTGGATATATATGATTATGAAATTCGAATAGCACCTTGCTTTGAGGGGATGTATAGATCTAGTGTAATTTGATTACAAATGAATTTTGGGGGTTTTTCAATTTGTAAAAAAGATCAACCGTTTATGGAGGGTTGAACAAATCTATTATAATTTTGAATTATATTAGACTTTTATGCGAGGGGTAATCAAATCCATGTTAATGAATTCAAATTTTTTTTTCTTGAAATCCGAGTGATCGTGTGTGACATGAATTGCTTTTACAAATTGCAGTAAAATTGGATTTTTCCTTTATAAAAAAAAAATTGAACATTTTTTTTTTTTTTAAATTCTGGATGGTAATGAATTGAGTGTCTCAAATGTTTCCAAGTAGACGTTGATCTGTAGAATTGGATGTCCAATTTAGGTTCGTAATATGCATTTTCTTGAAAAATCTGTCAATGAGAATAATATAGCAGGAATGGTTTTGAAATAAATTTCTCCTTCTGCTATGTTTGAACGTATTGTTAAAGTTTTTTAAATAGTTTAGAACTTAAATTTTCAGCTTCTAATTGATAGATCTTTCCATGAAAATTTGATTTGTCAAAGTATTTTCTAACCGCCAAAAGGGGACTGTCCCCTTGACCCCTGCAAAAGTGTGCCTTTTTAAATTGATAAGCTCTAATTAGTAATTGTTACTTTTGAAATATTGTGAGTTATGTGTATGACTTCTAAGTGTGCTTATGTTTCATGTATAGTGCATAGCATGGCCCTAAGACCTATGTGATTGATAGGTTTTTTTTATTTCTTTTCTTTTAAATAGGTTATAATTTTATAAATATGGCTTACATGTCGTTTTTTATTTTGTTTAATTTATAGTCTACTAAGTTAGTAACTCTTTGTATCTTTCATTATTGTAATAAGACATGATATCATGAAGACTTTTCTTATTCCAAGATGAAGTGTGAGACCATCATAAGATACAAGGAATTTACAATCCACTCATTGATGATCTTACCTTAGTTTGGCCCATTGATCTTCATATCACTTATGAAGATCAATATAGATAAGGCCATGCTATGACACATTAATTTATATAAAAGCATGATAAATATATATGATATATGTATATGTATGTGATACCATGTTTACGATCTTACATGCTTTACAATATGAAATATCATCTTTTTAAAAATCCCTCAAATAATATTAAGTCATAAAATGCCTTCCATGGTTTGACACTTGTCAAGGCTTAGACCGTCCAATTGTAGGTTCTACCAAAGCAGGGTGCGATAGACTATCTTAGTTAGATAGGGTGTACAATAGTGTTATCGACATGTTGTAATGGTTAGACTTAAATAGGATGTCAAAATGGTTTTGGGCTTATCGCATTGAATGGGATAAGTTGGGTCATGTGAATTTCAATCTCATAAAATTTACATATGTAATTGAAAGTTCATACCTAAATAACTAAATTTTGAGTGTCATGCTATAGCTGACTCAATATTTGGTGAAATATGGGTCTTATTCCACTAAGAAACTTTGTTTTAAAATGGTTTTCAAATTAATATTTAAGGGTTATTAATTTGATAAAATAGTGGAAGCATATAAAATAGCTTATATAAAGATAATTGACTTTGCATACTTTTGTATGTAGATCATGACAACAAACAACACAACCTTACAATCGATTCTTAAAAAAGGTAAACTGAATGCCATAAACTTACCATAACTTAAGAATTGTTCTTAAGAATGAAAGGAAGTTATATGTAATTGATGAACCAATCCCTAATGAACCTGCTTGATGCTCCAAGAGCTGATAGGAATGCTTTTAGTAAGCATAAAGAAGAATCTTTGGATGTCACTTGCATCATGCTTGCCACCATGGATCCTGAGCTTCAGAAGCAAATGGAAGACATGGAGGCATCCGATCTAATCGCACGCCTCAAGGAAATGTTCCAAGAACAGGCAAGGCAAGAGAGGTTATACAGTCACACGAGAATTGAATTCTTGTAAAATGGCTCCAGATAGCTCCATGAGCGCACATGTACTCAAGATGAATAGCGATATTCATAAACTTAAGAAGCTTGGTTCTCCAATTGCTGGGGAGTTGCCTATGGATATGATCCTAGGCTCTTTACCTCCTAGCTATGATCAATTTGTGATGAATTATAACATGCACAAAATGAATAAGTCTATTATGGAATTGCATGGGATGCTTAAGGAAGTGGAACAAAACATTAAAACAAATAATAATGTTTTGTTAGTTCAAAAGGTACAGGGTAAGAAGAGAAAAGCCAATGGTAAGGGCAATGGAAAAGCAAAGACCAAAGCAAAAGGTCCAAATCCCAGCCTAAGGCTAGACCACCCAAGGAAGGGGTTTGCTTCTTCTGCAATGAACTATGTCATTGGAAGAGGAATTGCAAGCTATCTTGGACGATCTGAAAAAGAAGAAGCGTAGTGAGACTACTACTTCAGGTATTTATGTTATACAAGTTAATCTATCTACTTCTATATCATGGGCATTAGATATAGGATGTGGATATCACATTTGTATAAATGTGCAGGGTCTAAAGCAAAGTAGAAAGTTGGCTAAAGGTAAAGTGGACCTACGCATGGCACATGGAGCAAGAGCCACTGCATAAGCCGTAGGAAATTTTGAATTAACTTTGCCTTCTGGACTTATTTTGGTTTTAAATAATTGTTATTATGTGCCTGCTATTAGCAATAACATTATTTTGGTCTCATGTTTGGATAAAGATGGTTTTAGATTTATTATTGAGAATAATACAATCTCCATCCATCGTAGAGACATCTTTTATGGTCTTGATCATTTGATGAATGGGCTCTATGTTCTAAACTTTGATAAATCTGATAATAAGTCCACTTATAACATTAATACCAAAAGGTTTAAATATAATAATTTGAATCCAACTTACTTCTGGCATTGTCGCTTAGGACACATTAACAAGAAATGCATATCAAAGTTTCATCAAGATGGGTTTTAAGATTCATTTGATTTTGAATCATATGAATCATGATCTTGTTTAATAGGTAAGATGACAAAGACTCATTTTACTGGACAAAGTGAGAGAGCTACTGACTTGTTGGGCCTCATACATACAGATGTATGTAGACTATTGAGTTCACCTGCTAGAGAAGGTTATTTGTACTTCATTACTTTTACTTAAGACTTTAGTAGTCTGGATATGTGTACCTAATGAAGCATAAATCTGAATCTTTTGAAAAGTTAAAAATATTAAAAAATGAAATACAAAATCAACTCAATAAAAATATTAAAATACTTCGATTATATCGAGGTGGTGAGTATTTAAGCCAAGATTTTTTTTAATTATCTTAGGGATTGTGGCGTAATCTCACAATTAACTCCTCTAGGAACACCACAATGGAATGATGTTTTTGAATGGAGAAATCTAAATTTATTAGATATGGTTTGATCAATGATGAGTCAGATGGGGATATCCCCTAGAAACCACTGCATTTATATTAAACAGGGTTCCATTAAAATTGATTGAAAAGATACCATATGAGTTATGGAATGGGAAACGTCTTAGTTTGTCTTTTCTAAAGATATGGGGAGGTGATGCATATATCAAACGTCAAGTGTCTGACAAATTAGCACCCAAATCTGATAAATGCTTGTTTGTGGGATATCTAAAAGAAACAAAAGGATATTACTTCTACAATCGATCTGAGAACAAAGTGTTTGTTGCTCATAATGGTCACTTTTTAGAAAGAGAATTTGTCTCTAGAGAAACTAGTGGGAGTAAAATACAACTCGAAGAAGTTCGAGATACACAAACTGATACAATACCTTAGATGGATGTTTGATCAGACTCACAAATAGATGCTGAGCCTAAACCACTAGCTGAAGGCCTGCATAGATTTGGCAGGATTCATCATGAGCCTGAGAGATATGGATTTCTCATCACTGACAATCATGATGTAATGCTTATAAATCAAGAGACCCACATCTTACCAGGAAGTAATAAAGGGCCTTGAATCTAACAAATGGTTAGTAGCCATGAAATCAGAAATGCAATCCATGTATGATAATCAAGTTTGGAATTTGATTGATTCACCTGATGGTGTTAAAACAATCGGGTGTAAATGCGTTTTCAAGAAGAAAACCAACATGGATGGTAATGTAAGCCCTTGTTTTCTTAGCAATCTGAACTCGGTTTCGGAAATTTGAAACCGAGAGCCGAAACCCTAAAAGAATACCCCTTGACCATTGGACTTGGAAACCTTATGTCCAGCAATCCTGAGAACAAAACCCTGGAACAATAAAAATGAGTTAGTTCTAGAATATAGCCTTAAATAATTTATCGAAACATAAAAGGTCAGAATTCGGAACAATTCATTCGTTTTGGACCCGATCGGGATCTGCTCTCGAAAACCGATCATCGGGACTCAAAAGTAGAAAATTAATATATAAGACTCGTTAGAACCGAGATTTAATAAGGAATTAAAAAATATATTTATAATAATTTTGCGGGTTATAAAAACTACAGTTATAGCCCTTTTATCGTATTTTCATTACTACCAGTAATTTATTTTTTTAATCAACTTTTTGATTTCTTTCACATTATTCATCAAGTACAACCACTCATACCCTATTCTTACATCCTTATAACCCATTCTTACAATTTTACATCATTTCCTTACAAGTTTACCTTTTCAATATATTTTCTTACTTAATTCACTTATTAAAATTGAATTTTATTACACAAAATAAATTCAAAACTCTCTCTCTCTCTCCCTCACTTGGAATCAGTCCCCCCCCCCCCCCCCCCCCCCCCCCCCCCCTCCCCTCACATTCACTCTCTCATTTGTTTGATTTTTTTAATAAATTATTCATACAAAACCCTAATTTACTTTCCTATATAATATCTCTTTCACCTTTTACCTTTCACCTTTCACTTTTCACTTTCTCACAAATCAAACTTTGGAAAGTTTTTCTTTCCTCTCCTTCTCCATCTTTATCGTGAGCCTTCTTTCACACACACACAAAAAAAAATTTTTTCTTTTAGTTTCCTTCTCTAAACACTAAATAGGTAATAGATCTTGACCCTACCACTATAAAAACATGTAATGGCAAGGTCATACATGTGTAGTTCCACCAAAAATCCCCATGAGCTTTATGCTAGGGATGTGGAAATACTAAAATATGATATCCTTGCTATCACAATGTGTAGATCTTGCTATTAAAGTTAATATACTAGTATTTTGCTATATTATTGTTATATATTGTTCTTATGGAAATTTTATGCTTACATTTTCATTTTTACTCTCCCCTACATATTGTTCATGTTGCATTTATATCCATAGCATGAGTATTATAGTAAATCTATTTGTTTAGAGTAGTTAAAATGACATAGTTACTTGTTTTACATGCATGAAAGACTTGCTACATGATAGTCTTAATGAAGGTGTTGTTAAAACTCAAGATCTATTTTGTTTCTATCAAAAAGTGATTTTGAAAATTCAGATCTTGAGAAAGAACCATTTAGAAAACCTATTTTCCCACTTCAAAATGAAGATCTTACATGTAAAATGAAGAGCTTAGGTAATAGGTATCATAAATGAGTGACTTTTATAAGATGAGCTTAGTTTTACTAAGAGACATTTTCAAAACAAGAAAAGGGGTACAAAAGTTAAGTTAGATCTATGTTTCAACATCAACAAAAATGTTAAAATTCGTAACTACGGTGAAATGCCAAGAAAACACCTATTTTCCAACCCTAAAATAAGAGTTTTATTAAAGAAATAAAAGCCTTGAGGAGTAAGTTTGATTAGAACCTAATTTTAGAAAGATTAAATGAGTTTTTCACAAGAAATAATCTCAAAAACAATTTCCCAAATTTCAGATCTGAAAATGATCCCCATTTAAACACCTATTTCCAAATATCACAATAAGAATATTAATAGGAAAATAGGAGCCTTAGGGAATAGATATAATAAAGACTTGATTCCTATAAGAATAAATGTGTTTTATCAAAATATAAACCTAAAACAAAGGAAAGGTTTCCAAACTTGGATCAAACAATATTTTCATTTCCTAAAATGGTGTAAAATTCGTCACTAGACAAGACCCATATGTAAACATCTATTTTCCAACCTTTAAATAAAAAATTTTGTTAAGATAATGAAAGTATTAGGTATATAGGTCATCAAGGCTTTCTCCTAGTAAGAATATGGATGATTTTCAAAGAAATAAAACTAGTTTTTCCAACCAAGTGTTTTTGAAACTGTTGCAAAGTAAAAGTCCTCCAAAAATTCTTTTTAATAAAAAAATCATTAAGTAATTATATGTAGATAGCTCATATCATGTCATTCATGATCATAACTTGTAGATATTACATGCACATATAATATACTTGATTGAAATAATGTAAATTTCACAAAATAATTTCGAAAATGCAAGTTTTAGCTACTGATTAGATCTGATCCGAGTATTCTAAGGCCTAAACGTTTTCAAAACTTAAGAACAACATCATAAATAGATAGGTCTTTCGAAGTAGATAGAAATCGATATCTTATTTGCGAAATTCCAAGTTAAAATGACCAAGTTATGACTGTTTTAAGTTGGAGTTTCTATCTACCACGGAAATTATGAACTCAAGAGTTTTGTTTAATAAGTTGGAATTAGTTATGGTATGAAATACTCATTTGGATATTTCTTTCATTCAGATGGTTTTGAATTGGAGGAAAATTCTTGTTTCTGGATCGCTACCATTAGAGACCGGTATCCATAGTCGAATGAGTTCACTGTCTTTAAATTATATGCTTATGATTGTGCTTGTAATGATAGTGTCATTAGATTTAGGGCAAGATAAAATTGGGATGTGCAAGTGAATTTTATTTTATTGAATCGATGATAAGAATATGGAAATGGAATTGTTGTAAATATTTGTATGATTTAGTATAGAATTGAAGTGTCTGCAATATCTATGATCGCCTATACATCGTTAATTAATATGCCATGATCTTATAATCAAATTGACCATGCATACCATATGTTGAGTCACATTGCATTTGTTATTATACCTTTGTGGGAAGAAGGCATAATAGCTGGGTAACGAGGGGCCTGTAAACTCAAATGTTGACATAATGGCTAGAATTAAAATGGTAGTAGTGTAGGCACTTGTATTAACTACAGAATTGTGAGTGGGTGAGCACCTGAATCAACTACAATGTAAATGAGAAAAATTGAAATTTATGGTCATGTGGGCCTGAAACTAACCCCTAATGGAAGGCATAAATCCATTCAACATAAGACTCCTAGAAAGTCTTATGTATTGTATGCTCATGTGCTTGTGCAATTTATATGGTTGTCTAATATAACTTGCTTGCCTTATTGTTTGATGAAGTATTTAATTTTGGAAGTGAAACTCACTAAGGTAGCGTAGCTTATACTCCTATAGTTTCTTTCTGATGTAGTTCCCGTACATATGGCTGCGTCCCCGGACTTGGCCTAATCATGTAAAGTGATGGTAGGAGTATTTTCCCATTAGAGGTTTATGATTAGTTATGTATAGCTTTTCATAGTGTACCTTAAATGATCAGGTTTTACTTAAAAGGTATTTTGTTTAGCAAGGGAATGCCCCTTAGTATTTTGTAACTAATCATGAGATATCTTTGGTTTATGTTTTTATGTTTACCTTATCAAATTGAACTATCTATCTCCAACTGTTTATGTATTCTATTGTCGTAAGGGAATGCCTTGCATACTAACACAAGACTTTTGAATGACTATTGGTAGTGATTCTTAAGTCTCGTTTAGCATGCGGCGAACTGTTACGTTTAGGATACTATTTGGGCATGACAGGTAAAGTGCATACCTACAAAGTACGATTAGTTGCAAAAGGTTTTAAACAAACTCATGGTATAGATTATGACGAAACCTTTTGACCTGTAGTCATGCTTAAGTTTGTTGGAATTCTTTTTGCTATAGCTGCGTATTATGACCATGAGATATGGCAAATGGATGTTAAAATAGCCTTTTTGAATAGTAGCCTTATTGAGGAAGTGTACATGACATAACCTGAGGATTTTGATAGTCCAGGAATTCACATAAGATTTACAAGCTTTAGAGATCCATTTATGGATTAAAGCAAGCATCTCGGAGTTGGAATCTTCGTTTTGATGAAGCAATCAAATAGTTTGATTTTGTCAAGAATGAATATGAACCTTGTGTTTACAAGAAAGTTAGTAAGAGTGCAATAGTTTTCTTGGTGCTTTATGTAGACGACATATTGCTCATTGGAAACGATATTCCTTCATTACAAAATGTCAAAACATGGTTAGGAAATTGTTTCTCAATGAAAGACTTAGGTGAAGCCACCTATATTTCAGGCACCAAGATCTATAGAGATAGATCTACAAGGACCATTAGCCCAATTCATAGTGCATACATTGACAAGGTACTAAAAAGATTTAGTATGAAAAATTCAAAGAGAGGATTTCTTCCAATGTCACATGGAATTTAATTGAATAAGACTCAATGTCTTGCTTCAAAGGAGGAATGAGAACACATGAGTAGGATTCCATATGCTTCTGCTATTGGTTCCATCATGTATGCCATGTTATGCACTTGACCAGATGTCACTTATGCATTAAGCATCACAAGTAGGTATCAGTAAGATCCAGGTGAGAGTCACTGGATAGCAGTAAAAAACATTCTAATGTACTTAAGAAGGACTAAGGATGTTGTTTTGACATATGGAGGACAGGAAACTAATCTTGTGGTGAATGGTTACACATATGCCAGTCTCCAGTTTGATTCAGATGATTTCTTATTGCAATCTGGTTATGTATTTTGTTTGAATAGAGGTGCTATAAGCTGGAAGAGTTCTAAACAAGACACATTTGCATATCCTACCATAGAGGTAAAGTATATAGCAGCATCAGATGCAGCTAAGGAAGTAGTTTGGATCAAGAAGTTCATTACTTCTTTTGGAGTTGTTCCTAACATTTCAAATCCAGTGGACCTCTATTGTAACAACAATAAGGCCATTGCACAGGCTAAGGAACTAAGATTACACTAGCGATCCAAACACATACTCAGTTGTTATCAGCTCATTCGAGACATTATCGATAGAGGAGATGTTAAGATATGTGGAGTACATACAAATGACAATATTGCAAATTCAATGACTAAGCCTCTTCCCTAGTCTAAGCATGATAGTCATACTAGAGTATTAGGGGTTGAACTTATGTTTAACTAGGCTATGTGGATTCTATGTCATTTGAATATTTATCTTTATTATATAAGTCATTTTTTTATTAAAGTTATAATTGGCCTTCTTACTTTGATGAAATTTATTCCTTGAATAATTAGTTATTTCTTATGTTGTTAAAGTATGTGACGTTAATAGTAAAACCAGTATGTGACTTTAATAGTAAAACCATAAGGCGAGAAATAATTTTATTCTAAATCATCCCTAATTGTTCATTATATGGAATAATAATGAACTAAGACTAGTATGTTGATTGAATGATGGTTACATATTACTAATCATGGATATAAGATATTGATTCAACACATAGATACATGTAAAAGTACATTATATTGGAATGACCAACTATGAGAATACTATATGGATCAATATGATAAGTATTTCTCATTACAGTGTTGTTTTAGTCCTTTTACCTGATGACACCATGGATTCTTACATAGCAAGTTTCATGTTTTAACTCAGTCCTTTATCATCTTTAATCGGATGATTATAAGACTTTGCTTAGATATGGAATAAGTTATGTGGAGGAATGTGAGTGCTTGTGAAGGAATTTGTTCCTCTCATTAGTTTGAGAGAGATATCTTTTGGGCCTCTTGAAGAGTAAGATTGAGAAATGCATAGCCATGCTCGAATGAACTGATAAGGAGTTATCAATATCATTCGATTAAGTTAGTCAAACTTTGGATTCAAGAAATATGTGATTAAACAGTGTATTGATCCATACCTTATGTTTGATCATAAGATATTGTGTGACAAAGAGACTAAATAAATGACTATTAATAGGTAAAATCGATCACCGATCTTCACTTAATTTAGGTAGGCATAATGTCTTACTAGAGACCAATTATGTCTTGTAGGCTTAAAAGGTATTTAAGGGCTACTGCCAACATTAAGTGAACCTATAGGGTCGCACACAAAGAATGAATCAATCAATCGGATTGTGGGTTATTTTAATAAGCCCATAAGGAATTATCTAGGCCTAATGCAAGTAGGATTGGTAGTGATGTGCCCTAGGCTACATGGATACTATTTAATTATCTATTAATCTTAATAAGATTAAGATTAATAAATAATTATTAATTACAATTGTTATTTTATAAGAAGTGTATCATTTGAAATTCTTAATAACTTATGTGTTTTTTGGAATTCCTAATTACCTTTGAAATCCCTAATAAAACTGAGGCAGTTGACTATGACACAATTTTCTATAAATAGAACATAGTGATCTACCCTAGGATTTCAACAGACGTTTATTGTCACATTAGAATTACAAAAAAACTCTGTAACTCAAAAGAGAGAGACGCTATTGAGAGAGATTCCCAAAGATTTGGAATTGGTCCAACATGCTAGCATACGATTAGAGATCTGATTGGAAATTCATTCGTATGGATGCAGTAGAGGGTGTTTACATTTGCAACATCTCATATCCGAATTTCCAAATTCTAAAGCATTAAGAAGGTAATTCGATATGCTCTAATTTGATTGAATCACATGGATCTGCTTGGGATTTAAGTTTTTAAAATAAAAATAATTTGTATTCTGCTGCCAGATCCATTTTTGGATCCTTAAATTCCCTGCATAAAGTACTTGCCAACGTATCAATAGAAGGAATTTTTTCATATTGCTGCTGTGCTTATACTCTTGTTGCCATCTTTCCTTTCCCCGAATGAGAGCCATTACCCTTAGGTTTAACTATACAATTTGTTATTTGGTGTCCTCTTTATTTACAGTAGGCATAGAAGATAGGTTGTAATTCTGGATTCCTGCATTCATAAGCTCTATGTCCTTTGCCACAAGCGAAACATGCCTTTAGATTCCATTTACATTATGATAACTCGTGGGGCTCATAACATGTATGGCATATTCTCTCAGGAGTAATTGGAGGAGTGGAATTTTTTTGCTAATAGCCTTGTATTTATCTTCGTGCCCAAGTTTGGCTTCTTTCCTTTACTTGCACTTTCATATCTCCTATAAGAAGTAGATGATGCAGGCCTTTTTCCTAAAAATGCAGCTCGTTTGTCTTTCTATGTCTTGTTCTCATTGAAAATTTGTTCCACTAACTTCACCTTGGCGATTACATCGATTAATTTGGAAGTTGGAATATCTTAACTTTGCTTTTGATTTCCAAAAGTAATCCATTCTGAAACTTTTGGACTTTCATTCTTTCATGGTTGTATCCTTTGCTAGTAAATTTCAGCAACCTACAAAAATCGGGGTGATATTCATCAATAGTCTTACTCCCTTGCCTCAAACTTAACCATTCAAAAATCATTTGTTCTCAAACTATGGTTAGGAAGTATTGTAGGAAGAAAGCTTCTTTAAATCGAATCTAAGCAATAGGCCTCACAAGATTCTTGCTTGCAAGTTTCCACCAATTATAGGCATCTTTCTTTAGCATATAAACTATTAAATCCACTTTCCTGTTTTTAGGCACTTCATAAGCAGCAAATGCTTTCTTCAATTCTTCTATCCAATTCCCTGCAGTTGCTGGATTTAAAACAGTCCCATCAAAATCTGGTACTAGTCTGAAAATTTCATGTAATTTGACCTGATCATTTCGTTCACCCATTTGTACATTATCCCCTTGCCCAATAACCTGTGGGTTATATTGTTGCATTAACTATTGTTGTTACTAGTACATCATATGCTAATACTGTTGCATTATGGCAAACATATCTTGAAATATGGTGTACATTGTATTTGGATCTCCCATAGATGCTTGAGGCATTTGTGGGAATGATGGCATCTATCATGGTTTCAGATTCTAAGCCGTAGATGCTGATGCTGGAGAAGGAGTATTAGTAGAAGCTAGATTAGAAGATGAAGTAGGGGCTACAATAGTCGACGGAGGAGGTAAGGAGGCATATTCTCTCTTTCTGGCTGTTGTCAACTCTATCTTCTTGATCTGTCCATCTTTACAAATACACACACCATATATCTACAATATAGATAACAAGTTATAAATTATTCCAATGAAATTCATTTAGATTCATTTTACTATTAATTAAGGTAAACAATCAAGTAATACACCTCATTCAATCAAAATCTTAATTTTCCTCTACATAACTCGCTGCATCTAAGGTTAAGCTAACTTCTATTATTTCACATTGAACATGCAATTGCATAAACATTGCTTTGATATCACTCTGTAAAGACCCGACATGTACTATATCAAAATTTTACATGCCAAGTCCACAACCACATATAATACATGAATATATTATATGTAAGGTTGTTCAAAAGGGAGGAGTTTATGCTCATTACTTAATCAATATGTTATTATACATAACTTTACAAACACTACTCATTTAAGAGTAGATAACTTTATATGAACACTTAAAATAGTACCATCATCCCTGGCACTTCAAGGATTCCAAAATCAAACTTATAATTTACATTATAGAAAAAAATTGGGTACTTTACATAACAAAATATAGGCTTATGAGTAAGTTGTAGTCTATACTATTACATTGCACAAACAAGGTCTTATACAAGTCTTCTTTCAGGGAAACAATATGAAGTTGTTCAGCATACTAATCATCCTATTCATATAGAAAAACCTCTCAATCCGTACCATATCATAAGTCATCATAATACTCATCATCATCATTACATATAGAGGAAAAAGTGAGTCAGGGGCTTAGAATACAACAACATAAACAAATACAAAGTGACACACAATCTTAACTAATAGAATACAACAAACTGTGGAATTATTTATCTTTGTTTAAGAAAAACATTTCAACACTGGAGTATTTAAACTCCGATTGCAATCTTTGGGGATTTGAGGTCCTGAGTAACAACAGCTGCTCAAGGAGTTGAGATAAACAGCTTAAATACTTATATCTCTTACATAACTTTACAAATAATAATCTTATCTTGGGTTCACAGCCATTACTCAACTTTACTTAATTTAATCTATAATATCACCTAGCTCAACCGGTCCCATAAATGTGAACTAAATCATATTATTTCCTCTTAAGAATAAGCAAATGTTACACTGATATCGTTCCTCTTTGATTACCTACTGAACTACCTATGAAAGTCATTACATCATGACATATCATTTCATATAAAATACGTTAATCCATAATGAAATATTAAGTCACTTGATATTCATTAAATTTAGGTAAATTTCACATCACCTCATAGTCTCATCTTCATCTGTATACAAATATACATATCACATTCCACTATTCATTCATTTATTATTATTATTTTTATTTGAATAGTAGCAGAGGATTTTTCATGCCCATGAAAAAGGCTACGATGGATATCACAGGCATCATCGTGGCCATGATCTTGGGCCATAATGTATGATATTTCCTTGTCACGCCCATGATAGGAGATTATACCCCCCCTATTATGAACGTGATGTAGGTCGTGCTAATCAATATGCCCATGATTGTTTTGTAAAAATTTTTCAAAAGCATCTGAGGAGATCACTGTCCATGTAACGACCGTAATGTAACTCATGTCACTTGTCAAAAAGAGATAACAGGAGATAACAGCCTTCACAACGGCCATTATCAAGGCTATTTCACATTTAAGAAAGCACTTAAAGTACATCAGGGGGCAAGCTATAGCCATGAGCATCAAGAAAATATGGTTTCAAGAATGTAACGGCCCCGCACACGCTTGTGATGAACAAGGTATTGATCCTTTGATATTTGATTCAAAATTTTTGAAGTCCTATATCTTCTAGCTTCTTATCAAGATGTTATTTTTTTTCTTTGTAAGAAAAAAAAAACATGTTGGAACTAACTTGTAAACACAATATCAAACATTATCAAGGTTACTTATACTTATATGTTTATATCACATGCATATGTACAACAATCTTAAGCTAGAAGCATAAATTCATCATTCATGCTTGTTGAACTCCATGATCAATCTAATTACTAAAGTCCTACTCATTTATCATTAACAACATCAATACACACATCAAGTCATCATAAAATCAAAATTCATTTCTTCAAATACCTAGAATACATATGCTTATTTACATATCTAGTTCAACATACTTGTTGGCTTATCATTAATTTGTTTAAGGCATCAAAGTTCTATTCTTATGCAACATCAACATCAAGCAAAATCAAAATTAAACAAAACATCTAAGTAATCAACTTTACTTACTTTTATAGATACTAAAATCAACTAAACTTCACTTCCCTCTTTCTTAGCTTAAATTCTTACTTCTACTTGTTTCTTAGATTGATTCCTTATTTAGAAACTTATGGGATAAAGTTTGAGGAGTTTTTATGGTGGAATTTTAGTTTGTGTGTGTTTGGGAAGATGATAGAAATGAAAGAGAGAGAGACGATGGCTTCGGGTCTACTTTTGGATATGATATTTTGGTTACATTTTGACTTTTGGGAAACTTAGAAGGATATAGAAGATGCTTAGACATGGACTTAGGCTATGTGTGTGTGAGCTTAGGTTTGAGTTTAAGAAGAGAGGCTTTGGGCTTTCCCAAGAAAATTTGCAGCAAAAAAGGCCTCTTAATTTATCACAAATAATACACATCATACTTCACTACAATTACCTAATTACACCAACACATTTTAATCAAATTTTTACACATTTCAATACTAGTAATTTATCATATCATCACTTAAAATTATTATGACTTAAATTATATTAAATCACAAAATCAACAAACAAACTTATATATATACAATTTAATTCAGTATTTTAGGTTTAGGTTATTTCACAGACCTAGTGGGTGCATAGGTAGGGACCCGCTTAGCTCCTTATCAGGGCGGTACTAAGTCCTATATTTTGGGAACCAAACCCTGGAGATGTCTACCTAAGTCCATCCCTTACCCCCAGTCCCCTCTCTCTCACTTCTAGTATTTTCCATTTTTCTTTTTAATGAGAAAACCTAGGGGTAACGGCCATCACATTTTTACTGTCTATCTTTAGCTTAATTGGTATCATTACTATGTTTTGTTGTATATCTTTAACATGGGATCTTTCACAGGAGTGTGGATTTCATTTTGCAATCATCTGAGAATTTATTCCAAATCCTTGTTCCTATTTTTGTCTAAAAGATGTGTTGATTTTCATTTGGATCTTTAGATTTTTTTTTTTTTTGGATGTCACTTATCAGTATTATATATACTTGTACTCCAATATATTTCGATAAATGAAATTGAATTCTATAGGAAAAAGAAGAAAAACACATCATATTCGCTAAAAACCTAAATTCCTTTCTCATTTCATGTGTTTTAGTTTTCTTGGCTATGGTTTATAGACTATTAGAGAATTGTAGTAATACTTTAAGTTGGATTGCCTTATTCTCTATTTTATGTATTTAATTTTCTCCATCTTAATCTTAGAGAATATATCTATATTATATATATACATAATGTCTAGAATTTGTACAAGCGTGTATTGATAGACAATCCCCAACGATAATGCAGAAAATAGGCATATATACAGCCCATGGAGGCACTGATTTTTGTTTTGGAATCTACGCTATAATATTCCATAAACAAAGTGAGATTTCGAAATATGAAAGTGACACCAAAAGGACCGTCATCTTTCTATGGATTGCAGATGTAGAGTAGAGGTCTCGTCCAAAGGACATCTGGCCCATCCTCAAAAAGAGAGAATCAATGCTTTCAACAAAACGATTCCTTTTTTGGCCTAAAAAAAAAAAAACGATGACTTTATTCTTAAAAAAAAAAAAAGCACTAAACGATTGTTTGGCCAAAATAAAAAACATTAGAAAAAAAAAAAAAAACGATTAAAAGCTAAAAGAATAACACTGCGTGCGGCGCACAGAACATATTTCTTCAATTTATAGCAATTACATTTATGTTGACTTAATGGAAACGCCGCAATCATCTCAGCCTTTTTGTCTATCCCAGCTTACGCTTGCTTAACAGCAAATGTTAAGAGTTCGTTAACTAAACGACTTAAAAAACAAAATTTTCACTTTCTCCTCTATTTTTATTAATGGAGTTATGCAGATAAACCACAAACCTTTTAAAAAATTTATTAAATGACTGTCTTTAGAAATTCGTCAATAAAAAAAATTTTTAGGAAGTTGCTTAACACAAAAATTAATATTATATGGTATATTAACTAACCCTTAAATAATTTATAATTAAAGTTGCTCTAACTAATAATAGATTCTTGTCACCTTTGCCCATAATATCTACTTTTTCTTTTGTTTTTTTTGGGTTAACAACCCCATAATATCAATTTCGGGAAAAAAGAAAAGAAAAAAAAAGATAATGAATTTCATCGGGACGATTTCCAATGCACCAATTTGTTTCTTTTCATATTTAATCTCTTTTTTTTTTTTTTTCCTTTTTGAATCATTACTTTTACGTCTTCCTAAGGATGGGAATGAATCCAAGATTATTCCACCGGAAGATCGGTTTTGATTTGGTATCTCAACTTTTAATTTTATCAATTTAAGATCTATAGTTTTAATTTAATGTTCCTGTTAACAAAAAAAGGTTAATATTATTTTACTTTTTTATATTTTAATATCTATACTTTAATTTTAATTGTATTTTTGTGTTTATATTTTAATTTTATTGCACTCAATGTCCATTCATTAATTATGTTATTAAAAATTGATATTTTACTTTTTTAAGTGATATATTATTTTAAAAATATTAAAAAAGTTATGCATTAATTCATTGAAGATTAATTTTAGATTTTAACTGTGTATTATTTTATGTTAATGACAAAAATGGTATTTGAACTTTTCCAAAAAAAACAATTAGGTACCTGAAGTTTAATTTTCAATATTTTGGCATCTGAACAAAATTTTCACTGACATTTTTCATACCTTAAGTTTAATTTTGATAATTTTAGTATGTGAATAAAGTTTTTTTTTTTTTACTTTTTTTCTACCTGTAATAAGTTCAATGAAGTATGAAAAAAAATTCATAAAAGATTTATTGCAATACAAAATTTGTCAAAGCTAAACATCAAGCATGAAAAATGTTAATGAAAACTTTATTCAGATACGAAATTATTCAAAACTAAATTTTAGATATTTAATTGCTCTTTTTGCGAAAGTTTAGGTACTATTTTTATCACTATCCCTATTTTTTCTTTTTAGAAATAAAATAAATTATTTATATATGATTAGTTTGACCATAAATAATTTTTTCACATGTAATGTTTGATTTTTATAAAATCTTACCTCACCAGAATATTCGTAATATTAAATTTAATTTGAAAGGTAAATGTTAAATTTGATACTTAAACTTTATATAAAAAATTAATTTAGTATTTAAGCTTTGAAGTGGTCAATTTAATACTCAATTAAATTTTTTGCGACTATTTTTACTGCCTCCTTAACATCATTTTCTCTATTTGTAAGCATAGAATAAGCAACATATTATTGAATTTTTACTAATATGTCTAACAATGTCTTCTATGATAGGAAACTAATCAAATGTTGCAAGTGAGAAAAAAAAAAAGAGTCATGAAGTCTTTGATTAGGTATTAAATTGACCACTTCAAAACTATACTTTTGTACAAAGTTTTTTTACTTTACTTTTTTTTTTTTTTTTGCCATAACTTTTGTTTAAAGTTAATATGTTAAATTTGATAATTTTTCATATTTGGAAATAAGATCGTATTACATGTTCCAAGATAACATGGTTATCTTATAACATTAATTTCTTAGGGATAATGGTAGGCTAAATGCCTGCACTTTTAATTTTTAGCAATTTAGTTTCTCATCTTTATATTTTGACAAATTAGTGCTCGTACTTTTAATGTATGTGCATTTTTAGTGTCTCTGCATATTTGACGGACATTCAATTTGATGATAGGATAATAACATGTCAAGTTTTTCTACTTTTAATTTTTGCCAATTTTTTTACAGCTTAGTATCGCATCTTTATATTTTTGCAATTTTTTGCTAAGTATCTGTCATTATCCTATTACCAAAATAAATGTTAGTAAAATGCACATTCTTTAAAAGTACGAATACTAATTTGCCAAAATCTAAAAATAGAACACTAAATTACAAAAAATTGAAAGTACATGTACTTAGCCCAACTTTACCACAATTTTTAAACTTGCTAAATAGTATACCTTTATATATTGTAATATTGCCTTAGTTTTTTTTTTTTTTTGTAGTGTCATTAAAAAACCCTTATGAAATTATTCAAAATGTCTCCCATCGATCTTGGAATTGACATATTTATATTGACTAACCTATGTGCTTGGATTGAGGGAGTATTTTGTCAATAATCTCACAAAGAACTTTTTTAGGACACTACAAAAGAAATTATAAACAAATGTTATAATATATAAATGTGTATTATTCAATAAATTTGAAAATTCATGTTATAAGTTAAATGAGACTTGATTTACAATTATGACCTTTTTTTAAATTTTGCTTACTCTATTTTATCTTTAAACACATAGGAAGATCTTGTTTTGTATAAAATTGATGTTGAGAGTTTTTTTAGTAATATAACATTTTATAAAAATTGAACATTACATGTGAAAAATTATTTACAATTCAAACTTATTATATATAAATAATTTTTCTTTTATTTCTAAAATAATATATTGGTTAAAAATCTAAAATTAATTTTCAATGAATTAGTACATAACTTTCCTTTAATTTTTAAAATAATATCACTTGAAAAAAGTAAAATATTATTTTTTAATAAATTAATTAGTGAATAGACACTATAGTGCATCAAAATTAAAGTATAAACACAAGAACGCAATTAAAACTAAAGTACATGTAGTGTAACAGTGTTAACTTTTCCGTTATTGGTGACCCTAAATTAACACTAACTTGAAACTATAGGTATTTAAGCGCTAAAAGTAAAAGTTTAGACACTAAGTTATCAAAAAATAAAAAGTACAGGCACTTCTACTGCCTTTATCTCTTGATTTTTGCATTACTTAGTTATAAGAATTTTGCATATGCCTAACTTTTTGTATTAACAAATATCTAAATACTTAGTATGCCCCCCTTTTCTTTATAAAAAAAAAAAGTGGTTTTAGAACTCTTGCTAATACATAAATTCTTTAAATCATGAAAAAAGATTTTTATATTAAATAAAATATTAAAATAGAAAAGGTATTTTACAAATCTTATAATCACAAATCCATATACTGAGGTGGAAATTTGCATTCTGAATATAAAACATATATACTATAGCAAATACATAATTTTTTTTTTTTTTGGGCTAGAGAAGTGAAATTCACTCATTGAAGCATAGATCAAAATAAAAGTACATATAGTATTGACATATTACCTTAAAAGAAATGAGAATTCGAAAACTCGATAAAAAAATGGATACATTTCCTAAGTAAAAATGGGTTACAATAACCAAGAAATGAGTCCTGCGTGATTGTGGAAACAAATCCAACACTCTAGCTATGCAATGGCAAATTAAAAAAAAAAAAACTATTGAAAGAAAACCTAGATCTGAAAATGACTCTATTCATATTTTTATTTGTTGATGGAGAACCGATTACAAACCTTTAGATCTGAATTAAGATGTCCTCTTATTAAGACAATCGTACAACGAAAAATGTGGTAGCACCAATCGAGTTAGGGCAGATAGCCAAAATGTGAGAGAGAGAGAGAGTTGCACATATTATGACTTACATGTAATTAAATTTTACTAATTGATATGTTATATGAGAATTCATACAATCTAAAATGTCATAATCACAAAAGGAAAATACTTATTTGAATTTTTTTTAAATCGAAAACGAAATTACCATCATATAATCTTCATTAATAAAATTATTAATTCAACAAACTTCATTCCTCACAATTTAAGATTTCATATCACGAATCATGTGATTTTTATCTACATTTATTTATTATTATTCGTATTTTATAATCACTTTACGAAAATCAATAGTTCAAATAAATTAAGCGCTTTGAAGTAACCTAAATAATTTAATCACAAACAATCATGAAATTGTAACTATTGAGCCTTTAGTGGAGGGTATTTTTATCCATCTTGAAATCCCTATAGATACATTACTTATAAATATATTCTCCATAGTAACATATCTTCTTCTTTTAATGAAACTATTAGCTTATATCCTTCCCTCCTAACTTTAATTGCTAACAGATCTATGGTAAGTTGATGTTTCTTTTGTTTTAGTACCTATCCTAACTAGACAAATACACAAATAATAGGATTTTGGTGTTTAGGTATTAAAAGCAACAATTTCTAGAGAGGGTAGTGCATTCTTAGAAATCATTGAGAAGTTTTAACGTAAATTTTTGTTTTTCATTGAAGGAAATGGGTTGGGAAATGTATTTTGACATAAAATTTTTTCAATTCATGTATTAAAGTGTAGAGACCATTGAAGGAATTCTTGAAGAAGAGGGAGATTAAACAATTACAAGCAATTAATACTGTGATTCTTGAACCCTCTTTGAATTCTTTATGTGGTTAGTGGTTTAGAATGTAATAAAATAGAAGAAACAAAGTAATAGTGTATGTTTTAAGAAGAAATCGAAGTTTGATGAGTGTAGAACAGTTATATCAAAGGAAAAGTATGAGAAGTCTTCGTCGGAGCGAACATCGCCTAGAACATGACTTGTGTTCAAGCTTATGTTATATTGTATTATTTTTGTTTTTTAACATGACTCAAACACAACCTGTGTTTGAACTTGTGTTATGCTTCTATTTTAAATATGACTTGTAACAGGACTAGAGCTGAGCATAAGGGCCGTGGCCCACGGGCTAACCTGTTTACCCGCTCAAAAAAGCCAGTTGTGGGCCAAATTTTTTTTCCTGTTTAAATACGGGCCAAAATGGCCCGGCCCGTTTAGCCCACTGGCCAAAGTAAGCTAGCCCATGACGATCTGGCCCAACTCGTGAGCTAATAGTTAAAAAAAAGAGAGAGGAAAAATGTAAGGATAAGAATAATACAATAATATATTTGTGATTATTTAGGATATATTATGGAAGAAAATAGATTAATACATGCATCATAAGGTTTATAATATTTTTTAAGTATATTATTATTGATTTAAATATAATATGATATCTAATAAATTATTTAAAAAACATATTTTCATTTATAAGTAACTGAAATGGTAACAAAATTAATTTTTAATATATACATATATAAAGCCTTGAAATATATAAATATTCTAATTTTTACATAAACTAACATAAAAAAATAAAAAATAAAAAAATTTCATTTGGCCGTGAGCCAAGAAATTTTGGCTCGTTTAAAAGCGGGCCAAAATAACCTGGCCTGTTTAACCCACAGGCCGATGCGGCCCAGCCCGGCCCGGCTCGTTTTCCCATGTCTAAACATGACACATGTTGAACAAGCAAGGAATGAGTTGAACAAATTTCAAGTGCATTTAAAAAAAAAAAAAGGTGAGCTTTAACATGGGACAAATCAATGTTCCAAGTACGTGTATTACCTTGCTTGTTGAATATGCTTTCCAAGTTAGTTAAATTACTGAACTTAAGGTATACTTGGCTTAATAAATGAACATTGCATGTACTTGGCTATGGTTAGTGGACCAAGAGTACTGATGAAGCTAACATAGCAACTCGATGATTTTTGTGCGATACTGTCCCCACATGGAGTTGTACTTGGAGATGACTATGAGCAGATTTATGTTTTTGACTACCCAATATTGTATACAAATATATTATATATAAGTGTATTTGGGATACTAAATTATCCTTATACTATTTGTTGAGCTTAAATTAAAAGATAATAAAATGATTGATTATTGCATTAATAAGTGTTCGCATATGAATATGTTGTCATTTGATATGCAAATTGTTACAGCCATATAGCATGGATAATGGTGCCTATTCTTGCTTCACACTGGAGCAGCAACAACACGGTTACCGCCATAATTGAGCGAAACATCTAAGAGTATTTCCTTTCACCAAGTCTTATTTTGAGGTTATTGAACAATTCTCTTTTCAGAATGCAACAACATTGGAGTTTAGGTGAGAACTAATTACATGGCTCGTGCACATTTGCATCTTATGACCTTCTTGAGTGTAATCATGAATGTGAACAAAGTTTATTTTGCCTGAGATGAAAAAGAAAAGACCATTTTTGCTTTATCTGATAATAAAATATCTGTCTCATTTTGCTTGGTTGTTTTCTATATTTATCTTATATTAGATGGAATGAGTGGAATTATAAGATACAACATCATTTTGACTCAATTTATAAACTTACTGAAAAGAAAACAAAGACGTTCAGTCTAAGACTGGAATTGAACTACAAACCAAATATCATTTACTCAAATCAAGTTGGTTAGAAAAGAAATTAATTTTTGGTTCAATTCAATCTGGTGTAGTTCAGATTTGGTCTTTTTTTTTTTTCCCCAAAACCTTAGTATAAGTATAAGGTCAATCATTTATATTGATATAAACATACAAAGACTTTTTAAGTCGTTGATTTCTTTATTTGACATGTGTTAATCACTAATTTACCTAAAATTAGCTAGTGTATATATTTATGTTAAACACTAATTCAATATTTCATCTAGAGGAAAAAGCTTTCCAACGTCAACATTTTAAAAGGGTGCAAATTTGATATTTCAAAATTTCAAAGCATTTCTAAAGTCTTATAGGTTAAAAGAAATAGAGTTTTAATTTACCAAAAATATTTCATTGAAAAAATTTTACCCAAAATAAATTTACTTGTAATATATAAGATTTATTTTAATAGGGAAAACCATGCTCACTTATATCTAATAATGGCCTAAAAAAGGAAGGAAAGATTAATATCATAATATATCAGATTGCCTTTTGTGTATAAATGTCAGGAGAGATGCAACACTATATGTTGCATGTGCTAGATCGCCGGTAGAGTTAGGGTATAGGAGCACTATAGACCTACAAATGTAAAACTTGGTTAACACTGTGTTGGGGGTTGTTTGGCGTGACCACTTTGTTGCTTAAATCAGTTATAGGTTCTTAGGAGTTCTAAGAAGGATAGCACTAATGTCCTAGAAAAAGAGATTTTTCATACGTTTCATGTGAAGGCCTTTTATATGAGGTGGCCATAATAGAATTTAAGGGACTACACGATATCTTTGTTCCACGTGTTAGATTCCCTAAATTCGTTAGTTGGTCTAATCCACGGAGCGCCATTGTGTTAGGTGCAACACGCAAATGTAATAAGGCTAGGATACAAATATGTTAGGTATGGAGGGTGGCCGAGTGAGTGCAAATTACTTGGGAGATATGGATGTTAGGTCAATGTGGCCCCCCTTGAGGTTAGGATCGCAACCAACTGGATCTTGTTGCCATAGGCCTGTATCCAAGGAGTTGTGGCTGAGGTTAGGGACCTTGGTTACATATGGGAGCCAAGTTCATCATGGAGCTTTTTCGTGAGGCTAGGGGCATTGTATAACCCTCAAGGCCTTCATGGATTGGGCTTCATCGAGGATGTTAGTGGGCTTGGGAGCCTACTAGCCTGGGAATCGCATCATAGCTGAAAATCTCATCAACACTATACAATAAGGAGTTACAATTACCTTAGTTAATGTTTGAATTAGTTCTAAAGAACAATCCACTTTTTATTGAAAGTTATAACACATTACTTCTTAACAAGTGTAATTATAACACCTTTCGATTAGGGTTAAGTGATAGAGGTACTCTACTATACCATATAAGGCACAATGTAATAGATTTAATACCTGAAACCTATTCTATAACAACCTATACCCATTTTGTAAAACCTATTGAAACATGCTGAAACTTTATCTAAGTTAGAAATTGAGTTTAGATAGATTAAATAAATCAAATGAATTAGAGGATGCACTTAAACAAGTTGACATAACTAGATTGTAATTAATTAAGTTGAAATTTGAGATTTTGAATTCCTAAACCCCTAAACATGTTGTTTAAATGTCTAGTGGATTCCTAAATCGCCAAATCCTAGTCTAAATTCTAATTCATAAATCCTCATAAGTTTTGAGTTCATTTGCTTACCTAAAAATATCAGTTTTTTTTGCCCAACTCAAGTTTAATATCACTTGATCTAAAGTAAAATATTAAATTAAGTTTTTATTATAAGTTCTTAATTTTTTACCTATAAATTCTAAAATTATCTTCTAAACACTTCTGGAACTAAAGATATTGATTTGAAAGTTTTAAACCTATTATCATTACCCCAAAAATATCTCAACTTTTCCTTTATCCTTTCCTTTTTCCCTTTCTTATCCTTTGTTTTCCCTTTTCCTTTTCTTTTCTTGTTTTCTTTCTTCGTTCCTTCTTTCTTTCTTTTCTTTCTCACAAATTAACCCTCAATCTCAATTTCAATAAGAAGATAGAAAAAAAAAAATGAAGTTAAAAAGAAAGATAGAAAGTGGAAATCAAGTTAGAAGTAACTCAACAACAAGAAAAGAAGATTCAATTGCATGTATTTGTTAAAAGCTAAGTATAATTGTTTATTTTGTTTTGATTGTTGTTTTGAGTATATATGATAGATTGATGTTAGTTATAAGTAGGAATTGTGATGAAGTTGGTGTAAAATGGATATATGAACATGTAAGTTTTCTAGATTAGTATATATCCTAACATAATTTGAAGTTAAATGAAGCGAACTTGTATATAGGTGATTGAGATGATGATTATAGGGTTGTAGGTGGATTATAAGATGTTAGAAGTTGAAAAATGATGTAAAATAAGAGATAAAATAAGTGAAGTTTATGAAAATGTAAAATAGAGCTATGAGCATTGTAGGAAACATGGGGAGATGTAGTATTCATGCTCTTTGTTTTGCATTGAAAATTATTTAAAAACACATATCGAGAAGAAACACAGTTGAAACATGGGCAAATGTATCCAATCGTGCTTCTCTCTGTTTCCTTTTACGTATGTGTTCCCATAATAGCATGGCTAAGAACTACAGCGACCTATGCTATCGCGTTTCTCACTATTTCTCATGTGTATATTACATCAAGAGAAATACGCTAGAACACGATAGTATGTATTTCACCATGCTTCTCTATGATCCATGAGTATGTAAAACATTTTTTAAACACGATGGAAACATAGCCATGTACCTGCCCATATTCTTCATAAAAAGTTGAATAAAATAAAAATAAAATAAAAATGAAAAAGGTTAGTGATAGTTAATGTATTATATTAGTGATTGATATAATTAAACATGAGTTTAGTGAATTTATAGATCTAATAAATAATTTGATTAAATATAGAGTTAAATATAAAATGAATTTAGTTAATAACCTAAGTTCAACTTGCGTTGATGATCTTCAATGAGCTAAAGTGGATTATATTGATTAAATTTAATTAAATTGGCTTAGTGATTGAGCTAAATGATTAAGTCTAATCAACTTGGCTAATGCTTAATAGCTAATAATTGGTTTAGATTAATACATTAGGATAAACCATAAATAACATGGGGAATATATTGTTTCAAATATGTATTTGCTTGGGAAATGAGTATTTTTGAATATGGTGATGTGATGCTTTTGTAATAATGACTATAATCAAAGATAAAAAAAAATAAAAATACTTTGACAAACAATGAAGAATTGTCCGTATCTTGGTAAGGCAATCTTCGCAGCCATGGGAGCTTCCTATTTAGTGTCTGATCAAATAGGGTTTAATCAAAGTCATGTAAATAAATTATTATAATTTCTTATATGAGTTTAATTTCATGGATATATGCTTCAACCAACCTTCGGTCTTATCTCTTAGGTTGTATTTTCATCGCCATCAAGTCTTAGATGAGGTACGCAGTGACATGCATAATGTTTGCTTAGAATAGACATATTAAAATGAATCTAAAGCGTAAAGATGGCCTAAGTGATGAGTGATGCTTGTGCTTGTGTCGTTGAATCCGGTCCGAGGAGCACAACATTATCTGAGCGGGACACGGTAGTTTAGGTGCTTAGCCTACCTCCGTCATGATACAATGACATTTATAAGTGGCTCAACGGGTAGTTAATGGGGCAAACAGTATTAGCGTAACATCTATTTTGATGGGCAAGAAGTGATATAGTAGGGCTCACATTTATGGGACAAGTTAAGCCTCATTATATTATGGACCGTGATGGCTAGAGTGTGTTAATGGCTATAAACACCAGATAAGGCAATTTTCTCTCTATCGGTTAGATATAAGAGGTATAGGTATTCAAGCTGCTTATATAAACCCCTTAAGCAGTTGCTGTTACTTAGGACCCCTAGGTTCCTAGGACTGTTTTGGAGTATGAGTGCTTTAATATTGTTTGTTTCACTTTAATTTAAAGATAATAAATTGTTTTTGCTGCATTACATTTAGTAAGCTCATGTAGCATCTCGTGTGTGTTTGTTTCATTATCGTATTGGGCTTTGGCTCATTACTGTTGTTGTTGTCTTCTTCCTAGGTACTGTTTTATTAATGATGATGATGATTTGATGATGTTGATATGATGAGGGTGATAATGTTGATGATGAGTATGTTTGGTTTGGAAGTATGGGATGACCCTGTGAGGATTTGTGGATGAGTAAAGTGAGCCAGTACCGTAGATTTTATTTTAGTCATTTTGTTTTATTTTCTTTTTAAAAAGCTGGATTTATCTTTTGAAATTGTATTTTCTTTAAAGGGCCTTGTGGAGCCCATATGTTTGTAATAAGCTTTTAAAGTTTTGTTTTTAAGAAAGTTGATCTACTCATGTGAAAAGAACCTAGAAATGTTTTTATTAAGATTAATTTACCGCTACTAAATCTAGTTAATTGAAAATTTAACTAAACGATTTCGGAATTTAAAATCGGCTAGTAATGTTTAACATAAATATATCTTTTGAAGAGGCTTGTGCGTGTAATATTTAAGGTATTATACGTGACCAGAGGATTTGACATTGCCTTATATTTGCATTTAAGGTCAGCCGGCTTCTTACACCTATAGTACATAATATCATGTGGAACCTATACATTTTCCATAAAACTTGTAAATTTTTTTTTAAATTTAAGATTATAATGATATATACGATTTCGTCTAATATGAAAAATTACCTTATTTCTATGTATTTAGTATAAACATCTTATGGATAGAAATATACAAGATAATTTATTAATATCATAAGTTATGTAATATCCAAAATTTGTTTTTATGTAAAAGTTAAAACTTGTAATAAATACTTGTTTAACCTACATATGTGATATCAATTAAATAGCAAATTCCAAAATTATAAACTTTGGAGGCATTTTCATTATTAATTAGCCTAAGGTGATATAAAATACTTCTTCTAACTAGGGGAAACTTTTATGGTCCTATGGGACCATATGTCAATCATCTTACCATTAGAATAAATATAGTAATTAGTATATTAACTATTTTGAATAGTCTAGTTACGGTTGAGTATGAATTAATCTATTAAATAATCGATGGAACCGATCTCATTAAAATTATTGTCATAACTTTAAAGTTTAGGCACATATAACTAAAATTCTTCTAAACTGAAAATTTTCTAAAGGTAAATTCAAATAATAATCTTGAACAAAAGTGATTACAAAATAACAATGGAGTATTATTATTTATTTCTTATTCATGAATATTATTTTGTAATCTTTAATTAGGTGATACAAGGTATCTTAGAAACTGTACCCTTTATATATTAGAATATAGGTAATTAGGTGAGTATAACGTATAAAAACCTTATACCTAAACCGTATCATATGAAAGCATGTTTTGGAAAATCTATATTCATACAAGATCCTATGATTCTGAACATCTACCCAGACTTTATCTAGTCAAACAAGGTACAAGTGAGTACCTTTTGTGACAATGTTACCTACTCACCCCTACTTTTGATAATAGTAAATATAAAATATCTTACATATTTTATGAATCGACAATTAGTACTTAAGTATTTTTACCATTTTTTCGAGAAAAATATATCAATTGAAATTGATATAAAAGTATTAAAATCATTGTTTGTTTCCCAATGGAGGAATTCACAAACACTTTATTTAATACTAGAAGATTTCTCCCTAAGATCTACATCATAAATCATAAGCACCAAATCACACACACAAATCTCACAGGAGTTATGATTTTACAATTTGGCATAAATTTCATCAAATCACAAATGTATTTTGTTAATTAAGTGTAACTTAAATCTAATGTGAATAATTATGTAATGTATTTACTTATCAAAATTCATTTTGAACCCATCGATGCAAGAGAATTAATGAGAATATATTCCAAAAATATGCATTTAACCAATTTCCTTTCTACAACTTTATCCCTGATTTACTTTCTAAAATATAATATAATATGTATTTTTCTTCATTATTAAATGAAAATTAATAATTAATTTTGTTGAGTTTTCTCTTAAATAAGTTTTGATAACAACAAAAAGATTACGAGATAACTAATTAATCTGTTTTCATTGTGTTAATAAGGTGCTTTGCTTATATGATAAATATTTAAGCAGACAGATAAAAAGACTTTATCACGTCCCAAAGGATACCCAAAATGCGATAGTCCGCCATACTCAATATTAAAGCTTAAGTATGACTACCTCCGTCATCCCATAAGCTTCAATATCCGGTGTAAGGCATACATTCACGATCATGAAGGACCAACTTTGAAACAAGTTGTTTAAGAAGATATTTATATAGTAGTTTAAGAATTGAAATCATAACATAATATCTGAATTAAGGAAACATATATAAAGGTCTTACAATCATCAAAGGGGCATTCCCCCCGCTAAAAGATACAATTCATCATAGTCTAGAGAAGCCTAATCAAAATAATTACAAGAAGATTTACTTAGAAGTCTAAGTCTACATCTAGCCTTTAACTTCTTTCAAAAACTCTTTAAGCCAAAAGATAATATCTAAGAGAAATACCCCTGGGGCTTCAACCATAAATGGGGAAACTGCAAGAGATATCTATAAGGGGATAAGCTTCTTCGCTTAGTGAGAATTAAATCCACAAGTAAAGTGCTCCATCAATCAATAATCACCTAAGTTATTTAATTAAGCATATGAAATGTAAGCAATCACGTGAGCAAACAATACATACGATTTTCTAGGAATCATATGTTTGAATGGATTTATCCTCTATTCGGTGGTTAGGTGTTCCAGGCAACGAATCCATAGTTCGCAAATGATATTGTTAGATTATCTTAAAATAGGTTTTGATGATAACAAAAGAGTAAAAATGATTACTAATGGGTTTATTAAGTGTGTAGTATCAAGATTAAAGATAAAGAAGAAAAATGATGAAGAGTATCAGAAATCTATAATGTTTTCCAGAAGGTTGCTTTAAGGATAAAGAATTTTTCCAGAAATTCAGAACCTTTTACAGAAACTTTCACTGTACTTTTGACAGCAGCTCTATGGGTTTGTTTGTTTTGGCTTTTTGTCGGCAGATACAGACACTTTTTTAAACTTTTTGCTAACAAATTATTTATCAAGAAATAGATATAGATAAAAAAAAGTTGACAGTTCTCATCAAAAGATCAAATAGAACAAAAATAGATAAAATTTAGATGCAAATCGGATATATTTACATATATCATTTTAAAAAAAGATACAAATACAGATGAAAAACAGACAATCCAAACTTCTTCTATATCACGTGATTTTCACTGTTCATCTTCTCTAACTTGATACAAATTATTCCAGTTCAGTAGAAAATTGAATCTTGAAGACTTAGCTCTGAGATAATAAGTATATTTAGGTAATATACTTATTTGTTCCATTAAAGTCGGATTATATCCAAAGGGGATTTAAATGATTTTTACTTTCTTTCTCTACAAACAGAAGAAAAATCTTCATGAACAGTACCAGAACTTCTTTGAACAGCTGCTATACGTTTTTCTCCTTTCAAACAAGCTTATTCCAGTATCTACAATGTTTCAAGACAATGATTAGTCAATTACTTACCTAATTTTATGGGATTCATGTGTGAGTTCAAAAAAGGAACATTATCTACTTTTGGTTTAGATAAAAAAGAAGAAGATCGGATTATGATGAATCAGTTTTGGTTTTCAAATTTCAAATCAAGATTAATGTCACCACAATATCTAGAAGAAACATATCTCATCTTATCTTCTACCCAATTGAAGAAACGGAAGAATTCAAATTCGAAAAAGATATAGCAACAAAAGTTTTTTAATCGAGATTTTTTGGGAAAGCTTATCTATCTTCCAAACAGCTTTTGGAACGTTTAGGAGAAGAAGGAATATATTTTTGAAGATAGAGAAGAAGGAACATATAAGGAAAAAAAAGAACTTGTGATCTATCTCTCTCTCTCTCCTCTGCAAATACAAAGCTGATATTGACATATTTGAATGATACACTCTGCTACCCAAAAAAAAAAAAAAAAAGGAGATAGAGAAGGAAGAAAAAGAACACTTACTTTACAAACCCAGAAGGTTACACAGAACCTTGTGATCAAAGAAAAGAACACCTTCTTTACCATAAGAAGCAAATAGAATCCACTATTATGTATAATCCTAGACAAGCTGATTAATGCAATTTTATTCTTTATTGCAATCTTGATTTTGTTATTTCCTTATTGACAGAAGGAATGTGTTGTTTGTTTGATTACAAGATTAGACTCTGTAGATCGATTGTAGCTAGATGATAGCTGTGAGAATCGAGTAGAGAGGATTGCATTGTCCTGTAATTGGAAGTTATTGGATTTAGTGGAACAAACCCGTAGGATAACGGAATCCCCAGCTCGGAGCTAGAAGAGTGGACTGACGCACAAGGCGGAACCACTGTAAATCACTGCCTGATTTTCTATACTCTATCTTTTTAATTTTCACAATTTATGTTCATATTTGTTTAATTGCATATTTGGTTCCCATTTTTAAAACCAAAGAGGATTATTTTTAAAGGCGAAAATTTTTATTAATAATCAATTCAACCCTCCTTCTTGATTATCTAAGTGGGACCAACTGATATTTTTGTAGTTTTATAGAGATTCTTACCAATCACTAAAATGCAGTTGATTCGGGTGCCCACTCACCATTTAATTTAAGATAATCAAAGTCATAAATTATAATTTCGGGTACTCGACCTCATTAATATGCTCTTGTCCCACCAAGGTATAGTAATGAATGCAATGTGACTCACTACGTGTCATGTGTGAATAATTTAATTTAAGTAATCATGGCATAGCATTAATAGTTTTATAAGTGACCATATAATTTGCAGACAATCAATACTAAACTAATTCATACAATGATTAGTTAACAATTCCCACCTCGATATACTTATCATAACTTTAATCATGTAAGTAAAACACATGCACTTTCATATTTTATCTTTTCCTAAATCTAGTGGCACTAAGCTATAAGCAAATACATAAGTACAATTACGAGAATTTAAACTCACTTAGTCATATCAGAAGCTCCTTAATCGAAATAATCCTCCAGATAGGTTAGCTCGGACTCTATGTCACCTATACAAAAGAAATACCCAAAATGATTATTTCTTAGAAGATCTACTTAAACTTGCAACTCTATTCAACTAAGTTCGTCAAAATTCGCATATAGTGAAATTCTAATTCAAAATGGCATAATTTGATCATTTTAACTCAATATTTCACATTATATACCTATTTCTACAGACTCAAAAAGATCTATCCATTTCTAAGGTTATTTTCTACATATAAGGTCATTTGGGTTGCTAAACACTTCGTATTCAAAACGAAATTTTTCAAATTTTGCAAAACAATTTTCCAACTCAACTTCACTCAAAAATCATTTGGCAAAAATAGGTATATATATATATGATTGAAAAATCCTTGGAGTATATATATATACTTACTTTATATGCAAAAATTATAATGGTAGTGTCTCAACAATTATTTACATAAAACAATTCATCTTGAAGTGTGAAAACTTAAACTTGACAAATTCCTTTTCAAAGTAATTTGAAGAAACTTTATATTCCTAGTTTATTATAAGTAAGTATATTCTTGTTTTGTTTTCCCAAAATAAATAAATTTTCCTCTTAACTTTTGGTCTTTTACCATTGTTACTTCTAGTGATAAAAGAACAAAGTTATCAAAAATTTCATTACGTTGTTGATAACCTATTTATAAGCTTGCCTTTAGAGTGGTTTTAGAAAATGAGTTTTTTCTTTTTATAAGTTCTTGTTTTCTACAACTTCGTCTTTTATTTCCTCTACAAATTTTATTTGAAAAGAATCCTCTTTATTGATAAAATCCTTTGTTCTTGATCTTATCATATTTATATTCTTGTTATTTCTTTTAAAATAGGTTCCTTCTTTGAAAACTTGAAAATCATTATTTTTCTAAGTGGGTTTATAAATTTATGGGTTGATTTTATCTTATCTTTGAAAACTAGTTTGCTTGTTAGTTTTGTTACGGAGTTGAAAAGACTTTAACTCTCCAGCTTTTTGTGAAAACTTTGAATACCAACAAATTATTTTTACTAAGACTTAGATTACCATATTATGAAAAGAAGGTGCTTATTTCTTTTATTTCCTTGGTAAAACTATTCTTGTTGTTATTTGAGAAAACTTTGAGAAACTTGATAAAATATCGTAAAAATCCATTTTTGATATTGTTGATGATAACTCCTCTATTTAGTGACAACTTACATAATAGAAAATTTTAGTTTCAAGTTCCTTTATTAAAGAAAAACTCTACTTTGAATTTAGTTAAGACAATATCATTACGTAGATGCATGTATTATGAGCATATCATGTGTAGATGATGAAAATATGTGATAAGAAGCAAGACAATATTAGTAAGCAATATAATAATAATAAGCAAGATATTATAGTTAAGCATTGGGAACTTTAGCTTCATCAAGGTAACCTGGTCATGTATTAGGAGCCTTAGCTTCATCAAGGCAAACCGTTTAAGTATTAGGAGCCTTAGCTTCATCAAGACATCCTGAGACTATGTCCCAAAAATAAAAAAGAAAAGAAAGAAAAGAAAAAGCAATAATAAGCTTGTTAGTGAGTTAGTAAGCATTTAGGCTTTAGAAAATATAGATATATACATATAGATAGTAGCATATATATGAAGTTACGTTAGAAGCATCATAATAATAATAATAAGATCATAATAACAACATAATAGCAAATCAACATAATATGAAATTTTATTCATGAACAAGAACAAAATATGACCATGGTGTATGTTTCTTAAACATTGGTAGAAAGAAATAGGTAAGAACTTTTACTTAAGAAAAGAATATTGAAGTGGTAGTAGAAGAAAAGCTTGAATGGTGTTTATGTGTGTAGGAATTGTATAGGAAAATTGGGTAGCAAAGAAAGAAAAAAGAGATTTTGGTAGAGAGTGCTTGAGGAAAGATTTTAGGAGAGTTTTAGTAAGGTGAATGAGTGTGTGAAAGAATTGAAGGGAGATAGGTGTAATTATAGAATTTTTGGAGTGAAAATTGTGTGAATTAAATAAATTGAAAAAGAAAATGAAATATGAAAGATGGAGAGAGAGGGGTGGCCAGCGTGATCTTTAGGAGAGAGGGAGAGATTGATTTTTTATTTGTTTTGTATCTTTATTAATTAAAAGTAATAAGATGTAAAGTTTGATATGAATGAAGATGTATGGGAAAAGTAAAAAGTAGATAATAGGTATGGTAGAGTGTAGAAAAAGTAGAAATAGGTGAATAGTAATGAATAGTATAGTATAGTACTATGAATAGTAGATAAAACAAATCAATACCGGTAGTAATGAAATGCATGTAATTAAGCTATATTGATATTTTTAGATACCGAAAAATTATAAAACCGATATTTTTGAAATCCTTGTATTTTTACGAGTTTATTGGTATTATCGGAATATTTTTGCTGTTGGGGCTATCGGGGCAAGGTTTTCGAGAATTGATCCCGTTCGGATTTAAAAGACATAAAAAATTATCGAATATGATATTTTTATGCATCCTTATATTATTACAAACTATTATTCATTACTATCACAATTTTGTTGTTTCGAGATTAGGAACACGGGGTAGCCGGATCTAGTCTATTAGGATTTGATACGTATTTGTTGACTTTAGAGTTTCCGGTTGACTTCCGGTTTAAGGTTTGAACATAACTGTAGCATAAAATCTAGGGGATTACAGACCTTTTGATAGACATTTCAATAGACACTTGATCAAACAATTAGAAAGATAATACTCTTTATAGAATGAATAGAGATGCAGAATATCTTGATCATCAAAGTATAAGTTGGTTTTATTTGAAGATCCAACTTCACTAATTAAGTATATTTAGGTAGTGCACTTTGTCATGCCCCAAAGAGTACCCTAAATGCGATAGTCCATCACACTCAATATTTAAGCTTAGGTATGGCCAACCTTAGTCATCTCATGAGCTTCAATACCGGGTGTAAGGCATACACTCACGATCATAGAGGACCAACTTTGAAACAAGTTGTTTAAGAAGGCATTCATATAGCAATTTATAGCATGGGTAAATAGATTAAGGCATCATACTTGATAGCAAAAGCTCTGGTCTCTTTAGAAATTATACCAATAGGGTCGGCCTGATAACCCATTGATAAGGCTATTTGAGGCAAAGTTTGCCATGTTTTAGCTTTGTCAGTTATGGCATGGACATGAGGTTATTTTCTAAAGAAAACATTGCTCCACATATTAGCTATCTTCACTTTAATTATTTATCCTTGTCATAAAGTCTTTTCTCGTTGCACAAAGATCCTGATTTTGGTATTACAGCCAAGTTATCTTTGTACCTTAAACTTTTATTAACAGTTTCACTTTAATATCCAGGTTTTATGTTATATTTTTAGTTTGTTACTAATCTTGTATTGTCATTTTACTTTAGTATTTACCTTTATTGTTTAATATTCTACTATATATCTTATCTATATGCTCTTTTCTATTATGCTTTATTTATATTGTTGTTGTTTAATATTAGTTTTTTCCTTATTTTCTTTTATTATTACTTAGCTTTATTATTATATTTAGTTATTTAATATCCATTTTTATCCTATTTTAATATAGTTGTTGTTTAATATAAATTTTAATTTTTAATGATTATTTAGCTTATATTTAATGACTCTTATGCTTATATATATGTTATAGAATAAACATATTTTGTTGAAGAAATCTTAAATAATATGTTGATTATGAATGGTTTATATGAATGTTGTTTATTAAAGAAAACATAAAGGAACAAGGAAAGAAAATCAAAAGGTTAAGGAATATTACAAGGAGAATAGAATGATACATAGAGAGCAGCTTGAAAGTGTTTTGGAATTACAATTTGAGGACCTAAATCTAAGGAACAGAAACTTTATAAGTACCTATAAAGGACAAGGATGTATAATAATTTACATAGTAATTATAATTTTATTGAAGAAACAAGACTCATAATAAAGGTTTGTGAAGATAATATAATAAGGTTTACAGGATGATATGGTTTTTAAATTTTATGTTTATCTTTTTATAATAGTTGCAATTTCTGATATATTAGATATAATATGTGATATAATAGATTAGTTAATAAATCTTAGAGAACATTTGATGTTTAGGGATTATGATGCATAGATACATAGAGTAAATTAAAAGGTATAATGATACAATAAAAGGATATACGAATCTTGTGAAAGATATAGAAAAGCATTTAGAAAGGGTTAATAGGCATAAAAAAGAATTAGAGCAAAGGTTAGAAGGAAGTATAAAGAAACCAATTACATGTTCACAATATAGATATATTCTAGATATAATTTACATAAGAGAAAAAAAATAATAAGATATAATGAACTTATAAGATATTATGAAGGATTGATAAGTAGCATGATGGTGTGATGCATAATTATGTTGAATATATAAAGGATAAAAACCTAAGGATAAAAAGGTTAAAGGATCACATAAAGGTAGAAAGAGAGATGTTAGAATTTTGGAAAAATGATATAAAAGGAATTGAAAAGGCATTAGAAAAAGGAAAATATCAAATGAAATCTGAAGAAAAGGAACTTTTAAAGAATCATAAAATGACTCTTTGGATTATAGACCAAATTGAAAATGATATAGGAAGGGTAACTCAAAGGATAAATTATTATGAAGCTTTGATAATAAGTATGACAGGATGAGCGTAAGTTTTGATAGGATTATAGGAAGTAGTAATTATGATAGGAAGCTTTATGATTTCTTGCAAGTAGTAGATAATTTAGAAATTTTAAGTGTAAAAAGAGTTGAAAGTTATATTAGAAAGTTAGGTTTAGAAGTAGAAATCAATCTTACGGACTTGAATGAAAAGGTTAAGGAAGTAGGAGAAGAGTTCATACACATCCACCAGTTTTTCGCAAAGGATATACTGTATATTTATCTAAAGGAAGGTTTTGAAAAGTATCTTACAGATTTAAGGGATAAGGAAGGCATAAATGGATTAGGAAAACAGTTAGGTCAAATTAGGTTAGTAGATCCTTGCATATTACCTAGTACAAAACTTCATGATTAGGAATTTTGATTGGCTAAATTTAGAAATCAAAGAGCATAATAGGATACAAGTAGGAGATAATAGTTTTTCTCATCCGTGCTATTTTAAGCATTCACCACATTTGTTGCATTCAGATCATGAGCAGTTGAATAGCATAGTAGACTTGATTATATCTTTTAGTACAATTGTTCACAAGGATTTAGATACTCTGTACAAAGCTCACAACCTTTTAGTAGAATGGATGAAAAGAAAGGATAAACAGGTAAAGGAGATAATTGAAAAGGTTGACTACATAAAGCAAACATAAGTTGATATAGAAAGTAAATTGAAGAATTTAGAACATATAAAGGCTATAAGACAAGTAAAAAGAAATCAAGATTTAGTAATAAAGGAGTTGAAGAGAGAAGCAAAAATGTTAGCTGATTTAGGAAATAGTACAGAAGGAATGGTACAAGAAATAAAGAAAACATTCTTAGGATGACCAGTTATGGTGGTTTAGATGCAGATGAAGATTACATATTTGCCTTAGATGACACAAAGGAATTTGCATAACCACATAAAGGGTTTGGTGGAAATATAGAATCGGTAAATGATGTCATAAGGGCCACAATTAAGCAAAATAATACAATTATAGCATTACTGGGGAGGCTTCATCAAAAGGTCGATAGTTTAAGTCGTAGCTTAGAAGAAGTCTTGAAAAGAAAGGGCATATAAGAAAATAGTTATAATCACCGCAAGCAATTATAGGAGATAATAGCAAGGTTAGAAAAGTCACCAGTTGAAAGGAAAAGGCACAAACTAAAGGCTTATTTTATGAAAGGAGAGTGCAAGTCTCTTTCAAAATGAACATGTTTTGAGAATCACAAGAACCACATGAAACTAGAGTAATAGAAGAAGAAAGTGAAGAAAGGAATAACAAGCAAGTGAAATGTATATGTAAGGCCCCGGATTTACCCTTGTATTTAAAATAGGCAAACCCAGTTCCCCAACCACATATAATCTGCAGTATTATATGTAAGGTTGTAATCCAGGGTCAATTTGGATAGTTATTTGCCTCGATGTCTTATAAGAATAAACTTTATTACTAATAGTATATAATACAACCATATATATACATACATACACACATACATTACAAACAAGGCTCGTAAACAAGCCATTTACAAAATACATCAAAAGATAACAAAAACCCTATAAACTAATACATAAGTTTTCAAAGCATATATGTACATATAACTATTTATTACATAAGGGTTCCATCAACGTCAAGGTCGTCTCTACTCCTCCCAATCATCTAAGAACTCCTCAAAATCCGATCCAAATCCCATACTTGTATAGAATTCATCATCCATACCTGAAAAAGATAAAATATGAGCCAGAGGCCCAGTACACAGTAACAAAAACAAATGCGTAATGGCTCACACGATCTTAACTATAATGCAATGTGACAATCATTCATTTATTAGATAGTCTTTAATTAGTCAAATATCACTGGAGTATTCAAACTTCGAACAATAAGGATATTTGGGGGTCCTGAGTAACGATCACGACGCTTAGGGGGTTGATGTAAGCAGCTCAGATACTTATATCTCCTAAATGATATATCCATAAAAGAGAAAATAACTTCATCTAGGGTTAACAGCTGTTACAACTTCACTTATCTTAGTCCATAACATCACTTAATCCAACTGTTCCCATAAACATTTGAACTAAATCATGTTATTTCATTCTAAGCTTAAGCAAACGTTACGCCGATACCATCTCCCCCATCAGTTACCCACGGTACCACTTAGGAAAGTCTTATTAAAAGACAGGGGTGGCCTAAGCGCCTAATCTACCGTGCCCCCAATTTGAGCAAGGTGCTACTCCCCGAACCGGATACCGATCTGCCATCTAGGCTAGATACGGATTTAAATAGCGTAAGAGACATCCAATTCAAACAAAGGTTTAAGTTTTTCTATATTAAAATTTATTAAAGATATGCTTATCCTAAGCATAGAACAAACACGTTACTGCGTACCTGTACTAGATCGAGAGTCAATGGGAATAACCGAAAGGGAATCAATCACTGTAAAAAGAAGTAATTACAAACTCACACTTAGTTCAAGTATATATATTCATCAAAGCTCAAGTATATTCATCCAAAGAAATTCAAATAAATCATTATAACATCATCACATAGCATTTAGATATCATATATTATCATACAATACTCAACAAATACTTAAATGACCATTTATCAAGCTTTGGACAACTTTTAGCAAACAATAATAAGTTTTAAACTTTGTTGGAAAGTGTATCAGTTGGAAAGAATTGAAATTTAAGCATTGATACTTTTGTAATTTGTAAAATCTTAAAACATGAAAGTTGTATATGTCTTTTTAATCTTTTCAACGCAACTTGAATCACCTCAATTGGAGGTCGGATGAAAAAGTTATGGCTAAAATACGAAAGGACTATGAAACTGGGAAAAGTTGCAAAACGAACGCCGGTGTTCAACGCCGGCGGCGTAAATTGAAAATTTGCCAGCGTTAAGGGTCGACGATTCTGGTCCCCGAGTGCATCTTCAACACCGGCAAATTTCCAACGTACACCGGCAGCGTAGGATTCAACACCGGCAGCGTTGAATGCCGGCGTACATGCATTACGTTGCTGTCAAATTTACCCCTGTTTTCATTTTGCAAAAACCATTTGTTCCAATTGTTTCAAACTCCTCCAATTTCATTTCAAACTTCTTAAAACTTGTTATTTGATCTTACTACAATCTAATAAACACAAACTCTCACTTCAATCCATCAAACATTACTATAATCATCACAAACAACTTCAAACCCCAATTCACTACACCCAACACTTAGTCATTAACCATATGCCTTCCTCAACACTTCTAAACTCATAACTAGACATATACTAACTTCATTATCCCCATAACACTTCTCATACACCAATCACAACATAAGAATCATCAAACACAAATCCAAGCTCAACCTTATCATTAAGAAGTTCACACATGCATAAATTCAAAACAAGAACACATGCTTACCTCAAATCTTTGCGCTTGGTTTTCAAGGCTTTAGAATGATCTTTTAGTGGCCAACATGCAAGAATTTGGATGTGGATCTTGGTCTTGAAGTTGGGGTGGCTTTGGGAGAGAAAATAATGGGTTTTGGGTTTGTTTGGGAGGTTGTTTTGGGGTGGTATGATTTTGGACGAAAATAGGGTATTTTTGGCTTAATGTTTATCCAAAATTGACTTTTAAGGCAGCCCACAAAAGTCATAAAGTAGCTCCTAATTAAAGTTAATTAATGTTATTAATTTAAGTAAAATAAAAGCATTTATTTAGCTTTTGGTTTTCTAAAAAAAAATCTGCTACACTATATTTGAGATATATATATATATCTAATATTACTCATTTCATATACAACATCAATATGTAAATTAACATTAATTATTTATTATACTAATGCAAACATAATCATTCTACACTACTCAAATATATACATGTTATTTATTTATTTTAATGAGCAACTATAATCACTTATATATATAATATGATATTGGGAATAAAAGCATGGCTATTACAGTATAATAGGCAAGAAAATGAAAGGTTTTTAGATGGGCATAGGCCATTCACAGGAGAATCTCATATTTTACAATCCTCAAAGCCTAATACTAATTCTGTGGAAACAAACTCTAGAGTAGGAATTTTAGATAGAATAAACATTGGAAGAAGAAGACAAGAAGATCATATGATACATTTGGAAGAAGTAGTAGACATAGATAAAGATGTTGAAATCTATTCGAACCATGCCATTACTCTGTTGAAGCCCGAAAGATTGTACCAAGCAAGAATCTTAAGTTGGAAAACAGTATTGTTCAAATCAAATGGAGAAGAAAAGATTTCAGTCACAACAAGACCATTAAACATAAGGTTAGTTACAAAGGAATCTTTAAAGCCAGCTAAAAAAGTCAGGCGATATTCTAGTTCATCTTGGATTGATAGTCATAGGAGTTAGAGGATGTAAACCCTCAAAAATTTCATAATTCTTAAAAATAATCCTAGAAGTCTAATATCAAAAATTTAAATCCCGAAAATCAACTCAAGATAAAAACCAAATTCCAGACCGAGTCAAAACACCGGAAACGAAACTCTAAAGAATCGAATCAAGTTAAAACTTAATTCCAAATAAGATCAAAAACGAGTTTTCTCAATCCTGAGAAAACGAGAACCCTTGAAATAAAATATAAAGTCCAACTACCGGTTTAATCAACATCCGTACACTAATCAAATCATCTACCCAATTCCTAAAACGCAAATCAAAACAATAGATCCAAATACCACTTAACAACGAATTGATAAAATCTTAAATCCTTCGGTAAAATTTTAGAATCACAATTTTCAATTTTCACCAAAAGTCAAACTGAGTCAACTCATAACCTTAGACTTGGTTAAACGATTCCGAGAACTAAAAACTATTAAATAATCACAAATAAAATAAGATAAACTATAGATGTCGAGCTAAAAATATAAAACGATCAAAACTCGAAAATTATACGATCTTACGAATATCTCGACGAAACCAGAAGTCAAACTGGAACCCTAAAGTCAACAAAGCCTATAACGAACCCTAGTGTTTAAGATCCGACAATCCCGCGTTTTCAAACCCAAGAAAACGAAATTAAGCCAATAGCTTAAAATAGTTTGTAATAATATAGGGTAACATAAAAATATCAGATTCGTGAATTTCGAGTGTCCTTCGGACTCAAACAGGATTAGTTCTCGAAAATCGTGTCTTGGAGCTCGAAATATTAAAAATATTCCGTTTATCCCAATAGACTTGCAAAAATACAAGGATTCCAAAAATAGCAGTTTTAGAATTTTTCGGTAGCTAAAAATTACAGATATCGCATTATTACGCGTATTTTTATTACTACCGGTACTTTAATTGTCTAGTTACTATTCATAGTATTTTTCTACTATTTATTACTATTTCACTATCTCTACTTTTTTTTACACCTATTTCTTACTACCTACATACCTATTTTCTTATTTTTTATATTTCCAATACACCTTATATCAAATCATACCTTACATATTAATTATTTTCTTACAAAATTCACTCAAAAATCAACTCACTCTCTCCTCCCCATCTTCATGGCCGGCGCTACTAGCCTCTCTCTCCCTCTCAATTATTTTTCTTTTTCAATTTATTTTATTACATCTAAAATTCACTCAAAAATTCTATAAATACCCCTTCCTCTTTCATTCTTTCACACAATTCATTTCTCTACCAAAACTCTCTCAAAATTTCTCCACAAATCTTCTCTTCAAGTATTCTCTCTACCAAAACTCTCTTAAATCAATTCCTCACAAAAACCATTCCTTATACATAAACTATCTATCACATATCACTACTCCCATAATACCCATTTTATCTACGATCTTCATACCCCTTACACACTTTAGGTAAAGATTTCTACTAACTATTATTCACTCATGTCATGTAACTTAACATGACTATGGTGTTGTTTTGAAACTCATATGAGTAGTAAAAGCAACAACATGTTCATGTTTTGTTCTTGTACATAAGCTTTCTATTTTATTATGTTGTTATTATTATTGTTATTATTTGCTTCTAATCTAACTTATATATAGTATTATGTATATTATGTATATATATTTATTTAGAGCATATAAGCTCATTTGTTATTTATTTACTTTCAAGTTTATGCAATTTATTTATTTCATGTTGTTATTAAGACTAGTCTTTCTAGTCTTAGACTTGTCCATATCAAGTCAAAACAATCTTTTATTTATTTTCTTTAAATCTTTTGGGACTAGTCCATTCTTAGTCCCGTGATACCTTAATGAAGCTAAGGTTCCCAATACTTGATATTTTATTTTCTTGCTCATTATTTATTTCTAGTATTTTTTTATGTTCTTATTACTTTATATGCTCATGATACTTGCATCTACATAATGTTAATATCTCAACTAATCTGAAATTAGAATTTTACTTTACTAAATGAACTCAAAGCTAGATTTTCGATTATATGATTTATCACAAAATTGCGAAGTTATTATCAAACATAGACATAGAGTTTTCTCAACGTTTTCTTAAATAACAAAGATAGATTACCAAGGAAATATAAGAAATAAATATTTTCTTTGCATATTATGTTAACCTAAGCTTTAGTAAAATAATTTATTAATATTAAAAGTTTTTACAAAAAAACTTAAGATTTAAACTCTTTTTAAACTTCATAATAAAACTAAGAAAACAAACTAGTTTTCAAAGTTAAGATAAAAATCAACACATAAAGTTATGAACCCACTTAGGAAAAATAATGATTTTCAAATTTCTAAAAAAAAGGAACTTATTTTCAAAAGAATATAAATAAAGTAAGATTAACAATAATGGATTTTATCAATAAAGAGGATTCTGTTCAAAAGAAATAAAAGAACAAGTTTTAGAAAGCAAAAACTTATATTTTAGAAATAAATATAAGAAGACAAGATTCTTTTTAAAACCATCCTAAATACAAAATTATAAAAAGGTTTTCAATAACCTAATATACTTTTTGATAAAATTGATCTTTTATCACTAGAAGTGAAATTTATGAAAGACTAAGGTTAAAGGAAAATTCACTTGTTTTGGAAAAAGGAATGAATGAAATAAAATAAGAATATACTCATTTATAATGAAAATATAAAGTTTCTTCCAAATACTTGAAAAGGAATTTATCAATATAAGTTTTAACACTTTAAAAAGAATTGCTTTATGAAATAAATTGTTGAGACACTACCATTAGAAATTTTGCATATAAAGTGAGCTTATCTATATACTCAAAGTATTTATCAAATATATGTTCATATATATATAAATATATATATATATATATATATATTGTTACAAAAGGATTTTCCTTAAAATAAAGTAGAGTTAGAAAACGGATTTGCAAAAGTTTGGTAATTTTCTTTTTAATTATGTACCTAATGTTTTCGGAACCCAAATGACCTTTTATGACAAAGATAAGTTTAGAAATGGATAGATCTTTTCGAATAGGTAGAAAATGGTATATTATATGCGAAATTCTGAGTTAAAATGAGCAAGTTATGGCCATTTTAAGTTGAAATTTCTTCTTATACGAATTTACTACGATTTTAAGAAAAGTTTAGAATATCCAAGAATAGGAATTTCATGAAAGACTTATCTCGGGTATTTCTTTTGTCTAGGTGACGAAGGATACAAGAATGCCCTACCCGAAGATTACTACGACTAAGAAGATAACGAAATAGACGAGTGAGTTATTCCTCTTAAATTCGTTACTTTGCTTGTGCTTATAAAGTAGTAGCATTAGTATACTAAGGAAAGATAAAAATGGATATATATATATTTGGGGAATTCGGGATTATGTGTATATACGTGATTCTATGTTTATACATGAAATGAGAATTAAGAATATCGCAACTTTGAACTGTTTGTTTAAATAATTTTTGTTTACTTACTTGCATGTCTGTTTATTGTTTGCTAAATTGATTGATTGCCCCTAATAAACATTAATAAGGTTTAGCTTAAGAAAAATAAAACGCTCACGCATAGCATCCATCGAGTCACATCTATTTCGAAAGGATGCTACTCCTACGCGTAGAGCTGGATTGGCTGTGATCGTGTGGTGCCACGGGCCATGTTCCTTCCTAGAGAATCCAAATCGCTCGAGAAAAGAGTCTTTAGGTTTGGAGTAGAGCCAATCGAACACTGTGGGTGAGGACCTGGGGACTAGTAGTAGAAGGTCGAGGACCTTCAACCCCGATTCCCTAATCTTTGATACGGAAGGGTAAATCCGTTCTATATATGGTTTCCGAATAACTATATATATTTGTGTAATCATGTGATTGTTGCATTGTATGCATAGCATATATGTGAAAATATAAATAAACTTGTTTGAAAATATGGTGCGAATGAAAAGGAATATCTCACTAAGCTAGTTGTAGTTTATACCCCTATAGATTTTGTTGAAACAGGTATACCCATGGCTTAAATTGAGGATTATGACATTAAGAAGGTCATGGGAGGATGTTAAGCTTCTATGAAGGAAATGGAATCATAAGATGAAGTAATTTTGTAAGGTTTTTTATATGTAATGACCCATATAATTAGTGATGTATATTTATTTGAAGATAATAGAGGGATATGCCCCTAAGAGTTGAAATGTAATATGGATGTTTTATGATAAGTATTCTCTTTGCCTTGTTACTTACTTATTATCAATATAAATTGCGCTGCTCTGATGCGTTCCCTTGGTTGTGATGTACGCCTTGTACATGATATGAAAGCCTTTGCATGACAAAGGTAGTCATTCCTAGGCTTTAGTATTGTGTACGGTGGATTGCCACGTTTAAGGTATCCCTCGGGGTGTGACAGAGGATTAACAAGAGACAAGGTTGGAGGAAAAGTCTTAATAATGTTAATGGACAAATCATGGGAAGGTGATATAAGAAAGACTATATTTGCAACCATAGAAATAGATGTAAATAGTAGAAAATGACTGTTCTATTGTGCACCCAATTTTATGGTTTCAATAAACAATCTTAGCAATATTGAAATAGGATTTCAAAGTAAAGGATATGAAGATTACATAGATGAAAACTTGCTTATAGATATTGACTTTCTTTGCAAAACAACAAATAATAGTGAAATATCTTATAAGCTCGACATAAAAGGAATCATAGATGCAATGGCAACAAAAGGAATAAAGATGATAGAGCCCATGGAAATAGATTCTTCTGTTTTAAAGGGAGAAGACTGGAATGTAAATAGGAACATGACAAGTGAGATACAAAGAGTTCATATAGGAAGTTTGATGTATCCAAACCTAGATGACACTTATTCTTTAAGATTTAGATCTTATGATGATAGGCCAAGATCTATAGATGATGAGGATGAAGAGTTAGAAAATTTTAACCAAACCTTGGGAGAAAAAAGAACATTAGGAATGATGAATGTGCTAAAACAAATAGACATTTCAGGTTGGAAAGGAGATAGGATGTCAATTTCTAGTTGTGTTGATGACACAATTAGGAAGATAAAGGAAATGGAAAGGTATCTTAATGCTATATACAGTTCTCATGCATAGGAGATAAAAGGCTAATCAATGGAGTCTTAAAAAAGAAAACGAAGATGTAAATGACGAAGAACCATTAAGGCTAATTCAATTTTGGAAGGATGGTTTTTTGATAAGACATGGAGAAGATCCCATTCCTTATGAAATATGGTTAGAGGAAAAAGGAATTTTAGGAGAAATGCAAGAAGTAAGGTTAAAAAGAAAACCAAATAAGGAGATGTTTACTATTTTGGAAAGGAAAATCGAGAAAGGGAGATTTTGTTAGAATTGGTAGATAAAGTAATGCCAATAGAACAAGATTTGAGCCAAAAACAAGATCACAAGGAGATATTGAGATCTTAACACGTGTCTGAAAATGCTGTGATAGATAATAATGAAGATACAAGATCAAATACAATTCCCTCTATAGTAACCCATAGAGGACAAGATACATGGGAAAGAATTCCAAGCAGAGTATCCTATACTCATTATGTTGAAAGAGAACTAGGAGATAAGATGTATAAAGGTAAAATGATGCCATTTGAAACATTGGATAAAAGGAATTTGATAGAAAATGGAAGAATCCTTAATAAGTACACATGATCAACAAAGTTGGAGACCCTTGGTAGATAACTGGACATAAATGATTGTCAGAGCGTGGAGAGATAGCCTTTTAATAAAAGATACAGATCGGATGTACATATATTTAGAGTCTTTTCTAGGAGAAACTGTAAGAGCAATGTGGGAGTCTTATAAGAAAAATTTTCCACATCATGTAGCCACAAATAAAGCTTTAAGGGTAAATCCATACAATTTTTGTAGTAAGATAACAGTAGTATTAATGGGAGAAGCACCACAGATTGGTAGATATGACCAACAAAGGGATGCTATAAAGAATTTAGAACAGTTGCAAATAGAGGATTGGTATTTTTTTAAAAGGTATGTCCAAGAATTTTTCTATAATTGCACAATTGCTGGCTGTTATTATGAAAAATTGATAGCAGACAAATTGATTTTACAGTTACTAGGACCATTAGGAGCGGAAGTATACAAAGAATGGAAAGAAAAGGTTGAACCAACTTTAGGAGAAGGATTAAATAACTTATGAACCAGGATAAAGTTTCTTGTAGATAAGTTAATTGAAAAGTGTACATCTTTACAAATAAACAGACAATTGAAAGGAGGTAATTATAATTTCTATCAAACTATTTATACTCCATAGGTATATGGAGCAAAAGAAAGGAATAAAAGGAGGCAAAAACCAAAGTACAGGCCTAAAAAGAAATATTTTGCAAAGAAAAATAGAGTAAGAAAGCCATTGTTGAAACAAGATAGGCATGTAAGGAAATATAAAAAAATAGGGTTTACAAGAATAAATTAAAGTGTTATACTTGTAATGAGGAATGACATATGGCAAAGGCATGTTCTAAAAGGCATAATAGTAACACTATGGCAAGCATTCTAGTGGAATGTATGAATGAAGACATTTTGGCAATAGATGAAGATATGAGTGATATAGAAACAATCTATAGCATAGTATCAATAATAGATCCATAGGGAATGATGATAGAAGAATCTGATAGTGAGGATAAAAATGATATTACAGGAATGTTCTTAAATCAAGGTTATCACAATCCTTACAAAGAACAGATAGGGATAAAGTATCAAGATGAAAAGGTTGAAATGCTAAATAGGATGCTACAAGACATAGAAAATCTAATGACGAGAACAGGAGAGAACATAGAAGGTTGTAGGCATAATTTGACTCAAGGAAGTGGATCAAAAGACCATCCATGCAAATTTTGTTCTGGATATCCGATAACAAAACTTAGATATTAGTGTAGAAGCTGCAGGGTGGAATCTTGTAAAATATGCCTGGAACAAAGAAATGAAAGGTTTTAGTTTAATAAAAGGTTTATAGTCAATATAATTTTTCAACATGATGCAATAGGAGAAAGGATAATGAGGTTTGATAATAAGATAGACATGATAGAAGAAGAATTACAAGGAATAAAAGAAAGGATAACAAGTTTAGAAAAAGGAAAGTCAAAGGACAATATGAACAAAGGAATAATAATAAGAGAAGAAGGAGATGGCCATGATGATACAATAAAAAAAGCTACATGGGAGCAGTAAACACGTCTCTAGAAAGGATAAAGGAGTTAAAGATGTCAAGTCTAGAAGAAAGGCATGTTACAAAATTCATAGGTGTATATATTAGGATAAGGTTAGTCTTTAAGACATAGACAATAGAATTAGATCCATTGATAGACACAAGTAGTACTGGAAAGATAGATGAAAGGATAACACCTATAGATGAAGTAGAGTAAATGGATATATGTAGAATTAGTTCAGATATACATGGAAATGAAACAAAGGAATGTAAATGTATAAAGAAACATAAAATAAGTTTTTCACAGGAGAAGAATGGATTGTACCTATGCGTCATGGAATGATACTGCAGACACCAAATTTTTGCCCCTTTAAGGTTTTAATTTGTAATAAAAATTAATAATATATTAAGCCTACAAAATAAAAAAAATAAAAAAAAATTTGAGCTTAATATGATATTAATTTTCATTATAAATTAATTATGGGTCTAATTAAACAACTTAATTAAATAAGTTATTTAATTAAACCCATTTCTAAAAAAACCTTAAATATATTTCAAATGACCAAAATGACTAAGGCACAGGTTAATGGCCTATTTGTTAGACACACACACACATACATAAGCGACCCAAGTTCGAATTCGCACAGAGGTAGGGATTTTATTTTTCCGTAAGGCCGTAGACTACATGCGCTATGCGTCGCGAGAGTATGGAGCACGTGTGGACCACGCACGCTTCATCTTATTCCTGTTGCCGCACTAGATCTGCTCCACAAGCTCGATTTTAACTCGATTTTCGCCCAGCTTTGATCATTTTCTGATCAAATTGATTGAGGGATCTAAAAGAGGACATGAAATACTACAAATTCGAACAAAAAACTAGCTCCAGAAATCATAAATCGGCTTTCAATTTTGGATCCAAAGTTTATAAAAATCCATTTCTTTGCGCGTACTGAAATTTTTGAAAAACTTAAATTTGATCCGTTTGAACTTTTAGAATCCTTATCTAATATTATTATCCACAATCTAAAAGCTTAATATGGCAGGTGAATACTATATTCATTCAAATTTGTGCACGAATCACCCCCCACGACTGCAACTAACCCGAAGCTAATCCCTATAAATAGGACCTCCAAATCACTGTTTCAGACCATCAAACACATCCACAGTCATCAAGAACACACAAAAAAAACACAAATTTGAGTTCGAAATTGAGATCTAAGTTTTCTTGTCAAATTCGAAATTTTTGAAATTGACACATTTAGGGTGTTTTTTGAATGATTTAAGCATGATAGGAAGCTTTAGGAGTGTCTGATCTACTTATTGGAAGCTTTAGATCGACTTCAGAAGCTCGGCCACCACTTCGATCAAAAACCACCAACGACTACCATTTCCAAAGCTACGAAAACACCTTCCACGGCTAGTTTCGATCCAAACCACCACCGTAAGATTCCTTGTCATCCTCAATTTGATCATTCCATCAATTTTGGCCATTTAAACCACCGAATTAATGGTTTTCGCACTTCTCTGGTAACTCACTCCAACGACCTATCTCCGACCTAACCCGACTCCAGCAGCTCTGACCCGATCCAGGTAAGATTATTATTATTATTATTATTATTATTATTATTATTATTATCATCATCATCAGAATTATAGTTTCTTTTTTAAAATATATGTATATATAGGATGTGATAAAAAAAGGAAAAAAAATGAAAAAAAAAAAATAGAGCTTGTTTTCTTAAAATGTATACATGTATTTAAGTACATTGTAAATATGACAAGATATATAAATATATGTATAATCTTTTTTTTTTATTTAAGGAAAAAAAAACTTAGAAAAACCTATTTTCTAAAAAAAATAGAAATAAAAAGTAGCTATTAGGATCTTACATAAAAGTCTATTTCAAAAAGAAAAAAGAAAATTTAATAAAATGAAAATGAAAAGAATTCAAAATTTAAAATCAACCAACAAATTAAAGTTTTTATAAAAGAACTACGTATTGTTTGATTCGGATTAGCAGGTACGTAGGCATCTCTAGGGCGGCATAAAAAATGATAAAACATTTTTTGGTTTATTATTTCTATTTTGATTTAATTCATTGTTCATTATAAATATTGTTAGCTTTCATGATAAATTGTAAATATCAATGTTATTTTTGTTTATTTGTAATTATTAATGTGAATAATGATCAATTTTTTTTTATTATTTGTGGGTATTATAGTTTGTAAATATTTTTACATTAGTAGATATTTGAGCATTAAAGGATAAATTCTAAATTATGAATTTTAAGTGGTAACCATATAGTTTTAATAGGTTAGCCCCCGAATCCAAAATTTTTAGTTTATAAAGTTTGGTTTCAAAATCAATTTTTTCGCAGACTAGTAGCTAAGTTAGGATCATCCAGCCCATTGATCTTAAGTTATCATTTTTCCTGATTCCAATCAGGTGGCGACTCCAAAAATGCTTTCAAAAATTAAATTTCTTTTAATTCTTAGTCAAGGGTTTCTATTAAATTGTTCGAGTTTAATACGAATGAGATTAAAATAAATAAAACTAGAAACGAAAAATCCAGACTCGACAACTTAGTGACTCCACTAGGGATGCCTATTGGTTTTAGAGGGCTAGCCACTTGCAATTACTAAATTTAAAGTTTATTTATAATATGCTTATCCTTGTATATTATTTGTATAATTATTAACTTGTAAATAGTTGTACTAATATTTTTTCTTTAAGTGATGCAGATAAAAATGAAATTTTATAAATAGCTCTGATCGAGGCAAATGATAACTTTGGGGGGAATCTATGAAAAATGTGTGTTAGATACGGTGAAAAACAAGCCGTCTTAGGACCTTAGGCAAGGAGGTTGCTAGTAGGATCCAGAGGCTGTGGCTTTTTCACCTTATGGTTCACGAAATGACTTTTTGCTCCGGTTTAGTGTTGATTTGCAATCCACTAGACTGAGAAACCTTTAGAACCCACCCAATTGCATTCAAGAGCATAGGTTGGCGATTAAATAATAATGGGGCATACCTTAAGGAGTTACAACTTCAAATCCTTTTAAAATCCTTCCCTTGAAAATTACTTATCTCATTTTTAAAAAAAATAAGATTGTAACTAAAATGAAAATCTCAAAATTGCCTCCATTATTAATTAGTTGTCAACTCCTAAATCTACATTCGTGTGAATTGCATATGTAATATGTAATGTGAATAATTTATTGTACTTTGTAAATAATAGCTTCTTGTTTGTTTTATAGTCATTCATATATAGTTCAAAAAATAAAAATAGTAAAATAATAAAATGCCAAAATTGTAAATTGTCCTGAATAAAAAAAAATAAAAAAGAGTTTTTTTTTTAACTCATGTAAAATAATTTATATCATTATGATATAAAAACATTTATATAATATAATTATAAAAAAAATCCATTTTTTGTAAATAAAGAAATTCTAAAAAAAAATGTAAATACTTTTTAGATTATATAGATCATAATAAAGTAAATACAAAACTTGTATATAAAAGTTGTTGAAAAATGTATAATAAACTTATAAATATCCATAGATTGTACATAATTCAATCATCTGTTAGATTAATTTCTTTTTTAGATAGTTTTAAGTTCTTTTCAATTAGAATCACTCTTTGTCATAGGTGTTCCACTCCTTTAATCTTAAGTCTACAAATGTCAATCTGTATTTGTGAATATTTAAGAAAAAGGAAAAAAAATTATCATTACTCTTTAAAAACTACTTTGAAAAGAAAAAAAAAAAGAAGAAAAGTGCTAATTTATAAAATAGGTTTTGGTTTGAAAAAAAAAAAAAAAAGAATCATCTCTATGAATAAATTTCCACTTTAGGTTGTAAACAATCATGGTAAAATGTGGTTTCCAAATACTTCTTTGTATATGTCCATTATCCTTTTAGTAATTAATGTTTAGTTACTTCTAGAATATGGTTTTCTAATAAAAAAAAAAAAGGGTTTTGCATAAAAATAAATTTAAAAAAAAAAAGAAAATGAGAAATTTGCTAACAATCAAGGATTTTATAAAATTTGAGACCAATGATCACTAACTTTAGGCTAAGGGTAAACTACAAATAAAAAGTGATTAGAAATCGAGGGCAACCAAAAGGACTTGATAAGTTACTAACTAGGGACATTCGTCGGGCTTAATTTTTAAAACATAAACCCAATATAAAATGGGCATTTAGTGAATTAGCTTGAGGCAAACTAAAAGAATGGATGACTGATAACCAAGAAAAATATCTCATAAAAAAGTCTAGAATGATAAGAGGCAAAATGAATCCTAAACATTAACCCTAAACACTCGAGAGCAAAGTGACATTAAAGGGAAGAAACGGATTCTTTTTTTAAAAGAGGTCCGCCTTGAATTTGATACTAAGGTCAAAATGACATTAGGTATTCATTTCAATATCCCAAACACACTTATCCTTGCCAACCCAATTGATCCTATTAATGAAGTATTTTAAAAGTAAACCCTGTCAAGAACCACCCTACATTGGGGCACCCCACAATGGGGTGACTTGGAGGTTAGGTTCATTAGTAAGGAGAAAAAAAGATTGACTAATGTGTGTTTGCCCTAGTTGTATCATTTCAAGAGAAATCATTTGATATCGATAATTCATTTCCTTTGAAAGGAAGAAGAGACTTTATTTCAAAACCATACACAACCCATACACTTTGAGTTGTAAGCCATCCGATGAAAGTTGAAGAAACACAAATTACCTGTCACTCTCAATTTGTTTTATTTTTTCTTATTTTATTAATCACACAAAATCCTAATCCATTTTCCTATATAAACACCTTTATGCCTTTACCTTTTCGCTTTCTTTCTTTCATCTCAAAAATCAACCTTTTGAAAAATTTTCTCTCCTCTCTCTCCCTGTCTTAGTGTCGTGAGCTTCCCCCTCCCATATACACACAAACACACACTTTTTCTTCAAGCTTTCTTGTTCCAAAACACTAAATAGTTAATAGATCTTGACCCTACCACAAATAAAACATGTAATGGCAAGATCATACATATATGGTTCCACTAAAATCCCCATAAGCTTTATGCTAGGGATGTGGAATCACTTAAGCATGATATTCTTGTGGATCTTTACATTTACGTTGTTTTACTATATTTTGCCATATTATTGCTATATATTGTTCATATTGATATTTTGTGCATATATTCTTTTACTAACCTCATCTTCATAATATCTATCTTGCATTTACATACATAACATGAATGGTAACATAAATCTATTTTTTGAGTACATAAATGCCATAGATATTTGTCTTATGTACAAAAAAGACTTGTAATATGATAGTCTTAATGAAGATGTTGCCAAAGCTCAAGACCTATTTTTGTTTCTTTAAAAAAATGATTTTTGAAATTCGGATCTTGACAAACAACTATTTTGAAAAACTATTTTCCAACTCCAAAATGAAGATTTTACATTAAATATGAAGGGCTTAGGGAATAGGTATTATAAAGGAATGATTTTTGATAAGTTAAACTTTGTTTTACTAAGAAATATTTTCAAAATATGAAAAAGGTTACAAAAGTTAAGTTAGAACTTGTTTCAACCCCAACAAGGACTTGAAATTCGTAACTAGGGTGAGTTGCTAAGTAAACACCTATTTTCCAACCCAAAAACAAGAGTTTTATTAAAGAAATGGAAGCCTTAAGGAATAGGTTTGATTAGGACTTAATTTTAGAAAGATTAAATGAGTTTTACCTAAGAAATAACCTTAAAACAATTTAACAAAATTTGGATTTGGAAATGACCCCCACTTAAACACCTATTTTCAAATTCCAAAATGAGGATTTTAAAGAAAAATAGAAACCTTAGAGAATAGATGTAGTAAAGACTTAATTTTGACAAGAATAAATGGATTTTATCAAAGTCTAATCCTAAAACAAAGGAAGGGTTTCAAAACATAAATCAAACACTATTTTCATTCCTTATAATTTTTGTAAAATTTGTAATTAGGCAAAAATCCTTATTTAAATATTTATTTTCCAACTCCTAAATGAAGAATTTTATTAAAATAATGAATGTATTAGGCATATGGGTCATCAAGGCTTTATTTTAGTACAAACAAGGGTGATTTTGCAAGAAATAAAACTAGTTTTTTAAGTCAAGTATTCTTGAAATTTTTGCAAAGTAAAAATTTTCTAAAAATTCTTTTTAATCAAATATCATCAAGAATATACATATAGATAGCTCATATCATGTCATTCATGATAATAACTTGTTTATATTGCATGCACATATAATATACTTGGTAAAAACAATACAAATTTCACAAAACAATTTTGGTAATATGGTTTTTAGCTATTGATCAGATCTGATCCAAGCTTTCCAAGACCTAAAAGTTTTCAAAACTTAGAAATAACATCATAAATAGATGGATCTTTCGAAGTAGATAGAAATCGACTGCTTATTTGTGAAATTTCGAGTTAAAATGACCAAGTTATGGCCGTTTTAAGTTGGAATATCCATTTACTACGAAAATTACTAACTTAAAGGTTTGTGTTTGATAAGTTGGAATTAGTTATGGTTTGAAATACTCATTTGGGTATTTCTTTCGTTTAGGTAACTTTGAATCGAAGGAATTCTCGCCCCCGAATTATTACGATTAGAGACTGGTATCCATGGCTGAGTGAGTCACACTTCTTATTTACAATTCCGTATTGTGTTTGTAAATTATAGTTGCACTAAAATGATAGGCAAAGATAAAAATTAGAAATGCATGATAGGTATTATGGGATTATGTATGCTATCTTGATGTGTTGAGAAAAATGTGCTAAGTATATCGAAACCAGGTGATTAATTGTTGTATATCAATATGCCATGATTATGAATGTTTGCAAATTGATTGGTCACCTATGAAATTGAATTAAGGTTTACTTAGAATAACAAGTAATACGGACATAATCACATCACGATGGGGATGGTGCATTTAATCATGGTTGGTTCTCCATCATCCATAAATGGTATGAATGAGATGGGTTGCTCATGGGCCATAAAATGGTACAGTTGATGGGTTGCTTGTGAGCCATAAAACGAAATAGTAATTCAAGGTAGTACCATAGGATTCGTTAATCTGCTAACCCCGAATAGGGGGGGTAAATTCATTCAACATATGATTTCCGATTGATCACATGTCTTGTTTGCCCATCTGGTTATTACATTTCATATGGATAATTAAATTAATTTGTTTGTATGTATGTAATTATAGGATATGTGGATTCTAGAAGTATTTACTCACTAAGCTAGCATTGCCTATAACCCCCACAGGCTTTTTTTTTTTTTTTTTGCAGTCCCTGTACCTATGGTTGCGTCTCAGGACTTGGCTAACTCAGGTAACACGAAATTAGGAGTTTCTCCTAGAAGTTTATGTTTAGCTCTTGTATAGACTTCCGTAGGAAACCTTAAACGCTCGAGTTGTTGTAAAAAATTAATACTTGGACTCATTATTATTTTGTGGGGGAATGCCCCTTAGTATTTTGTAAATGATCCTAAGATATCTGTGGTTTATATTTTTATGCTTATTCTATTAAGTTAAACTATCTATCTCCAATTACGTAAGTATTATATTCTCATAAGGGAACGCTTTGCATCTAATATAAGACTTTTGTATAACTATGGTAGTGATTCCTAAGTCTTATTTAGCATGTGACGGACTGTTACGTTTAGGGTACCCTTTGGGGCGTGACATATGTTATATATGTAGCAAAAAAATCAACTTTATATTGATATATAAATCACGCATATTTTATTTTTTAGATAAGATCTATATTTTATAATTATATGTATAATCTATATATAATTTATAACACACTATACCAATATATAATTTATTTCATATATGGATAGTTTTGTCATTTTATAATTTAGTTAAGGATAATGATATTGTAGTTTAATAAAATAACAATACAAAACAATAATAATATATTTTAATGTATTCATGAGTTTATAAATGGGTTTGGGTCTTAAATCAAAACCCGGACACATTTAAGATTCATGTTGTTTCTAGGTTTGATCCATTTATTAATCATATCAACTTTCACTTATCCAAACACTTTTACAAAAGTGTCGTATTGTATTCGAGTTTGTGGGTTGGATCCCAAATTGGCAGTGCTAAATGCATTGGCTTAACTAAACTTAATTACATGCATTTGGGGAAAGAAGAGAAAAAGAATTAATTATAGGCTAATAAAGGTTTAGTACCAAAGTATGGAAGAGTTATAGACCATTTGTTTATATAATAGAAAGGATACTATTAGCTACAATTATACTAACTGCTCGTTTACTTGATATAAATAGTTATTCATTCACTCCTTATTCTATGTAAAACTACTATTACGGTATTCACTTGAAGGGAATGATAATTTAGAAAGAATTTTTATTACGTAAAATGATGAATATCAGTTCATGTCCCTGTAAGGTCAATTTTCCAATTTTGTTATAAATGCCATTGTTTTGAAAATATCACTTACATAATTATCATCTTTTTGTAATAATGATAAAGGGCATTATAGATGTAATATAAAATAAAATAGTTTATAAAGAAGGTTAAGGGGTTGTCATATGTTATTTTATGAGAGGATAAAATAGTCTTTCACTATGAAGATATATATAGTGATACCTGCACATACCTAATCTTAGTGCCTCTTCATCTATAGAAGTTACTTATGATCCTCAAACCTTAGAACTGTCTTTAACTAGAATCTCCATTGAAGAACTAACAAGAGGTTAAGAGATCAAGGTAAGTTATCTTCTTTCTTATCCTTTTATCAAACCTAGAAGATTTTATTCCTTAATTCGCACTTTTTGGTGTCAAGGTGTTTGCATTTGGAAGAAAAGCTCTAATCTTTGGTTGCTTAAACCAATTTTTGTTTGCAAAAGAAGAGGAGAAAGTCATTTGATTTTAGATAACATGATTATAATGATGTTTATGTTGGTAAGATGTTTTTAGATTTTTTTTTTTGTTTAAAATTCAAGAAAAAAGATGTTTTTAGAGTTTTTCACATTTTTGGAGCGAAGTGGAGTACGTACAAGAGTCATGGCCATCACATGGACCGTGATCTCCTTGGTGTGGTGAATCCAAGTCAATGACAGCCATGACGAAGGCCATGATGGCTGTCACTACCCTCATCATGACCATGATGGCGATCACACCCCCCTAATGGGCATGACAAAGGTATATCATGTTTGCTTTCCTTCTTGAGGCTATCATGCCTCTATCATGGGTGTGACTAACAAAAGGATTGTGTAATCTTCTTTTAAACCTTTTTTTAATCTTCTAATCAGCATCAAATTACAATTGATCAAGATTTGAGGATAAATCTTTTTCAATTCAGGGCGAATGATGAGAATCAGGATGTGAAGACTCAAGAAAAAGTAGGGAATGAAACAAATGAGACAAGCAATCAAGGCTGACTGTGTTTAAGTCAAAGCCGGTGGTGTGCTTCAATGGCTTTCATTTTTATTGAGAACTGGCTCTCAAAGCTAGTGGCGTTCACTTAAAGTCCAGTGGTGTTCAACTAATCATGGCGTGACTATTAGCGTGGTATCCTTGGATCATCTCTAAATGTTGTAAGCTGTCTCAAGGCTGATAGCCATCTTTCTAAGGCCGACGGCATACCATTATAGGCCGACGGCTTTTCTTGTTGGCGTTCAGCCATTCCATAATGCCGTCTTTTATTTTTATTTAATTTGATAGGTATTTGGATAATTGATAGAAAGACTCTTTTGTAAGAAAGTTTTCATCAGACTTTGATATTTTGAAATCCTAGTTTAAGAGTGAAATAGTCACAATTCCCAAATTTATATTTTACACATGAGTGTTAGAGCATTTGTACATAACTTTGAGCATGATATATGTGATTTGTGCCAGTAATGATATATGTGTTGTATTAATGCATTTGAATATTGAAATATCTTAGTGTGAATAAATATTGTGTTTATGATTTGTACTTCATTTGTTTAAAATAAGTTAAATATGCTCAATATATATTCCCAACTTAACAGAAAATTTTGGACAAAAACAACCCTCAAATACATTTATTTTTGGCCCAAAATCAAGCATAAGCCCATGCAAATCAAAGCCCATATTATGGCAGCCCCTAAAGTTAACTTTTGGATAAGAATTAGCCTCAATTTTGATAAAAAATGCACTTTCCAAAACAGAGCCAAAAACCATACGAATTTTCCTTTCCTCTCTTACATGTTGTCTTCCTTATGTTCTCTAAACCTTGCACTCCAAGCTCATAAAAAGGTCAAGGCCCAAAGCCTAAGTTATTTTTAACAAGACTTAAAACTTCTTAATGTATGTATTTGTTATGTTAATTGTGTATTTGATAGTTTAAGGTTTTGTTAGAATATGAATTTCCATGTTAAAATGAGTATTAATGGGTTTTAATGATTTACATGTGTTAGTTATGTATTGAATGAATGTCTTGATGGTTTAGAAGTGGTTAATTGTGCTAAGTAAGTGACAAGTAGTGTTAGAGTGCATGAAGTTGGGAATGAATAGGATTAGGATAGTTAGAGAAGAATAGATTGGCTTAAAAAGGGTGAATGAGAATTTGTGATTGAAATGGTGGACATGGGTGTTTGAGGAGGTTGAAGTGAAGATTTTGTTTGTTAAAAGAAGTTATAATACATATAGGTTGAAGTTTAATGTTGGAAATGTGTTTGAAGGAAGTTTGAAAGTGAAAAATGTAGTAAAAAGTTTGTGTTTTTGAACATGGGAGGTCTACAATTTTTCAAAATATGTGTTGCAGTGTACGCTGCCACAACATTGCTTGCATAGAGGTCAAAACTGCTGGCATACAAGGGCGTGGACCGATCCCATGGTATTCTTAGATTTTTGGATAAAATTGAGTTGCAGTCTACATGGCTCAACGCCGTCGGTGTAGACCACAACACTACCGGCATTTGGCTTAACGCTATCAGCGATGGCAAGAGTAGAAGTTTTGGTGTAGATTACACTGCCTTAGTACTGCCGGCGTTCAAGGCTGGCGTATCCCCTGTAGTTTTTCATTTTCAAAACTTCTTCAAACCATTCCTTTAGCTAGTTAATTTGTCTTGTGATGATTTTATGAGTTTGTTTGATGTATAAATATTATGTTATGATCTTGTATAGAATGTATTTGAGTTTCTTGACCCCAAAAGCCTAAAGTTATTTGTGTTTTATATTTAGTTTAGGATTTATAGTGTTGATATGAGTTGAAATTTCTTGTAACAGTGATAGATCCTCGATTAAATACTACCCTTGATTCTTGATTTGGCTCAGGTAATAGTAATGTGTTTGATTTCTTGCCTAGGATAGGCATGACTAAATTTACTTTAAATTTAAGATAAAACTTAAATTATTTGAATTGATTGTCTATTATGTCGTTGAATTTGGTTTGAGGAGCGCTACCTTGCTCAGATTAGGGGCATGGTAGTTTAGTCTCTTAGGCCACTCCTGTATTTATGATAAGACTTTTATAAGTGGCAAGATGGGTAGTTGATAGGGTTGCTAGTATCGGTATAACATTCACTTATTCTTAAAGAGAAATAATATGATTTAGTTCAATTGTTTGTGGGAACATTGAATTAGGTGATATTATGGATTAAGTTAAGTAAAGTTGTGAAACGGCTGAAAACCCTGGAGGAAGCTACTTTTTTTTTTTTTTTTCTCTTGTGGATATATCATCTAGGAGATATAAATCCCCGAACAACTTATATCAACCCCCTAATCGTCAAGATCGTTACTTAGGATCCCCAAATATCCTTATTGTCTGGAGTTTGAATACTTCAGTATTGTATGACTAACTAAAGATTTTCTAATAACTTGATGGTTGTTGCATTTGCATGTAGGTTAAGCTTGTGTGCCATTCGTATTTGTTTTTGTTACTTATGTAAAGGGCCTTTGGCTCATTATTTCATATTTCTGGTGTTGATGATAGTGATAAGTTCTACACCAGTATGGGGTATGAAACGGATTTTGAGGATTTCCTAGATGATTGGGAGGATTAGAGATGGCTATGACCTTGATGGAACTTTTGTAATAACATAGTTTATAAGACATATGTAATAGTTATGATGATTTTGCTAAACTTATGTATTTTGTAAATGGCTTGTTTATAAGTCTTGTCTGTAATATCTATATGTATATATGTTTGTAATTGATCTATATCTTATATGTAAATGTTATGTTTTTCTAAAGAGTTTTAAAAGTTGAAAGTTCTTAAAATTTGTTCTTATAAGAGATTTAGGTAAACAAATATCTAAATTGATCTTGGTAATCAACCTTACATATAATATTGTAGGTTATATATGGTTAGAGATCTAGATTCACTTATTTTAAATATAAGGGTGAGTCTGGGTCTTTATAGATGGTATCAGAGCCGAGTTTGAATAATTGTTTGCCTAAATGTGATAGTTTAATGAGACTTGACCTAGACATAGATAGGTAGCATAGGAAGAGTTAAGCTTTGGTCGAATGATTGTATTTGCTTGCTTTATTGTTTGTTTACTTGCTTGTTTAATTGCTTGCTATTGCCTATAAATGTGAATGTGAATTTAATAAACTTTAAGCATGGTTTAAATTCCATATGTGTGTCATAAGTGTATTGTATGCATATGTTTATGATGGATAGGTCACGGAGATCTACTCATCAACAAGTTGATCGAGAGAACATGCCTCCACGACCCCAGTCTTCATCTACATCAGCTCCTACCTCCTTTACTACTTTAAGTACCAAAACTGCTCCATCTCCTGTAATGGGATTGGCTTCACAAGTTCCCCCACCAACTCAATTTCCACCGCCTCCTTCGATGCCACCTTTTCCTCAAATGTGACAAGTGCCTACAAACGATCCAACATCTATGTATGGTGTGTCAAAAGATATGGTGGCTATGATGCAATAGTATCAAATGATGGTGTTTCAGCAATAACAACACTTTATGCAACAACATAATCAACAAGAAGCAAGGCATAATGAAAATCTACCTGTAAATGATTAAGCCAACCGGATCAAGCTATATGATTTTAGTAAGTTGGTTCTTGACTTTGATGGAACAAGCATAGATTTGACTACAGCGGAGAGTTGGATTGAAGAACTAGAGAAGACCTTTGCAGCTTGCGATACTCCTAAAGAGAAGAAGGTAGATTTAGTTGTGTAGATGTGAAGAAAGAAGCTTATAGTTGGTGGAGACTAATAAGTGGGAATTTGCAACTACCTATTTCATGGGAAGCATTTAAGGACACATTCTTTGCTAAGTATTTCCCAAATTCTTTTAGAGAAAGGATGATAGCAGATTGACTAAACCTAGATAGGGAGGTAAATCTATTAATGAATATTATGTTGAGTTTTGTAAACTTTTGCGATTTGCTGGAGGAGACTACAGAGATGAAAGACTGAAGGTCCAAAAATTCCAAAATGGTTTAATTGAAAAACTTCAAGGAGAAGTGAAGAAGTTTGAATTGCATGCTATGGCCGATACGGTTGCAAAGGATTTATTAGTTGAACAAATTCAAAATGATAGTAGAGTAAGAAGAGTAAAGAAAGCTGCATTCTTAGGCAAAAGACCTGTAGCAACTTCTTCCTATGGTGGTTATGAAAGTGTTAGCAAGAGTGCAAATTACCAAGGAAAAGGAAAGAAGCCATTTCTAGGGAAGAAAGGAGATCAGAAACCAGCATTCAAGACTTCAACTCCCATGTTTGAAAAAAAATGTTTCCAATGTTTTGGAACTCATGATTTATCCTATTGCAAATGGACATCGGAAGCATGTTTTTCTTATGGACAAGTGGGACGCAAAACTTCTGAATGTAAGAATCTGGGTTTGCCACCAATGTTTTGTGCTTATTGCAAGCAATGAGGTCATCATATTGCTACTTGCAAGGATCACCACAATAATCAAGGTGGTGTTAATCTAGAGAAAGGGAAAGTAAATGCCAGGGTTTTTGCATTGCAATAGATAGAGGATACCCCTTCAGTAGATACTTTGGCACGTACCTTGGTTGTTTCTAATAAAAGTGCATATGTATTGATTAACATTGAAGCAACTCATGCATGTATATCTGAGACTTTTATGAATGAGTGCAAGCTTACTCCTGAGATTTTGACTGATCGTGTTATGTTTGTAAATACTCCTTTGGTTGTTGAGATTAGGTAACCTTGCATTTGTAGAAATGTGAATGTTTTAATTTCTGATGTGAGCATGCCTATGGATATGTTAGTTTTGCCCTTATTTGATTTTGATGTGATCTTGGGAATGAATTGGCTAAATCTATATAAGGTCACAATAGATTTTTGTAAAGCGGAGTTAAGTTTTGATTTGAAGGAAAGGAGGTTTACATATGTTTTGGAAAGGCAAAGGTCAAGTAGAATGAATTCTATGGAATTATGGGCAAGGTCAGTGGTGACAGCAGTGAATACAGAAGAAATGGATATCAATATGGTACCAATGGTGAATGAATTTACTGATGTGCTTCCCGAGAAATTGCCTAGCTTGCCTTCTAATAGGGAGATTGAATTTGGGATTGAAGTATTACCAGAAGCCGTTCCTATCTCCAAGGCTCTATATAGGATGGCACCTACTGAATTGAAAGAATTAAAGTAACAATTGCAAGAGTTACAAGAATTTGGTTTCATTAGACCGAGTATTTCACCTTGGGATGCTCTTGTATTGTTTGTGAAGAAGAAAGATGGGAGTTTGATAAACTAAGTTTATTCCTATTTTATGAATGCCAAAATGGACTTTTATTGGTTAATTTATTGATAAATATTATGAATTTGGCACTTAAAAATATTAATTTATGCTTTCAAGCCTTTAAAGGAGTTATTTTATAAAAAGAAAGCAAAACGGGTTAAAAATGTAAAGTTTGGAGACATAAAGTGGACGACACAACAAAGACAAGACATGTCTATCAATAATGTCAAGGGAAAGAACAATCGAGGTCTAAATCTCAAGTTTTGAAAAGACAAGCTCAATGACATGATTTGACACAAACCATGTCAAACTGGAAATTTCACTTTGCAAGGACACGACCATGACGTAACCTGTCGCTAGGCATGTCATTTCCAAGATTGAGCTACAACCTGCTACACGACTTTGGGATAAGCCATGTCCCAGTCGTGTCAATGAAGAAAAAAGGTCCATAGCAAGGGACACGATTCTGGGATAAGCCATGTCCTTGTTGTGTCAATTTCCACATTAAAGAAAATTGCCAGACATGCTCAGTGACATGACTTGTCCCCAAACACATCAATTTGACAGTGCGTTACTTAATGTGAAACAATTTTTTAATTAAATAGTAACATCCTATTTATTAAAGTAACATCTATTGGGCATTAAAGGGGTGTTATTTTGGAAAGCCAAGAGACCCATAACTCCCATAACTTCCCACTTTCTCCATAATGAGCATTCATTTCCATTTATGTAAGAATCATTATAAAACAAAGATGGAGGAAGAATCAACAAGAAGAGGAAAGAGAGAAAGTACATAAATTATACATGAGTTCTTCAGGTGTTTAACAACAAGTCAAGATTATCTTAAATTGAAGATCTACAATTTTGAGCTTCATTTTCTTGGGTGATATCATGAATTTTAGTTTGTATTTGGAATTTCATGTATTCTCTTTAATTATTATGGAAGAGTAATTTTTTAGATATGGGTTTTGTTGGACTCTAATCTTATCTTGTGATGAGGATTTAGGTTTAATGAGATATTGATGTTCTTTTGTTCAATTGCATGTTCTTTAACTATTTCTTGAGGTTGTATATCTGGAATGCAAATTTATGTCTGATTTTCATTTAAGTTAATTGAAAGATTGCTTTTATGAATTAATCTATGCAATTGATGAGATTTGTTGGTAATTCTAGACATAAAATAGTAAGAATCTTTTGTAATTATTGAATTTCTGATGAGTTCATCTTCTTCAAGCAAGCTTAGGTTGCTTATTACTTAAGGAGAAATCCTAATTGATTAACTTAGATTTAGATAAATTGATAGATTTGAAAGAAATATCATTTTGGTTGAGAAACTTAACAGCATAAGAACTAAATCAATTTTATAATTTCCAAGGATTCACATGATAAATTAGATGAAGACAAAACCTAGATTGTTTGTTTTAATTGAATCTTGTTTGTTGTTAGCATTAGTATATTTATTTCTCCTAGTAGATTAATGATAGCTAACAGTATATTAGTAATAAAAAATCATCAAATTTGTCAGTAAGATAGTAGAATAAGACTTATTACTGGTAGTTGTTTATTCCCTGTGGATAGACCAGATTTTAGCATTATATTACATTTCCGGTAGGTACACTACCTATTGCCTTTATAGAGAATTAAAAATGGGCCATTATAAATTTAAAACTACGCTTGAAGGAAACACAATAAGAGTCTATAGATGTGCATCAATTATAAGGAATTGAATCAAGTTACAATCAAGAACAAATATCACTTGCCTAGAATTGATGATTTATTTAATTAATTGAAAGGAGCTACTGTGTTTTCAAAAAATTGATTTAAGATCATGATATTATCATCTCAAAATTAAGTCCCAAGATATACCGAAGACGGCATTTCGCACTAGATATGGTCATTTTGAATTTCTTGTTATGCCATTTAGATTGACAAATGCTCTAGCATCATTTATGGATTTGAAGAGCAGGGTATTCAAGGATTATTTAGATTTATTTGTAATTGTGTTTACTGATCATATTCTGGTTTATTCAAGAAATAGAGAGGAGCATAAAGAGCATTTGAAGCTTGCATTGCAAAGGCTTAGATAGAAGAAACTACATTATAAATTTAGCAAGTGTAGCTTTTGGCATGAGAACTTATCTTCCCTAGGTCATATCATATCAAAGGAAGGTGTATCTATTGATCCTAAAAAAATTGAAGCCATATTGAAATGGCCAAGATCAACAAATGTGATTGAAATAAGAAGTTTTCTTGGGTTAGCCAGGTATTATCGAAGATTTGTGGAAGGATTTTCAAAGATAGCATCCCCATTGACTAAGTTAACTCAAAAGCATGCTAAATTCATTTGGGATGATAAATGTGAGCAAAGTTTCCAAGAGTTGAAGGAAAGGTTGATATCAACTCCAATTTTAGCCTTACCTGTTAGTGAAAATGAATTTTTGGTTTTTAGTGATGCTTCCATCCAGGGATTGGGTTGTATGCTTATGCAAGATGGATGGGTAATCGCATATGCCTCTAGGCAATTGAAACCACATGAGAAAAACTATTTGATTCATGATTTGGAGTTGGTAGCTATGATTCTAACACTGAAATTGTGGAGAGACTACCTCTTTGGTGAAAAGTGCAAGATATATACTGATCACAAGAGTCTCAAATACATCTTCACTTATAAAGAGCTTAATATGAGATAGAGAAGATATCTTGAATTGATCAAAGACTACGACATTGAAATCGTGTATCATCTTGGTAAGGCAAATGTTGTAGTAAATGCTCTTAGTAGAATGAAACAAGTGGATGTTATCAAAAGGAGTTTAGAAAAATAGAAATTGAAGTAACTATGGAAAAAGTTGATATCATGCTTGCTCATTTGTCTCTACAACCCACAATTTTGGAAAGAATTAAACAGGGTCAGAAGGAAGATTCAGAGAGTGAAGAGTTAATACTAGCTATGAGAAAAGGAAAGAGGAAGGAATTAAGGCTAGATGAAGAAGATATTGTGAGACATGGAAATAGAATTTTTAAGCCAAGTATACATGATTTGAGAGAAGAGATTATGAAAGAAGCTCACTCTTCATCTTATTCTATTCACCTGGGAGCACTAAAATGTATAAGGACTTGAAAAAGTATTATTGGTGGGAAGGATTAAAAGAGATGTTGCAGATTTTATATCAAAATGTTTTACCTGCCAGTAAATCAAGATTGAACATCAAAGACCAGGTGGAGAGCTTAAGCCTTTGTCCATTCCTGAATGGAAATGGGAAGAGATCACCATGAATTTTGTGTCTACTCTACCAAGGACCATTACTAAGCATGAAGTTATTTAGGTAACTGTTGATAGGTTAACGAAATCAGCTCACTTCATTCCTTTGAGAGTTGGGAATTCATTGGAGAAGATGGCATATGTGTATATCAAAGATATTGTAAGACTCCATGGCGTACCCAAAACAATCACTTCAGATAGAGATACTAGGTTTGTTAGCAGATTTTGGAAGAGTTTACATACAATGCTTAGTGTACAACTTCAATCTAGTACTGCCTTTCATCCTCAAACTTATAGACAATCAGAGAGGACAATTCAGATATTAGAAGATGTGTTAAGAGCTTTTGTACTAGACTTTGGAGGGGATGATCACTTACCATTGATTGAATATGCCTGCAACAATAGCTATCAATCTTCTATACAAATGGCATCATATGAAGCTCTATATGAAAGAAAATGTTGGTCACCTCTTCATTGGGATGTAAGGGAAAGAGCCTTGATTGGTTTAGAATTAGTCCAACAAGCTATTGATAATTTAAGTAGTGAAACAAAGGATAAAAGCCGCACAAGATAGATTCAAAAGCTATGCAGATGTGAGACGAAAACCTCTTGAATTTGAAGTCAGTGAACACAAGTTTCATGGGATATCACCAATAAAGGGAGTATTTGGATTTGGAGTCAAAGGGAAGCTGAACCCTAGATATATTGGTCTTTTTGAAGTGTTGGAAAGCATTGGTCCTTTGGCACATAAATTGGCTTTACTACCACATTTTTCGAAGTACACAATGTGCTTCATGTTTCTCAGTTGCGAAAATGTATATCAAATCCAAATGCTATTATTAGTACTAATCAAACGGACGTTTTACCTAACTTGATAACAATTGACAAGCCAATCAAGATCTTAGATAGAATCGACAAATTGTTGAGAAGGAAGATCATTCCTATTGTAAAAGTTCTATGGAGTGGATAAGTAGAAAGAGAAGCAACCTGGGAGTCGAGAGTGAGATGAGATAGAAATATCCAAAGCTCTTTGAGCAATGAGGTAAGCAAAGTTTCTAGGACGAAACTTTTTAAAGGAGGGGAGAATAAAATAACCATAATTCTCAAATTTATATTTTACACATGAGTGTTAGAGCATTTGTGCATGACTTTGAGCATGATATATGTGATTTTTGTTGGTATATGGTATATGCATTGTATTAATGTATTTGAATATTGAAATATCTTAATGTGAATAAATATTGTGTCTATGAATTTGTTAGTGTAATGAAGCGTATGAAAATTTGTTTAAAACAAGTTAAATATGGTCAATATATATTCCTAAACTTAGTAGAAAATTTTGGACAAAACAAGCCCCAAATACATTGATTTTTGGCTCAAAATCAAGCTCAAACTCATGCAAATCAAAGCCTATATTATGGAAGCCCCTAAAGTCAACTTTTGGATAAGAATTAACCTCAATTTTGATAAAAAAAAATGCACTTCCAAACACAGACCCAAAAAACATACGAATTTTCCTTTCCTCTCTTACATGTTGTCTTCCCTTTGTCCTCAAAACCTTGCACTCCGAGCTCATAACAAGGTCAAGACCCAAAGCTTAAGTGATTTTTAACAAGACTTAAAATTTCTTAAGGTATGTATTTATTATGTTAAGTGTGTATTTGATAATTTAAGATTTTGTGAGAATATAAGCTTCCATGTTAAAATGAGTATTGATGAGTTTTGATTGTTTACATGTGTTACTTATGTATTGATTGAATATCTTGATGGTTTATAAGTGGTTAATTGTGTTAAGTAAGTGACAAGTAGTGTTGGAGTACATGAAGTTAGGAATGAGTAGGATTAGGATAGTTAGAGAAGAATAGATTGACTTAATGAGAGTGAATGAGAATTTGTGATTGAAATGGTGGATATGGGTGTTTGATGAGGTTGAAGTGAAGATTTTGTATGTTAAAAGAAGGTAGAATACATATAGGTTGAAGTTAAATGTTGGAAATGTGTTTGAAGGAAGTTTGAAAGTGAAAAATGTAGTAAAAAGTTTGTGTTTTTGAACATGGGAGGTCTGCAATTTTTTAAAATCTGTGTTGCAGTGTACGCCGCCTCAATGCCGCCGGCATAGAGGTCAACACTGCCAACATACATGGAAATACTGTCGGTTGGTGGTATTCACAGGCGTGGACCGACCCCGTGGAATTCTTAGATTTTTGGATCAAATTGAGTTGCAGTCTACATCGGCTAAATGTGGCCGACGTAGACCACAACACTACCGACGTTTGGCTTAACACTGCTAGCGATGGCAAGCGTAGAATTTTTGGTGTAGACTACACCGCTTTAATGTCGTCGGTGTTCATGTTGATGTATCCCCTGCGTTTTCCATTTTCAAAACCTCTTCAAACCATTCCTTTAGCTTGTTAATTTGTCTTGTGATGATTTTATGAGTTTGTATGAGTTTATTTGATGTATAAATATTATGTTATGATCTTGTATAGAATGTATTTGAATTTCTTGACCCTAAAGCCTAAAGTTATTTGTGTTTTATATATAGTTTAGGATTAGTAGTTTTGATATGAGTTGAAATTTCTTGTAACAGTGATAGAACCTCAGTTGAATACTACCCCTGATTCTCGATTTGGCTCAGGTACATAGTAATGTGTTTGATTTCTTGCCTAGGATAGGCATGAATAAATTTACTTTAAATTTAAGATAAAACTTAAATTGTTTGAATTGATTGCTTATTATGCCGTTGAATCCAGTTCGGGAAGCGGCACCATGCTCAGATTGGGAGCATGGTAGTTTAGGCACTTAGGCCACCCTTGTTTTTATGATATGACTTTTATAAGTGGCAAGGCAGATAATTGATAGGGTTGTTAGTGTCGATATAACATTTGCTTATTCTCAAGGAGAAATAATATGATTAAATTCAATTGTTTATGGGAACATTGAATGAGGCGATATTATAGATTAAGTTAGTAAAGTTGTGAAATGGCTGAAAACCCTAGAGGAAGCTACTCTTTTTTTTTTTTTTTCCTTTTATGGATATATCAATTAGGAGATGTAAGTCCTTGAATAACTTATATCAGCCCCCTGAGCATTGAGATCATTACTCGGGACTCCCAAATATCCTTGTTGTCCGGAGTTTGAATACTCCAATGTTGTATCACTAACTAAAGATTTTCTAATAACTTGATGGTTGTTACATTTGCATGTAGGTTAAGTTTGTATGCCCTTCGTATTTTTTTTTATTATTTGCGTACTGGGCCTTTGACTCATTATTCATATTTCAGGTGTTGATGCTAGTGATGAGTTCTACACCATTATGGGGTATGGAACGGATTTTGAGGATTTCCTAGATGATTGGGAGGATTATAGATGTCCATGACCTTGATGGAACTTTTGTAATAGCATAGCTTGGAAGACATATGTAATAGTTATGATAGTTTTGCTAAACTTATATATTTTGTAAATGGCCTGTTTATAAGCCTTGTTTGTAATATCTATATGTATACATGTCTATAATTGATCTATATCTTATATGTAAATGTTATGTTTTTCTAAAAAGTTTTAAGAGTTTATGGTACTTAAAATTTATTCTTATAAAAGATTTAGGTAAACAAATATCCAAACTGATTCTGGTAATCAACTTTACATATAACACTGCAGGTTATATGTGGTTGGAGATCTAGATTCACCTATTTTAAATATAGGGGTGAGTCCGGATCTTTACAGATAGTTTTCTCAATTTTACTCTTATCAATCATATTGTGATTGTGGCGAGTTATCATTCTTATCACTCCTTATTCGGATTGTGGTGAACATACTGTTATCTCTATTTCGTGAGTCATATCGATATAGGGTTAGCATCGTTCAGGTTGATCTCGGTGCATAATATCCATTGTTAACGCCATTCATATCCTTTTCTTTCTTCATAAATCAAAGAACCAAAATACAAAAATTGTTTTGATTTGCAATTCAAGGCATCTAGTGAATCTAGGCACATCACCTTCCTTAACACCTTAATCCTTGGTTTAATATCTAGTACTCCTAAATCCAAGTAGTAAGACATATCTGAGCCTAGAGTAGTTGTAGTTCTTAATAGTTTAGGAATTTACATGACCTTAGGAATAATATTTTTCTTTTGAAAAAAAGGTTTTGAGTTAGTTTTTCTATATATGATCAGCTGTTCTTGGTAGAATTGAGTTATCTATTCTAAATACCGAACTAGGCACGCCATTACCTTTTTTGATGATTGTGCTTGTTAGGTAGAATATGTAATTGGACTAATTGATATTTGACGATAATTGTTTGTTGCTTGTGCTTGGATAGGTTTAGTGGACCAGGAGTACCGGTGTTACTAGGATGACGTTTTGAGGATCTGTGTGTGGTATTAAGAGTAGAGTTGTATATAGAGATGATTTCGATAGTTTAGAAGTTGTACGAGTATAGTACCTAGGGTATGTGGGGAGTACACGATGCCAATATATATGAGTATCTAAGTATATATGTAACTATGTTTCATGAGGTCATGAGTTACTCTAGGTTTAGGACTAGTTGCAAATAGTTCTAAACTGTGTTGTTTATCTGGTTAATTAGAAGATAATAAATTGTGATTGCTGCATATGTCACCATGTTATATGTGATTTGTATAATGTTGGTTCATGCACATGTGATTGTGGTTTGGTGTACTACGCCTTACACTCACTTGTTTTGTTTTCAGGAACAGGTGAAGAACCCATAGTGTTTGATTTAAATGACTATTGCATCTACGTTAATTATGGGGAGGACGTTAATGGCTGTGATTATCCAACAGACTACTAGATTATTGGGAACGAGTGTTCGATTGAAATTTACTGAAACTGAAAAGAAACTCAAATTATTTGCTATGGTTTAGATTATGTTGTAAAATGATTTCGTTGGTTTTATTAGGTTAGAAATATATTGACATATGGTTTTATGCCAACTTGCTTTATGGGGTATTTCTGTTGAATCTATGATATTTAAATAAGACATTATTATCTGTGGAGTTTTTATAATTATGTGAGCTTGGATTAAATATTAGATTTAATTGTGAATTAATAGCAGGTTTTGAGCCTCTACATGTCTATATCTAATATGGATATGTGGTAGGTTGTAAATGTTATTAAATTTAAGATGTTAAAATAGATATTTTATCTTTTACTCCAATAATTGCTTTTTATTTTTTAGACGAAGTGAATATTGTAATAGCTATTACAATCATATCATATTCTTATTGAATTAGAATTTGATTCCCCTCTTATTTCATATAGTGAACTGAACAAGCCATCAATGTTTTGGTTGCATAAAGTATGATGATTATGCAATTTCTTCTTTTAATTGACTGTTATCTTGGGAGACTAAAGGCAAAAAAATTTTATGAGTAACGTAGCATTTCTTGTATAATTTTTTATGGTATTGAACCACAAAAATTATTATATTAATTTTTACTTATAAAATTAATTTGGAGTTAGACAAAATTTCTTTATGATCTGGAGAAAACCTAAATGTTTTTTTTTTTCCTTATATTTGATAGTAAAAAATATTAAAAGGACAAAAATAAATTCTTTTAACAAAGATACAATACTAATACACCTATATTATCTCATTTTTACCATTCTAGCGTTATTACTATTGTCGTATTATATCAAACATGATACAAGAGAATTATAGTGAATGGTATTAACTGGTCAATTCTCATTGTTTTTTCTAATTCTTGCAACGAAAAGTTACTTAAGTTTTATTCAATTTGCACCTTTGTTATTGACAAGATTATGATAAAATGCTTTGAACTCCATAAATTTACATGCAACAATTAGTTTTCATTCGCATTCGTTGATGATTATAGAAATTTGGATATCTTTCCCTCGGCTGTCGGCAATATACTTTTTATCTCATTTTGCAACATAAAATATGCATGTTTGGGGCTGAAATTTAGCTATAGTTGTACATAACAGAAATATCGACAATCATAAAATTGTATTTATTAACCATATGGAGTGTCTTCATACCAGCACAATTTTAATTCTAAACGATTTGGAGCAAGTTAATTAGAAGAAACAATAGCACATACGTGCATACACAATTATATATATAGACAGTTGCATGATACATTTGCATTTGCAAAATTTGATTCATGGAAGAGGCAAATTAAATGACAATGGAAAATATATATGTAGAGTTGTATAACAGTAAAGAAAAGTCTAAGAATACTAATAAATCACTATGAAATATTTATACATATATATATTTAATTTTTTTTATTCTATGATGTAGCAAAATTCAATAACCTCAAAATAATGATCTTACACCATCATTAAATAGTATAATCTCACACCACAAAATAAATTTTACGATAGCTTCAAACTACCATTAAATGGTTAATCTCACACCACAAAATAAATTTTATGGTAGCTTCAAACCACCATTAAATTATATAACCTCACAACAAATAATTTCTTTTATACAATCACATCCACAAGATTTACGAATCACACAATTAAAAATAAAGAAAAGGCATCACACTTTTTAAAAGAAAGAAAAGTGATTAAACTTTGGAAAGGAATCATTATTCATCATTATTGTCCAATATGGGCTCTGCTTATTTATAGAATAAAATTAAATTTTATATTCTAGGGAAATAAAAGATTTGATATCTACGATAGTTACTAACCAAATCAAATATTAAATTATACCTAAGGTAGAAATTTTATAATTTTTCTTTCGTTGATCCGCATCATGGTAATCATAAGAAATAGGATAATTGCTTGCTTAAATTGACATCTACTGCAACGAAATAATGAGAAGTACAAACCAAGTTTAATGATTGTTGTGAAATCTCGAAACTGGCAAGAAAGAGAGAACGTTAGAGCCAAGATAACTTGCCGGAATGCCCTACCTGGTGCTGGCAAGCCAGGAAGCTTTTCGGCAAAGCACAGGGCCATGCCGGCAAGTCATTCTCGGCTCAAACTTTCTTCTTGCGCCATTATATCATTTTTGACTGGCACCCATATAAGTAATATTTGCTATGTTGGTTCTCCGTGTTTTGAATGCATAGAGATGTGGAGATATATATAGCCAGCAAGTTCATCCAATCACTTGCATTTGTTCTTATCCAAATTTCAAGTGTATATGAGAGAGAGAGAGATTCCGCATTCTAAAAAAAAATAAAAAATAAAAAAAGAAAGAAGAAAGAAATAAGATGATGATTTTAGATTGCTTCTTTTTAACAACACCCTTCATAAGGATGTGCTAAATAGGATAAGAGATTTGTGATCGATATGAGATATCACATGCGGTTCCATTTTTTTATATAACGCATCTCAATAGAGAGTATTGTTAAAGATAAATCGTTCCTCATACATTGTTGTGGTAAAGAGATTCTACAATCTTGTAATCAGATTCTCCAAATTGGTGATTTCTCCTTTGAGAAATAATAGTTTTTTATTATGATATGTTTTAGTATGTACTTTAATTTTATCCTCCGTGGTGATGCAAGGTACAGTGGGGTTGGAAAATGAAGCGATGACCAAATAGTTATTGTGAGGAATGGAATCAAGAAAACCATTGATAGTAAAGCAAGATCTGGAAAAAATTAAAGAGTAAGAGGTGGAAGGGGATTTGTTCCAATAGATTGGAATTTCAAGACGTGACAATGGAATAAGAATTTGACCACGACGCTTCAAAAGGCAATTTTGGTTCAACCACCGAATCTGCGACGAAGTTACATGTAAAAGACTTATCATCAGCTTTAGGGTCAATTTTTTCATTACAATTTTAACCTTTGATTAAATATGAAATCATGAAATTTATGTTGTCCATTGATGCACCGTGGTGTTTGTAATTTCTTTTTCCTTAATTATAATTGAGTAAAATCAATTGAAAAAAAATCATAAAAAATTAACCTCTATAGCTTATAAATGATGCAAGTAAAAAAAAAAAAAAAGAAAAAAAATCTTTTTACATGCAATAACATGTCATTCAAAAAAAAAAAAAATTTACATCTCAAATAATAATCAAAAGTACAAAATTTTTACGGAAAATTGGGAAAATGCAATGCATCTCGATGCACCATGCTTACGACCAGTATTTGTGAGGAACCTTGTTTTTCCTGCCAAAGTCACCTCATTAATTTGGTGTATTATAGGGCTCAAATTTTATCCACCGATACCATTCCAGGTTAATATCTAGGATGACCCTTAAGTGATCAATATCAATACGCTATGAGACTCTTGTGCTTAACCCATTTGAGATGACCGAGGCCAAGGTAAAGTGGATAATCTCATTGTAACCTAAAACTTGTTATTTTTGTTGTGGTGGGGTAGATTTCAAGTAGGTATTAAATATCATAAGATAGATTATGGATTTTCCTTTTAAAGCTTGGTTCGATAAGATAGAGTACAAATAAAAATTATTTGTATGTATATTTGAACAAATGCCAGTCATATTTCTCTTTTTTTCAAGAAATTGAAAGAGAAGATTATATTCAACACTTTCTATATCAGACACATTCTTGTATATATTAGGAACATATCAATTTTTTCCATTCTTAGCAGTAGCAGAATTATAGGAACATTGACTAAATTAATTATAGATTTAATTATAGGACTTGGACTTGACTGGATTAATTATAGGCTTGATTATAGGATTTGACTTACCATTCTTGTGCGATAATAACCTATATATATTTTCAGCTTTGTATTAATAAAAAGTAGAAATTCAACATTGAAATTTTCATGGTATCAGAGCAAACACTGCTATCATAATTCCAGCTTGCTCTTGATCATATCAGCTGATTCTACAAGGTTGGTGATTACCACAAATATACAAATCATGGTAGACACAAAATCTCCATACCATCTACATCCCTCAAATCATCCAAGCTTGAATTTCGTTACCCAACCATTAAGTGAAAGTGGAGACAATTACTTCATATGGAGAAATAACTTTTTGAATGCATTACAATCCAAAAATAAAGCAGGATTCGTTGATGGATCGATTGGAAAACGTGATGTCAATTCTGGGAATTATCACAGCTTGATTCAATGTAATGTCGTGGTTAAGTCATGGTTGATCAATTATGTTTACAAAGAATTGTAGAATGGTGCATCATATGTGGATACGACCAAAGAAATTTGGTTTGATTTTCAGGAGTGATTTACTCAAGGAATTGCTCCTCGAGTGTATGAGCTAAAACAAACGATAGCTTTACTATAACAAGAAAGATCATCAATATAAGCATATTATGGTAAATTAAAAGGTATATGGAGTGAATTACATAGCCTTTGACCAATTCCTACTTGCACTTGTGGTGCAAGCAAATAGATGCAAGAGATGTGAGGAAAAGGCATTTGATTTTCTGATGGGACTTGATGACACATACAATACAGTGCGATCTCAAATTCTTAGTGTTGAACCTTTATTGAGGCTTGGAAGAGCTTATGCAATAGTTGATCAAGATGAAAAGTAGCATAATATAACAGCAAATAGAACACCCATGATTGAGGCAAAAATGTTGTTAGCCAAAGATTTGACTAGATAGTGAAGAAACGATCCAAGGAACAATCATAAGGAGAAAGAAGGGGCAACAAACTTCATTGCACTTATTGCAATAAGGACAATCATTCTAGAGACACTTGCTTTGAACTTATTAGGTATTCATCTGGTTGGAGAAAACCTAAACAAAAGGGTGACCAACAATGAATACACAGCACAAATTCATCAATAGAATCTCCAAAAACATATGCTGCTACTATAGATGTACCAGAATGTGCAAACCTCACTCCAACACAAATTCAACAACTACTTGCCTTGCTTGATCTTTAGTCCACTAAAAATATTAAATCTTCTACAAATATGGTTTCGCAACATACAGCTGGTAAGATGGAATTATGGATCATTGACATCGAAGCAACTGAACATATATCCTGTAAAATTGCATCCATGACAAATGTCTCTTTAAATCCCAATATATCTCTAGTTCAGATTCCCAATGGTGATCACATACCAATCTAGGCGATAGGTGATGTACACTTGGGGAAAACTTGAATCTTGAAGAGTCTTAGGCATACGTAATTTTCATTTCAATTTGTTGTTAGTCAGCAAATTAACACAAAACTTGAATTGCACTCTAACATTTGGGCTTGAATTTTGCGTAATACAGTACTTACACTCGAGGAAGCTCATTGGAATGGCTAGAGTGCGAAATGGACTATACTATTTGGAATCGATAGGGGCAAGTAAGGCACTTTTGGCAAGCAAGAATAATATGGCAAGTTTGTGGCATCATCAGAGGTCATTTACCAGCCAAAAGGACTTCCATTAGTTCGAGATTTGCTATTAAGATAGATTTAACAACTCATTTATTTTGCGATGCATGTTGTAAAGCAAAACAAGCTAGATTGCTATTTCCAACTCATAAAATAAATCAATGAATAATTTTGATTTGGTACATTGTGATATATGGGGTCCATATCACACTACTTCCTCACCATTGTAGATGATCATAGTCGAGCTACATAGGTTTTCTCATGAAACATAAGTTTGAAACCAAACATTATTTGTTGTTGTTCTTTAATTGGGTTCAAACACAATTTAACACTAAGATCAAAATATTCAGGATGGATAATGGCCTTGAATTCAATCATACAGATCTGGTTGATTACTATTTTACAAATGGAATAGAAAGATAAACAAGCTGCATACAAACGCCACAACAAAATGGCATTGTTGAGCGAAAACATCGACACTTGTTAGAAGTAGCTCGAGCTTTGAGATTTCAAGCTCATCTTCCACTTCAATTCTGGGAAGAATGTATACTCACTGCAGCTTATTTGATTAACCGCATGCTACTCACCATACTCAATGATAAAACACCTTATGAGATTTTATTTGGCAAGGTACCCACCTGTGATCATTTGCGCAACTTTGGTTGCTTATGTTATGCGCATCCTAATGAAAACCCCCATGATAAATTTGCTTCAAGAGCCAGACTTGGTATCTTTATTGGTTATCACCAAGGTCAAAAAGCACATCGAATTTATGATTTCGAAACAAAGAGAATTTATTCTTCACGAGATATACAATTCTTTGGAGAAATTTTTCCTTACTCGAATCCTACAAAATGCATTGTGGATATGCAGCCTCAAGGATCCCACTTCAGTGAGAAAGATCTTGGTTTTAATGATAACAACACTCAGCAGATACAAATGAATGATATACTTGCGTCCAAAGATAATGATGAATTCATAGATACACACCTTGATTCATCTGTTATCATTCAATGCCAAGATAAAGCTATTGAGATTTTATCACCCTCTACAGATCATGTTGATTCTTCTACCACAGTTACCAAATGCACAAGGCAGATTTCTAAGAATTTCTCTGGCTACAATTATACCTTGTTGCCTTCCTTGCTTCTACCATCCTCCACTTCGCACTCTTCCCTCCCTTTAGTAAACTCGATGGTATATCACTCTCTCAACATATTTCTTACTCCAAATGTTCTAGAGCTCACTATGTTTTTTTAGCGGCAATCTCTTCTACAGATGAACTTAAAAGTTTTTCACAAGCTATAAAACATGCACATTGGAAGGATGCTATAAGCAATGAGATTTTTGCTTTAGAAGAAAATCACATATGGAAACTTGTACACTTACCACCTGGAAAGTGAGCAATAGATTCTAATGGTATACAAAACAAAATTAAACCCAGACGACACTACTGAACGATATAAAGGCCATCTCATGGATAAAGGATACACACAAGTTGAAGGTGTTGATTTTCATGAAATGTTTGCTCCTGTTGCCAAGATAGTTACTGTTCGATTTTTACGTGCAATAGCTTCTGTGTGTAATTGGAACTCCATCAATTAGATGTCAACAATGCCTTCCTCACGGTGATCTTGAGGAGGAAGTTTACATGAAAATTCCTCAAGGCTTTGTTATACAGGGGAGCAATGTGTTTGTCTTCTTCATAAATCTCTTTATGGACTTTGTCAGGCATCAAGAAATTGGTATCACAAATTCACTCAATCCTTGCTTTCGATTGGATTTTTTCAATCCTCCTCTAATCATTCCTTTTTACAGTTACTCGTGTGCTTCTCATCTTGATGTATTTTTATGTTGACAGTATGATTGTTGCTAGTAATGATCCAAGCAAGACTGTATGGCTTAATAAGTATTTGAACACTCAATTTCGGATTAAAGATCTTGGACCACTCAAATTTTTTGGGCATTGAAGTGGCACGCTCCCCTACTAGTATTGTACTAAGTCAGATAAAATATGTTCTCGCCTCTTAGCCGAATGTGGTCTAACAAGCTGCAAACCCACTAATTCACCTTTGCGTCAACAACATAAACTCACTGCTAACTTAGGGGAAGCATATAATGATCCTCCACAATAATCTCACCATTACTAGACTGGACATCAGTTATGCTGTTCATACACTTAGTCAATTTAGCAACAACCACGACAACCACATTTGATGTCATTATATGTTCTATGCTATCTCAAATTTGCTCCTGGCTAAGGTATCCTCATTCTATCCAATAGTACCTTGCATTTACGAGCTTATTGTGATGCTGATTGGGCAAGATATCCTATGACTAGGCTATCCACTACTGGTTATATTGTGTTCTTAGGTTCATCACCTATCACATGGCGATCAAAGAAACCATCTATCGTTTCTCGCTCTTTTACTGAAGTGAAATACAAAGCCATGGCTACTACAACTAGTGAAATTGTTTGGTTAATTCATTTGTGCTCTGACTTAGGTGTTACTCATTCTCATTTTGCTTAGTTATTTTGTGACAACCATGTGGTAATGCATATAGCTACAAATCCTGTCTTCCATGAAAGTACCAAACACATCGAGATTGATTGCCGTTTTATTCGTTATCATGTTCATTATAAACTCTTCCTTGCCCGATTTCATCTCAGAATCAAATTGCTGACATATTTACTAAGGCTCTTGGCAAAGAAAGATTTCATTCTTTGCTCGGCAAGTTGAGCATTTTCAATCTCCATTCTCCAACTTGAAGGGGAGTGAAAGAGAAGATTATATTCAATACTTATTATATCAGACACATTCTTGTACATATTAGGAACATATAAATTTTTCCCATCCTTAGCAGTAGAAGAATTATAAGAACATTTATTGAATTGATTATGAGACTAATTATAGGACCTAGACTTGACTGATTAATTATAGGCTTAATTATAGGATTTGATTTACCATTCTTGTACGATGGTAACCTGTAAATATTTTCATTCTTCTATTAACAAAATGTAGAAATTCAATAAACATCGAAATTTCAGAAATGGAAGAAGCTACACAAGGGTTTTACTAATCCTGCTCATATGGTATATAATTATATGGATCTAAAGTTGATTAATTTGTGTCTAGAGTGTAAAGACAGATAGTCTAAATAACCAACTTTAATAATCAATTGTTAGAATTAATAAGTTTTTAAATTGTTAATGCTAAAAGTTTAAACCGTTATTATTGGATGATTTTTCTTTATTTCCTGCTAAAAGCTATAATTTAAGTTATATGGGTCCAGTTTTGAGATACCATATACTCGCATTTAAAAGTTCCTAATTAATAATTTTGAATGCACTTAAGGTCCTGCAATTGGCTCATTGTAGAATTAAATTCTTAATCGCATCAAATAAACAAGTGATGATGTTTATTATAAATATTAAACCCAAACCCTACAACAGAATATGACGCTGCGATAACATTTCGTGATATGTTATTTGGACTTGTATGATCAAGTTCATGATATATGCATTTAAGAAAATCATGTGATTAAATTGTTCGAATTTAATAAGATGATGAATATGCAAGTTACAAGTATGTGGCAAAAATTGACAACATATACTAAAATTTACCTTAAATTTTTTATATTGTAAAAAATATACTAGAAAGTTTCACAAGTTCCATGGGGTGCCTTCTACCTGTATATTCTATATGCTTGGATATTCTATAAAAAAAAAAATAATAATAATTATAGGGTGGTTCTTACATGTTGCAAGGTGGACTTCGATTCCAAAAGTTGAAAACTTGCATCTACAGGATAAGATAGGAGTAGGCTTATATCTTATTCATCTTATATATACCCACTCATCCTCATTACAAACTATAAACTTGAGTAAATTATATTCTACTAGAAACTATAAATTTGAGTGAGAAAATGGATTCCTCACATTAAACGTTGCCACATGTCATCAATGATTGAGATTATAAGGAAAAGAATGATGTACAAGATATTTTTAGAATACAAGTAATCTACATTATTTATTTGAAAATTGACATACATTAAGACTTAAGAAAACAATTTTTTTGAAGATCTAAATGATTTTTGTAACGTATGCCCACTCTTAATATCTTCTAAAGTAAGTATTCAGGCCTCAAATACTACAAAAGCTTGATTCCAAAATAGCTTTATAATTTTTTCCTTTTTGGATAAATAATAATATGGAAAAGTTACCAAAAAAAAAAAAAAAAAAAGAGAACCACAAAATGTAGAGTAATAGCAAATAAAATAACAATAAAAGCCATTGAAATAAGAATTTAAGACTTAAATACTGTAAGTAAAATATAATAAAATATTACTATTTTCAAATTTTGGAAAAAAGCTAGATAAAATATGTTTTTATTGAAAGATTTATTAAGTCCCTTCTAAATTTTCACATTCTTTCATTTACTTTTGAAATTATTCACTTAACTTTTATCCTTTTTTGTGAATTTTCTAATTACTTTAGTATTTTATTTCATCATTTATTGTTAATGGATGGACAAAATGAAAGATAATACAAGTTTTGATAAGTTATAGGTGTAGAAGCTCACTTTGGAAGATAAAAAGCTATTGATATTCACTCTTGCTACGTTCATGATTTTGTACCTTTTTTCACTATCAAGATGAGTTATTTTGGTATCTTTTAAAAATCCTGACATCTTTCTACGTGGTCTTATAAGTATATAATTGATACTACTTTTGAAGATTTAGCTAAATTATCATTAATTTATTGGTGGATTATTTTTTCACATGGAGTGAATTTCACTAACAACTATTAAATTAGTTAGTATTTAATCTAGGAGGAGAAATGTGATAAGCCATACCTGTACATGCGTTCAACAATATTTATTGGAGTTTGGCTCTAGAATAATCAAGTTAAGCTTAAATTCGCCTTACTTGAGTAGTTTATTGAGTTGAGTTAGAATTTTATAATATTTAACTCGTCAAAACTCACTTAATTGACCTTAAGTTGAGCTTAGATAATAGGTGAGTCCAAATCTAATTGAAATATCAACAATATTTTAATGAGGAGAATGAGTATGGCAACTTTGTTGATGATATGGATAGTCGTAGGAATCAAGTGTGTGTTAGGTTATGAATCCTACTTATATGGGTCTGTAACATATAACAGAGGAAATCATAAATATATTAAATATATGTTTAGAAGAAAACTTGAAAAATAAGGAGATTTGTGCAACAAAGGAGACTTGGAACAATGTACATTGACCAAATGAGGATCAAGGCCATTGGCCTTCAACAACATTAATGCCGGTTTTCAATAACACACTGTATGCCACCAGTGTTGGCGAGGTATGCCGTTGGTGCTGTGTTGGCCTTCATTTTGCAGAGAACAGCGGCATTTCAATGCCGACCAAAAGCCATCGGCGTTATGCCGGCCTTCAACATACGCCGATTATAAAGGCCACTGGCATAGAGGCGACTTATGTTGCCTACGAGTCTTTTTTTAGTTTTTCATATAAATACTCTTTATTTTGTCTTTTAGGGTATCACTTTGGCTATTTTGAAAAACCTAGAGAGAGTTTTAGAGGAGAGTGGCTTGTTCCTACTACTAATTGAAATCTACCGTTGTGGTAAGGATTTGTGATTCACTATTATTACTAGTGAAGAAAATTAATGTAATCTCATTATCGTTGATAGTGGAAGAATTTGTGCGGCGGTCCTATAGTTTTTCTCCAATTGGGATTTTTCATGTTAAATCTAGGTGTTCCTTTTTAATTGTTTATTTTTCAATCATTATTTTTGTTATCACATAGGCAAGAGGAAAAACTTATCTTTGTGACTTCAAGACATTGGATTTTTTCCTAACAATGTGGATTGGTGTGAAGCTTATCAAGATGAAAATACCATCCTTTAAAGGGCATACTTATGTGAATGCCTATCTTGATTTGTAACATAAAGTGGAAAAGGTATATGAGTGTCATGATTATGAAGAGAAACTAAAGTTATATTGGCTACTCTTGAGTTCGCTACTCACACAATATTGCAGTGGAAGAATATGATGGTGCAATGGTGTAGACAAAGCGAAGGGGAGACTAATTTTAAGAGAGGTTGAAAAGATTGTTGCTTATCAGAATGCATATGAAGTTGCAGATTATCATATAGGGTAGAATGGGTTTTAAAGACTACATTAAAGAGTTTGAGATAATTATGAATTTATGTAAAGTTATGGAAGAGAAAGAGCAAACCATAGCTCTTTGGTTTCATGACTGAAATTTGTGTTATCTAATGTTATAAAACTACAGAGGTTTGATTCATTGGAGGAGGCGATGCAATTAACGACTAAAGTGGACAGGTAATGGTTGACAATCCATATAAAATAACCAAATTATTCATCTAAATTAGTTAATAGCAATCAGTATAGTGGGACTGATAAGAAAACGAATGACAAGAGTTGAGAATAAAGGGGATAATAAGAAGATAGATCACAGAGATGATTCAAGACCGGGAAAGGTTTATTTTTTATTTTTTAAATATTATATGCATATTATAAATAGAAAATAATGACATAAGAATAAGTATAATCTAATGGTTAAGTATTTAGTTTTACTTTTTATTTCACAATAACTAGTAGCATTAAATTATATTATCATCAAATCATATCTAACTAAATAAATTCTTCTTGTGAATAATTATTTTTTATTCAAAGTATACCATGAATAATAATTGTCTTATTTGTATTATAAATGAATATTACTGCTCACAAATTATATAATTTGATTATGTAACATTTTTCTTCTACAATTAAGGTTATTAAAATGAAAATGAGTTATTGGGCTACAAGCAATCATATTGCATATCAATTATATAATTTGATTTGGGGTAATGTCATAAATAATACCTGAATTTTGGTAGAATATATAATTAGATATCTCAACTTTAAAATTGATTAATTGAATACTTGAACTTCGAAATTAATCAATGTGGTACTTAAAAAACATTGATATGATCTAGTACTTGAAAGAATTTGACTGAGATATTGCTGTCATGTACAAAAATTTCTTTCATGTAACAAATTGATTAATTCAAAAGCTCAAGTACTAAAATTGAGCAATTTAAAAGTTTAAGTACCTAATTGTATATTTTATCAAAGTTTAGGTATCATTTATAGTATCAACCCAATTTGATTAAGTAACATTTTTTTTTCAACAACTAATGTTATAAAAATGGACATGAATTATTGAGTAGATATTGAGTCTTCATATATATTATGATTTTTTTTTTTAAAGAAGGCATATACAAATATTAACTTTATATTTTTTTATTAGAAATAATGTCACGAAAGGTACTTAAACATTGATAAACTACGCATTTAGGTACTTGAATTTTAAAATTGATAAATTTAGTATCTAAAAAAACTTTAAAATTTATCAATTTTGTACCTAAAAAAATTTGATGGGGATACTATTTGTGTGCATAGAAAATTTTTCAAATACTAAATTGAGCAATCTTAAAGTTTAGTTATCTAATTACATATTTTGTCTAAGTTTACGTATCATTCGTGGAATTAACTCTTTAATATTTAACTTTTTGTTGATTTTTTTCATATTTTAGTTTGATTTTGACAATTTTGATACCTGAATAAACTTTTCGTGGACTTTTTTCATTCTTTATTGTAGTTGCTTCAGGTATGGAAAAAGTCAACAAAAACTTTATTCAGGTACCAAAATTGTTAAAGTCAAACTTTAGCTATGAAAAATGTTACCGGAAGCTTTGTTTAGGTATCAAATTGTTCAAAACCAAACTTTAGTTACCTAATTGCTTTTTTTTGCAAAAGTTTAGGTACTATTTTCACATCAACCCTTTTATTAATGATTAATTTTTAAGTGAGCAATCTCTTGCAAAATATACTAAATACTCTTAATTATTATTTGAATGAATTTTTTCATAAAATTTTAAAAAGTATCATAGAAAATTCATTAATGAAATTCTTATAAATATATAAGATGTAATATAATTATAATAATGATTGGATATAAATAAATAATTTTGCGATTAACTTAATTAAGATTTGATCTTGCAGTCGTATAATCTTTCATTCATCCTAGGTTAGCTTTTGAGGCGGCAAAAGTTCCACACACTGCGTTGGTGATTTGAACTCTTTTGTTGTTGTTTGTCTTTGGAACTTTTTGTGGCAAAAGTTTATGCAATTTAATGCTTATTTTGGGCTCTTTTTATTTGTGCAGTTTTCAAGTTGTGTTTATTTTTAGATTAGCTTATTTATATTTTTTATAACGTTTTGTTATCCTTAAGTATATGTCATGAAGGGAAAAGGAAATTAATATGCATATTTTTAAAAAAAATTATAAAAATACCATTAGCTGAAAATTATTCTAGTTTTAGACAAGTTGATCGTGTCTCTTGAGGAGACAATCATAAGTGACTAATTTTGTCTTTTCAAGAGGCTAGTTTAGTATTGTAAAATTAATCTTGTCTTTTAAAGAGACAAAGTTCATCTTGAACTCGTCTCTTCAAGAGAAGAGACTGAGTTGCCTATTTCTAGAATTTTTTTTTATTTAGCGGGATTAGAGTAATTTTTTTGAAAAAAAAATTATTATTATTTTCCTTAATCCTGTCATTAAGGGTTTTTTTAATATTATTATTACACTGAATATACTTGCTTATTTTCTTGAGTTTTGTCTCAAATGCTTCATTCTTTACAGTTTTCCTAGAACATCGTGCGTGAACAACCGTTTATTTGTTTTCATGCATCTTCATGGAGTGAGTATGGGGCAGATCTTTATGGAGCACAATACACATAAAGGGGCCATTCATATTCTTTTAGACCAAACCCTACACTTAGACTTTGCATCAGCTTAAATAATGTGAAAGATTACCCCCCCCCACCCCAAAAAAAAAAAAAAAAAAAAAAGGAAAAAATAGGATAATGTCATAAAGAGTACCTACATTTTGGCAAAATATACAATTAGATATCTAAACTTTAAAATTGATCAATTTAATACTTGAAATAACTTAATAGATAAATTATTGGTGTAGGTGAAACGTTATTTACGTACTAAATTAATCAATTTATCTATTAAGTTATTTTCACGTACTAAATTGATTAATTTTAAATTTTAAACATCTTATTGCACATATTTTTTTTTAAATTTAGGTACCATTTATGATATTATGTAGGATAGTAAAACTATTTTGACACTTGCATTTTTTTTATAATGGAGTAGTACTCCTTTATTTTATTTTTTTGCTTTTAACAAGCATGTTAAATATTTGAGTTAAGGCTTTATTTTTTCTGTTTTTTTTTCCTTTATACCATATCTAGTTACATTAATATAATTGAGGTGGTCCCTTCGCTCCATGCAAGGATCTTTTGCCAAAGGAAAAGAAAAATTACCATGACCCACCCAACCATCAATAGTTCGTTGATTAATTATATATTTGCAAATGCTAGAGGTAAAAAAAAAAAAAAAAAAAAGACAAAGGAATTGAAGCTAGGGAAAAAAAATTTATGAAATTAAAAAATATATATTATTGAGCAGAATAATGACCCTAAACTAGACCCATTTAATTTGGGTCAATGGAATTGCCCATCAATGAGTTTCTTCTAATTTGAGATTTTTGAGATTCAACATAGCAACACACCCCATTTTCTTGAATAACTAATTGAGTAAACACCACATTTACTATTTGAACTTTAACCATTTATTCAAGGGTTAATGATAAAATGGTACATGAACTTTTGAAAGAAAGAATAATTAGGTACCTGAAGTTTGGTTTTGAATATTTGGTACCTCAACAAAGTTTTTGTTGAACTTTATATACCTGAAGTTTGGTTTTAACAATTTTGATCATACCTCATTGAACTTATTTGAAGTATGAAAAAAAAATCAATAAAAATTTTGTTCATGTACCAAA